>CM061139.1:153875632-154475632 GCA_030789695.1 Scilla litardierei | reverse complement strand
TGATAGTATGAAACCAATAGCATGGAACTAAAAACAACATGAGACTAATAGCAACATGAACGAATAGCAACATGAAACTAACTCAACATTTCCAACTTCACTCAACACCATCCAACAGACTGAAATTGCAAGAACAGCTAGAAAGATAGCATTTTTAGTCCATTTCTCTTGTGAGTTTGACAAAACTTTATAAATGAAAGTTGAAGATATATCTGTTTTGGATCTACAGATAAAATTTCATGTAAAAATATTTAGTGTGTGATTTATGGTGAATTAATTGGTAAAGGGTGTCAAAACTGTTCTGCAGACAGATTTCTGTGTCTGTGTTCAAAGCCAATTTTGGGCATATTATAGTCAGAATTTCTACATGAGATTCAAAATAGACTTTGAGAAAAACTTGTTAGCTTTCCAACAAGACCAAAATCAACAAAATCCAAGATGTGTGCAGGTAGTGGTGCTCGTTTTACTGAAATATGTACAGCTTGACAGAATTCCTGGCATGTTGCACAATTCGAATTTTTACCCCAACATCCAGTTCGAATTAGAAAAAGTGATGAACATGAAAGTTGCTCATAACTATGAGATAAATATCATATAAAATTTTCAGAGCATTCCTAATAGCCAATTAATCCCAGCACTTAGTTAAAGTTTCAGATTTGCAGGATAAACTTTCAGCATCAAGAACAAAAGGGGTTTCATGAAATTAATGATGTATTTAGCTCAAGATTAAACATGAACCAATTCTAAAATGACAACCCAATAACACACTAGAGGAAATTGGATTCCTACCTCAATCTTAGGATGAGAGAGCTTCTCTTCTCTTTCTCCTCCTTCCTTCTCCTTCCTCTTCCTCTCTCCTTTCTCTCTTTCTTTCCTTTTCTTTTTCTTTCTTTCTTTCCTCTTTTTTTTTGTTTTAGCTCTAGAAATTTCAGCCTCCCATGGAAAAAAAATAGGAAATAGAAAAATAAAAGAAAGATGAAGAAGAGAGAAGGATAAAGAAGAATGTAGAAAGATGAAGAAGAATGAAGAAAAATGGAGAAAGGTTAAATAAATATCTAACTTCTAGAAACCCATCTAATTACTAGTTTGACATTCTCTACACTCTTCATCTTACTACACACCCACCCCTAAACTTAATTACACAAGTGCCCTTCTACTATGCACACACCTCACTAATTTACAAAAATACCCCTAAGCACAACCCTCTTCACACTAGCCTCTTTACATAACCCATTTCCTATTACACATGAAAGGTAAGAATACTTAATAAATAATAATGATTATAATGCATAATAATAATACTAATATTATTATTACCATACTACATTACTATACTACATTACTATATAACTAGGCACTACTATATATACTACATTACTTTATGCACTACACTTCAAAAGGGACAAATATCACCAAATTCCTACACATATCATCACACCATACGAGATGCAACCATAGACATACCATAACACATCCATATAGCTAGACATACACCACCAATAGTCATCCATAGGCAACCAATGTAGTAGTTACTATACACATTACAAGACTTCTATACACACCACAAACATATCCAAGCATACATACACTATAGAGTAAACAAAAATACACTATGTATCATAAAAATATATAGGCCCTAGTGTATATGGCACTATGGGTCATTACAAGCTTGTTGGTAGCAACGATCTATGAACGTCGTGTTTGATGATAACAAACATGTGCGAACGTTTTAACGTGTGTGTTAAGTATTTCAGGAATGGCAGACTTGTGATTAACTCACGGAGAGACATGGCGAATGTGCAAAGGAGAAAGAAAGAGAACCTAGCTTGAGTTGACTCATATCTATTGGAGTAAAACCCTAATCCTATTCCGTATCAAGTCCAAACTCCATTCCTATTGCCGCAAGTCTCTTGCCCCTCGTGTGTATATACATACAAAAACAGAGGAGAGATGACACAGGCCGAAAAAAAGAAACAAGCCCTCTATCATTTTTTAATCAAAGTATACAGGTCTGCCGAATTGAAAAGACCCTAACCCATTGCCAAATAGGTCTGCCGAATTTTGTATAGAGTCGTCATCTTTTGAGTCACACCTCAAAAAGCTTGATGCCGCATCTGCCTATCATAAACTCAAGCACAAATATTTGAAGGCCATCAAAAATCCATAATGAATACAACCCAGGGGCCAATCAAAAAATCGGGTTTGGGGCGTGCGTTTTTGTGTGAGACAGCCGCTTTCTTCATCTTTTATTTTGTCATCTCCAAGAGCCTCTCAGGGTGCCGAATTTTTGAGTGCCCAATTTATTCTCCAAGAGCCAATCAAAATCCGGGAGAGCCTGAGCTTTTTTTTGCAAGCCGCAATTTTGAAGGGGCGGTGCCTGCGTTGAAAAAAAGGGGTAAGCTCTTTTGTTTTGTCCAAATTAAAGATTAATTGCTTTCCTTTGACTCTGTTTTTGCAGGCACACAAAGAAAAATCAAAAGCTTTTTCTTCATCATTTTTTTGTTCCCCGAAGCCGGAGATCTCAAGGCTAACATCAAAAGGCCGCACAAAAATCAAACGAGAAGGGGGCGGTGCATTATTTGTTCACAAGGCAGCCGAAAAAAAGCGAGAACTTGCAACCTCAATAACCCAAGCTGCTGAAAATTTATTGGTCTCCTTGAAATTCTTGAAGTGCAGGCCGAAACCCCTAAGAGCACATCACCTCATTTTTTGAATCTCAAAGGTAAGTATAATGTTTATGTGATTAACTAAAAGCTTAACTCTTTTTCCTTTTGATTTGCAGGCACACAAAAATCAACAGGGTGCGTTTTTTAGGCCATAAAAAGAATTGTTTTAAGGCCAAATCTGTGCAGAGGGCGTTTTCATAACAATTTTTGTTAAAGATCCGCAACCTCTTTGCAAGATCAAAAGAGCCGCAAGATCAATTGCCGCAACTTGAGTTGCCGTTGCCGAGAGACGACGACTACTTGCTAGACGACATCTGGCCCGTGCTGATTGACGAAGACGACATCGCTACACGATCTGAGCATTCTAAACTCTCTTGTTTATTATATCGTGTAGTATTGTGTTAGATCTTCGTAGGGGAAACTTTACCTTCTGTGTTATTTTTTTGGGGACCTGACGACTTTGGGAGTCGTCGCGGACGGAGAGCATCTGACTAGATTGAGAGTGTAGAGCACGTGGTGTGCGTACGAGCTAGGTGAGAGTAGATTTGGGATCTTGACTCATTGTAGCTGTACTTGATTACATATCTATCTAGTAGTTCCTTTCGGGGGCTGCAGTAGGTCGTGGAGACGACCGAACCAGGTTATATCTGTGCGTACTTTGTGATTGCATTCTTTTTACCCTGTCTGTGCTTATAACTGCGTGCGGTTGTTCGTGGGTTGCACGAATATTTTTAATAGCCTATTCACCCCCCTCTAGGCTACGATCAAAATCCAACAATAGCGATTCCGACTATACCGGCGACTTGGATGGGAGGCGATTGATGACAGGCGACGTCTTCACTATGTCAGGCGCTCCTATCTGTTGGTGGAGTATCCTTTAGTCTACGGTGGCCCTGTCTACTATGAAGGCAAAGTATATGGCATGGACCGAAGTGGCGAAAGAGACGATATGACTGATAGGTTTGATGGATGATCTGGGAGTGTATCAGAAGAAATATGACGTCCATTGTGATAGTCAGAGTGCAGTGCACATGGCTAAGAATTAGGTCTTCCAAGCTTGCACCAAGCATATCAATGTGAGATTCCACTTTGTCCGTGACTATGTGGGAGAACAAGATGATGACACCAACTTGCTGAAGATTGGAACAGAGGACAACCCGAAGAACATGCTGACGAAGGTTGTATCGGGAGTCAAGTTCAAGCACTATTTGGACTTGCTCAATGTGGTTCCGAGATGACGATGGTGTCGGCCCCAGGAGGGGGCATTGGACTTGGTGGAGCCAGTTGTAGCCAGAGGGGCATTGTGCTCTTCGGACCAAAATGGCGGGAACACAGGATGTGGCTCGATCATGGCGATGCATGGATGGTCGTTCATCTGATGGAGACCTAAATCTCGTCAAGGTGGAGATTTGTGGAAGTTGGCTCGATTTTGGCGCTGATGAGTCATTGGTTATACAGCCGAGCTATATTGTGTCGAGATAGCTCGTCTGCACTCGGATCTGACTCATCTGATTTGGCATAAGTTAGATAGGTCGAATGCTGAGCTATGAGACTTCAGAAGCGCATTGGACTCTCAGTCATGAGGGTTGGTAGCTCATATGGATCAACATCTCTACGGTTTGACCTACCCTGTGAGTCGAACAGCTTGGGTCGGCACTTCTGATGGCTCGATCTTCAGGAGGAAGCTCGGTCGTGCGGAGCGGGGCCCACTTGTTGGATATTTCATTCAATTCAAAGCTAAACTTTAGTCCCACATTGGATGGGAGAACACACTTGGTTGGGTCTATAAGAGACTTCTTATTAATGAGCTAATGGACTTGTTAATGGGCTAGGACTTGGGGGTAGCTCGCGTGCGCATGAGCCCAAGCAAGGGGCCGAGCCCAAACCGGGTTGAACCGAATGGAAAATGTGGGCGTCGGATTCGGAAAACCTTAGCGTGTGTGCACTGGCGTCGCGCCTGCGCAAGGGGGGGGGGGGGGGGGGGTTCACAGGCGCGCGCGCGGAGTGCCCGAGTTTTGCATCATAATTTTTAGCCCTTTTGTTTTAAAGAATATTAAAAGCTCATTATGTTTTCAACAGCCACATCTCTTGTTTTAATAGCTGTTTAATTTTGCAACAGCTATTTTCGTATTGATGGCTCATTAAATTCTCCAACAGCCATATTCTCCTTAATAGCCTGTTAAATGTCTCAACAGCTATAATTTCATTTATTGACTGTTTTAATTTCGCAACGGCTCTTTTATCTTTTAATGACCGAGTTATGGCTGAATTAAACATTTCTTTTAATTGCGGAATTCCAACGGTCTCTTCTTTTGCCCTATATAAACTCAATTCTGTTAAGGGTTTGGACACTGCAAAAACTTCAACCTTCTGCCATGTTGCTTGATCATCTCTGCCTCCCACAAACACGAACAGCTTCCCTGTTCTGCAGATCCTCTGTTCCAGCAGATCCCTTTCTGCTGTCAACCCGTTGCTGTTCCTCTTCCTCTACCTGCGAGATCGAAGATCAGTTGCTGCTCGCTGTAGCCTTGTATTGTGAGTTCACACTCTGAGGGGCGGAAATCTACTCTTAAGGACAGTGCCTAGCACGCCTCGGCAAACCGATAAGTCTTTTCTTTCTCTGTTCTTAATAACACCATCCTCTTAAAAATCTGTTTTTTTGTCCAACACCACTTGGGTGCGACGGAGGCCAGTTGGGTGCGACACACGCTTACTAGGGTTCGGCACATTAATTGCGTAGAGTTGTGATGAGATATGAATTCCGTTAAAGTCGGGATTCGTATCTTTTGGGGGCTCCTCCTCAATGATGGCACCTATTGCACACTAGCGGTATATATGAGGAGTTTTAGAGGAGGGGTTCGGAGGAATACATTGGAGAGTTTTTGAGCCGCCATTTTGTGAGAGCCAAGTTGGAGAGATATTGTTGTGAGCTGTTGGAGAGAAACTTATGTCCTTCTTCTTCGTTCGTGAAGAGAAGATTTGTATTCTTTCTTTTCTTTCGTAATAAAGCGTATTAGTGTTTCCTTGTCCGGCCGACGGTTTAAAGTTATTATCTCTCTTAGTGCTTCTCATTTGTTTGGTTGCTTGTACTTGTCATTGGTCCTCGACTATCCTATGTATTCCGCTGTGACGTGCGTTGGCACGTACACCACTTTTAACTTTGATTGGCTTCTAAAAATTTTCATGCCTTGCTGCAGATACATTCTGAGTTGCATTTGTCCCTGCTGCTCTTGTATTAGGATGCAGCAAACCCGCGATGAAAGAATGCATGAAGATATGTACACGATGAAGGGGACCTAGATGTTTCAATCTCAGACAGGAGATTTCAAGAAGGCAGGGACTAACTGCACCGCATTAATGCGGTGCATGCGGTAATTTCATTCTAAAAATGGAAATCTAATCAAATCAGTTCTCTTTCCCAATAACTCTTTTCCTATTTTTTTCTAATTTTATCCAATTATCATTACTTGCACCGCATGAATGCGGTGCATGTAGTCCCTACCTTTCAAGAAATTCAGAGGATGGCACGTTTCAGCCCTCGCGTGGTACAACTTTGAGTCATTGAATCGATCCGTCGCTTGATTGCTTTTATCAGAATACTGGAATTCTTCTTGATTTGCACCTTACGGGTTCACACTTCACAAAAGCATGGGATAAGAG
Organism: Scilla litardierei; assembly: GCA_030789695.1. Classification (NCBI taxonomy): domain Eukaryota; kingdom Viridiplantae; phylum Streptophyta; class Magnoliopsida; order Asparagales; family Asparagaceae; genus Scilla; species Scilla litardierei. The sequence goes on along the minus strand of CM061139.1, from coordinate 154,469,306 downwards.
CCAAAATGTGCCATGTTGACGTGATGTGATGGTCGACAACATTTCCGTTTGCGTGCAGGATTCATTAAGATGGTTGAATTGATCATTAAAACATGCAATGAAAGAGCCGTGGCATGATGCCTCTGGTTTTTTTTTTTTTTTTTTTTTGCCGAAAATTTTAGGCAAGAAGAGTTATTAGGCCACACACCGAAGATGGTAATATGTCGGTCTTAGGCTTAAAAATAAATTTACTTTCTTAGATTGCTTCGTTGAGTGCGGGCCCCACTCATCGTGGGCCCGAAATTGGAGTTATTGAGTGCGCTGCTATATAATTAGTGTCCTTTCGTCCCGAAGCCCGTGTGATAGCATCCAATCCCTCAAAGAAATAGAATTTTTTTTTAATGGCGGTGGCGTCTTTTCTTCCCGCTCTCTCCCGCACTCTCCACTGTCCCTCCCATTCTCTCAATTCCACTATCGCCCCAACCCCAACCCATCGGCTTGGACCGGCCGGTTCAAATTCCGGTCCGCGATTCCTCATCCCTCGACCCATCATCTCCCCTCGCCGGAATCTGGGGCACCATCATCGGAATCTGAACGGAATCAGGTCGGAATCTCCCCCAAAAACAGAGACCATGGTTCCCCCTTATAACGTCCTCATCACCGGTTCTACCAAAGGTCCATCCTTCCTTTTTTCCCATTCAATTTTTCCTTTTTTTCTTTTTTGAGCCGATTTCTTTAGCTATTTAATTCGTATTTCTACATTTCGGTTATTTACAGGAATTGGATATGCACTTGCCAAAGAATTTCTAAAATCCGGGGACAATGTCCTAATCTGTTCTCGATCAGGTACACATTTTCGTATTAATTCAATTTTTAAGCTTTTAATTTTGCCTGTTGTTAACTTTCTAAATGTGGATCGTGTTTTTTCGCAGCTGAACGCGTAGAGTCGGCAGTTCGGAGCTTGAGAGAGGAATTTGGAGAGCAGCGTGTGTGGGTATCTACTGCAAAAATCTTTTTGTTATACCTTTTTCTTCCTTCGAATTATTATTATTATTTTTTAAACGGTAATTGAGATGAAATTTTGTTGCAGGGGACTACATGCGATGTAAGAAAAGGAGAGGATGTCAAGGCGTTAGTGGCATTCGCCCGTGAAAAGTTTGGGTATATTGACATATGGGTAATTTCAACTGACCATCTAGTTTGTATCTTATTTCTTGGCATGGTAGATATATTTATTGAGGTTCTACATTTAATACCTGATAGATAAATATATATTCATCCATGGAAATCTAGCGGAATTTGGAAATGAAAGCAACAATAGATAATGGGAAATTGTGTTCAATGTTGATGTAATAGAAGTAGGTGTGAAAGTTGGCTTGATTTGAGGTACTAACAGAGTTGGAGGTGGGCAGTTGTGCAGAACTAGTTCATCTGTGCCTTGAGTTCTGCATGTCTGACTCTACACAGCCAGATATGGGAGTCATGGCTGAGCTAACTCCTAAAGAGTTGACTCCTCAGTTTGGATGGTCGATAGCTCGGAAGTTCAGGAACTCAACATGTTGGTTTTGTATGGCCATGAAGCTTTGCAATTTGGTAGCTCGACATCTCGACAGCTCGGGCTCCAGCAGGGAGCTCAGCAGCTCAGAGGAGCCGACTATAGGACGCCGAGTCCTATTCGTGTTAGAGTTGCTCACCCAATAGAGTTACATCCTATTGAATTCTATTGGAACTATAATTCCTCGTCCAGTAGAATTCATTTTGCGACTATGCCCTAGGGGCTATTGAAGGGGCCTTTGGGAGAAGGTTTAGAAAGTCCAAAAAGAGAGATTTGAGCCGTCATTATTGAGAGCCAACTTTGTGAGTTTGTATTGAGAGCTTTTGGGGAGGTATTGAGTGCTTCTTCTTCATTGTGAACAGAAAGATTTGTATTTTTGTTCTTCCCTTTCGTAATAAAGCTATTGAGTGTTCCAGTGATTGGCCGACGGCCTAAAATCAATCTCTATTGTGTTCTGGTGTGTTCGTTGCTCTTTCATTATCACCGGAACGTCTGACGATCCTAAGTTTCTGCTTGATCGTGCACAACAAATTGGTATTAGAGTGTATGGTTCGAAAATCTACGTAGATGGTAAAGATGAGCAACAGTGGTGATGACAGCTCTTCGAATATAACCTCTAGGGAACATCCTCTGTTAGAGCTTTAATATTTGTAATCGCAAGCACACGGCATCATCGTAGCGTTAACGGATCGTCCACAGGGAGGTTGTGTGATTGAGTATTAGCTAATCCTAGGTTGTGATTAGTTACGTGGATTGGTTTTAAGGAAGAGAGAGAATGAAAAATAGAAGAAATGGTTCTAGGGTTAGATATCCCCTCTACCGTGGGTTGAACATAGAAGTGAAGCAATTGCCTAGCTATTGAATCGATCCTGGATACGGTTGTCTAACGTTAGTGTGTCACCTACCCTCCAATCTCGTGATGCTTTGATAGGATCATCCCTCATGTTATCACCTACCCATCACTATTGTGATGCTATGATAGGACTACATCTCGTGTGACTAAGCCAACTCTCGTTGGTCATCGCCACACGACGGGTGCATGATGCTCGACATATTCCACAACCATCGTTCACGTCATTATCGTGGATAGAACTCCGGTCATCGCATGTAGGCTCTAATCGACGTCCAACTATCGTTGACGACATCTGTAGCATGTAATTTTTATCAAACATCCATGGTAAAACCTTAGTTTGGCATTCCAATAGCCAAACAATGAGATCAATCCATATTCATCCCCCAATAGTGGTTTAACCACACCCTAGAAGAAAACTACTCACTAAACATCACAAAGATCACATAAATAATCACATAAATAATCACAAGAAAGTAATAAGAAAACATATAAAAAGAAGAGGAAAACTTATCTCAACAGGAATATCATCCAAAAGCTCCAATTACACAAGCTTGCACTAAGAAAACACCAAATAAAACTATCCTAACCATACTCCTACTCCTAAACTAGTTACAAATGTAGTAGATGATGAAATCTGGAAGAAAATCGCGTTTCTCCCTCAAAACGGCACACAAAACTATATATACAACCCATAGAAATTCTAACGGGTCGGAAAAAACCCGACCCAAAACGACCGCGTCGAAAATCGACGTGGTTGCATCGATTCTGCCAATGAAAACAGCTTCAAAACCCCTCAGAAAGCCAAGCCCGACAGGCTCCGCCACCCATTCCAGCGACATAGTGGGCCCAGTACGGGGCCCAATCGGTTCAGCCACCGCCTTTTCAGTCCCAGATGGGTTCCGTGGAAGGATTTCAGTATCAGGAGGGGGGTCGTCTGTAGCATCAGGAGGATCGTCGACTCATCCCCCACCTTTTGGGGGAGTGGCAGGAGATTATAGAGGACCTCAGGGCACACGGATAGCACCTCAAGGGAACTACGGACAGCTGCATGGAGATGATCGGGGTGGTGGAGCAGCTTGGGGTGACTGGCAGTGGGATGGTGCAGATGGAGGCGCTCGAGACCCAGCCACAGGATATGTGCCTGAGAGACCACATATATTTCAGTCGAGGCACCCTGACCAGCCACAGGAGAGAGGTGCTTTTGCTGCAGAGAACCTTTAAGGTGGCAGTGATACATGGGATGACCGGCTCCGGGCAATGTGAGTCTGCATGAAGGGTGATGCGCTGGGATGGTTTCGCTGGACGCATCAGCAACGCCCATTTCGTACGTGGGAGGAGTTCACCGTCCTTTTGTTTGAGCGTTTTGGAGAGATACATGCTGGGGGAGTGTATGAGAGGCTGCATGCGGTGAGGCAGGATGGGAGTGTCAGAGACTATATTAAGAAGTTCGAGACGCTATGCAGTAGAGTTCGTGGAGTATCAGGAGAGTCTCTGGAGGGATGTTTTATGAAGGGGTTGAAACCCACTATTAGATCGGGATTGAGACAGCTGAAGCCTGTTGACCTGCGAGAGATGATGACTTCAGCGAGGATGGCGGATGACCATCATGATACAGAGAGGAGAACCCGTGGGTCATGTGGAGACTCCCCTTTCTGAGGGCCAGATCCTGGAGGAGGTCAGAAGGCAGCAATAGGGGGGCAACATCCACAGACGGGGCATCGGCTAGCAAGAAGTGGGTGGAACCATGACCTGGAGGACATATACAGAGAATGACAGATGAAGAGATTCACGGCAAGCGGACCAAGGGCATGTGTTTCAAATGCGAAAAGAAGTTTACTCCAGGGCACCATTGCAGGGACCATACTCTTCAGATCTTGATAGTGAATGACGATGAAGAGGGTGGAGAGAGTGTGGTAATGCTGGAAGCCGGCAAGGACGATGATCAGGAGCACCTGCGCATGGAATAGCCAACCACACACTTCACGTACCACCTTGAGGACAATGTGGGTTTTCAGGGGCTGATTAGTCATGCAGCTGATACTTTTGGAGGCCGGCATATTTTTGTAAAGTACAAATGATGTAACTTTTCTATTTAAAGGGCTAGAGCGGGCCCTACTGGGGGATGCAAAAATTGTTGAGTATTTCATCTAGTTTATTTCCTTAGTTCCTAGATAAATTGTATTAGGAATTTCCATATTTCTCTTAAATTAATCCCTAGCTAGTTGTTCTATCTATTCGTAGTCGTTAATTAGTGAGTAGCTTATTTTGTAGTAATTATTTTATATTTTCAGATCTGATTCCACAATAAAAATCCTATTTTTATCGTTGTTTCCACACCAAAAATTCCATTTATTGCAGAACTTTAGATCACATCATAAACATGGCAATCCTTCTTCATCAATCAAGAGATAGTCTAGAGCATTGTTTCTAGCATGAGTCAACACATAATATACCTAATCATGACCTTGCTCAAATCCTAAAATATTTCCTCTATCCCGCGTTAGGCCATTAGAGTGGGAATCGAAATTATGCAATGATCAAGAGAAGAATTGACATCATATAATGGTCTACTTCTCTATTAATGAGACGACTCTCGCAACACATTATCGGTCCTTGAATTGTGGAGTTACTAGCTTTGATCATGTTTTTATTCATCATTTTTTTTCTTTTTGAGATCCTAGTTGGTTCGTGTAAAGAGTGTCGGGTCAATGACTCCCAGGTCAGGCGACCTTAAGGCATTGGGCCAGAGGGATCACTCGGACCTACTAGCTCAAACCAAATATAAATCCTTATTCCTATGCACTCCCCCAAGCCAAACCTTTCGGCGTGAATCCCCAATACTTCGAGGCACGGGAACCCGACTACTCACTATAGCTGGAAGAATGATGCCTACTTATTATTTTTCCTTTTTCACACACACACACACATATATTTCTTTTCATATTTTTCAATCATGAATCAAGATAGACAACATCACTCCTCAGTACTAAATATATGTCTATATCCAAGTCCTATAAGATTATTAACCATTACATTCAACTAAAAACTACCAAGATTCATGCATAAGATGGGTTTCCAATGCAAAATATAGCCTAGGCCTGTTCCGAGTACTTTTATCTTAGAAATTGTGAATATAAGCATAGCAAGCATATTATGATGCGGTCTAGTACTAGAAACTAACCCTAGGCATATATCATAATCAATATCGAGAAATTAAACAACACGAGGTATAAATTTGAAAAAATTTCATTAAAATATCCATGCATATGAAAACTTGGCGTAGTGGGATTCTTAACATCCAATAAGTAAAATAGACGCCTGAAATGCACCTCCCCAAAGCTTGAATCAAGTATTGTCCTCAATGCTAAAAAGAATGGAAAATAAAGGGGTGTAAATGGTGCACGTATGGAAATGCCTCCCCCAAGCTAGCATAAAAGATGAATGTGAAAAATAAAAAGAAAACGAGGATTTATGTGTAGGGGGTCGTAAAGTCATATAGATGTGAAGCTAAGGCAAAGAATAGGCATTAAAGCACATAGTGGGGTTTGGATCATGGTAATTATATGTGTGTCGCATGAGAGGTGAGATTTATTTGAAAGAAATCCACTAATCCTAAGAAAGTTTAAACCTAGTATGCTTCTCTTTATACCAAGAGGAGGCGAGTTTATTAAAAGAACTATCCTAGAAAGCGTATAAAATTTTACACTACCAGATTGAGTACACATGTTTTAAAAGATGGATCACGAATTCGAAGCTGACCAAGTAGCTGCTATATATGCTCCTTTAGTGGCTCAGCTAACGGCTTCACTCCATGAACTCTATCGGGCTTCAGCAATTCTTCTCCAAGCATTTCTCGAGAATATCCACCTATAGCCGGCAAGAAACGAGGAATATTAGCTCGATGGGGAAAACTCTTCTCCAAAATAAAACTATTACAAAGGTAGTCGGTGAAAGGAAATGGAAAATTTGAAAGAAGGTGACGAATACTCCCTGTGGATAGTTTGCTACTCCCCGAAGAGGATGCGACCGACTCCATGTTCCTTTCTTTGATCAGCTCTCTAGGTGGTGACACAACCTATCATACCTCCGTGAAATTTGTACCTATGTCATGCGGGAAGTACGTTGTGTCAACATAATATAAATGTATATAATTTGGAAATGAAGTTTGTGATTCAAAATGGAGTCTTGGAGTTCTAAGAAGTCTCCATTGATGATGTCTGTAAGATCAGATAGACACTGCCTCAAAAATGATGGACAATGGCTGCAACAGCAGGTATGTAGGTGGGTGTGAGTCTGACTCTATGAGATCGATCGACGTGTCCATGCCTACATGCACATCATCCTCAGCCATGGGCTCATGATCTGCAGTCAACTCGTCGCTCTGGTATGCTTCAGGCTGGGGTGATGACGCTGGAGGGAAACAAGGCTCGGGATCTGCAATATCGGCATTGTCATCCTCACCCTCGCATAGTTTGTCTTCATTGTCATCAAAATGTAGGCATTATGTGTCTCCATCCCAACTAACATAAAGATTGTAAACGGTGGTACCTACATGGGAGAAACAATCCATAATAAAATGTAAAATATTTGGTTCAGATGGATTACCCTCCATTGGCATGGTTTTGGACTCCTCCAATTGCTCTTCACATTTTGGTTCATCCTTCATGATCGGAGTCCTAGAATTCTGCTCTGACTGTATTTGTGAATAGCATTGTGATGCGGCAATCAGGCTCACTTAGTGGCACCACTGTCTAATCTGCTGAGTAAGCTGTGTCTGCTGGCTCTCGATCAATTTGGTGGTGTCGGTTAGCTGTTGGAGAGAGTCCTGGAAGTTATCGTTCTTCCGCCCTTGAGCTTCAATGTACAGCTCCATCAAGATCTCCAATCTGGATTTTTGAGGTGGTGGAACTAAAAGTGGAGAGGCATGGGTGTTTGCCGCTGCCATCAACCTATTGATCTGATGTTCCAACATGTCTGGCTAGCAAAGAGTGAAAGGGCATTATCTTCGGGCATCATCATTTGTACTCCACGTGCACCTGGTCACACAAAAATAAGAAAGAGCAAAGAGAATTTTGTCAGTAAGATAGAGAATAGTAAATATAAATGGGTGTCTGGGGAAGAATTTCCTTTGTTTATTATTATTATTATTTATTATTATTATTAATATATATGCACGTAGACTAACGAACCTAAGATTAAACTAATATCAATCAAGGCAACCTCCCCGGCAACAGCGTTAGAAAACTTGTTAGAACATTAATATTTGTAATCGCAAGCGCACGGCATCGTCGTAGGGCTAACGAATCGTCCACATGAAGGTTGTGTGATTGAGTACTAGCTAATCCTAGGTTGTGGTTAGTTACGTGGATTGGTTTTATGGAAGAGGGAGAATGAAAATAGAAGAAAGGGGTTTAGGGTTAGGTATCCCCTCTACCATGGGCTGAACATGGAAGTGAAGTAATCGCCCAGCTATCGAATCGATCATAGGTTGAGGTTGTTTAACCTAAGGGTGTCACTTAACCCCACTCTCGTGAGGTTATGATAGGATTGTCCCTCATGTTATCACCTACCTCCACTATCGTGATGCTATGATAGGACTACTCTTAATGTGACCAAGCCAATTCTCGTTGGTCATCGCCACACGACGGGTGCATGATGCTCGACAATATTCCCCAACCATCATTCACGTCACTATCGTGGATAGAACTCCGGCCATCGCATAGTGGCTTTAATCCACGTCCAACCATCGTTGGCGACATGTGTAGCATGTAATTCTTATCAAACATTCATGGCAAAACCCTAATTTGGCAATCCAATAGCTAACCAATGAGATCAATCCATATTCATCCCCCAATAGGAGTTCAACCACATCCTAGATGAAAACTACTAACTAAACATCACAAAGATCACAGAAATAATCACAAGAAAGTAATAAGAAAACATATAAAAAGAAGAGGAAAACTTATCTCAACATGAATAACATCCAAAAGCTCCAATTACACAAGCTTGCACTAAGAAAACACCAAATAAATCTATACTAACCATCTCCTACTCCTAAACTAGTTACAAGGGAAGAAGATGAAATCTGGAAGAAAATTGTGTTCATCCTCAAAATGGCGCACAAAACTATATATACAACCCATAGACATCCTAATGGGTCGGGCAAAACCCAACTCAAGACGACCGTGTCAAAAATCGACGCGGTCGCGTCGATTCTGCCCATAAAAACAGTTTCAAAACCCCTCAAAAAGCCAAGCACGACGCGACCTCGTCGATTCCAACTCGACCGCGTCGGTGCAGGGCACAAAAACATCTTTCTGTGCATTTTCAGCAGCTGCAACAACGTGACCGCGTCGATTTCCACGCAACCACGTCACCGATCGTGTGTGCCAATTCTACACTGCAGCCTTGTCTTCCGGAAAACGTATAAAATCGCGCTGATCTTGAAAAAATGCAAATAAATATGCGTTGGAATCGTCATGAGACGCTTTTCGACGGAAAAATAAAAGTGAGTGAAGATAACTACTAAGGCGTGAGCAGATCTTCAGTCTTTTGCAAGTTTGTGCATTTCATGTGGCATCTTCTCTGTGCGGTTACGTGGAATGTCACACGCGACCGCGTGGCTCCTCTTCTCTTTGGCTTTGGCTGTGCTGTTTTACGTGGTCGCGTGGGGTAGGCACACGACCGCATGGATCTTCAATTTAGCTTCATATTTGGCTTGACTTTCGACGCGCGACCGCATGTGTCACCACACGCGGTCGTGTGGAGCTGGTTTCTCTCCAATCTTTTTTTGATTTCATTTCTTTGCCTAGCTTCTTCCTTTCACTTCTTTGACTCCATTTAGCTCCTTTTAGCTGGGTTTCAACCTGAAACGTGCACAAACACCCAAAGAGTGAAATTGAAAGATAATATGATGAAGTGACATTAAGTGGGAATTTGTACAATATAATGCGTGAATAATCCAGTCTAAAAACATATGAAATATTCACTCATCATCTTCCAGTAGCTCGAACGATTGTGTTCAACACAAAGTTCGAAATGGAGAAGTTCGATGGAAAGATCATTTTCAGCATGTGGAGATGCGAGGTTTGGATGTCTTGATTCATCTTGATTAAGACATAGCGTTGGATGAGAAGCCGATGACCATGTCGGATTCGGAGTAGAGGAACTCGAACCAAAATGCATGTGGTACAATCCAAATGTCCTTGACGAAGGAGAAGAAATACCTCTTCATGGAAGAGACCAATGCTAAGGAGTTCTGGAAAGAGCTCGGAAACAAGTACATGAAGAAGAATATATAGAATCGCTTGCATCTAAAGAAGAAGTTTGGTCTGAAGCTAGAAGATGTGATTCTATTGAAGAGCATTTAGACTTCTACAATAAGCTTCTGACCGACCCGAGGAATGTTGATATCAAGGTCGAGGATGAAGATAAGGCGATGATTCTTCTTAACTCTATCCAAAGAGGACGAGTATATTGTTTCGGTTCTCACATATGGCAAGAATTCGATCAAATTTGAAGATGTGTCTAAAGTTTTTACAAACAATGAATTCCGAAAAAATGATAACATAGAGACAAGGTGTCGAGGTAACTCAGCTCTTACCGCAGATAGAGGCGGAAGCAATAAGAGGGATGTATGTCAGAAAGGATATTTTCGGTCCAAGTCTAGAGACAAGAGTAAGGGCCCTCATTGCAAGGAATTAGCGAAGGATCAGTGTGCTTTCTGTAAAGAGAGGACATTGGGTCAGAGATTTTCCAAATGCGAAGAAGAAACATAATGCTACCGCGAACGTCGTCAAGGGTGTTGAGATCGACGAATGTGTATTAGTCGGTGCTTCGGAGGGCGTGACGTCAGAAAGTTGGGTGCTTGATTCTGAATGCTCCTTTCATATGATGTTATACAGAGAGTACTTTACGACCTTTCATGAAGGTGGTAAGAGTACAGTCCTACTTGGAGATGACCAAGCTTGCACAACGTCGGGCATTAGCACAGTTCGGATCAAGATGTGCGATGGGGTCACTCGGGACATAGATGAGGTACGTTATGTTCCCGACCTAAAGCGAACCCTTATATTGCTTGGGTCACTTGAAGCCAAGTGGTGCAAAGTGACCATGGAGAACAGAGCTTTTAGGGTGACTTGATGAGCTATGATTTCGATGAAGGTGAAGTGTAATGACAACTTCTACTACCTGAATGGATCAGTCGTGACTGGCACATCAGCACTCTCTTGTGAGGTCGACAGAGATGACTCTTTATTATGGCACATACGTCTAGGACATGTTGGAGGGAAAGCTCTACAGAAGCTCATTGAGATAGATCATTTAAAAGGAGCCAAGACCGGGAAAATAGAGTTCTGTGAGCATTGCGTCTTCGACAAAAAGACATGTGCACTGTTTGGTACCGCCATCCATAATACGAAGGGAGCGCTTGACTATGTCCATATCGATGTGTTGGGACCGATGAAGATGACCTCATTGGGAGGTAAACATTGCTTTGTCTATTATTGATGATTTCTCACGAATGATGTGTGTTTCCTCTAAAGTCTAAAGATGAAGTGCTGAGCTGGTTCATGGAGGGGAAGGTATTGGTTGAGAAACATCTCGGACTATTGGTTGACACGAAAGTCAAGAGACTTCGAAGTGACAACGGTGGAGAGTATATGTCGGATCCCGTCCAGGAGTACTGCAGAAAGAAAGGAATTCAGAGACATTTTACTGACAGTGGTACGTCGTAGCAGAATGGAGTAGCCAAAAGAATGAATCGGACTTTGCTGGAGAAGGTCTGATGTATGTTATCTACAACCGACAAATCGAAGAAGTTCTGGGTTGAGGCACTGGCATACACGACCAGTCTGATCAATCCGCTACCTTCTACTGCACTAGATGGACAACATCCTTTAGAGGTTTGGTCGGGAAAGCCAATTTCCGACTATGATTTTATGCACATATGGGGTTGTCCGACCTACTACGCTGTGAAAGAGGACATGTTCGACGCTAGAGCCAAGAAAGCAATCTTCTTGGACTTTAGCGATGGTGTCAAATGATACAAACTATGGTGTCTGAGACAGAAACATGATTTTGGGCAGAGATGTTACATTTCATGAATCAGCACTATGGAAGAGACTTGGACCGACGGTGGAGCCTAAAGAGACACATATACAGCATGTTCGGTTAGAAGTGTCAAAGGTTTCTGATAGCTCGGTTATTGACTCTAGCCAAATTTCACTAGGGACTGCAGACGAAACACTCCAGACAGATGGTGATATTGGCGGTTCAAGTCCAGATGGTGGAGATACATCATCTCCACGGATAGCACATCAGATTGATTTCATTGCGGTTTCGAGACCAAGGCATGAGATACGACGACCTGCGAGGTATATAGAGCTGTTCTCATTTGCTTTTCCTGTTGTGAACATTGATACACCCACTTCGTACAAAGAAGTACACAGAAGTAGAGTACTCTGAAGATCCAGAAAGGTGGAGGAAAGCAATGGATGAAGAGATTGAATCACTATTGAAAAATGGTACATGGGATCTGTTGGAGCTTCTCAGTGGAAAGAAAGCGAGATGTTGTAAGTGGGTTTACACCAAGAAGGATGGAGCCGAAGAAGGAAAAGTTCGTTACAAGACTCGACTTGTTGCAAAGGGTTATGCTCAAAGAGAAGGCATTGACTACAACGAGGTTTTCTCGTCAGTAGTCAAGCATTGCTCTATTCGGATCCTACTGGCATTTGTTGCACAGCTTGATTTTGAGTTGGAGCAACTAGATATCAAGACACATTCTTGCATGTGGAGCTAGAAGAAGGGATCTATATAGATCAACCCGATGGTTATGAGAGAAGCAGTGGACTTGCATATAGGTTGAAGAAGTCTCTCTTTGGGTTGAAGTAGTCTCCTAGACAGTGGTATAAACATTTTGAACATTTATGACAGATGATCAAGGGTACTTCCAAAGTCCGTATGATCAGTGCATATTAATTCAGAGGCTAGATGATGTGTCCTTCATATATCTCATGCTTTATGTTGATGACATGCTCATAGCGTTTTTAAATAAAGTAGAGATATATTGATTGAAGAAAGAGTTGAGTTGTACAGTTGAGATGAAGGACATAGGCGAAGCACGAAGGATTCTTGGTATGGAGATCAACCGAGACCGAAGTGGAGGTATAATTCATCTTTCACAAAGTAGCTACTTGAAGACCATTGTTCAAAGATCTGGTTGTGAAAGTATGAAGTCCGTAGCTACTCCGCTTGCACCTCACTTCAAACTTTGCGTCAAGCATTGCCTGAAGAATGTTGTATGCAAATGTGGTAGGCACCTTGATGTATCCATGGTATGTGCCTGATCCGCTCTATCACATGCTGTAAGTATGGTGAGCCGATTCATGCACAATCCAGGAAGAATACACTGACAAGCAGTTTAGTGTATATTAAGATACATCAATAGCACTATTGGTGTGGGATTAACATATAACCGATTTGATGATGGTCAGCGAGTTGTAGGCTATGTCGATTCCAACTTTATAGGCAACCTAGACTGAAGGTGATCTATGACATGCTTTGTCTTCACTTTGTCAGGAACTTCGATCTGTTGGCGGAGTATACTTTAGTTTTCAGTGGTCCTGTTTACTACGGATGCAAAGTGTTGGGAGCAACGATCATCTTGGTTTGATGATGACAAACGTGTCGTTATATCTAACGTGTGTGCTTAGCGTGTTTCAGGCTTGGCGAAACAATAAACTTTCACTATTTGGCGGAATTGCTATTCGTATAGCATATTGGGAGAAAGGGAGTGTGTGTGCACAAAGAAGTTTGACTTGGTCAATGGAGAGGAAAGTTGGACTTGGTCAAATTAGGAGATTAGATTGACTCAAATCAATTTAATATTTGATCAAATCAATTAGATGGATTTGTGTCTACCCATCCTATTCAAACACCTAATCAAATCCCATATTGATTGTACCAAATCCCTAAGCGGTTGGCACAACCCTATCCCTTGCCAACTTCAAAACCCTAGCTCTCATATTATAAAAACCCCTTTCACCTATTGCATAAGGAGATGCGGCAATCATATTGAGGGCGGCCATCAAAATAATCTTACAAGGAAGAAGGGGGGCACTCACGCATGGTTGCCATTGGAAGTCCTGAGGTAAGTCTTGTGCTCCTCTTAATAATCTAATTCTCAAACCTTCTGATTGTCTGCAGTGAAAGAATCAAGAGAGGCCAAAAGAAAGTTGAACATCTGCTGAACAAATAAACTGCCGCAAAGCTTCAATCTCCTCATGGCCGAATAGCTTCTAAGGTCAATATAGAAGAGAGCCCAACATGTGCCAGCCGCAAGAGGATTGAGGATCAAAGCTTACAGCCGCAACCTTTGACCAAAGGTGTTAAGGAGATGTTCCTTTTATGTTTGATGCCGCACAGAATTTTTGAGGAGAAGTGCAACCTTTGACATTGAAATCATCCAAAAAGCATAAGCCATCAAAAATAAAAGGAACCTCAACAACCTTTGACCAAAGTGCAACCTTTGACCAAAGGTCAATATGGCATTGCTTGTATCATGCGGCTGCACATCAGATTGAAGGAGGTGTTGAGGTTTAATTGGAACGGCACAAAGTAATATTAATCAAAGGGCCTCTCCAAAAACCCAAGCAACCAACATTGTTGACCAAGCAACAAGATACAAGCTTCAAGTTGAAAAGGCCGAAACTTGTGAAGAGCCATGTGCATACATGAATAAAGGGTAATACTTTTTATATAAAAGTATATTCTTGGTTTGCTTCTTTGTTTTATGTGTGCAGGTACAAGGACAGGTGTACACAAATTATCAAGAGGAGGCCGGCCGAATTCACACAGTATATTGAAGGAGCTCACGAGTTTTTAAGACAGAGAAGTGGCATGATTTGATCTTACATTTATTTGACATCCACGCTTACATGCAGGGCCGAATTATGAGTAACAAATAAGCAAAGGCCAAGCTGCTTGATGATAAAAGTGACAGCCGCATGATATTGTTTTGTCCAGGCCGAATTTTATATTGGAGGAGCACGCAGCTAGATTTGTTCGCAAGAGCTTAGGGTTGGCCGAACAAATTGCAGAAGACCTTTGTTTGCAAGCCGCATCATCCAAGGAGAGGAGTGCCATAACTTAAGCTGCCTACGACGAGACGACGACATCTAGTCAGATACAGATCTGACCTGTGCCTATTGACGAAGACATCGCTGCTGCACAATCTGAGCTTTCTAAACTCAATACTTTATTATTTTGTGTAGCAATTGTGATAGATCTTCGTAGGGGAAACTTTACCTATATTTTGTGACTATTTTGGGACTTGTCTAGTTGGGACTAGACAAGTGGGACCCAGCTAGTTTGGGACAAGCTGGTAGAAAGCTTTGCTAGGATTGATAGTGAGAGGAAACACTGTGTGTGGGGTACTGAGAGTCCGGCGAGTGTAGAGACGTAGAGGGTGCTCTGAGCGTGCTCTAACTTGTGACTTTGTGCCTATTGCACTATTCAATCTAGTATTTGCTTTGGGGGCTGGAGTAGGTCGTTGGGACGACCGAACCAGGGTAAATCTGCTGTGTACGCTGTGTCTGCTTTTCATTACTCTGGTTGTGCTTTTAACTGCGTGTGATTTCTCGTGGGTTGCACGAGAATTTTTTAAAAAGCCTATTCACCCCCCTCTAGGCTAGGATCCAGATCCAACACAAAGTATATTATTGGATCCTGTAGATGGCAAACAACACTAGAAGAGGGGGTTGAATAGTGTTGTGCAAATAATAAATCTTTTTCGATCGTTAATAAAAACCCTTCTAATGTTGCCTAAGAAACCAAGTAGAGTGATCTACACTTGGTTCTTAATCAGCAAGGTAATCTTATAAAAATATAAAAGATAAACAATTATGATTACAATCAGATAAGAGATCTTTACACACATATAAATTTTTACACAGCAGAATTAAATGTATGATCTTTGTAATATGCAAATGAACAAAGAATTATAAAGATATAATAATAACAAAGTAAATAAGAATTGCTTGCAGGGATAAATAATCAAACACAGAAAAGCAAACGCAAAGACAAGGTTTTTTATCTGGTTCCCCACAACCTTGGGTACGTCCAGTCCCCGACCAATCCGGTACGAGATTTCCACTATTTGCCTTGGCAAATACAAGCACCTAACTCCACTCGTTAGGATTTCCAACAACCTAGCCTTAACCAGGATTTCCAACCGCCTAGACTTGTCTAGGACTTTCACCACCTAGTATCCCTACCAGGATTTCCAATCACCTAGACTTGTCTAGGATTTCCACTATTCCCTTATAACACGGGAATTTACAATTCAAAGTCTTCTTCAAAGACTTGCAACAAATATGAACTAAATTACAAGGAAATAAATTACAAGATTTCCTAAAGCCAAAAGAATATATTTGTGTATATGTGGCTTAAAGAAAATCGAAAAACTCTTGATCAAATTAAATGATATAGATGAGCACAGATTTGATCAAAGGAGTTATCTTGAAAATTGATCTTCTAAAAATATGCAGTTGGGCTTTTAGAGATCAAAGATAAAGTCTTTTTAATCTTTGGAAGAATATAATTATAAAACACAAAGATTAAAAATAAAAACTTGTATTTTGAATCTCAATATAAAAAGCTTTTAGCTTTGGAGATTAAAAACAAGTAATTCAAAAAGTTGGCTTGAAAATGATCTTCTAAAATATGCACTTGGGCTTTAGAGATCAATGATCAAGATTTTGATCTTTGAGAGAAATATAAAAGTTAAGAATACAAAAATCAAAAAGAAAAACTTGATGTTTGAATCTCAAAAAGAAAAGCTATGAGCTTTGGAGATCAAACCAAGTTATAAAGGCTAGAAAAGATTAGAGAAAATAATTGCGAAATTAAGCACAAAAGAATTAAAAACTTAGCCATTAGAAAAACTGAAGAACTTTGAGAGCTTGAGAACTTTGAGAACTTTTGAGAGAATTATAGCTTTGCTCAAGAATGAATTGTTAGCTAAAATGTTCTCATATGGTTCTCTATTTATAGAGTTTAAGAGAGGATTTGAATTTCAAAAAAGATTTGACTTTAGCTCCATAAATCAAGCAACGATTAAATGAAGGAGCAAATCTGGGAAGTCAAATCGAACAGCTGGTAGTCGACTCCTTAGGAGTGGTAGTCGACTCCCATAGCGTTTCAGAAGAAGAAAAGTTTCTAGCTGGTAGTCGACTCACACTCTTTGGTAGTCGACTCCCAGAGAAGTTTCTTCTAAAACTCAGCTAGCAAGAGATGTAGTTAACTCCTGGGTGTAATGGAGATTAACTACTAAGATGAGAAGTAACTAGCAACTGCTCTCAAGAGTTTTGAAAATGATTTTTATAAACATTTAAAACATTTAACTTCGAAATCATTTGTGTGTGTGTTATAATTACTTTTGGCTTTAACGTAATCTCAAGAAAGACGCAACTCACACACTATAGACTTAGGACAAGTTTTTCCGAAGCTTGATCAGATGATGATGTGAATGCGAGCTTTTCTTGAGCTTCTTTTCATTTGAGCGTGAGCTTCATCATCGAGCTAGCAACGTTGTCCTCGTCTTTGCTAAGTGAGCGTAGATTGTGCTTCTTCGGAGTATATATAAAGCTTTTCATTCATCACATAATCTGCACACTTAATTATAGTGTATTTAGTACACTAACCTCATTTGGTGTGCTCATCATCAAAACCACTTGGAGGTGGAATTCAATTTTCATCACTCTCCCCCTTTATGATGATGACACCCCAATGAAAAATGAAGTAAGTTTAAAACTTTAATACTTGCTTCCTCTGCTTTGATGCGGTACTCCCCCTGCATCAAAGCTGTTAGCAAAACAATACATTCATTTTTGCATTTCATACTTTTCTCCCTCTTATCATCATTCAAAAAGATGACATAAAATATTCCATCAAAGATCAACCATCAAAACCACTGACATCATTTGGCGAGGACAACAAATGATATAAAATATTGAAAATATAATATGACAACAAAAATAACTTACGCCCCCCTGCAGATATGCATGAGCATGATTGCTATGGAGAGGTTACTCCCCCTGCATTAAGGCTGGTTAGTAATAAGAAGAAATGTGTACATATTCATATTATATTTCTTTTTCAAGTGTGGAACAATATCATTTTACCATGAAACATAATTTTATATGCATTGTACTTTTCTCCCCCTTTGTCACATCAAAAAGTGTGACATGAATATAATCCAAGTGTTAAAAATATTCGTGACACCAAGTGTGAAGAAAAAATTACTTGGAGAGAAGAATATGCATACTATATGAAAAAGATATTTAAACATTCATAGCATGCAATATTTCAATTATTCAATGACATAAAAATGTCTCTATATCCCTTCATGCATATATTTCAATTTAACATAAAAAGCATGAATTAAAAGAAATCATACTTGCTCCTCATATAATAATGCATTAATCTCATGGAGGTGTTTCTCTCTCGGCATTAAGAGCAAGCAACATTTAAACATAGAATATATCCAAAAACAACAATTGTAGTTAATAAGAAGATTCAATTCCAATATACAATTTCTAACATAAAAAATATTTATGATCTTAACATATGAATAAAATCAAATAGCATGCATAAAGAATGCATAACAACCAAGTATAATACAATCTTTTGTTATCCATGAACAAATGGAATATTATTCATTTAGAATGACTCTATAGCAATTTTTTTAAATCTTTTGAGTCATAAATAAATATCCAAGTATTCATTGATTTTAATTAGGGCTGTTGACGAACGAGCTTAAACGAGCTTGAACAAGGAGCTTGGTTTTGTTCATGAACAAAATCCATGTTCAAGCTCTGTTCGTTTACTAACCGAGCCCTAAAAACTTGTTCAAGCTTGTTTGTTAAGCTTAGCGAACGAATGTAAACGAACGCAAACGAACATTTACCGAGCTTGTTCACGAGCAGTTCATCGAACGTTCTGTTCGTTAACAATACTTATCAATCTTGTTCGTGAACATGTTCAAGAACATGTTCGTGAACACACAATCAATCTTGTTCATGAACAGATTTTCAAACAAACAAACGAACGTCCATTTTTTAACCAGGATTAATAATATTTAACCAGATTTTCAAACAAACAAACGAACGTCCATTTTTTAACCAGGATTAATAATATTTAACCATAATTTCCAATGACTAAATCAATTAAAAAAGGATTAAATATTTGCAGGACAAAAACAAACAAATCCAGCATAATAGCTCCAGAAATCTCATTCCAAGCATTCATTTCAAGCGTAGTAAAAATATAGTATTTGTCTAAATGCAATACAATGTAAGAAACCAAAATTCCAACATTTCCACCATGAATGTATTATAATGACCATAACAAAAGACCGGTTTATTTTTACCATATGAATACTATATTCTACTTAAGATGAGAACAAATGTTTGTCTTTGCGTATGAATACTATGAATACTATGAATACTTAACGAGCTTGTTCACGAACACTAAACGAGCTTGTTCATGAACATCACTTAACGAGCTTGTTCACGAACACTTAACGAGCTTGTTCATGAATATAAATGAACGAACATAGTTATGTTCAAGCTCTGTTCGTTTACTAACCGAGCTCTAAAAATCTGTTCAAGCTTGTTCATTAAGCTTCCCGAACGAACATAAACGAACATGTACCGAGCTTGTTCACGAGTAGTTCGTCGAACGTTCTGTTCGTCAACAGCCCTAATTTTAATAGAAAGTATGATATCAAGTGTTATATCAATACCACGTATAAAAAATAATAGGCATGGATTCATATGTTATCAATGGTTATATTTCACAAAATGAATTGCATAAGCAAGAAATGTGAACAAGTGAAATGTGAACATGTTGTGTCATTAAGAGAATAATTCTATCATGAATTTTTATGACACTGTATCTAAAAGTAAGTATTACGATGGATGTATGAGCTTGTCAATCATAAATGCAATCAAGCATATATGTGACTATTAAACGATGAACTCCAAAAAGAGTTATAGCACAAGATATCACAAAATAAGCTTAACTCAAAATATTTTCATGGATGTCACATATTAACATATGCATGTCTTAGCATTTTAGGAGTATGTCATGATCATTAGTCCATAATTTTATTATACCATATTCCAACTTATCAAATGCATAATATATTCAAGAATGTTATCATAAATAATATTGACATCAAATATATTGAAATGTGATGATTTCTATGAGTATGAAAAAATGAATCATCAAATATACATCAATTAATAATTTTTATATATTAACAATGTGTGACAAAAAATATCCAAGATATCACCAAGTATTGAAATGGATATCTAAATAATAGCATGAGCATTGAGATGCATCAATTATTACAATTGAGCAATAATATCATACGAGTAGTTGATATTTAATAAGGAGTAGACTCAATTATGTCAACTAACTATTTTCTTCAAACAATATATGATAATGAGGCACATGGAAATAAATCCATAAATTAATCAATTTGTGTGACATAATAGCATAGCATGATAATTCGTACACTAGAGATGATGTGCCATAAGTATGTGATGACATTATCATTTATATGATCTCTCATGTTGAAAAAAATTAAGCTTTTTATGTCATCAATTAAATTTAGTACATATGTTACCAAGTGTTGAAAATCACGTGTTGGATTAATAAATATATCGCATGTGATGCATAAATAAATTTTCATATGTACAACTTTTAGCTCGCCCTACAAATGAGCATATCAAATGTCAATCTCCTTCTTTGAGTGACATTCTTTGAAAATCAAGGCATTGAATGGGTTGGCTCCATTTTGTAAATAATACTTGAAAAATAATACTTTTGGTACCCATAATTTTTCGGGTCCTTGTGGTTAGTCATACGTCATATTTAATTGCTTCATCAAAGAATATAACAATTCAACTATAATTAATTCTATTTTGTGGTTCGAAAATCAACAAGAAGAAATTATAGGCATGAATATATAAGTATGATGGTTTCAAAAAAATGTATTTCATTATTCTATACAAGGGTATCAACAGAATAATCATATAAGCACATCGATACCCGTAATCAAAGGTTCAGATAAAACTATCCATTAGGAACCAAAATCCTATTTGGATTTGACTTTCCATGAACAAATGAATCATTATAAAATCCATGCATGCTTCTAATCAAATTATGAACATAAATATTTTTATCATGCAAGCCTAAGTGTTTAGGCACCCATATTATATTATTTCTAACATTGTGTACGTTGTGAGGTTTGTGTACAAAATGTGATCTTTGATGTGCATTGTGTACAACATTTTTTTGTGCCGTGTTGTGTGATATAGCATGAGGATTATTGTGTGCATTATGTATAACATGGGGATCATGTGAAGTATGAGGTGTATTATGAATACTGTGTCTAGCATTTCCTCCATACATAAAAGCATACTTTTTAACATTGGCATGCACAACATTTACATTTCTACAAATATCACTAGAGGTAGAAGCATGAATATTTTTATTATGTGATGTGGAAACATGCTTTTGTGGATGAGTGGCCTTCGCACTTGGATTCGTCTTAAACTCATCAAGCTTAAGAACTAATTCTTCGTGTTTAAGCTAGCTCGTGCTCAAAAGCATTTTCAAGCATATCAATTTTATCATTTAAACTAGAAGTATAAATAGCATGCTCATTTTTCAAAGAATAATGATCACTCAATAAAGAATCAAACTTGTCCTTCAAGCAATTATGACCATGTAGTGAAATATTTGAACTACTACAATTATTTTTAAAATCATCATAATCATTCAATAAGTTATCATGTTTGCTAGATAAACCATCATGGTCATTATGCAAGGCTTTATACTTATTATTTAAACTTTTGTATTTCTTTGTCAATCTTTCGTATTCCCTATACAAATTTTCATATGCACTAGCAATATCAAAATCATTTTCCTCATCGAAACTGGAATCACTAACCTCATTTTTGTCGTCTTGACGAGCCATCATGTATACTTCTTTTGTAAACCTTTCATCGTCGGATTGGGTTGTCTCCATGAGTGTTTGAATCTCATTTGATCTTGATCCGAATCTTTCGTCCAATAAGTTGAGGATTTGATGTGCGGTTTCAGCCCCTTCTACAAGATCTAACATTTTATCAGTTAAACCAGTGTAAAGTAAATGCATTACCTTTATGTTGTTGAAGTAGGCTTCCTCTTGATCCGGATTCCATTGAGTTTGAGGAATGGTTGGAGTCTTATGTGGTTCTCTGAGGTATCTTGTGTACTTTAGATCTTGTGCTTTCAAGAAGATCTACATTCTCCTTCTCCATTGGGAATAGAAGTTGCCGTCAAAGATTGTGGTTTATGAATGCTATACTCGGGAGGACAGAATGTTGATGCCATCATCTTTGACCTTGCTATGATACCAAGTGTTGGATCATGTGGATAGCAAACAACACTAGAATGGGGGTTGAATAGTGTTAAGCAAATAATAAATCTTTTTCGATCGTTAATAAAAACCCTTCTAATGTTGCCTAAGGAACCAAGTAGAGTGATCTACGCTTGGTTCTTAATCAACAAGTTAATCTTATAAAAATATAAAAGGTAAACAATTATGATTAGAATCAGATAAGAGATCTTTACACACAAATGGATTTTTACACAACGGAATTAAATGTATGATCTTTGTAATATGCAAATGAACAAAGAATTACAAAGATATAATAATAACAAAGTAAATAAGAATTGCTTGCAGGGATAAATAATTAAACACAGAAAAGCAAACGCAAAGACAAGAATTTTTATCCTGGTTCCCCACAACCTTGGGTACGTCCAGTCCCCAACCAATCCGGTACGAGATTTCCACTATTTACATTGGCAAATACAAGCACCTAACTCCACTCGTTAGGATTTCCAACAACCTAGCCTTAACCAGGATTTCCAACCGTCTAGACTTGTCTAGGACTTTCACCACCTAGTATCCCTACCAGGATTTCCAATCACCTGGACTTGTCTAGGATTTCCACTATTCCCTTATAACACGGGAATTAGTCTTCTTCAAAGACTTGCAACAAATATGAAATAAATTACAAGATTTCCTAAAGCCAAAAGAATATATTTGTGTATATGTGGCTTAAAGAAAATCGAAAAACTCTTGATCAAATTAAATGATATAGATGAGCACAGATTTGATCAAATGAGTTATCTTGAAAATTGATCTTCTAAAAATATGCAGTTGGGCTTTTAGAGATCAAAGATAAAGTCTTTTTAATCTTTGAAAGAATATAATTATAAAACACAAAGATTAAAAAGAAAGACTTGTATTTTGAATCTCAATATAAAAAGCTTTTAGCTTTGGAGATTAAAAACAAGTAATTCAAAAAGTTGGCTTGAAAATGATCTTCTAAAATATGCACTTGGGCTTTAGAGATCAATGATCAAGATTTTGATCTTTGAGAGAAATATAAAAGTTAAGAATACAAAGATCAAAAAAGAAAAACTTAATGTTTGAATCTCAAGAAGAAAAGCTATGAGCTTTGGAGATCAAACCAAGTTATAAAGGCTAGAAAAGATTAGAGAAAATAATTGTGAAATTAAGCACAAAAGAATTAAAAACTTAGCCTTTAGAAAAACTGAAGAACTTTGAGAGCTTGAGAACTTTGAGAACTTTTGAGAGAATTATAGCTTTGCTCAAGAATGAATTGTTAGCTAAAATGTTCTCATATGGTTCTCTATTTATAGAGTTTAAGAGAGGATTTGAATTTCAAAAAAGATTTGACTTTAGTCCCATAAATCAAGCAACGATTAAATGAAGGAGCAAATCTAGGAAGTCAAATCGCACAGCTGGTAGTCGACTCCCTAGGAGTGGTAGTCGACTCCCAGAGCGTTTCAGAAGAAGAAAAGTTTCCAGCTGGTAGTCGACTCACACTCTTTGGTAGTCGACTCCCAGAGAAGTTTCTTCTGAAACTCAGCTAGCAAGAGATGTAGTTAACTCCTGGGTGCAATGAAGATTAACTACTAAGATGAGAAGTAACTAGCAACTGCTCTCAAGAGTTTTGAAAATGATTTTTAAAAACATTTAAAACATTTAACTTCGAAATCATTTGTGTGTGTGTGTTATAATTACTTTTGGCTTTAACGTAATATTAAGAAAGACGCAACTCACACACTATAGACTTAAGACAAGTTTTCCCGAAGCTTGATCAGATGATGATGTGAATGCGAGCTTCTCTTGAGCTTCTTTTCCATTTGAGCGTGAGCTTCATCATCGAGCTAGCAACGTTGTCCTCGTCTTTGCTAAGTAAGCTAGATTGTGCTTCTTCGGAGTATATATAAAGATTTTCATTCATCACATAATCTGCACACTCAATTGTAGTGTAGTTAGTACACTAACCTCATTTGGTGTGCTCATCATCAAAACCAATTGGGGGTGGAATTCAATTTCCATCATATATGTCATTGATTGAAGCAGTAAAAGA
This sequence comes from Scilla litardierei, assembly GCA_030789695.1. Lineage (NCBI taxonomy): Eukaryota > Viridiplantae > Streptophyta > Magnoliopsida > Asparagales > Asparagaceae > Scilla > Scilla litardierei. The sequence goes on along the minus strand of CM061139.1, from coordinate 154,445,398 downwards.
GACGATATAGCTTATGTGCTTGATGGACGACTGATAGACCCTACGGGTCTAACCCGCAGCCACCCATGGGCTGGCCCAAGCCGCCGGCCCTAGCTTGTGCCACGCGCGCCCCCTATTGCCTAGGAACCCTAGTTTTGTTCTATTTATAGGGCCTAGTCGTCATTGGTATTTTTCATGCTTGATATTGGATATTTTCTATTGAGCGTCCTTAGGTTTAGATCTTAGATTAAACGAGTGCGGACGTCCTCTTCGGCATCTTGGGAGGAGAGCACACCTCTTTTGTGCTCAAATATCTTGTTATTTTCATTGTTTTATTTATTAAAAATCATATCTTTATTGGTTCCTAACATTTTGGTATCAGAGCACGTGACGATCCATGGCGGCCACGACAAGATCGAACAACAAAATTGAGGCTTTGGAGGCAAAGTTCACGAGCGAAATCGACGGGATCAAGAAATCGTTGGCGGCAAACGATGAATACATGGCCAGATTGACGGTTTCCATCAACCAATTGACGGCAAATTAAGCGAAGCACGACGAACAATTCGTGCAATTGATGGCAACCCTAAATCAATTGGCGGCGAACAATAAAGGGGAGGGAAACCCTAATTCGACACCAAAGGCGGCACCTTTGAAGAAAGAGAAGGAAAAAGAGGAGATTTTGACCCAAAATCAACCCTTTTTGGTGGAGGAATTGGACGAGGACGAAGACGAAGAGCCATGGAATGTGGATTATCGCAAGGAGGTGCGACACAACGCGGTGGAGTATCAAAGGGGGAACGGCGGCCCTAGCCGCCCTTTTCGGACATCGCACGAAGGCGAGGAGGGGCGGCCGGCCCCCCAAAACCCTTTCGGGGGGTGGCCGCCACGCGACGGAAGTGGGGGAGGTCCCCCCGCCCAGCGCGGGGCCCGGCAAGGCTGGCTAGGCCTTGCCGGCCCCCGCACCGGTCCGGCGACCATGCCGGACCTCCGGTAGGGCTCGCCGGCCCTTCCCGGAGGCCGTCATGGCCCGCCGGCCCTGCCAGGTGGCCGGCAGGGCCTGGAGACCCTGCCGGGGTCCGACAGAGCCCGCCGGCCCTGCCAGAGGGCCGGCAGGCCCCGCCTATGGCGTATAGGGTACGAGAGCCACCTTGGCAGCTGCCAGGGGGGAGGATGCGCACGGCCAGCCTCCAGGTGGGCTTTTTGAGCCCCACAGACAGCGGACAATAGTAGATGATGGTCGCGGACAGTTTTTGGGAGGGTTCTTCGACCCTTCGGGATGGCGTCCAGTAGCGGTGGACCCATTGTACGGAGGGACGCGGGAGAGACCATTATTATGACGACAGGGTGGCTACGAGGCGGAGTTCGGCGATGACGCAGGTTGGGACGATTTCGAGGGCCGACGAGAGTATTACCGAGGAGACTATGGGGGTCGCGGAGGAGTGCCACCTAGGCGGTATGAGACTCAGGACGATAGGAGGCAGCGCTACCGTCCACATCACCGAGAGGAGGGGAGGCCCGAGCATGGGCACTTTGGAGGAGATTCCAGAGTCCGGAAGCTGAAGATGCCGATATTTTTTGGGGAGGATCCACACGCCTGGTTGTTCACATCGGAGAGATATTTCGCGGCGCACCGCATGTCCGAGGCGCAGAAGCTGGAGGCAGCAGCCGTTTGCATGGAGGGGAGAGCTTTGGGGTGGTTCCAGTGGAAGGAGAGGATGCAGCAGATCCAGAGCTGGGAGGAGCTGAAAGACTTGGTGTTGGAGAAATTTAGAGACCCCGTTTGGGAAACCTACACGAGCAGCTATTTGCCCTCAGGCAGGAGGGGCCGATGCGGGAATACATTGAGAGATTTGAGACACTGGCATGGCGAGTTCATGGGGTGTCGGACGAGTCGCTGGAGGGCACCTTCCTAAAGGGCTGCGACCTAGTCTTCGAGCTGCGGTGAGGCCATACAAGCCTCGGGGGCTTTCAGAGGTCATTGCGATGGCGCAGATGGTGGAGGACTCCCGGACTGAGGATAGGAGAGGCGGGAGCAGCTACAGTGGGCAGTTACAGCGGGGCACCCCGACTGGAGCAGGCGGAGCAGGGGTCACTACTGAGGCAGTTCAGGCAGGGCTTAAGAAGACGGGTGAGCGGACCAACCCATCACCGGCCGGGGGCCCATTCCGAAGGATGACCGGTGCAGAGATGAGGGAGAAGATGCAAAAGGGGCTCTGTTTCAGATGCGACGAGCGCTTCACTCCCGGACACCGCTGTGTGGATCGAAAGCTGCAAGTGTTGATAGCGGAAGCCGACGAGAATGATGACGTGGAGGACGAAGGAATCGGAGGGGAGGACGACTCCCACTCGGTAGCACCGTCGATACTTACAACACCTTGAAGACAAGGTGGCTCTTTGGGGGGAGAGTATTGATAGACCCTGCGGGTCTAACCCGCAGCCACCCATGGGCCGGCCCTATCTTGTGCCGCACGCGCCCCTATTGCCTAGGAACCCTAGTTTTGTTCTATTTATAGGGGCTAGCCGTCATTGGTATTTTTCATGCTTGATATTGAATATTTTCTATTGAGCGTCCTTAGGTTTAGATCTTAGACTAAACAAGTGCGGACGTCCTCTTCGGCGTCTTGGGAGGAGAGCACACCTCTTTTGTGCGCAAATATCTTGTTATTTTCATTGTTTTATCTATTAAAAATCGTATCTTTGTTGGTTCCTAACAACGACCTAGGGGTGTACTAAAAGAGGTATAACCTACATTGTGATAGCCAAAGTGCAGTGCACTTAGCTAAGGAATAAGCCTTTCATATGCACCATGCATATCGATGTAAGGTACCACTTTTTTGAGACTGTGGGAAAAGAAGACGATGATATCAACTTGCTTGCTGAAGATCGGAACGGAAGACAATCCAGTGGACGCACTAACGAAGGTTTATCCAGAGCCAAGTTTAAGCATTGCTTGAACTTACTCAACATTGTTTCGAGATGATGTTTATGGTGGCGCCCCAGTGGGAGCATTGAGGCTCGATGGAGCCAAGTGAGCTTTTCGGAGCAAGGTGAAGAGAACATACGTTAATTTTCACCGAGGCGAAGTATTGTGGACAGATTGTGTGACATATGCTCAAATCTCGCCAAGGTGGAGATTTGTGAAAGTTGGCTCGATTTGAGATACTAAAGGAGTTGGAGGTGAGCAGTTGTGCAGAACTAGTTCGCCTCGGCCTTGAGTTTTGCGTGTCTGACTCTGTAGAGCCAGATATGGGAGTCATGGCCCAGCTAACTCTTGAAGATCTAAGTCCTCAGTTCGGAGGATCGGCAGCTCGGAAATTCAGTAACTCAGTAGGTCGATTTTGGATGGCCCAGAAGCTTGGCAATTTGGTAGCTCGACATCTCGATAGATCGGGCTCCAGCATGGAGCTTGGCAGCTCGGAGGCACCAACTATAGGACTCATAGTCCTATTCGTGTTAAAGTTGCTCACCTAATAGAATTATATCCGATAGAATTCTTTTGGAACTAGAACTCCTCTTCCAGTAGATTTCGTTTTGTGCCCATGCCCTTGAGGCTATAAGAGGGACGTGTGGGAGAGGGTTTAGAGGGGGGAGAGAGAGAGAGATGAGTCGCTATTATTGAGAGCCAACTTTGAGAGATTGTATTGAGAGCTTTTAGGGAGATATTGAGTGTTTCTTCTTCGTTGTGAAGTTAAAGATTTGTATTTTGTTCTTCCCTTTCATAATAAAGCTATTGAGTATTCCTATGGTTGGGCGGCGGCCTCCAATCAATCTCTATTATGCTCTGCTGTGTTCATTGCTCATTGCTCATTCATCAACACCAAATAGCCCGACAATCCTAAGTTTCCGCTTGATCGCACACAACAGTAGGACGAGGAGGGAGAATGAGATACTGATACTCTATATGCAATTAGTAGCTTATGTCATGCTGTTCGACTTTCTGTGATATGGCTACATTCATTACAATTTAAACAATTAGATAGCAATCATTGAATTATAAGTGGGTCTATTGACTCGTTGGTTTCGCTTGGAATTTGATGAGTTTTGAAACTTTCTTGCTGTTTGGGATACTTATATACCTTAGGTTCCTAACCATAAGACATGCATATAAGGTTACTATTATGCGGTTTAGTTCCTTTGGCCAATGCGAGATATTTCCCTGAACATTCCGAACAAGGGCACATGGTTCCACTATCTAAACCTTGCCTTGTAAGCTGCTAGCATTTTGTCATCCCATACTTTTAGCTTTGATGCTGCCGACTTCTATAATTGGTCTTATAGCATTCGAATATCTTGGCTGCACAGTCCATCGACTAGTGCATTTCTTTTTGCAGATTTAAAAAGAGAAGTGTCGCCTTTTGAATGCTCTACGTTAAAGGTTTGTTACACTAAAAAAAGAAGTTTCGACCATGGTTTTAGGTATCGGCTGACACCTGAACGTTTCGTTTCGTTTTTAGAGGCAACCGAGACCGAAACGACTACTTTGTCTCGGTTTCGGTCCATTTCGATCATTTCGGTCTTGGTTTTGGCCGGTTTCAATCGTTTTGGCGGGTTTCAATCGTTTGGCCTAGGGTTTCTGAAGAAGATGATGAAAAAATGAGAGGAGAAAAAACGTAAGAAGAAGACAAAAATAGAAAAAAATAAAGAAAGTTAAAAATCAATAGAAATTTTTTTAAAAAAGAATAAAAAATAAGATATAGAAGAAGCTGATGATGCTTAACACGCTGCCGGAGGAGATCGTCGCTGGAAAAGATCCTCTGCTCACCACTCGAAGTGGAGAAGATGACCGCTTCCCCCATTTGCTCGCTGCTCGAAGAAGGGGGCTCGAGACCTAATTTTTCCATCAATGCAATACGCACAGACCCAATATGCACAGACCTTATTAATATTATATATGTAATATATGTTTTTACTAGTTTGTCATCAATTTAATACACACATACCTAATTATTTTTAAATAAGTGTAGTATATAATATAAGTTATTTACAAGTTTGCCATCAATTTTCTCTTTAAAACGCACAGATCTAATTATTTTTAACCCATATTAACTTATATTACATATATAATATTAACATATATTACATAAATTAATTAAAAAATCCGAAACGGACAAAACGAAACTTAACTCTGAAACCACCGAAACGGGCGAAACCGAAACCTTAAATTTTGGAAGAACGAACCTGAGACCGAAACCGCGACATAAAACATTGGTTGTTACAATATAGAGCCATACTATAGTGTAGGCAGTTAGCAGCTTTACGTCTTGGTGGGGTGGTATAGTTAATCGAGACATAATCTACTTTTTTACTATAATATTTATAAAAGGTATACATGTGCTATGAGAAAAGTTTCAGACATGTTAGATCGACATACTTGTTAGATGATGGGCTAGAAGAGTATGTACGTGCTCGAGAGCTTTCAAGATACTCGTTAAGCTGCTAGTGAGACTGATGCGGGCGCATCTTTGCCACGCACGGCCCCGCCTCAAGAAGGGGCGGGTCCACCTTTGGTGACGTACGTGCGGTGTAGGAGGCGTGGGGACACCGCGTAGTGGGATTAGTGGGTCTAGGGGTATTCTAGTCTTTTCAATTAGTAAATCCCCTCTTTTCTATTTAATTCGGGTTAGCCGCCTTTCTTATTTTTATGCTTATTTTGTGAAGAACTCTTAGGCATCCTTCGTGAAAGATTTTAGACTTTTGTCCGTTCATCAAAAGTTTGAGAGAGCGAGTCTCCTCTCGAAAGAGGCTCAGTTATCTATTAATTCTTCGTTCTTCGCATTATAATTCCTATAAAAATCCCACCTTTTTAATTTTTTCCACCTTTAAACACTGATTTGATTGATTCGATTTCCGGATCATATCAAATTGGTATCAGAGCGGTGAGATCCGATGGCGACGAGTAAGAGATCGAAGACGGATATCGTGAATGAGAAGGTTCAAGGGCTTCGAGAGGAATTCAACCGGGAGATCGAGGGGTTGAAGAAAACCCTAGGAGATTCAATCAAAGATCACACCCACTCACAAGAAGACATCCAAACCGAACTTCGGGCCGTGAGGAGGGAATCCGCGCAGACGGGACGCGATCTCCAAGGGTTAAAGGAAGCTACTTCAGATCTGAAATTTTTGAGAGAGGCCACGACGTCAATTTCTGGCGATGATGGAGATGTTACAAACCCTAACGGCCGGGAAAGGAGGAGATCGGGGCAAGAGGATCCAAGGGGAAGAAAATCAGGGCGAATCCATGCTTGAATCAGCAAATCACGGACAATCGGAGGTGGCGACGGCTGCGACAGCCCCCTAGGGCTTACCGCAGTCGTTACAGACCCTACCGGGTCTGTTCGGCCAAAAACAGGCCCCGGCTGGCCCTTTCTCTGGGCGGTAGGCCCAACCAAACCTGCAGGGGTCTTGGCAGGCCCTCTGGGCCTGCGCCGGGCCCTGCAGGTCCGACTGGGCCTGCCGCAGCCACAACAGGCCTCTAGGGGCCCGTAGCAGCTCATGCAGCCCCCTGGGGGCCTGCGACAGCAGCGGCACCCCCCTTGCGGGGGTGTTGGGGGACCGGCGGCCAGATTTGGGGGTCCGGTGGCATGTGCATCCCCCACCTGGGATCACGGCGGAGAAGGATGGGCCCGAGACACTACCATCGGGGCCCCTGCGGCCCAATTTTGGAGACTAGAGGCTTTTCCACAGATACCCAGACCAGCGGTTGACCCCAAACAAGCTTTCGAGGGCTTTCCGGGGCGTGGGTAGGGCCTGGGGGGGCTATTTAGGAGGCCAGGCAGCGCCTACCTTGCAGTACGGAGGGGCCACTTTTGCGCGACCACTTGAGTTTCCAGGGCATTACCACCAGCCCGAGGCGTGGGAGAGGCCTGAGTGGCCTGAGGAGCTGTACGGAGTTGACGAGGGAGGTCCAGTGGAGGCGTTCGGTGGAGGTATGGGCGGGGTAGGTAGTCGTGACCGAGATGAGGGATAACAGGGGGACATCAATGCGGATCGCCGATTGATGAAGCTGTAGATGCCGATCTTTGATGGCACGGATCCTGACGGTTGGATCTATCGGACGGAGCGCTACTTTCAGGTGATGAGGTTGTCGGAGGGGGAGGTCCTGAGGGCTGTCGGGATCTATTTCGAGGGCAAGGCGTTGGCATGGTACAGATGGAAGGTAGCGTGGACCCCTTTTCGCACTTGGGAGGAGCTGTCAGCACTGATCGTTGATCGATTTCAGGAGACTCTGGGGGGGGAGATTTCTATGATCAGCTGTCTGCTCTGAGGCAGGAGGGGATGGTGAGAGACTATGTGGAGAGGTTTGAGATGCTGAACATCGGGGTGAAGGGGATGACAGATGAGGTTATGATCGGAAATTTCATGAGGGGGTTGAAGCCCTCTATACGGACGAAGTTGCGGTTGTAGAGCCAGATGACCCTGGAGGATGTACTACGCCTGGCCCATAAGGCGGAGGAGAAGCATGCGGAGGAGAGGAGGATACGAGGAGCTTCGGGAACCCAAAATTCCCACCCCACTCCTGCAACAGCAGCACCGAAGGCACCTACAGGTGCACCTAAGACTAGAGGGGAGGCTCGCCCAGCTACTCTCGGGCGACGGATGACGGAGGCGGAGGTAAGAGAGAAGCATGCCAAGGGGTTGTGTTTCTGTTGCGACGAGAAGTTCACCTATGGACACATGTGCGAGCCGCCTGCTACAAATTACCATGTTATCGGACGAGGAGGGATATGTGGGTGATGAGAAGGAGCACGAGGAGGAGTCACTAGTGGAGGAGGAGAAGTCTCATTTAGACTTTGTGGAGGTTTCCCTGAACTCCGTGGTAGGGTTCACTCCGAACCACACCATGAAGTTATCAGGGCAGTTCGGTGATACGGCGGTGACAGTGGGGCCACCCACAATTTCATCTCCAGACGAGTAGTGGAGCGCCATGGGTTGCAGTTGAGCATGCTGGAGAAGTCTACTGTTTTGCTGGGGACAGGGAAGATGGAGGAGAGCAAGGGGCTATGCAAGGGCATGTGCCTGACCTTACAGGGAGTGCAGCTTATGGAGGATTTCTTGCCCCTGAAGTTGGGCAATGTTGACATCATTCTGGCCGTACAGTGGCTGAAGAAGTTGGGAGACATACGGGGGAACTGGAAACGTCTCAGGATGGAGTTTCAGGAGGGGGACAACACAGTGGTGCTCACGGGGGATCCCACCCTATGTTGGTCATTGGTGGCCTTTAGGGTCATTACTCGGGCCTTACGGAGGGAGGGAGAGGGATACTTGGTGGAGTGCCCTGTAGTTGGAGTTGAGCAGGAGCCGCCGGCAGGGGTCCCATGGGTGGTCGAGCAGGTGTTGGAGCAGTTTCAGGAGGTCTTGCAGGAACCGCAGGGGCTACCACAGGTGAGAGGGCATGAGCATGCAATAGTTTTGCAGGAGGGAGCAGCTCCGGTGAGTGTGCAGCCGTACTGTTATCCCCATATGCAAAAGGACGAGATAGAGAGGATGGTCGGTGAGATGTTGCAGGCTGGGGTAATCCAGCCCGGTGTTAGCCCTTCTTTAGCCCGGTGCTGTTGGTGAAGAAGGACGGGAGTTGGCGCTTCTGCGTAGACTACAGAGCGCTGAATAAGGAAACGGTGGCTGACAAGTTTCGTATTCCCGTGATCGACGAGCTGTTGGATGAACTGTATGGTGCAGTTGTTTTCTCGAAGATCGACTTGAAGGCAGGTATCACCAGATCTTGATGAAGCCAGAGGACGTGTCGAAGACAGCGTTTTGCACCCACGAGGCACACTACGAGTTTCTCGTCATGCCTTTTGGTTTGATGAATGCTCCTTCCACATTTCAGGCATTGATGAACAAGGTCTTCCGGCCGTTCCTGAGGAGGTTCATACTCGTCTTCTTTGACGACATTCTGGTCTACAATAAGACCATGGAGGAGCATGTAGGTCATTTAGAGGTGGTATTCTGGGGGTTGTTGGAGCATCAACTATATGCAAACAGGAAGAAGTGCAGCTTTGGTCAGAGACAGATAGAGTACTTGGGGCATGTGGTGTCGGCAGCAGGAGTAGCGGCAGACAGGGCGAAGATAGAGGCGATGTTAGACTGGCCGTTACCTACCTCTCTGAGGGCGTTGCGGGGATTTCTCGGACTGACGGGCTGCTACCGGAAGTTCGTGAGGGGGTACAACACCATTTCACGACCACTTACTGATCAGTTGAAGAAGGATGGGTTCCAGTGGGGAGAGGAGGCGACCAAGGCATTTGAGGACTTGAAGGTGGCGACGACGACAGCTCCTGTGCTGGTGCTACCTGACTGCAGCATCACATTTGTGGTGGAGACTGATGCGTCAGGCGTTGGTTTGGAGGCGGTTTTGATGCAGTTGGGTCGGCCGATAGCCTATTTCAACCAAGTGCTTTCGGCTAGAGCACGTCTGAAATCTATGTACGAGAGGGAACTGATGGCTATCGTGCTAGCGGCGCAGAAGTGGCGGCCCTATCTGATGGGGAGGGAGTTTGTGGTCAGGACAGATCAGCGCAGCTTGAAGTATTTATCAGAGCAGAGGATGGTGACCGAGGAGCATCAGCGCTGGCTATCCAAGCTGGTGGGGTACCGGTTTGACATAGATTACAGACCGGGGTTGGAGAATAAGGCGGCTTACGCCTTATCCCGCAGAGAGGATGGTGTACTTGAGGGCGCTTTCGTTCCCGATGTGGTTAGACGGGGAACCCATGCTGCGGGAGGCAGAGGCCGATACAGAGTTGAGGCAGATCCGTGAGCGGCTACAGGTAGGCGGGGAGGAGCCGAAGGGGTACTCTCTAGAGGGACGGAGGCTGCTGTAGCAGGGACGGTTAGTATTACCACAGACTTCGGCCTTCATACCAGTATTATTTCAGGAGTTCCACAGTTCGGTGGTTGTGGGTCAATCCGGGGTGCAGCAGACGTATATGCGGATGTCCCGGGAAGTTTACTGGCCAGGTATGAGGAAGACGATAGCCCGCTTGGTTGCCGCCTGTGACGTTTGCCAGCGTCACAAGTACATGGCCATGGCGCTGGCCGGGTTGCTGCAGCCTTTAGCGTTGCCTGAGTGGGTCTGAGAGGAGGTGACGATGGACTTCATGGATGGGCTACCCAGATCGGAGGGGTACACGGTGATATTCGTGGTGGTGGATAGATTGAGTAAGTATGCTCACTTCGTACCGCTGAAACATCGTTACACGGCAGTTTCAGTGGCTACAGCTTTTACTCGAGAGGTGATACGGCTGCATGAGATCCCATCGTCTATAGTGTCTGACCGGGACCGGGTGTTCATGAGTGGGTTTTGGCGGGAGCTATTTCGGGTCCAGGGGACGGTGTTGAAGAGGAGTACCGCCATTACCCTCAGACAGACGGACAGACAGAGGTGGTGAACCGCAGCATTGAAACGTATCTGTGGTGTTTTGCGTCGGAGACACCTCGGCAGTGGCATCAGTGGTTGGCGTGGGCGGAGTATTGGTACAATACTTCGTACCACTCAGCCGCAGGGACAACCCCCTTTCGGGTGTTGTACGGGAGGGACCCTCCAGAGTTGCTGTAGTTTGGGGACAGACAGACACCAGTGTCGCAGGTGGAGGATTACATGGAGGGGGAGGGTATGCTAGAGCTGAAGAAGCACTTGTTACGGGCTCATCAGGTGATGAAAACTAGAGCAGCTGGACATCGTCGTGATGTGCACTTTCAGGAGGGAGATATGGTATAACTGAAGCTGAGATCCTACAGACAGAGATCACTTGCAAGGAGACGGAATGAGAAGCTGTCGGCTAGATTCTTTGGGCCCTTTGAGATTTCGGCAAAGATTGGCCAAGTGGCTTATAGGTTGAGGTTGCCCTCGACGGCTACGATACATCCAGTATTTCATGTGTCGCAGCTTCGCCGTGCCATTGGAGAGCAGAAGGTGTCGTCGACACCAGGCTACCGCCCACCCTTACTAAGGATATGGAGGTGCTGTTGGAGCCATTGGAGGTTCGTGCCATCCGCCAGGGACTGAGCGGGCGCATGGAGGTGCTGATACATTGGGCGGGATTGCCAGATTGCGATGCTACATGAGAGGCGTACAACGTAATCCAGGAGTAGTTTCCGGACTTCCACCTTGAGTACAAGGTGGCTCTTTCAGGGGGTATTGATGCGGGCGCATCTTTGCCACGCACACCCCCGCCTCCGGAAGGGGCGGGTCCACATTTGGTGACGTACGTGCGGTGTAGGAGGCGTGGGGACACCGCGTAGTGGGATTAGTGGGTTTAGGGATACTCTAGTCTTTTCAGACTAGATTAGTAAATCCCCTCTTTTCTATTTAATTAGGGCTAGCCGCCTTTCTTATTTTTTATGCTTATTTTGTGAAGAACTCTTAGGCATCCTTCGTGAAGGATTTTAGACTTTTGTCCGTTCATCAAAAGTTCGGAAGAGCGAGTCTCCTCTCGAAAGAGGCTCAGTTATCTATTAATTCTTCGTTCTTCGCATTATAATTCCCATAAAAATCCCACCTTTTTAATTTTTTCTACATTTAAACGCTGATTTTATTGATTCGATCTCCGGATCGTATCAGAGACATGAAATACTTGTCAAATGTAATTCGATCTCCGGATCGTATCAGAGACATGAGATACTTGTCAAATGTGATTTGACACTTTGGATACTTGTTAACATGTGACAAGACACATTAGATACTCTCTAGTACAAGACATGGCACACTACATACTATGATATGTCAGAACACAGTTTCGGATGGTATTGTGACAGTTGATATTCAAAGTTCTCGGCTATTTGTTGCATTCCTGGATATGAACCAAGATCGGAGATTGTTGAAGCTGTGGTTCAAATCTGGGTTGCAAGCACTCATGTTAAGAAGGAAGGCAAAAGGGTGGAGTTTAGCTTCACATCAGAAAAGAAAGAGGATGAATATGTAGATAAACATGATTGGATCCAAGATTCAAATATGGATTTTTCATTTGGGTTGAATTGGGATTCATGATTATTTAGCCATATATCCACAAATATAACGTCTTCTTGTCACAAAAAATATTATTTATTAACTGAATATGATATATCATTTGTAAATGTTAAGCATGTTGGAGCGTCTACTGTCCATTTGGTGTGAAAGTGGGTTTCATCTAGGAAAGGCATGATATTGAGATTAATCCCATATTGGAAAGAGAGGAAGATGGAAATATCGTGCAATAAGTTTGGGCTCATGGCTTAGATATGATTAAATACTTGAGTCAATATGAATTCCAATCATTTAAGAAAATCCATCTCAAATTGTAGGCGCGTGCAACCTAGTAAGTGGTATCGGCTTTCATGATTTGATAGGCCCTTGTGGATACTAGTGTTGCTTCAAGACTTTGTCAGCATAGGCTAGAGCTCAATGTGGACCACATGTATCATCATATTTGGAAGCGGTGTGATTTGGTCTAGCACGGAGTAGGTTTCTCTTGGTTGAGCATGCTGCCACATTAACCTGTTGCAACTTGCAAGTTAGTTATTTGGCAATGTGTTTCGGCTATCTCCGTTAGTCATTAAATTGGTGGACTATTAAGTCGATGATCTGGGGATCGACTAAATCTGGTCAAGTAGGAGATTTTTTTTTGGAGCGTTCTGCATCCCTTTGGTGTCAAAGTGGATTCGGTTAACAATGACATGAGAACGGAATTTATTCCTGTGGTTGTTGGCTTGATTTAAACATGGGCTGCCCATGGTTGGTGCACCAACCCAATGGGGTTGGTGCACCAACCCAATGGGGGGTTGGTGCACCAACCCCCCCTCTCCCTTTAGCCATATAAAAGGAGACACATGGCTTTGTTAGTTAGCATCGAAAATTGGGAATCAATGAGCTTCTATTGAAGCATTGTGAGAGTTTGTATGAGATCCTATTGGAAGTTCTATAGGATCATTGTGAGCGATCTTTGAGTGAGCCATTTGTGAAGATTTCTTTGTATTGGTTGAGTGTTTTATTTGAAATAAAGAGAAGTGTTCCCTTGGTCGTTTAGGCGACCTAAATCTTTTGTATGCTTTCTATTTGCTCTTCGTACTAGATACTTCGACGATCTGACTGCTTCCGCTCGGCGCACAACAATTGGTATCAGAGCTTTGGCGACAAATATCTAGACGAAGAAGATGAGCAAAAGTGGCGACGACAATCCTTCTACTCCAATGGCGCAATCTTCAACAACACGAACTATCGTATCCAATACGAAGTTCGAAATTGAGAAGTTCGATGGGTGTATCAACTTCGGCATGTGGAGATGCGAAGTACTTGACATCTTGAACCAACTTGGTCAAGATCAAGTACTAGATGAGAGGCCGACTACGACGTCGGATGCGGAGTGGAAGATGATGAACCGGACCGCTTGCGGCACGATCCGGCTCTACTTGACAAAAGAGAAAAAGTACTCTTTCATGGAGGAGATGAACGCGAAAGCGTTATGGGAGGCGCTTGGTGAGAAGTACATGAAGAAGAATATTCAGAATCGCCTACACCTGAAGAAGAAGCTTTTTGGCCTCAAGATGGAGGAAGGAGTTTCAGTTGAAGAACACCTTGACTACTACAACAAACTCCTCACAGATTTGAGAAACATGGACGTCAATGTGGAAGATGAGGACAAGGCAATGATTCTCCTCAACTCGCTGCATGAAGACTATGAGCACATTGTTTCGATCTTAACCTATGGTAAAGAATCTATCACCTTCAATGAAGTTTCTAACGCTCTTACTAGCAATGAATTTAGAAAGAAGGATGATGAGAAGATAAGGGGCCAAAGGTCTGAAGCGCTTACCGTGGTTAGAGATCGGAGCAATGAAAGAGGTGGAGGCCGCAAAGGGAACCATGGATCCGAGATGAGGGACAATAGTAGAGCTCCGCGCACAGACATTGAGAGGGATCAATGTGCCTTTTGCAAGGAAAGAGGACATTGGGCGAGGGAGTGCCCAAAGGCCAATAAGAAGAAGGATGCTACCGCCAACATCGTCAAAAGCGAGGAGGTGGATGAGTGTGTCCTAGTTGGTGCGACGGAGGGGGTGATGAAGGGCGGATGGGTGCTCGACTCGGGTTGCTCGTTCCATATGACACCCCACAGAGAGTACTTTACTACTTTCCATGAGGGTTGTAAACGTAAAGTCCTTCTGGGAGACGATGAAGCATGCACGACGGCGGGCGTTGGCACGGTCCGCATAAAGATGAGTGATGGTGTCACACGGGACATAGGCGATGTTCATTATGTGCCAGATGTGAAGTACAATTTGATATCGCTTGGTTCACTTGAAGCCAAGGGTTGCAAAGTGACTATGGAGGACGGCGCTTTGAAGGTGACACGAGGAGCAATGATCCTGATGAAGGGGAAGCGTGAAGGCAACCTCTATTACTTGGATGGTACGGTGATGATGAAGACGACGAGAGTTCCAGATGAGCGAGCTACCGACTCAAGCTCGCACGCAACAAAGACATCATTGAATGATCTCCGGAGAGGTGGTGCTAATAAAGGTGATGGTTCAAGTCCGTATGGTGGAGATGCCTTATCCCCACAACTTGCACAGCAGAAGGGTTCTATCAAAGTTTGGAGACCGAGATATGAGAGATGCCAACATGTAAGAAGGGTCTCGTTTGCTTTCTTTGTCAGGTGTGATGAGTCTCCGACCTTATTCGGTGAGGTGGAGCACAATGGCGACCTATGTGGACGAAAGAAAGATTGGTGTGATGAGATGCAATTAACGACGACCGATGAAGCCAAGGATCGGGTGGAGCTACTTGGCACTAATGATTGTTCGACGGACGAGCTTACGAAGGTCGATATCGGAGTCAAGTTCGAGTATGGCTCGGACTTGTATGTTGATGATATGAGATGACTTTGGTGGCCTCTTCTGGGACAATGAGGCTCTGCGGAGCCATATGAGCCTTTCGAGGCAAGATGACGGGAACACGAGATGATTCTCACCGGGGAGGAGCGTTGACGGTCGATTGTGTGACATAGACCTAATATCTCGCCAAGGTGGAGATTTGTGGTTGTTGGCTTGATTTAAACATGGGCTGCCCATGGTTGGTGCACCAACCCAATGGGGTTGGTGCACCAACCCAATGGGGGGTTGGTGCACCAACCCCCCCTCTCCCTTTAGCCATATAAAAGGAGACCCATGGCTTTGTTAGTTAGCATCGAAAATTGGGAATCAATGAGCTTCTATTGAAGCATTGTGAGAGTTTGTATGAGATCCTATTGGAAGTTCTATAGGATCATTGTGAGCGATCTTTGAGTGAGCCATTTGTGAAGATTTCTTTGTATTGGTTGAGTGTTTTATTTGAAATAAAGAGAAGTGTTCCCTTGGTCGTTTAGGCGACCTAAATCTTTTGTATGCTCTCTATTTGCTCTTCGTACTAGATACTTCGACGATCTGATTGCTTCCGCTTGGCGCTCAACAATTCCCATATGGGGGAACTAATATGGAAAGAGAGAGAGAGTTGAGATTAGGATTTAGTTCAAGATCGATCTTCCCTTTTTGAGCCTTTGTACCCAACAAAGCAACAGTAGATAGTATCCTACATGAAGCTGCATAAGCCTCCAGTCTAATGGTTTTGGTTTTTGGGAAGACTGGAGAGCCTGTACTGATATTTTTGCAAAGCTTCTGGTTAGCACTTCAGTGGGCACTCATCAGATTGGCCAACCATTTCATAGAAATTTAATCTCAGCGCTGTTTGTCGAACCAATCAAAAGTGAAGCAAAGTTGAAGTCACCTAGCCACCAGTTCGTTCTTCTTTTTTCAATCCTCCCCTATGGAAAAGAAAAGAATCAGAACTGCATTCTCTAAGCATTCTGCATTATTCGCAAAAAAATTGTTCTGATATGTGAAATATCGTTTTTTGACATTGAATATAGTGGTCTATTTATATGCTTGGATCACGGACTTACTCTGCAAACTATCTTGCTGGAATGAGAGTGTGTTTGGAGTTCTTTTGGAGGTATACTGCATGTTTGCAATTTTGCATTGTTGGTTCTAGATATTTTTGTCAGCAAACTACAATCTATATTACATTTGGGCAGCGTTTCCCCACGGATGCCTCCACGTAGGACAAACCGGTCAGTAGAAGGACGGCCCAGATCTTGCCATGTCATTGCCTGGGTCCCGCTTGGCTTAGCTGGTTGCTGGGTTTTTTCTTCGGTGCGTCCTCTTTGGTGGCTGCAGGGGGGGTTGCAGGCTGAATTGATGGACGGGTGGGCCCACCGCCCACTCCGCTCAAAAAGAGCCCCTAGCCCTGAATATTTACAGGAATGCCACTGAGCCTGATGTGCGGACTAAATTGGAAAGTGTATCAATGGCATTGCTGTAATATTTTATGGGCCTGGGTGTTTTTTTGATTGGGGTAGGAGGCTGGCCCCACACGCATATCACCGTGCCCTTGGGCACGGGCAAGTACTTGTTATCTCTTAAAAGAGAAATGCATTGTTCACATGGAAAAGGCTTGGTATTAAATTGAGTCAATTTAATTGAAGTGTCAAGTTAGTTGAAGTGGTGAGCAAAGTTAGCACTTACTGCCTGAGGTTATAATCTTGGCTTTATTTGAACTTGTAATATTCTTTCACGAGGAAAATGTGTGCAAAAAGTTTACCATTCATGTACACATTTATGAGTTTCAAGTGTTAAAATTCTATATCCTCAAGAACATCAACAAACAATGCAGATTAACAATGCTGGATCAAACGCATACAGTTACAAGCCATTGGCTGAAACATCCGATGCTGATCTTATGTAAGTTTCACTTGCTGTCACCCATGACCTGTCACGGTGTGCTTTTGCATGCTATGTGATTTTAAATGTCTGATCTTAATCAGCCCTGTATATTGTTAAGGGAAGTTGTCACGACCAACACTCTTGGTCTGATGATCTGCTGCCGCGAGGTAAAAGTAATAATTTTTTTGTTGTGGTACGGCTAATTTGCATTTATAATGAGCTTTTGAATGACTAATACCTTTGTTGAGATTGTTAGGCAATAAATTTGATGCGGAACCAGCCTCGAGGGGGCCACATTTTCAACATTGATGGAGCTGGTTCGGATGGAAGGCCGACTCCCCGGTATGTGACTTCTTGATTTCTTCATTTAGTCTTCATCTTTGTATGTCAACAGCATAGCTAATCTGAAGAGATGATCAGTGGACAATGAAGGTCTAATGATTATGTGCATTGGCATTTTGAAGAATTATAACCATCAAGCTTGTCAACTGTTTGGGCTAACTTTTAGCTCTTCTTTGCCAATGGTTCTTATCAACAGGTCTAAGCAATTTATTTAATTCTCTCTTCAACTTAAATCCACATGACTCAAATGTTTTATCCCCACTTTTATACCGTCGATAACCTGCACATCCTTTTGAAGCATCATTGCTTGAAATTGGAGAACCTCATATGCCTTCTTGGGAGTATTCGTCAGTTGGCATATCATCCTTTATACTATTTACCATGCATTCATCTAAATTTCTTATATTCGTTGAATTATCAGTAGGAACATGCAACATGTTGTTCTTACCCCATATAAATAAGGTTTAAGTCTTCAAGCATGTTAATATATTGGTTGCGTACCACCAGAGAAACATCTCACCATATCTATAAATCTTGTTCAGAACCTGTTACATTTCATCTGCTTCCTCATGTTTATTGGCTTAATTTTTAAAGGGTTTTCATGATATCTCTAGTTGGTACTCAGTAAATCTCATTTCATCTGTTTTGTCAGCGACTAAGCATTGTACTGTCTGCATATATTGTTATGACCGGCTAGGGATTTGGGGATAAAAATCTAATTTTTATTGATAATTTGGGGATACAAAGGATAGTTGGCCTCAATTTGAGAGGAGGTCCGCTCTCCTAGCCTTTAATACGAGAGGAATGCTTAACTCTCCCATTAATATAAGGTTCCTACTCTTAATCTCTTCTATTTCTCAATTCTTTTCTCAAATTCAGCATACACCCTAATTACCCAACACCACATATATTTATAAGACAGATTTTCCTAAAATTAATGATATATCATTGGAGCCCTAAAATTACAATTTGCCCATGATGTCTAAATTACAGAACTGATACTGGTTCAGCCTCCCCTCGCTTTTGCCGTTGATTTACCGCTTTTGCCTAGCCGTTTGCCGCCGTATCCCAATCTTAGCATTATTCCGCCCCCAACGAACCATCTTGTCATCAAGCACGTGTCATGAAGTCCATGGACATGCTACTCAAAATAAAGGTGCTCGTCCCCTCCTGGCTCTTCCTCCTCAGCCACTTTCTCTTTTTTTATCCTCGACGATCAAAACCTGAAGAGCATGATCCTGGCAATGCCTGGTCCGAACCTCTCGTCATATCGAAAGTATAAACCCTTGGCACACATGTCCAGTATTTCTGTTTCCAGGAGATGCTTAAGTCTATTGTCGGATCGAGACTCGCTGTTCTTCTCTTGGCTCGTCTGAATCCCCCTCGGCTGGGACTTCTGCATCTCCATCGTAGCATGAGTGCAGGATGTGGTCCTGCTCATCGCTTGTTTGGCAGCCCGCTTTGTAGTGTTTCTGTCTTTCACCATTTGGTCCAGCTCTATCGCCTCTCCAAGCCCCCTCGGCCTAATTACACGAAGCCCTGCTCTGATGCTCGTCTTAAGACCTTTCATGAAATTCTCCTCTAGCACCTTTTCAGAATCCCCTCATGTGGTCCGAGAGTATTTCGAACCTCTCCTTATAATATCTGACTGTGTCCTTTTGTTTGAGGGCAAAAAACTGCTTGTATAGATCACACCCTAGTGTCTCGAAATCGGTGCACTAAGCAGTCTTTGAATTCCTCACATGAGCATACAGACTGTCTTTGCTCCTTCCATTGAAACCAAGCCAAAGCCTTTCACTCCAAATAGATATCTGCCACCATCATCTTCTCCTCATTCGTCAGATGGTTCACGACAAAGTATTTCTTTGCCTGGTAAACCCATCTGTACGGATCCTCCACTCAAATGCCGACATCTTCAGCTTGCTGACCCTGTTATCAATGTGAAAGTCCCCATGTCCTGCTCTTCAACTGGGCTGCTTGTAGTAAGGTTGCTGATAGACGTTCTGTTGGACTGTTTGGCCTCTAAAATCTCCACTTCGGAATCTTGTGGCTGTGCCGTTGTCTCTCCATCCGGCTTCAACCTATCATGGATCTCTCATATATTCATCGAAACCTGGAAACCACCTCTGCCGTCCTCGTTGCCCCGAAAGAGTAGCTGCCTCATGTGGGTTGTCGCCGTCCACCCCCGGGTCTCCTCCATTGTCACATGGGCCTTCGCCTCCTTGTGGCTCTCTTGTGGACTAATTGAAGCCTTGCAGGCCTTCGTTGCTATATTTGAGCCTTCTAAGGTCTACACCATCTTACTCGAATTCTGAATAGAATCCATGGTGATCGTCAAGCCCGTTTGAAGGTCCACCATGTTCAAAACACTGTTGTCGAGGCTCGAAAGAGCCTCCGTCTAAACAAGGGCTTGCAGGCCGTCCAAGGGTCGTGGTCCCTTGTGCAACCAGCCCGGGGTTCGTGAGCCCCAGGGAGGCCCGCCCAAGGCTTGCGTGCCTTAGGGCAGTCGCCAGGCCTAGGGTGGGCCCACCCACGACCCGTCAGCCCTCGGGTCGCCTGCCCCAGGGTCGTGGGGCCCTTGACAGCTAGCCCAGGGGGCGCGATGCCCCTGGTGAGTGCCTAGGGGCCGTCGCCCCTTGGGGTTCCCCGCAATGCCCTGCTTCTTCGTCATCGGACACTCCACCATAATTTTGGAAGAATATTTTCACCATATGCGCGTGATCTGTTGTTCGATTGGAGATCTTCAAGAATTGTGACTTTTCCCTTGTTGACCAAAAATTTCATCTTTTGCCTCGAGTATACGTCGTTCGATGGTTGATCTTTCACAAAGGCAACAACTTTTCTGACGCCTTTAGACCTAGATCTGCGTCGTTGTCTGCGTCGTTCAGACCTGGCTTTGGAATCTCTTTCATAGGTGGAGGGCAACGAGTGATCTCCGAAATTTTCTCCATTAGGGTATCAATTGCCGCTTTTATCAATGATTCTATCGACGAGAAGCTTTCCACGAGCTTGTCCAATTTTTCCGTAACTTTTTGATGTTGATCTTTGTGGATCTCCATCTTGCTTTCCAACTTTTCTTCCAAAGCATCAACGTTTCTTGCCGACATCAAAGATCGAACTGCTCTGATATCAATTTTTTACAGCCCACTAGGGATTTATGGATAAACATATGATTTTTATTGATAATTTAGGGATACAAAGGATAGTTGGCCTCATTCGAGTGGAGGTCCGCCCTTCTTGTCTTTAATTTGAGAGGAATGCTCAACTCGCCCATTAATCTAAGGTTTCCTAATCATAATCTCTTCAATTTCTCAATTCTTTTCTCAAATTCAGCATAAACCCTACTTACCTAGCCCTCTATATATTTGTAAGACAGATTTCCCTAAAATCACAGATGTGTCACTGGACCCCTAAAATTACAGTTTTGCCCATGGTGCCCAAAATTACAGAGCCTCCCCTCGCTACCGTCGCTTATTTGCCACTCCTGCCCTAGGCGTTTGCCGCCGCATCCCCATCCTAACATATATATACACTGGCCGACCTTGAATTTTGAGCTGCTCCACTAAAACAGAAAGTGATGTTGACTAGTTGCTGATCGTTGTGCGGTCCCAATTATTTTACCCCTTAAGGCATACTTTTTATATTACGTCTTACGTTTTTCACTTCAATTCTGCCTTGCCAGACAGACATCCATGTCACATCTTTGTATTCGCCAGCGTCATCGGTGCGCATATATTCGTGCCGCCTAACAGCAAACTCTTAACACCGTGCTGATCACTGTGGCACACATAATCTTTATGGGTTGGCTCCATATCGATCACAAGACATCTTGTTTTTATTTTCTGTTTCAAACTTTTTCCTTAAAGTTTGTCTAAATCTAACGGTCTTGGTTATCTGTATGACGAAAAAAATTGCACTCATCTTTTCATATGCATATTGCATACTCGTCGAAATGGGTTTAAACTTGTGGGGAAAATTATTACTTTCTTCTATTCATATGTTGAAATCACCCTACTTGGGGCGTCTTCGTAGTTTGAGCTCCTTTGAGTCTCCACATTCTGTTGTTTTACATGTTAAAAATTGCTGTACCTGGTGATTCCATGTTTTCTTCTATTAGACCTTTTGCGGTAACAGAGATACTGGCATAGTTAAAGTATGTATGGGAATCATCATGTTCTCATCTCTTGGAATGGGCCATAGCCATACTCTTTCAACTATTTTCACAAGGATTACATATATTTCACAGCATTCAGTTGGATAGTTGCTTGATGATCTGTTTACAGGTTTGCTGCATACGGAGCAACAAAGCGCAGTGTGGTTCACCTCACTAAATCCTTGCAGGTAGGTACTGCTCATAAGGACTTGGCTCGGAATATATCATGTTTCATGCCATAGATTAGCCTATTTTGTGTTTATCCATTGTAAGAATATTATCTTGTGGAATCTCAAAAATTCTTCAAGCCAATCTTCACAGAAGGGGGAAAAGGAAATAAAAAATAAAAAATCTACAAGCCAAAAGATGAGTACTCTGGGGTTTATAAATTGTGTAGTGTTGAATGGTTTTTGAAGCATGCTAAGTTAACATGATCACATAAATTAAAGACATACAGACTACGCTGATTGAACATGATAACATAAATTAAAGACATACAGACTATATTAGCAACCTGAACTCCAAACAATAGAGGGTTCAGTCATGTTGAGACTATGATTAGAGATGTGCACATTGTGCTAATTTGAGAGGGGAAGGTGAGTGCAGGATGGATTTTTTTTCCCACCCTGTTCTTTTCCTTTCTCTCACTGAGTGTGTGCCTGTGTGAGTGTGTGTGTTTGGGTTTGGCACAAAGAGGGGGATGCGAACTGTCACTAAGTGTATACGGAAATGTGAACTGAGTTGGGTTAAAGCCACATAAACAGTCACATTGGGTTTTACCCAAAGTGGGGATTCAAAATGGCCGTGTGATATTGTTTGCGAAATTCAGGCAAAAGGGTAGGCATCAAGAAAGACACATCATTGTCATTGTTTTGATAACAGTTTGGGCACCTTACATATTTTAACTGGACAGTAAAGAGTATCCATGCCTGTGTTCGTATATAAAATGGGAAAATATCAAATATTTATAGCGTGTCACACACGCACACAAAAGCAGAATAAGGTAATATTTAAATAAAAATCAGATTTGAATCAGATTCTTTGTATTTGTTTACCTCTTTACTTGTACCAGGTACATGTAAATTACTTAGATAAAATAAAATTAGAATCAATTTTGGAATATGATCCATGGGGTTGTATCCAAGTTAAGAACTTACATTCTAATGTTTGAATGACGGGGTTCACAATTTAGCTTGATTTTTTATGCGTGTATCTAATTTGCCTTCTTCCTTAATAATGCATAAGGAGTGTTAAGGTCACTATAAATATGTATGACTCCATATTTATTTTATAAGACTAGATGTAAAGATACGATCAATCACACTAAAATATGGGATAAAAACTTAGTTAATGTCGATCATCAAGGAAGAATATAGAAACAGATATGCATGCGAACATTAGACATGCCAAATTTTTTATAAGGCAAGACACGACGACTTTGCTATATGATGGTAATAATAACAATAATCTTAACATTCATTCCAAAAATTGGGGTTGGCTGCATGGACTCAATAGAAAGAATGTCGGATCGTAATCACATTAGATCATGATATTGGATACTCATTTTCCATGCATTACAATCTAATGCGTTCGCTTCTGTCAAACCATGATCATTTGTATCCCTTATTATCATTTTCACACATCCATCACAACATTTGCATCTCTGTCATACTCATATTGTGTGTATGTTTTTCGTGATGGCCCAACACTCTGTATTATATAACAAAAATGGTCTATTCCTATCATGTAAATTTATCATTTAGCTGTAACAGTACATTTTGATGTATACCACCCTTGTGGCGGTTTTTCATTTTAATCATCTTGCTTTAATTCGATGATCGATACATTCCTTAATACTTCATCTTTTTGTATAGCCGATTCAAGATATATAAAGTAGTTACAGAAATACTTTCCTTATATAGATTCATCACGTTATGATTTTTATATCTCATTCTACTAAACTTATATTACATATACTCAATCTTGTTTTCGCTAAGTCTGAAACCTTGAGGCTCTATTGCTTGTCATCAAAAATTTTATTTTACATTTACATCACTTTTGTTCTCATATATTAAAGCAATACGCAAATAACATACATCAAGGCATACATCAAGGCATCTCTTCTTTAATGTGTTTTGTGATCTGAACTATCATTATAGCAAAAAGGTTGTGACTCAATTTTGAATTTTGATGTAACTTGTTATTCCTTCTCAAGTTTTCTTATTAGTGATTTCTCTTTGATCATTAGTGACCCAACTTTATAATAAATTATATTATAGATATACACAACAAACAAAACATAGAAGGTGAAATTAAAGAATATAATTTCTAAACGCTTAATTAGGATAAATTCATCTTGTAGTTATATTTTCTAACTGTCTTAAGCATACATAAAATTACAGGTATAAACCATGAAATTACGTGTGTATGCCCCCACGAATCAGTAGTATAACCCCACAACATACAAGTACACACCGCACAAAATACAAGTATACATATCCAAAAGTGACAACTCATAACAATTCTTCTAATGGGAGTTGATTTTCATTGATCTGGCTTCAAGATTATCGTTCTCATCATATACAAAACCGTCATCTTTCTTCGACTTATCAAGAGAGGTTCACAACCTCTAATTTGCTGCACCCTTAGAGGAATCAATGTCGTCTCCTTCTAGGTCCCACATGTTTGTCTTTCCTTGAGAATATTTTGCAATTTGCCTTGAAAGAAGTCAGATTTGTTTGTGCAATACCAATTTTGAACTAGTTGTGGAGTTAATTTGTGACTCTTAATGGAATGTATATGTTTTGTACATGGTCCAATTTTAATCACAATATAAACATGAACATTAATGGTGAAGTAATTTAATGGCCAATTCTTGTAAAATGGGAGTCGAATACTCATGAGTAACCCATACCACGTAAGATCCATACCACTCCTACCATGCAAGGAATCATGCTCTGCAAATCTTTGGCTTCTTTCAAGGCAAAGCTTCGACTTCTTTCAAGCCGATTCACATAATATTCTTAAGGAGAGACGAATACATGCATATTAGACGTTTCCAACCTCTCTTGATGAACCAAAGATAGACGGTGTGGTCTTTGGAGACGATGGGAATGATTACCTTTAAGCCAGGTTAATGGAAGTCGGCTCCAATTAGGAGAAATTGTTAAGGGTTGTCACTTTTGGATGGGTATAGTTGTATTTTGTGGGGGCAAAAGTTGTTTTTGTGTTGTCAATTTTGAATGGGTACATGATGTGATCCGGGTCTACACCAGGCGGAGTGGCGCACACCCAAGGGGGTGACTTATCCTTTTGCTCATTAGCGAGTTGTGTGTTTAGCAATTGGAGGGTTTTCGCTCATTAGTCGAGTTGTGTGTTTAGCCATTAGAAGGCTAATTAGTCTTTTACTTATTTTCATGATTAGGAGGGGTTAAAAGCCTACGAGCCGGCTCTAGTTTATTTTTATCGAAGAATGATTATTTGAGAGTAGTTTCTTGTTAGGGATTTGGGGGATTAGGCTTGATCCATCAATTCAAGCTAGGGAGAGATCCACTCCAGAAGGGATTGCCTATCTTAATATCAATTTCCATTGTCCAAATCAAATTTCTTTTCTGTCTTTCCACTAAAATTCTGAACTTTTGCTACGATTAATCCTAATCGTATCAATTTGGCGGGTGGCCCCAAACCGGGGCCGCCGAAGGGCAACCGCCCCCTTTTGGGGGCGGCGAGCAGCAGCGGGTCCATCTGGGACCCGCTGGGGGATTTCCACCCCCATGGGGGCGGCGGAGGGTGGCGCCCTCTACTTGGGGGCACGGGGGGATTTTCGCCCCCGGCGGGGGGGGGGGGGGGGGGCGGAATTGGCAGGCGGGCCCACCTGGGGCCCGCAGATGGAGACCCGCCCCCCGCGGGGTGCGGAGGAGAGTGGCCGGCCCACTTGGGGCCCAAAGGCGGCGGGCATACCCCGTGGGGGAGGGGCGGCGAGGACAGACGGGCCCATCTGGGGCCCATAGGACGATTTCCCCCTCCTTTTGTGGGTGTCGAAGAAGGGTGGCTATGTGGATGACTCCGGTGAGAGCAGGTTGACGAGTGGGACGATGTAGGTGCACTCGCCAATGAGAGGGCCAGGGGAGATGTGGGACAGTGGAGGACTGAGGAGCATCCTTACCAGAGGCGTCAGGCAGCCAACGGGGAAGGGCCACCACGAGGTGACACCAACCCAGAGACGAGGATGATGAAGTTGAAGGCACCGCTGTTCGATGGGAAGGACCCCGATGGGTGGATTTACCAGATAGAGATGTATTTTGATGTCACAGGCTTCACTGAGACGGAGAGACTGAGAGCGGTAGCATTGAGCTTCGAGGGTGAGGTTCTTGGGTGGTACAGGTGGACCCAGAAGTAGAGGCCGATACGGACGTGGATGGAGTTGACAGAGTGCCTCATGGAGAGGTTTCAGGAGACCCACGCGGGAGGGCTGTTTGAGCAGTTGTACACCTTGCGACAGGATGGGACCGTGCGGGACTATATCACGAAGTTCGAGATACTTGCGAGCCGAGTGGATGGTGTGTCTGCGGAATCGCTTGAGGGGAATTTTTTGAAGGGGTTGAAGCCAGCCGTGAGAGCAGAGCTGTGAGTACATGACCCTCATGGGCTGGCATCCATGATGCGAGTGGCTAGGAGAGTGGATGACATGTTGGCTGAAGAGAGAAAGTCTAGGGGGTCCGGAGGCGGATCTACATACCGCAGTCCAGCACATACTAAGACAACCCAAACCACTGTGGGGGCATCGGCGACGGCAAGCGTGGATGCGACAGAGACACGGCCGGGAGGGCAGACTCGCCGCATGATAGAGGCCGAGATGAGGGAGCGGAGGGCCAAGGGCCTTTGCTTCAAGTGTGACGAGAGGTTCACACCAGGACACCGTTGCGCAGGGAAGGACATGCATCTGGAGGTGGCAGCAGAGGAGGATCTTGTGGTGATGCTTGATGGAGGTGCGGACGAGGCAGAGCCGCGCCCACACTTAGATTAGAGAAGATGGACGACATCATCAGACTGCAACCTTGAGGACAAGGTTCATTTTTTGGGGGAGTAAATTGATACGATTAGGGTTAATCGTAGCAAAAGTTCAGATTTTTAGTGGAAAGAAAGAAAAGAAATTTGATTTGGACAATGAAAATTGATATTAAGATAGACGATCCCTTCTGGAGTGTATCTCTCCCTAGCTTGAATTGATGGATCAAGCCTAATCTCACAAATCCCTAACAAGAAACTACTCTCAAATGATCGTTCTTTGATAAAAAGAAAGTAGGGCTGGCTCGTAGGCTTTTGACCCCTCCTAATCATGAAAATAAGTAAAAGACTAATTAGCCCTCTAATGGCTAAACACACAACTCGACTAATGAGCGAAAACCCTCCAATTGCTAAACACACAACTCGCTAATGAGCAAAAGGATAAGTCACCCCCTTGGGTGTGCGCCACTCCACCTGGTGTAGACCCGGATCACATAAGTACACTTGTAATTGGGGTGGGGGATACTTTTTATCTGTGGGGATTATCTTGTATATTGTGGGTATACTTTATTTTGTGGGGGCATGTATGTAATTTTGTTGTGTATAATTAAGAGAATTTAAAAAAAATGTAACTACAAGATGAACTTATCTAAATTATGCACAAATTATATTGATTGATGTCACCTTTTATGTTGTTTGTTGCGTGCACACTCACGTAATATAATATAATATATTTATGTTATATAGTTGTGTCCATGTGTCTAATCTTCTACATATTTGTTGTGTCCCTACCTGTACGTGTACCATCCTAGATTCCTATGTTGTTAACCAAGTGAATAATAACCAAGTATAGAGTCTAGACAATTATTTTGAACTAGGAATCAGGTTTTAACCTGAATAGTAATCAATGAATACTTGTAAACTGAACAATATATATCATACAATATGAAATTTAGATTGAAAATTACAAACATTAAATTAAATAAAAATCAACTCTAAATTGATCATCGAACAAAATTACCTCTAAACTGATTGGTAATACTTTCTAAACTTATAAGCTGAACAAGTTTAATCATAAATACGACCTTTATTCTGAAAATTGCAAACTTTGAAGTGAATGAAATCAACTTAAGCTGTACTACATCAATCATACAGTCATAAACTCATATGATGGCTATCAATTAATCATGCAATAGCTCAAAACCTCATCTTCAAATCTTGCTGGACCTTATAAAAGTTTAGTGAACGGGAGTTGCTTCGCGCACCTACCGTTTTACTTGAGCGCACAACCACTTATTTACAAGTT
This sequence comes from Scilla litardierei, assembly GCA_030789695.1. Taxonomy (NCBI): domain Eukaryota; kingdom Viridiplantae; phylum Streptophyta; class Magnoliopsida; order Asparagales; family Asparagaceae; genus Scilla; species Scilla litardierei. Next base: position 154,417,880 of record CM061139.1, on the reverse strand, counting down.
TGCCATTCAAAATTACATCTTTTACCCTCGTCTCCCCCCGTCGACGGGTTTTTAGGGCTTGAAATGGACGGTGGGGAAGAGTGAGAGTGGAGGGAGGGGGCGGGGCGGGGTAGTCGGAGGAGGGGCGGAGGAGGGGCAGGGGAGGTCGAAGGATGGGGTGGAAGAGGGGGCGGGGGGCGGAGGACGGGGCGATGTTGCCGCCCATCGGCAGTCGGCCGTTTTATTCATCGTGCACAACCGGTGCATTTTCGAAATTTTTGAATGGTTGTGCACTGTGAGTAATTTTGAGTGGCAAATTTATAAATAAATGGTATAGTGGTTGTGCGCAAGAGTAAAACGGTGGCTGTGCGAAGCAACTCCCCTGGTGAACTGACGATGCACCCATACATGTCAAGATTGTATATGATTAAAAATACTCATGTCAATCTACTATTAAACAATTATACGATCACAGAATGATACATGACCAAGAACAATTTTGACAATATATGGCTAAAGCATGACCCTTATGACCAAAAATTCAAAACTTTATTTGGCTCAATGCCTGTCCGATACCCCCAATACGTGTCTGATACAATGTCCACTTTGTTTTGGACGTGTCTCCAGGTCCGACACGTCTTGGTCTGCCACGAATGCATGGTCCCTTTTAAGGTACATGTGATATATTGGTGATCATGTATTTAAACATTTTCATTGTGTAGATTTGCACACCATCATTCATGTCTCATTGTGACCTAGTTTTCATCGGAATGTCATATCAGCATGTCCATATTGTGTTTTATTTGAATAATGGAGTTGTCTATTGTTTTTAGCACTATTCATGTTCCATCATTTTTGATTGATAGAGTAAAATTCCATGAGTATCAAATATTTGTTGTAAAAGGGTATTTACTAAGTAAATATAGTTTGGACATATGTTATGCAATGTTTTCAAAGGTGTTTATGCGACCGCATATGTGACCACATAAACACATGTGGCTTAGTGCCGCATAGAATTATAAGTATGCGATAAAATATATGGACAACCCGTATTTGAGGATTATGTGAGTCATAGCCCGCATAATCCACATATTGATCGCATGCAACAATAAAAAGTTTAAAAATTGTTTTTTGATAAAAAATTTTAACAATAAGAATATGATCATTTGCAGTTACAAGTTTAACATGTGGATCTTGATCATCATCATACTTCATATTTGGGTTGGAATTGGGTTTAAAACTTTAAGATTGCTTTGTGCACATATTAGTACTTCACTTACCTATAAATTTCTATATGCAACAATGATGAGTTGATAATATTTTCTTCTAATTTTTTCTCAGGTTTAAGGTATTTTTTACATTTAAGATATGTATATGCATTTACGCGCGTGCCTGGGTGTATATTTTGTTTATTTACATTAAAATATTTATTTTTACATAATCCTCATAATTATACAAATGATCCGTTTATGCGCTATGTCATGCGCTATGTGCTGTCAGATAGTATACATACACCCTTTTAAAAAAATGATGCGATGTACTCTATTTGTTACATGGTTTGTCAAACATGATATGCGATTATGGTGCTTTAGTAGAATGCTAATTTTGAATCCTCTTTTCCAGGCAGAGCTGCAGATGCAAGATGTAAAAAATGTTATGGTGCACAATTTATCGGTATGTAGCCTCTGGCTATGAGATGATTGCTTACGGAAATGGTCATGGTTGTATGCCTGCTGAAAAATTTATTTCTATATATTGCTACATAGAGTAATGAGATATTCCTGAAAATAGTTTTAGATTCCCAACAGATTAGTATGCATGCGATCCACCTCTTTAATTTAAAGTGTCCTTGTTGCAGCCTGGTATGGTTACGACTGATCTTCTCATGTCTGGGGCAACCACAAAACAAGTATGTCACACTAAATTCCTTATGTTTTTTCTTTGGGGGGAATCCATTGATTCGGTTGCTTCAAAATTTTATTTATGTATTCGCTCATTCATTTATTTGGGGTATGACACAGGCTAAATTTTTCATCAATATATTAGCTGAGCCGCCTGAAGTGGTAAGAAGTTTATTCTCAATTCTATGCTGATAATACTATTGACTTTTATTTAACCAGTTAATATATTAAGTATATTCATTTGTCAGTTCTGTCTTATTTTGTACCCATTATCACGCAGTGCTATAATCCTTAGTTACAGTTTCTCAAGTTGTATAGGATTCTCCAGTCACTAAATGGACTGTGAGCAATATAACGACTGGTCTGATGTCCGTACCTACATATGATAAGAAAGTGCCATCTGCATTTGTAGGTTTGAGCCCAAATTAGGAAACATAGTTTCATGAATGAACCAACCTATGTTAGCTTGTTGGCTAAACATGTCAGCGATCCGGTCCGGTTGGAATCGTTGGATAATGTTGTTAACTATCCTGCCAAATGGGAATTCTCTCTCCTTTCTTTATCTTGTATACAAATTGCTTTGAATGATTTGTTCTCAATGAATCAAGATCCAGTCATGTTTTATGCATTTTAATTATTTATATTGGTTTCAAAAATTTCAAATAATGTTTGACATTGCCTGGGTTTGTTTTAAAGGTTTTTCTGGTGTTGAAATTCTTTATATACTTACTAGCAAAGTCTGGAAGCGACTAAATTTAATTTTTGGATTTGCTCCAACCCATTCATACATGTTGTAAGTTTCAGGTATGATATGCTTTGGCTATCTTATTCTTTAATGGTCCTACTCATACATGAATGCGACTTTGCCAATGCTCAACCTGCACATCGGGCGGGCTGCACTTTCCAGACATTACTACAGGAAAATGAATCTTTCCCCATGGGTCAAAATGCAGGGATTTCCTGTGGAGGAAACATTTCTTCATGGGCAGAATTCCAACCCGCATGCATATGCCGATGGCCTGTGGGAAAAGCCCTCTTTCTTTACGGGCTTCCCTTGTGGAAGTCCATCTCATTTGTAAAGGTGACTTTTTCCACGGCATGCGGTCAAACCGTGTGCTCCTTTTAAAAAAATTATTATCATTCATTCCCCACAGGCAACCGTGGGGAATATGGTTGTACCCATGATTTGCCCGTATGTGTGCTCAGAACAATCCCCATTGGCATGTCCATGGGGATTGTTGAACGGGACATGCCTACACACTGCAACTCGGAATAGTGAATTGATCAATCTTCACGCTACATTTTCATAGGCTTAGCGTCACACTCCAAGGAAGTTTTCTCTAAGCTTTTCCGTTTGACAAGCGGAGTTAGAGTCGGACAATAGGGAAAGTTGCAGTCTCATCTGAAATTCAACACACAGTTAATAATCAAATAAACCGAATGATTAAGCACAAATCAAGCAATGACACACAAGACTTGGTAACGCAGTTCGGTGCGCACACCTACATCTGCGGGGCCACGCCCAGAAAATCAGATAACTCCACTAAAAATATCAATGAATACAATCACTAATATCATATTTCTATTAGGAGGAACAACCTTCCCCTCAATACAAACCGTGATGGGTGGTCTCTACTATCCTATGGAGTAATCTATGCAACTCTCCTTGTATGCAAGATCCCATTGCCAAACTGACTAGAATCAACTCCCTTGATCTCCTACCTCAGTAGCCGTCAGCCTCCTTTCAGAGTTCTTCAAAACTTTCGCAAAAGTTGTAATCCTAGCCGTCAAAGACGCACGCCATAATATACTTCGCTCCCCTTAATCGCACGGTTGAAAGGGAAGGTTCCTCAATGATATGTTGTGCGGAACGGTAACCCGCAATTTCCGGAACCAATTCGGGTAGGTGGTTCCGCATATCTTCAAGGATCCGATAGACAATATATCGTGCAAGATTCTCTCCAATCGATTCTTAAATAGTTCCGAGAGATTGCAGCTTCCAAAAATGTCTTCAACAATATTCAATCAACAGACTATACCAGAAGATGTTAAAGATACTAAACTGAGTTCTGGAGCTTCTATTTACAATGATACCAAAAACTCGTCATTTATTTTCAGCTTCTTTACACAACGTGTTAACCGTTATGTTGTAACATAATGTTCAACATTTCTTCCTACATGGCCTATAGACGAAGTCACTCTTCTCCAAGATAGTTAAGACCAACCATAAACGCATCTTGGTGCCACTATGGACAACACTGTCGTGAACGAATGACCTAACAAACTCCCCTTTTGACATTTAGTGGCACAATATAAACATACCAAACAAGAGACAGGAGAATGACGAAAATCAGATGATTGTTGATCATAGATGTTGGAGCCCTCATACAGAAAAGACAATGTACCCACCAACATATAGTCATCCAATCAACATAACCAATCAGCAGCAGCATACAGTCATCCAATCAACTAACAGTCATCCAATCATGACCAGCCAGCAGCAAAGATACTACCCCCATCAAGCATATACGAACATTCTCCCCTCCATATAATATTTCTCCCCCACATATAATATTTCTCCCCCTTTGGGCCACTAACAAACATGCCTCATTAGGTCCCACTTCCATAAGCAACATTCAAAGATTCTGAAGAAACAGGAGCGAGCTTGGACTTCAGCTGAGATAGTCTGTCCTTAAGCATGATTTTATGAGCTTCAATCAAAACCTTTTGACTTTGACGAACCAGCAGCCGATCTTCTACATTCTGCAAAGCCTTTTCAAACACTTGGATGTCCTCCATGAGAAGAGACTGAGAGTCCTTAAGGCAAGGATGATCAGGGGTAACATGAACAGATGATGGCTGCCTGACAGTAGTGGCAGATCCAGCACCAAGAGAAGGTGGAGATGAAGGAGCAGTCCCAGATCCAGGAGAGGGCATCATAGAGATATCATCTGTTTTGCCCACAATAGACTTAGTTGTGAAGGAGATGACATCACATGTGACAGATAATTCAGAAACCGAGTGGGAAACTTTCAGGGCCAGAAGCATCATTGTGATGAGACATGCATGTGGCAAAGAAGATGAAGGTGCAGAGGACTCAGATAGTGACAATATGGAGTCAAATATAGTTCTTCCAAGATTATAGGGCTGCTTAGTACCAGCAGAGAATAGCAATTTGCACATTTCCTTCGTGACCACAGAAACATTAGATGTTGGAAGCCAGTTTCTAATGGCAATCCTATACAACAGGAAGAATTTGGCAGATAGAGATGAGGAGGGGAATGAGGAGGACTTAGGCCAACCGTCCAATTTTCCACTTGTGACAACCTTTACAAATGTATCATAGTCATCTACAACAGAGTCCCCAAAAGCAGGCAAAGACTAAGGTCAATACCACTTCAATATCTTGTTCAACACTGAGGGTGAGAATGAGATAACCTTCCCCTGATGAAAGCCCAAAATGCCCATCTAGACGATGGCTCTCCTGCAGTCTTAGATAGGTTGCAGTAAAACTCCATAACCAACACGGGGTTGTAGGACTTGAAACAAGTGGCAGTGTGGAAGAGGTTGAGATATTTTAAAATAGATATAAACATAGTCTTGGCAAAAGAAGGAATAGATACGGACTTCTCAGCATGAATGGTTCTGTCAGAGTATAGGGACCATCTCTTCTTAGAGGACTTATCAAAGAATATCTTGGTTATAGCATCAGAAGTAGTAAAGGGAGGAGAAGAGGGAGAACCGTAAGTACCAGAACCTTTGGTTCTTTTTGAAGGAGACTGAGTGGCATGGCTAGTGGGAGCAGCACGCTTTCTAGATCCAGTCCTAACCTTACGAGCATGTGGGGGAATCAGGTCAACTTCAGGAGTACCAGACAGAGGCACAGAGTCAGCTTCTTCTTGCACAGTTGGCTTGCATGTTGCATCTGATGTTGCAACATTTTGTGCAACATTACTAGGAACAACAGCTTCTTGTGGTGCACATAAACCATCAGCAGAACCAACTTTAGCAGGAGCCTCATCTAGACTAGTATCAATAGCAGGGTTCACAGGTGGCATAGCTTCAGCACCTTCTTCTGGTAGTGAAGCAACATCAGACATATCAACAGTATCCTGAACCAGAACTTCTACAGGAACTTGAGACATATGAGTCTCAGAGGGGACTTCAGATTCTGCCATCACAGATGAATCATTCATATGAGGACCATCTTCATCCATGGGGGTTCCCTCTTCAATACTGACATCTTGAGCACCAACATTGTCATCAGTATCAACAATGTGACCTTCATCAATCTCAGGATAAGTCTGGGTAGCAACCTTCTCAGCATCAACATACATAGGACCTGAATTCACCTCAGGCTCAACATTAGCATCAACATTCTCAGCAGGGATAGATGTTTCTGAATCAGAGATTTCCAAAATCTCGATTTCGGTTATTTTAACATTTGACTTCCTTCTACGACAGACAGTAAAAATGATCTTCTCATCTTCTGGGACCTCCACACTCATCAATTTTCCTTTTAGCTTGTCCAATTTGAATGGACCAAGTCTGACACCCGAAAAATTCATCCCTGATAGATCCAACTGTTGGCCCGTCCTTCTAAGATGCCAGAACCAGTCCTGAATAGTGAATGGAGCAGGATAACCTTCATCCTCATCGGAATCAGAAAACAAGGGTTTTGACAGAAGGGGAATCTCCATAATTGGAAAAAAAGGAACTACCTCCCAATTCGGTGCTACTGGATCATGCATGTCCTGGAATGACATCTGTGAGAAAGAGGGAGGAGAATTACCGAAGGATGAGACATGAGCGGACTGTGGAGCCACCCCCCTTCGCTTGGCCTGTGGAGGAGAGGACGAAGATGCACCTCTTTTTGATGAGGACGATCGTCGGGAAGAGCGCCGAGGGGTCTCAGATGATTTCTCCTTTTGATCGCGCGCCATTTCAGAGGATGATGGATGATTTCACACGAAGGGATCAAGAACCCTAGAAGAGCACACTGCGAAGATTTGGAAATATTTGAAAGGAAAGAGCGCCGTGAGAGGAACACATATTTTTGGGGAAACACATATAACATAATATGCACCATTAGACACGACACATCCCAAGAGCTTGTCGCAATTCTTCAAATCTGCTAGAATCTAGGGGTTTCGTGAAGATGTCAGCTAATTGGCTAGAAGTTGCAACATATTCTATGGCTAGTAATTTCTTTTCAACCAACTCTCTGATGAAATGGTGTCGGATGTCTATATGTTTAGTTCTGAAGTGTTGAACAAGATTCTTGGAGATGTTGATAGCACTCTGGTTGTCACATAAGATAGTCAGTACACACTGCTCCACCCCATAGTCTGTTAGCATTTGCTTCATCCATAAGAGTTGAGTGCAACAACTCCCTGCTGCAATATATTCAGCCTCTACCGTAGATAGAGAGATGGAATTCTGCTTCTTGTTGTATCAGGAGACAAGGTTGTTTCCCACATAAAAACAGCCTTCTGTAGTACTCTTCCTATCATCTGCATTTCCTACCCAATCAGCATCACTGTAGCCCGAAAGTAAGGTGTTTGTGTCCTTGTATACCATAAACCGTAATCCGCAGTCCCCATTGACATACCTAATAATTCTTTTGACAGCCGTGACATGAGACTCTATAGGACAAACTTGATAACGAGCACATATCCCTACACTGAGACCGATATCCGGCCTGCTGGCTGTCAGATATAGCAAACTCCCTATCATACTCCTATACAACGTGACTTCCACCGATTTTCCGCCATCATTCTTGGAGAGCTTGTCACTTGTAGACATAGGAGTGCGGACTTGACGAGCATTTTCCAATCCGAATCTCTTTACCAAATTTTTTGCATACTTGCTTTGTGAAATGAATAAATCATCATTTGATTGCTTTACTTGAAGCCCAAGAAACATACTCATTTCTCCAACCATGCTCATCTCAAACTCCTTCTGCATGACAATAATGAATTCATGAACTAGTTGCGAGGTGGAACCGAACATTATGTCATCTACATAGATCTGAGCAACGATTACGGCCGACCTAGTTCTTTGAACAAACAATGTCTTGTCTGCTCCCCCTTGTTCATAGCATTTCTGAAGCAGATATTTAGTCAGTCTCTCGTACCAGGCCCTTAGAGCTTGCTTCAACCCATAGAGAGCCTTCTTCAGCTTGTAAACATGATTAGGGAGAAATGGATCTTCAAATCCTTTAGGTTGTTCGACATACACTTCTTCATTCAATATTCTATTCAGGAAAGCACTCTTTATGTCCATCTGATAAAGCTTGAAGTTGAAACTGCAGGCAACGGACAGTAGGAGCCTGATGGATTCCAGACGAACTACATGGGCAAATGTCTCATCAAAATCAATCCATTCAACCTGAGTGTAGCCTTGAGCCACCAGACGAGCTTTGTTGCGGGTGACGATGCCTTTCTTATCGGTCTTATTCTTGAATATCCATTTCGTTCCAATAACGTTTATCCCATTCGGTCTTTCAACCAGTATCCAGACATCATTTTGCTGAAACTGATTCAGCTCTTCTTGCATAGTAGACACCCAGAACTCATCTAGAATAGCTTCCTTCACATTTTTAGGTTCATCAACAGAGAGGAAATAGGCATACCTGACAAGATCACGGTAGTTGACTCGGCTTGTACCTCTTGTACACGGCCGTCTTGAACATCACCACTAACCAACTCTGGCATATGATTCCATATAACCTTAGTGATTCCTTCAGGGGCATGAGCTTCACATGTCTCATCCTGTGGTTTCTCAACAGATGTTGCATCCTGTGTTGCAACATTTTGTTCAACATTAATTTGTGTTGTATCAATTGTTGCAACATTGGGTTCAACATGATCTTCCTCATCTGTGCAGTCTTCCTGAGAAGCCCTTCCTTCACTTATGGCTGCCTCTCCCTGATCAAAATCATCTACCACTACATTGATAGACTCCATCATGACGATGGTACGTTGGTTTAATACCCTGAAAGCACGGCTTGTTGTGGAATATCCAAGAAATATCCCTTTGGGACTCTTAGCATCAAACTTTTCCCTTGGAGTACGGTCTTGCAGGATATAGCATTCGCTTCCAAAAATATGAAAGTAAGATACATCAGGTTTCCTACCTTTCCAGATCTCATAGGGAGTTTTCTCAGTTCTAAGACGGAGATAACTCTATTTATAGTGTAACATGGAGTGTTGATAGCTTCAGCCCACCACTTAATACTGACTTCACTGGCATTCAGCATCACACGTGCCATTTCTTGTAGGGTGCTGTTTTTCCTTTCAACCACTCCATTTTGTTGAGGAGTCTTAGTAGCCGAGAATTCATGCGCAATACCTTGAGCTTCACAGAAGTCAGAAAAAGAGTGGTTCTCAAACTCCTTGTCATGGTCACTTCGAATCTTGACAATCTTGCCATGCTATCTCATTTCTCAATTTGAAGCCGAGTATATAGTTTCTTGAAAGCTTCAAATGTGTCTGAATTTTCTTTAAGAAAGTCTACCAGGTAAATTGTGAAAAATCATCAACACATACATATATACATTTCTTACCTCCCATGCTAGTTTTTGACGTTGGTCCGATCAGATCCATATGTAGCAGTTCCAAGTTCTTGGATGTAGTAATCATCTGAAGTTGCTTGTGACTAGTCTTCTTTTGCTTTCCTAGTTGACAATGCTACACACCCACTCTTTCTTCTTGTTTAGAGCCGGTATACCACGAATAGCTCCTACTCGAGATATCTTCATCAAGGTCTTGAAGTTGAGATGCCCTAGCTTTTGATGACACTGCTCAGAAACATCAGCAGTGACATTGAAACACGTGTTAGTTTCTTGGAGAAGGTCACAGTTGTCAGTAAACCTTTTCCCAGTAAGAACGCATACTTCATCTCCATTGAAGACAAAACACTCATCTTTAGTAAACCGGACAAAAAGGCCTTGATCATACAGTTGGCTTATGCTAATAAGATTTGCCTTCAAGTCTTCTACATGCATAACATCCTTCAGATTAAGAGACCCTGTCACATTTAGGTTTTCTTCCCAACAACCTTACTCCTTTGACCATCACCAAAGGTTACATGACCTTTGTTACCGGATGCATACTCAGTAAGAAGACCCCGATTGCTCGTCATATGTCGGGAGCATCCACTGTCGAAGTACCAAAGGTTTTCGGAAAAAGCAATCAAAGAAGTGTAAGCCACCATGCTGTACAATTCAGATTTCCTTTCCCATTTCTTTGTCTTCCTTTTACCGGAATGTCTAACATTTCTTCCTTCACGTCAATGCTTCATGCAGCTGAAACAGTTCCTGTCAGTGTGTCATACGAGCCTGCAGTAGTCACACACGGGACGCCTAGATGTTGTACCTTTCCTCTGCTTCAACTTCTGTTCATATCATTTGAGCTGACCCATCTTTTCCAGTTCTTTTGTCACGAGAACACTGTTAGGAATAAACTCTCTTGTATTATTCCAAGGGCAATAGCCCGATATATATAGAGTACATGGAATGGTAAATAAGCACAGAAGACCCTATACAAAGGGACATATACATCTAACACCCCCCCTCAAACTCATGGTGGATCAACAACACTGAGTTTGGAAAGATAGAAACTGTGCTGTGCTCTGGTCTGGGCCTTTGTGAAGAAATCCGCGAGCTGATACTCAGAAGGCACATACTGTAGAGCAATAACCACATCCCGTACCTGTGAACGCGTAAAAGAGGCATCCACACCAATGTGCTTGGTGAGCTCATGCTTCACCGGGTCACGAGCAATACTGATGGCACCTGTACTGTCAGACAACAAAGGAGTAGGTGTGGAAATAGACACGCCAAAATCTGCAAGTAACCAACGTAGCCAAATAACCTCTGCTGTCAACAAGGCCATAGCACGCAACTCAGCCTCTGCACTCGATCGAGAAACCGCCTGCTGCTTCTTGGTCTTCCAAGTGATGAGAGAGTCACCCAGGAAGACGCAATAGGCAGATAGAGACCGACGATCAGAAGGATCACTGGCCCAAGTCGCATCAGAGTAAGCATGGAGCTGTAAAGGGCCAGACCGTGGAAAGAATAATCGACGGTGGCTGGTCCCGCGCAGGTAACGCAGGACACGAAGAAGGTGGCTGTAGTGAAGCTGAGTAGGTGCAGAAACAAACTGGCTCAGGATGTGCACGGAATATGAAATATCCGGCCGAGTGATCCCAAGATAGACCAGACTGCCAACAAGATGGCGATAACGAGTGGGGTCCGGAAGAGGCTCACCGTCAATAGAGCAAAGATGTAGATTCAGCTCCATCGGTGTATCAGCGGTACGCTGATCAACAAGAGAAGCCCGATCAAGAAGATCCTGAATATACTTCTCCTGAGAGAGATAGTAGCCATCAGGGGTGGAGGAAAACTCAATCCCCAGAAAGTAACGAAGAGGGCCAAGATCCGTCATAAGAAACTGCTCGCTCAGCCGTGCTTTCACAAAAGCAATAAACTGGGGATCATCTATAGTGATAATCATATCATCCACATACAAAAGGAGAAGCGTCCGACCACGAGATGAAGTATGAACAAAGAGAGCAGGATCATGATCACTCGCAATAAAACCAGCAGCAGTGACGACAGAAGAGAACCGCTGAAACCAAGCACGGGGAGCCTGCCGAAGACCATATAGAGATCGACGAAGGCGACAAACCATGCCCTCGGGGACAGAATAACCAGGTGGTGGTCGCATATAAACCTCCTCATCAAGAACTCCATTGAGAAAGGCATTCTTGACATCAAGCTGGGAGATAGTCCATGAACAAACAGCAGCAACAGCAATAAGACCGCGAACAGTAGTCATATGAGCAACATGGGCAAATGTCTCCTCAAAATCTATCACATGCTCCTGCTGAAAACCGCGCGCTACAAGACGAGCCTTGTAGCGCTCCAGAGTACCATCAGATCTGGTCTTGACCTTGTAAACCCACTTGCACGTGATAGGACGAACACGGGCAGGCAGGGGTACAAGATCCCACGTACCAGTACGCTCAAGGGCAGCAATTTCCTCTGCCATAGCATGCTGCCACTCCTGGTGAGCAGCGGCATCTCGATAAGAGGTCGGCTCGGCAAGAATAGCACCCAGAGAAGTAAACCGACCAGGAGGGCGTAGTGACTCACGATCACGAAGGTGGTAACGAGGAGGGTCACTGGAGGAAGAGGGCAACTCAGGAGGGTCACTGGTGATGGAGGGCATCTCATGAGAAGGCACTGCAGGAGGATCCTCGACTCGCTGACGACGAGTGTAGTGAAGAGGAAAGGGAGGAACATGTCCTGGGGTAGGTGCAGAGGTGACCGGAGGCACATGAGGGACTGGTGGTGGAGCGGAGGGCACAGGTGATGGAGATATGGGTGGTGGAATGGTGGATAGTGGACTATCAGGAAAAGTGAGAAACAAAAGAGGCTCAATAATAGAAGCCGGACTGGAAGATGAAGAAGGACGAGGGAAGAAGGGATGAGACTCATCAAAAGTCACATCACGAGAAATCCGCATCCGTCGAGCTACAGGATCCCAACACCGATATCCCTTGTGCACAGCACTATAGCCAAGAAAGACACACTCAGCAGACTGGGCTGTCAACTTGGTACGCTCACGAGGGACCAACAAGACATAGCAAACACAACCAAAAAGACGAAGCTCAGGATAGGAAGGCAGATCTGGAGGTGGTGTAGGAAGGCGCTCAAGTGGAATCGCACCCTGAAGAGGAGAGGATGGCTGCATGTTGCTGAGATATGTAGCAGTAGATACAGCCTCAGCCCAAAACTGAGGGGGAACAGAGGAAGCAATCATAAGGAAACGAGCAGTCTCAAGTAAATGACGATGCTTGCGCTCAGCAACGCCATTCTGGGCATGAGCACCAGGACATGAAAACTGTGAGAGAGTGCCCTGGGTATCAAGAAAGGCACGAAGGTGCCGAGATAAGTATTCTCCAGCAGAGTCAGCACGAAGAACCCGAATGGGAGTGCTATACTGTGTACGGATCATGGTAGCAAAAGATTTATAGATAGAAAAAATGACAGTACGAGAGGACATAAAGTATATCCAAGTGTAGCGAGAAAAATCATCTATAAATATAATATAGTAGCGATGACCCCCTTTCGAAACGAAGGGGGCCGGACCCCATACATCTGAGTGAACAAGATCAAAAGGACTCTGGGAGACAGACTCACTAGTAGGATAAGGTAGCTGTAACTGTTTGCCAAGTTTGCAGCTCATACAGTCTAAAGACATATCACCAGAGACAGACCCTAATAAACCTCTACGAACCAACGAAGAAAGACGCGAGCCACAGAGATGTCCTAAGCGATGATGCCACTGGGCAAACGAACCGGTGGAGGATGCAGCAGCGGCGGAGGCAATAGTGGGGATGGGAGGACTGGCAGAGGCAGCGGAAGGAAGATGAAGCCAGTCAAGCTCCCAAAGACGCGGAGAATCACGCCTGCGGGGGCCAGAACCAACTAGAGTGCCCGTGCGACGATCCTGGATAGTACAAGAGTCAGAATCAAGAATAACACGACAGCCATGATCAGTAAGTTGGCCTGCCGACATAAGCTGCATGGTGAGTTTTGGAACGAGGGACACAGCAGGAACATGAAAAGTGGGACTTGAAAGTGTGCCTAGTCCAGTAACGGAAAGTGGGGTGCCATCTGCAGTGAGAACAGTGACAGAGCGGGAGGGAGTACTAATGGAATGTAAAGTGGTAGGGTCAGGAGTCATATGAGATGAAGCACCAGAGTCAAGGATCCAAGGAGAGGTACCTGAGGTGGTGGAAGATGGTGTCGCAGGACCTGGAGGCTGACTGGCAGAAGAAGCAGAGCCTGATGCCCCAGAAGCAGACATCCGACGAAATAACGTGAGAAGCTCCTGCTCAGTATCAGATGGGGTAGAGCTCCTCTGAGAAGTGAAACCCCCCGTGTCAGTCTCCTTCTTGGCAGCAGCCTGATCCCTCCGCTTCTTGTGACACTGCGCCTCCACATGTCTGTCTCGGTGGCAGTAGGTGCAGCGTCTGGTGTCACCTCGCACGGGTGCTGTAGCTGAAGGCAGAACTGGTGTGATAGGAGCAGAAGAGGCAGGAGCACGGGTCGCCAAAACCGAAGCGGGGGGTGCTAAAAGACCAGCAGTACGAAGACGAGTCTCCTCAGTACGAATAGCAGCAAGAACCTCCAAGAACGTCACGCGTGGGTGACGGGCAAGTAGCTGGGCACGTATCTGCTCGAACTCTGGCCGAAGTCGGGTCAAAAAATCATAGACCCGACGAAGCTGCAGGTGGGAGTGCTGATGCTGGCAACACTGGCAGATATGTCAGATCGCTGGTCCCAAAGAGTCGAGCTGACGCCAGATAGAAGATATCTGTGCATAGAACTCATCGATCGTGGCATCACCCTGCTGAAGAGCCTGCTCCTGTCTGACGACAGCAAGGTAGAGGGAGTCACCGGTAGGCTCATAGTGAGAGCGAAGATGATCCCACATCAGCTGAGACGTCGCCAAACTCATAATGTCGCCAGTCAGGGACACATCAATACTAGCGATGAGGATGTTGGCGGCACGAGCATCGTCATCACACCACCGCCGATAGAGAACATCCTGAGAGGAATAAACAGCAACAGCAGTCGCATACGCATCGGTTGCCGCCTTCTTGGCGGTGTCATCAGCAGTGTGGGGGGAGTGGTGTCTCGCTGGGAAGCACCGGTCGCGGTGGGCAAGGACGATCGCCGGTGAGAAGGTCCCAAAGGCGCTGACCGCGCATATGGAGACGAATGTGCGGTACCCATTCCTTATAATTAAGGCCATCAAAAATCAGCGAACACCGAGGGATAGCAACATGATGATGATGATGAGGTAGATCCGTAGGAGACGCCATACGAAGAGATCAGATCCGTGCGCGCGCAGGCAGGGGGGCGAAGATCCGTGCTACAGCACCCGTGCGCGCAGAAGGCAGGGGGCGAAGGGGGCGAAGGGGGCGAAGGGGGGGCGCAGAAGGCAGGGGGTGTTAGATCCGAGATCGGAGCAGGCGGGCAGGAGACCTCCGAGATCCGTGCGCGCAGGGATCAACAGCGCAGATCGGTGATCCGAAGGGTCGTGGGGGGCGAAGGGGCGAAGTCCTCCGAGATCCGTGCGCAGGCGATTCGAGGCGGAGTCAGCACAGCGGCACAGCGACAATTGCGACAGCGGCACAGCGACAGCGGCACAGAGGCGCGGCAGCACAGGCGTGGCAGAGGCGGAGTCGGCACAGGAAGGCGGAGTCGGCGCGTCGCAGGCGGAGCCGTCGCAGGCGGAGCGTACAATTGCTCTGTCCAATTGAAGTTCGTTGCCGAGGAAGGGTTGCCGAGGGGGGTTGCCGAGGAAGGCGGAGCGATCGTTGCCGAGCGATCGCAGGCGGAGCGACGGCAGTGACGAGGGGGGTTGCCGAGGGGGGTTGCACTGTGGACGAGGGGGGTTGCCGAGGAAGGCGGAGCGATCGTTGCCGAGCGATCGCAGGCGGAGCGATCGTTGCCGAGGAAGGCGCCTTCCACCCGTACAATTGCTCTGTGGACGAGGGGGGTTGCCGAGGAAGGCGGAGCGATCGTTGCCGAGCGATCGCAGGCGGAGCGATCGTTGTCGAGGAGGGCGCGTGGACGCGTGGGTGGAAGGCGCGTGGACGCGACTCACGGCGGCGGCTCTGTGTTTGGATTTTAGTGGGAGGGGCTAGGGTTTGGATTTTTTGTGGGAGAGAGAAAAATACGACTAGGGTTTAGGTTAAACCTAGCTCTGATACCATGTTAGGAATAAACTCTCTTGTATTATTCCAAGGGCAATAGCCCGATATATATAGAGTACAGGGAATGGTAAATAAGCACAGAAGACCCTATACAAAGGGACATATACATCTAACAAACACGTCTTTCCTTAGGGACATGAAAGTATCCTCCTCTGTTGTACCCTACACCAGTGCGATCTCCTGAGATTTTCCCCATGTTTAGAATGTCATCGAGCTTCGACTTCCCAGAGTTCCACTTGTTGAGGATACTTTCTGCCTTCTCGGCTCTGAGGAGAGTTTTCCTGAGGCTGCTCTCAAGATTTCTGAGATTGAGCTCGGTCTTCAGAAGTTTAGCCTTAGCATCATCCTTCTCACCTTTCAATTTGGCATTTTCATCTTTCAAAGTTTTTTTAGCTTCACAGATCTTCGTCTACTTGTTGAACATGGTCTGATTGGCCTTCCGAATGTCTTCTTCACCAACATCCTCCTCACTATCATCTTCAGAGTCCGATTCACTGCTGAATGTTGTACTAGATGTTGCAACATTCTGTTTGACATTACCCAGTTTGTTCCCTAATGTTGTACCTGATGTTGCAACATTACGTTCAAAATGACTAGACGCGTCACAATCCGACTGGTCTTTCAGGGTAGCAGTAAAGGCGACATAGTTACTGGTGATGTTCTTATCTCCAGCACTTCCTTCAGATTCCTCATCACTCCAGGCACTGGCTAATGACTTCCCTTTCTGCTTCTTGAGGGTGTTTGCACATTCAGCTTGTATGTGACCAAAACCTTCACATTCCCTGCACTGTATTCCTTTGCCTTTGTTCTTTGATTCATACCTTTGAGTAGTACGGCTGGTGGTCTTTTCAATAGTGGGAAGATTTGGTCGTGTCATCTTGTTGACAGATCTGAAGTTCTGACCCTTGTTGCTGATCTTCCTCATCATCCTACTGAAGTTCTTAGTCAGCAAGTCAATGTCATCATCTAGCTCCGACTCATTCTCTGATTTTGGTGTTTCACTAACTTCTGCCTTTAATGTCACCCCTTTGTCCTTTTTGTTCTGCTTAAGATTCATTTCATAGGTCTGAAGAGAACCCATGAGTTCATCCAGTCTCATAGTGGATGTGTTTCTCATTTCTTTAATGGTCGCTATTTTTACAGAAAACTTGTCAGGAAGAGATCTCAACGTTTTCTCGACCAGCTTCTTTTGTGCGTATTTCTTGCCAGTTGGAAGGCCTGATTTGTTATGTCTCTCAGCCTCCCATTGAATTCGGCTATGGTCTCATCATCATTCATCCTTAAATTTTCAAACTGAGATGCAAGCATTTAGAGTTTGGAAGCTTTTACCGTACTCGTTCCTTCATGAACATTCTGGATAATATCCCACGCTTCTTTGGCATTCTCACATGTGCAGATCAGCTTGAACTGGTCTTCGTCAACAACAGTGAAAATAGCATTCATGGCCTTTGAGTTTCCCAAAGCCGCTTGATCTTCTTCTGGACTCCAGTCTTTTGCCGGTTTAAGGTGTTCTTTGCCTTCTTTGTTTACTTCGATCGGTGGAGTCCATCCTTCAATGGTGGCAACACATGCCTTCTCATCCAGCGACTTGATGAAAGCACACATCCGGGACTTCCAGTATATGTAGTTTGTGCCGGTGAGCAGCGGAGGACGTGTAACGGAAGCGCCTTCTTTCGTATTCACGATTTGTGTACTGCGAACACAGGATCACACCTTTGACAACACAAAGTAGCATGGATGACATGCTCTGATACCAATTGAAATTCAACATGCAGTTAATAATCAAATGAACCGAATGATTAAGCACAAACCAAGCAATGACACATAAGACTTGGTAACGCAGTTCGGTGCACACACCTACATCTGCGGGCCACGCCCAGAAAATCAGATAACTCCACTGAAAATATCAATGAATACAATCACTAATATCACGTTTCTATTAAGTGGAACAACCTCCCCTTCAATACAAACCGTGATGGGTGGTCTCTACCACCCCATGGAGTAATCTATGCAAGCTCTCGTTGCCAAACTGACTAGAATCAACTCCTTTGATCCCCTACCTCAATAGCCGTCAGCCTCCTCATGGAGTTCTTCAAAACTTTCGCAAAAGTTGTAACCCTAGCCATCAAAGCCGCACGCCATAATATACTTCGCTCCCCCTTAATCGCACAGTCGAAAGGAAGGATGCTCAATGATATGTTGTGCGGAACGGCAGCCCGCAATTTCCGGAACCAATTCGGGTAGGTGGTTCCGCATATCTTCAAGGATCAGGTAGACAATATATTGTGGGCAAGATTCTCTCCAATCGAAATCATATCCGAATACTAAAAAGAAAAGGCAGTTTCATTATTGTGGTATACCAGCCGCCAGTTCTGGAACTTCCAGTTCCAATCGGAGCATATATATCCGTAAATGGATTTGTATGTATAGCCACTTCAGTCGTGCTCGTCGTTTCTCGAATGGAAAAAAAGAATCTCCGAGAGATTGCAGCTTTCAAAAATGTCTTCAACAATATTCAATCAACAGAATATACCAGAAGATGTTAAAGATACTAAATTGAGTTCTGGAGCATCTATTTACAATGATCCCAAAAACTCGTCATTTATTTTCAGCTTCCTGACACAGCGTGTTGAACGTTATGTTGTAACATAATGTTTAACATTTCTTCCAACATGGCCTATAGATGAAGTCATTCTTCTCCAAGATAGTTAAGACCAACCATAAACGCATCTTGGTGCCACTAATGACAACACAATCATGACCGAATGACCTAACATCTTCTATGGTGCCAAAGGTGCCAAAGAGTCCCTGAACTAGACCTCTATCTCAATCCTTATTACCCACAGGAACCCATGGGTAAAGCTGTTTTATACACACAGGACACCTGTGGGTACCAGAGATAATACACATGGTTTTACCATGGTTGTTATTGTTATCCATTTTTTAAAAAATAAACAGTTTCCCCTACGTCCTGGTTGTGGAGATAAAAGGCTTTCCCCCAGGAAACTCGTGGGGAATGTTTTTTTAATTGTTTGAAATTTCAGTCTACCTTGTTTTAACATAATATATACAATTATTCATAATTTTAAAAATAATAATATATCAATTATATCAACAATATTCAATCCACACATATATAACCAAAATTAACCAAAACAACAGTCCGGGCATGTAAATACATAAAATACACTTTTATGTCCTCCAAATACATAAAGGGTAGAAATAAAAGTCCACATAACTATTATCTATTGAATATGCCATTAAAACAATTTGGATATCTATTGAATATACCATTAAAACAATCCGAATACATAGAAATATGCCACTCTGTCCTCACGATGATTGGTGTCGTCTCCATCATGCTCCTAGCCGGCTCCACGGCTTGATCCCTCATCTCGATGTCCAAGCTCGGCCTAGAAAGACAGAGAAAAACAAATGAAGAATCATATAATATTAACATGTAAAGATGATGCAATCAATGGTTAATAATTACAACCTAACTTCACTAATAGTAAGGGCTGATTTGCCATAGATGCTGATTTATTAACGAAATTTCATGAGATAGTATCCAATTCTTGTATTATGTTGTCAGTTTATGACCACACTACGCAGACAGATTTTTGGCCTTTGATTACTCGTATATCCCATATAATTCAGTTTGTGTTTTATATTGGCAACTCAATCTACATTCATTTTTCATCATATTGTTTATCAAGGGGTTCTGTTGCTGACGTAATTTTCAACCTAGCTCCACTCATCCTTGCAATATTTAATAATTATTGCTGCTTACTGGAACCCTGAAATAAGAGTTTGGAAGGTAATGAGATAATGGTGGCGTAATGCAGGATTGTTATATCTGAATTTATGTGCCTCTCTGGGGTTTGTTGGAGGTGATTATGACATAAATGTTTAGCATGAAAAACCCTACAGCATTATATGATTAGAACATCGTTTTACTTTGCAAGATACCACATTTTGTTTTGATAGCAAACCAAAAAAAAAAAGCATGTCAAAAGCATGAGCTGTCAAATAAAAATATATAGACGTGGCCTTTTCTCTTTTGCTTTCACTGTTTTTTTGGGGTTCACTTTCGTTTTTTATATCTGAAAAAGAGCATATAATGATTCATAACTGATATAGATGCAGTGTCTTGTTAAACTCTACTGCTCTCTAAATATTCTATTTTCATTAATACATCAGGTTGCAGAATATCTTGTTCCCTGCATCAGATCAGTCCCCGACAGTCAGTCTATGAGGCCAACCTACATCAAATTCCTTACAGGCCTCAAGGCCTACTCCCAGATTTTTTCAGTTAGGATCCGGACTGATACTCTCTTTTTGTTGTTGTATGCGGTGTTCCATCTCATCTAGAGCTCACTAACTGTAATTGTCATTTTTATGCAGAGACTAGCTTTTGGTGCTCGGAGGAACAAATACCTTATCGAAGATTGAATGGCTTACAATTGTCGTGAGTTTTTAGAATTCTAAAATTATCATTGTCATTTCCTCAGGCTGTCAAAAATGGTTATTTGCTTTAAACCATAATGTACCATGCTTGGCTAGTTATTCGTTATTGAATAGGATAGAAGACATGCAATCAGTTCTCAGATCTTTGAGTACAATGTCTCAATGCCATATCCAATGCAGGAAACTCTAATTGGAACACAACCTTTGCCTTGGGCTTTTCGTTGGAGAGCTAATGTGCAGATTAATTGTCTTCAGAGATCTCATAGATGGCATCTTCGATAACAAAAATATCATCAGAGCTAGATGCCCAAGTGATGCGCCGGTACACCATTAGTATTATTTGGGTGAGCAGGACCTTTACTTATTTAATGATATATGACTCCTGTTCTCACTTAGGGTCCTCGCTTGCTGTTGTTGTAGGTCACACATCAGGATTTGGTTCTTGGATTGGACTGGAAGCAAAAAAAAAACACTTGGTGAGAAACAGAAGATTCAAGACTCAAATGTGTACATAGTCCTTGAGTGAATATCTGAAATTTGATCTCCCTTCTGTGCCCGTGAAATTCTCGGCCTTCATGAAAAAAATTTCAACTCTTCGGACTGTATTATTCCAGACAAAAAATGACAGTAGGTCAATTTCATACAGTAAACGCTGCATGCAAAATGTTGATATGCTTTCTATTGCAGCAAAAACGTCACTACATAAAAATCAATTATAGTGGGAGCATCCTTCGTTGTGAAGGGAGAATGGAAGTGCAAGTTGAAGAAAGAAAGCAAGTGCGTCGTAACAAAGAAGACAAAAATAAAAGGCTGTTGTCGGCCGGCTACATTGGAGTGGAAAGAGAGGGACGTTGGTAGGCCCATCAACAAAAAAATGATAGAAAAGCTAAATAAGATAGCATGAAAACTCGCATTCTAACTTGAAATTTTGTTCTTTTCACAAAAACAGAGTTCAACAACTTATAACATGCCCCTCAATTATGAATGGCTTTTAAGCTGCATTTGTTGAACTCATGCTCCATAAATGATGCTTTTATAAAGTCCATTGTTGTTATTAGAAATTTTATGGGATTAAATTGTAAATTTAGACCCTAGCATTCAAACAGATCCCCACAATATTAGGTTGATTTGTTTATTTCCTTCTGTTTTAAACTTTTTTTTCTTCCAGTTATTACGAGTTCTCTTCGAGGATTAAATGGGTTGTAAACTCAAATTACAAAGATAATATTTTTATAGGTGAATTTTGGGGTAAAAGAATAATTTGTGATATTTTTGAGTAGTATTTATGAGTTTTAAAATTTATATTATTAACAGAAAATTTTAATTTCATGATTTTTTTTGCACATGCACCCGGTTTCTTCCTGGTTTTAATTGAACAAATTTCCAAAAAATTCATCTAACTTTTAAATATATAAAAATTAAAATTTCCAACCTTATTGTTTCAACATCCAAGCACATCGTTAGTGATATTCCAGTAGTGACAAAATAAAATAAAAATATATAGCAAATAAAATATTATTTTTGGTCGTCACAAATGGGGGCCTCTATGCTTTTGAAGAAGCCATTACACCAAAAAGAATTACACTAATCATATCTTTATTTTAGTGCTTTCACGATATTATAAGAAGAAGAAAAGATGGGGGAGCTTAAAAAAGCTGATGGGCAATTTGGTCACAATGAAAGGACTATGATGGCGCGAAAAGCAACGAATCTTGCATAGAGTGGGGGCCCCGACTGTCACCCTGAACCTCAAAGCAGAAAACGGTAGAAAAGCTTCCATCATCACTCGAATAATTACATTAAACACCCTGTGGTTTCTCCTATTATAGCGATAAAGTCATCTACTTGTGTACAAGATACAAAAAGTGGAATGGTACAAGTACACTTGTTGTATCACCCAATTTTGTGTGTCTTGGTATACGAGAAAATGCATCTATTGTCATATGATGCATTATTGTCTTTTTAGAATAACATTTATTAACGGACAATTTTATTAATTTTTCTGTCCATTTAGGCATCATTTGTAACCGTACTTATATTTATTTTAGATTAGTTAAAATTAGGCTACATGAAAACTAGCTTAAGGTCCAAACGGCCCCAAAAATATAGAAGTTATCAACTACAAGGTGTTATTTTAAAATTATATAATACATAAAATGGTTAAACTAGATTCTGTTTAATCTAATTTAACTACTAATTAACACAAAGTTCCGCTTAAAACAATCGCAGTAGTTAATATAAATATAATAGTCTGAATTTTGATATCACGTTCCCAAAGCAAATTTAGGGCATGTTCTTTTGCTGGAATAGGAAAAATGGAATAGGGAGAAGTTTTGTTGGAATAGGAAAAATATAATAGTACATAAACAGTGTTTCTATTCACATTCCCACCCCTATTCCGCGCAAAAGAACATGCGCTAAAAGGAAAGAGAAAGAAAAGAAACATTGCCGACCCCAAGAACACAGAAACACACCAGCAACGAATAAAGACTGACGTTACCGCCTTTTTTTTCTTTTTTTTTATGGCTTTTAATGGCTGTTATTAAAAATCGAATTTTTTTAAGTTTAAGATGCCAAAGAAACCCACGAGAATGTCGATATCATGTAGTTTTTACGCAAAATTCTCGTCTTTTTGTCGCCTTCCTCCGTTTCCAGCTCGCAATCCTTTTCGATCTCTTGTCCGTTTTCTCGTCCATTACACCCGTGAGTCGATTGAGTGATCAGCGAGCGAGCAAAAAAACACCTAATTTTTTCTAGGGTTTTTGGTGAGGAGGAGACGAAGCTGAGAAGGGAGCTGACCTGGTGAGTGTTTAGAGCTGCATTGTTTTATGTATCCTGAAATCAGCTTGAAATTCTTACATTTTGAGTTTCCGCGTTGATAAAAGACTCGTTTTTCAAAACTCGGTTTTAATGACGTTCTTGCATTTTGTAGTTATTTTCTCACTTAATTGTTAACAAAAGACTGGATTTATGTTGAGAGATTTTAGAGAGGAGATTTTGTCTCGGAATTAGAAAGTTTTCCACGGAAAATCTAAACAATTTGCCATTTCTCTTAAATTCTTCTACAGATTTTTGCTAAGCCTAATTTGTTACCCAAAATGATGCTTTGAAGTTAAAACAAACCATTATGGTTTCAAGTCCAAACATAGGAACTAGGGCTTCAATTCTCACATTTCCATTTTGGTTCTTCGAAAAAGTTGTTGTTTTATTTCTATCTTCAAATTTAGTAATCCATGGTTACTATTATCATCATTTTTTCGCAGAGAGCTTGCTCAAGAGAAGGTCGCCAATAAAAATGCAGAGCCCCTCCTGTTGTCTCCTTATATTGTGCATGTTTATGATTTTGGTCCCATCTTCAATCCAACTACAATCCTCACAATCTTGGTCTCTTCTCAGAATACAACGCTTGTTAAATTACCCATCTTTTCTAAGTAGCTGGAATAATTCCATAGACTTCTGCTACTCTGAGCCCAATCCATTTGTAACTGTAGTATGCTATGAAGATAGCATAACCCAACTGCACATCGCCGGAAATTCGAGTTCTCCGCCGCTTCCCCGGAGTTTCTCCATCGATTCCTTCTTCACAACCCTAACTAGGCTCCCAAACTTGAAAGTCCTCTCTTTGACCAATCTCGGACTGTGGGGGGCTTTGCCTAGCAAGATTTCGAGGCTGTCGTCTCTCGAAATTTTTAACATGAGTTCAAATTTCTTGTATGGCCCTATTCCTCTAGAAGTGTCCAATCTGAGGATCCTTCAGACCCTCATTCTTGATCATAACATGTTCTCCGGCCAAGTTCCGGACTGGTTAAGCAGCCTTTCCCGTCTCGCCGTCGTGAGCTTGAAGAACAACACCTTGAACGGGTCATTGCCGGATTCACTTAAGAGTTTGGAGTCACTCAGGGTGATTGACCTCTCATTGAATCGGTTGTCCGGACCATTGCCGGATCTTAGCGTGCTGACCAACCTTCAGGTGCTTGATTTGGAAGGCAATTACTTGGGACCCGAGTTTCCGAGCTTGGGAAAGAAGGTGGTAACCCTTGTCTTGAGAAGGAACATGTTTGCCGGTGGGCTTCCTTCGGATTTGAACTCCTTTTATCTGCTCAAGAAGCTGGATATATCCTTGAATAGATTTGTTGGTCCTTTTATGGTGGCTTTGCTATCTCTTCCTTCAATTCAATATTTGGACATTGCTGGGAACAGATTCACCGGAATGCTATTCCAAAATATGTCATGCAACGATGGGCTCGAGTATGTGGATTTGTCGTCGAACCTTTTGGCTGGGAACTTGCCGACATGTTTGATCTCTAATTCGAAGAACAGGGTTGTTTTGTATTCTGCAAACTGTTTGGCATCTAAGGACAGAAGTCAGCATCCGAACTCATTTTGTCAGAACCAGGCTCTGGCTGTGGGAATTTTGCCTCACAAGAAGAAGAATGCATTGGCTCATAAGGCCGCTATTGCAGTTAGTGTGGTGGCAGCGGCCGTCGTGGTTACTTTGCTTGTGGGTTTGTTGTTCTTTTCCGGGCTTAGAAGATCAAACGCAAGGAGAGTGATGAAAAAACCTCCTAGAAGATTAATCGAGCATGCCTCTAATGGCTACCCTTCAAAGATGCTGGCTGATGCAAGTAAGCACTCATTCAGAAATGCATTGCTAAATTTCATGTTCTTTGAATATGGCATGATTTTGAAGTGAAATGTAACTTAAAAAGCAGTTGATTCTTCTAGCATGATGACATGGGGTTCATCTTTTCTAATTTCCTTTCTTCAAATGACTTCGTTTGCTCTTGTTGTGTCACTCCCAAAATTAGAAATTCAGATGTTGGTGGAATCATTCCCATTATGTTTGAACTTAATCTTTATTTATAAACCTACTCATGGGATCGAATGCATATTTTTATTATCTTCATCTACCCTGAAAGAGTACTGACTTGTTCTCTTTTTCTGTGACTGCCATCTACACCTCAAAGGGTACATATCTCAAACAATGAAGTTGGGAGCACTAGGTGTTCCTTCCTACAGATCATTTTCTTTGGAGGAGCTCGAAGCCGCAACAAACAATTTTGATTCATCAACTTTCATTGGTGAAGGAGCTCATGGTCAGGTAAACTCTGAATTCTTCTACTTCATGTTAAAATGATTCCATGTAAACATTTATCAGTTTTTCTAACAAATGTTGTGTTATTGCATAACTCCTGTTACCACTTACAACTTTATGAACAAGAGCATGATGATTACGTTTCATTCCATTGTACAAGCAACATATAATGATCATGTACTTCAATCAAGATGCCGACTGGATGGTGCACCGTGTTTCAGTGATTTGTGCATGTCACTCATTCTCAACTGGCATAAATTGTTGATAATGAGCATCACTTCAAAAATAAGAAGCACAACAATTCCACGGTCAAAACTTAACTATCTTAATTTGGGCCAGGATCTGAGAAGAGCTCAGCTGAATTGTTTCTCTTCTGAGAAACAGATGTAATAAGATGGTTAAGTCCACTTGATACATAAATCACACTAAGGTTAATTGCAATGTTGTTGAATACTAGTTGTGGAAATGTATCGGCAATGTTCTTTTTGGCAGGAAATTAACATTTTGGCTTTTAAGGTAAATAATGAATTGGCACGTGTATGCCTCTGCTGGGCTCAGTCGCACTAATAAGGACGCATCTGCTTGAAATTACTCCATTATTCTTCTCTAATTTAAGAGTTTCACCTTTTGTTATCTCCCTTGCCCCGTTACCAGATGTACAGAGGAAGGCTTAAAGATGGTTCCCTGGTGGTAGTAAGATGCCTGAAACTAAAAAAGAGCCACAGTTCCCAAAACTTCAATCGCCACATTGAACTGATTTCAAAGCTAAGATATCGCCATTTAGTCAGCGCTCTTGGCCACTGCTTTGAGTATTACCTTGATGATTCTACCGTCAGCAGATTGTTTCTCATTTTCGAATATGTATCAAATGGGACCCTTAGAAACAACATTTCAGGTAAATAAATTGCTCTTCCTACAATCAGTACCCACCTTCCTGCTTGCTTTCAGAGTCATGTGCATAAAACAAACGCTTGATTTTTATGTCATTGCTTAGAGGGAGTTTCTGGACAGAACCTTACATGGACACAGAGAATAGCTGCTGCCATCGGAGTGGCAAAGGGCATCCAGTTTCTGCATGCAGGAATAATACCTGGTTTGTTCGCAAATGATCTGAAAATAACAAATGTACTCCTTGATCATAACCTTGTTGCGAAAATCAGCAGCTACAATCTACCAGTACTATCGGAGAATATGAAAAATGAGGTGACTTACTGCATTTGGTTATGTTAATATCTTGAGCTCTACCATGATCTATGTCCCATTGGATGTTCCATCGGACTAACATTTTACTGATCCATGTAGGTAGTAGGTGGAAGTTCTTCAAATGGATCAAAGGTGCCCAATGAGAGGTGTGTGCTTTGTTTATCTGACCATTACATGTTAACCACGTACGATTTCTTAGAAGCACCAAAATAACTTTGTATCTGGGATCAATCACCTTGCTTGAAGAGTAGTACATTCGTTATGCATTATGATTATCCTTCATTTCATATGGGACTGGTTTCTGGCTGCCCACTGTCACCAAGGCGACATAAAAAATCAACTTATATTTATGTAATATAATCCCCATGCGGTCCTAACAAAAACTTACATTCTTGAGAAGCGCTTAATGATTCATATAAAAAATTTCTTTTGCAGAGTAAAACATGGGGATAAAGTGGACATCTACGATTTTGGTGTCATCTTATTAGAAATCGTATCTGGAAGACCAATAGTGTCTCCAGGTGATGTTGAAACTGTGAAAGATCAGGTATGGATCCACGTTGGCATGGACATTTGCAGCATTGCTTGATTTCCTGACTGGTGGAATTAGTGATGCCCGCGTTCTTTTGCTATTTATAGTTGCAAGCAAGCACTACTGCTGATGGTGTTTCTAGGAAGAGAAACAAGGTTGATCCAGCAGTCCGGAGGGGTTGCTGTCATGAGTCGCTGAAGACCGTTATTGAGATCTGTATCCGGTGCCTATCCAAGGAGCCAACAGATAGGCCTTCGGTGGAAGATGTCCTCTGGAACTTGCAATTCGCAGCTCAAGTCCAAGACGCATGGAGAGGAGATTCTCATAGCAGCGAAGGCTCATCAACCGCGCCTTCTCCCATCCACTAAAGATGGCTAAATGCCTGGATGCATATAAATCGTGTTAGCGAGTTGAACCATTACATGCCTTATGGTCGGTATGCATATTTATTTTGCAAGATTTTTAGTATCCTGGTTCCCAAACTGTATGGCTTCCTTTTCAAGCCCATGCTTCTGCCGTGTTGCAATAAGATGTAATGTGGATTGGGGAAGTGTGCAAATATTGGATCCTGTAACGAACGAGCTTCTTGATCTGTTTGTGAGCCAATCTTATGTTTGAGAGGTAACCATGTAAAAACCAGGGCACTGTAAAACTGTTGCAAGTAAAGTTAAGCTCTGTGTTGATATCCCAGTGTCTTGTCAGTGGATATAAGGTCTGCATTTTCTTTTTTAGTTCTTGAAATTTTTTTGTGACAAATACAAATGGCGTTCATCTTCAAAGGATTTAAGAAAATCCTCGTGTAAGTCTCACAACTGAAAGTTTAACTCTACGTACTAACGAACCTATTTGCTATGAATGTAATAGGCCCGGTCACATGAAGGAGGAGTGTCCACTAGACAAGAGAATGAAGTATTTTTTAAGGGCAAAAGGTCAAAGAGAAGAGCTTTTGTAGCTTGGGATAGAAGCGATGAAGAAGAAGATTCCAACAGTTCATCATCATCCAAAAGTGAAGGAGAAGCAAGTAAAAGGAATGAGAAGTCATATATGTACTTCATGGCACGAGGAGATTCCAAGGTAAATTCTAACCTTAACTCTAGTGATAGCAATAGCATCGATGATGAGGACCTTAATTATGAGGAGGAGTTCCATAAACTTTATGCTAAATATGAGGAAATACTTAGAGAGCTTTTAACTCTAAAAAAGAAGCATAAAGCCTGTGGAACTAACTCTCCTAATCTTGAGCTACAAAAGATTAGGGAAGAAAACATAAAATTGATTAGCAAGAATAAAGAGCTAGAAGAAAAGAATAGATTGCTTAGCCTAGAATATAAAGACCTAGAAAATAAGATTAGCGACTTAGAAAAGAACATGACCGCCATTAAGCCAAACCACGAGGACTTGGTTAATAATGTAGCTAAATTCAATAAGGGTAAAGAAAAATTAGATAGCTTGATTGGCTCACAAAGACCATCATCTAGCAAACATGGCTTATGTTACAATGTAACAACTCAAAATGCTAGGATTTCTCACCATCAAACTAGAGTTTCTAAAACTAAAAAAAGGATATGTTAAAGTTTGGATTCCCTAAATTGGAACCGTCCAAATGAAAGACAATAACATTTCTAGTTTTATAAACAACGTTCATTTTTGTAGAGATTATGGATTTTCTTATGGGAAATCAAAACCCAAATGGGTTTGATTCCCAATTGGTTGATATTTATATTATTATATATGACTAATCCCACGGACACACAAACAAAATTATTTGTTTGATTTTCAGGAACCAAAATTATAAGAGATTAGTAGAGGAGCTCCCAATGAATCTCAAGATATATGCATAAATTAAGGGGGAGACCCAACTTCAATGATGCAAATTTTCAGGGGGAGCCTATGTAAGAATTTTTTTTCAATATAGAATATATTTTTATCATCATATAAACACTTGGATGATAATATTTTTTTATCATCAACACATGATATATTTCTCTTGACATCATAACCATGTTGATATTGAGTCACACTCTCTCCGAGAGAGGGATATGTATGGGAAATTTTATTTGGGTTTTATATTTGATTCATATTGTTAATGATGCCAAAGGGGGAGAGAAAATGTGATATGGACACATATACACACATCGCATTGCATAGTTTTTATGGTTTTAGGCAATATGTTGTCATCATCAAAAAGAGGAGAATGTGGGATATTGAGTCTCCACCCGTGGTTATTTTGATGATGAGCAACATATTATGGTACTAATATTTTCATTGAGTTTGTGTAGGAAGAGTATATTAAATATATGTGATGAAGCATATGAGAGAAAAGCTTAATCAAAAAAGGCACACAAGCATGTAGCATGCATGGATCCAAGAGATGAAAGATTGGAGCAAGTGTGGTAAAGTATTCTCAAGGGCGTTCGAAAACAAAAGCTCAAGGAAGCCAAAACAAATGACCAAGACATTGAAGAATTGCATCACAAGGTTCAAATGTCAAGAATTAGAATTTTGAATTGGTGTAAGTTCTTAGAATATCAAAGCTCTTGATAAAGCACACACTTAGAATATCCCAAAAATGATTTTAACATGTTTTTAAAATGTGTTAAAATGTTTTATATTAATTTTTACCAAAAAAATTTCAAAGTATTTTTGTGTAGCTTTTATGAAAACTTGATTTCAAATTTTAAAACTCTCAGGTTTTATGGAAACTTGATTTCAAATTTTACTAGCCGTTTGAGGAGATTTTTGAGCTGTTTTGATCTAATTTTTCCTCTATAAATACATAAGCCTTCAGAGGTTTTTAATCATAAAAAAATTTATCAATACTTTTCTTATTAATTCTATTTTAAAGCTCAAACTCTCAAAGCTCTCAAGTTCTTTCAAAAATCTTCTTAGGCCTTGTTTTAATTTCTTTTGTGTGAAATTCTCTACTGATTTTTATTAACTTTTTGATTGATATCTAAAGCCCAAGTGCAAATATGTTAGAGAATCAATTTCAAGTAATTCTTTTTGATCAAGTTTATGTTAAAGTTTAATATTTTATTTGATCAAAAGAATTTTCGATTTCTTTTAGCCACAATATTCACTTATTATATTGGCTATAGAAATCATTGTTTGATCATTCTTACATATGAATTATTAATCATTTTCTTATATTTTTCAAGCAAAATTCTCAAATGCTCTCTTTTTCAAAAGCTCTCAATTTTTTGCCATAGTTTCTAAAATTCTCGTGCTTATTTTCTCAAATCTTCTGAGCAATTTTATTGGCCTTAATACTTCTTTTGTAATCTCTATTTTAAAGTTATATCTTTAAGAGATTTAAATCAAGTTTGATTTATTTTGATCTCCCAAGTTTTTAAAAGTTCTACATTTTTGAGATCAAATCCACTCTTAAAGCAATCACATACACAAGTGCTTCATCAAGTGGCTATACGTATTTGTAAAAGTTTCAAAGGTTGTAAGTATCTCTTACTTAGGTTTTAGTAAGAGGGATTTCCTCATTGTAGATGAGGTTTTGTAAATCCTAGTTGGAGGCTAGGTGGTGAGTAAACTTTTGTTGAGGTGAGGATTTGTAAATCCTAGTTGGAGGCTAGGTGGTGAGTAAAATCTTGTTGTAGGCAAGGTGTTTGTAAAAGACCTCGGTTTGTGTGGCAGTGGAAAATCCTCATTGGAGGTGAGGTGGTTTGTACAATTTACCGAAAATAGTGGATTAAAGCCCAAGAGAGTTTGGAGACTGGATGTACCCGATAGTGGGGAACCAGGATAAATTGTTTGTGTATTTGTGATTGTGTTCTTGACTTCTTACTTGCGCCTTATTATTTCTGCTGTGTTAATTTTATTATTGCAAGTATTATTTGTTGATTAAGAAAAATTAGGTAACACTAATTTTGGTCTTAGGGAGAAAATTCTAGATGAGTTTTAATTTTTCGAAAATACTATTCACCCCCCTCTAGTGTTCTCATTGCATCTAAGGTCCTAACAATTGCATCACCCCTAAGTTAGTTTTGATGATAAGAAAAAAATTAGTGTTGCAAATGATGTTCTGTAAGATGATTTGTGAGTGTAGGAATCCAAGTCAACAATGGTCAACTCAACCTTAAAGACAATGATGATATGGAATCAGAAGCTTGAATTTTAGCGAACCTATGGAGTGGAGCTCAACATTGAAATTTAAAGTTCAATCAAGGTTTTATGGAGGTGCAAGACTTCAAGACAAGTTAGTCCAAGCCAAAGGAAGGCACTAAGACCTCAAAAGATAGTGTGAGTAGTATGTCATAAACTTGTCTTAAAATGTTAAAGCTAGTAATTGAAGCTTGCACACATACTTAGATAATATTTTAAGCTTCTAAATTTATTTAGAAAACTTTTTGAAAATATTAGAATGATTTTTAGAACTATTTCTAGATGTTTTTTCATGTATCAGAATAGGAGTCGACTACTTGTTGAGTAAGAGTCGGCTACTTTTCTTTGGAAAACATTGTCAATGTTCTATACCCAAAAATAATCAACTACAGTAGTTTGGGAGTCAACTATCGTTATATGGATAGTCGACTACCGACTGTATAGGAGTCGACTACTTTGGCCCAACGGACTGAAAAGCATAGTTCCATATTTTACGGAAAGCTGTCGATTTTTATGTTGGGAGGACATTTTTGGGAACTCTTTTCAACGATTTTTCCTCTCATTTATGCTGAGAGTGCTGGGAGTTTTGCAACACATTAATGAGTATATAATCTATGTTTTCAAGCTTTTTCTAACTCTCACAAGCTCACTAAAAGTTTTTCAAGACCTTTTGTTTTAATTTCTTCAAAGCTTTTAAGCATCTTGGCCTTTTCTAATTGTGAATCTCCTCAAGTTTCATCTTGACCATTTAAGATCACAATTAAGTTTTCTTTTGATGTCTAAGTGTTTTAATCTTCTTTTTTCTTGAGATCAAAAAGGAATTTTTCTTAACCACATTCTCTTCACAAAAAGCTTCAATTATTTGGCTATTGGAAGGTTGTAAGAATTCATCTTCAAGAGAGGTTTGTAAATCCACACATGGTGTGGTGGTAAGATCTATTGATTGTATTTGTTGGGTGTCAAAAGCATCAAGTATAGAGATTCTCACTTGGTGAGGTTGAGTTTTGTTGTATTGGAAATTCTTAGTAAGTGGACATAGCTGATTGTAGAAGCTCTCTATTTTGAGGCATCTAGCTCTTTAATTGGAGAGTTGGTTAGTAGAGAAAATCCAAACGAAGTTGGGGACTGGACATAACCCACAGAAGGGTGAACTAGGATAATTCCTTTGTGTTTGCATTGTACTCTTTTGTCTCTAATTTCTCTACTTGCATTTGTGTTTTAATTTCTGATGTGCACATCTCTCTATTGCAAGTAATAAATTTGTTGATTAAGAACTTAGAGTAGTAACTTCCTTAGGAGTCTTACACATAGCTAGAAGGATAGTTTTATCGAGTGCAATTATTTTTAATCACACTATTCAACCCACATTCTAGTGTGTTTGCCACTTACATGGGTCCCAACAATCCTTTGATGAAGCTCCACACCACACTTAGAATAATGTTTTAAAGTCGTAAAATCATTTTGACACTATTTTGAAAAGATTACGGTATCGTCTCTCTCTCTCTCTCTCTCTCTCTCTCTCTCTCTCTCTCTCTCTCTCTCTCTCTCTCTCTCTCTCTCTCTCTCTCTCATGATACATATACATGTATCAGATATGAGTCGACTCTCAGATGAGCAGGAGTCGACTCCAAGAACCTACAAGCCCCAGAGTAGTTTCGACCATTAGCTAGTAATCAACTCTTGTCTATAGGGTAGTCGACTCCTTGACCAATAATCGACTCCCTGGTGTACATGAGTCGACTCTCAGGCCCCTATTGGATCCTGTAGATAGCAAGCTAAACACTAGAGGGGGTGATTAATGTTTCTAAAATTCAATGCACAAATATAAATTTCACCCTCTGGTTTAGCCTAAGTGTCTTGAGAATGTTACATCCTCAAGAACTTAATCAACACCAAGAGATATTTGCAATGAACTAAAGTATGCAGCTCAACAGAATAATTAATACAAATGCAAGTAATGAAGGAAGTCACACAACAATCGCAAACACCAAGAAGTATCCTAGTTCACCCACCCTAGGCTACTCCAGTCCCTAACCTCTTATTGGGATTTTCCATTATCCAACTCTCTGAATCAAGAGAGCAAATGCCTCCAATGAGGTCTTCTACAACATACACACCTGGCCTCTCTTGCTAAGGGTTCCCAACTTACAACAAACACATCTCTCCAAGAGGCCTCTAAGAGCCTTTATACAACAACACTTAATACAAGTGCAAATCAAATACTTAAGCACTTGCCACCACTTTCTTAGTGGGTTTACAAACCTCTTTGATGATGGTTGGTAATGAAGCACACAATTTTCCTATATCCAAAAATATTGGAGCTTTTTGAAGTGGCTAAGAGAAAACTTTTTCTTCTTTGATTTTTGAGAAAATTGAAGTAAAATCACAAGAGAATCAAAGAAATAATCTTGATTTGTTTCTCAAAAAATTAAAGATCAAAACAATGAGAAATCAAATCAATTTGAGCCAAGAAAAGAATGCGTAAAAGCTTTCAAATCTGAAAGTGCTTGGCTTAAGAAATTGAGAGAGAAATGCTTGGAAAATGCTTTTAATGCTTATAAATCTCTTGAAATTTTGATCATTCATTAGATTCATAACTCCAGCCAACTCCCTCCATTTATAGCCCAGCTAGCCGTTCAAAATCGTGGACCAAAAGGTACTTCAAACGGTTAGAAAAACAGAATCCTGTAAAATTAGAACTGTATCGAGAAGCTCAAAAGAGTCGACCTCCCTTATGCTGGTAGTCGACTCCCAAATGAACTGTAGTCAACTCCCAACAAAGCTTCGATCGACTCTTTTCGAGTCCAGAGAGCACGTCTCCTATCACATTCAAAAGTCAACTCTTATGAGAAAGTAGTCGACCCTAATTTTGATACATGGGTTTTTGGACCATAAAACCTTCTGAAATAATTTCAGAATAATTTTAAAATATTTCTAAATCATTTAATAAGATTTAATGACTTTTGTGTGTATGTGTGTGTGGCTCCAATCCTAAGGCCTACAAAAGATCTAAGAGCATAAACAATAAATACATCAAAAATACATCAAAAATACCCAATTTTTGGCTTCTTGATGCTTTGCATGTCTTCCTCTTCATGTCTTAACTCCAACTTAGCTCTTTGGCCTTGGTTTGAGCTTCCACACCTCTCTTCAAAGCTTTTGACTTCAATATCTTTCTTTGGCTAAGAATCTTGGTCTTTATTGACTTGTGTTGACTTTTGACTTTGAGCTTCATTTTCTTTGACTTTGTAATTCCTACACACTTAGTAAATGATATTAGTACTAATCATTTATTGATCATCATCAAAACATCATTGGGGGTGCTCAATATCCAACAATCTCCCTCTTTTTGATTATGACAATAAAAAGATATAAAATTCATAATAATATGACATTTCAAATGAAATTACTTACTCCCCCTACAATGATGCATCGTGTTTAATCAAACTTTTGTAAACTCCCCCTGCATCTTTGCATATTAGGACAAGAACAATTTCATATTATATTTCAAGGTGTAGATATTCAAACCTCAAGTCCAAAAATGAAAGACAAATATATGTCATTAAGCACAAAAGTTCAACTTATACCAATTTCAATCATGAATACCAATAACATTTCATATGTCTCATCAAGATAAATACATATATATATATATACTCATGAAGTTCAACATATAAAGCATGTCAAGTATAAACTTATATGAAACATGACATATGTGACACCATGGAAATTTTATATGCATTACCAAGAATTTCTCCCCCTTTGTCTCATCAAAAAGAGTGGAGAAATGTACACTAGCATGGCTCAATGTACAATCCATGTGTCTAAATACTTAATCAATATTTTTTAAAAAAAATATCAAATGGCAGTCGAATCTTTCACAGAAGTAGTCAGCTATCATCGTGAAATCTTAGAGTATTTGTTTTAACATGGCTAGGTTCTCACTAATCTTAACTTAAAATAAATTTTATTTTTCCTTCGGTATCGACAATACGAAATATGATCGACATGAGCAATGTGCATCAAAAGAGATAGCATTAAGATAATCTTAAAGATTATAGGCATTGGATATCCACAAAACTAAAGCATAAAGCTCAAACTCACTAATCCATATACATATGAATTCATCAAATTTTCAAAATGCCATAAAACCTATAAATCCATGTTAATGTCAATGATACAAATCTAGAAGCATATATGTTCAACATTTTTCCACATGCCATGAATTTATAATGATTCTCAATATGACAAATAAATCAACATTTGTTCAATCATGGCATATGAATGACAATGATTTGCACATAAGAATGCCAAAAATTCTGAATGACAACATCTTCAATATTTTTCAATATGGCATAGATTTAACAAATTGCACAAATGAACCAATATGTCTGATAACATTATATTCAAATTCAGAAACAATGCCAATATTGCTAATTTTCATTAAATAAGCTCCAAACATATGAAGATGTCTCATCATTGATCACAAAACATATCACATGTGCAATTTTATAAGTGCAAACTAATGTCATAACATAATATAATGCTCAAAATGTTTGATACACCAAAGATAATCAAAAGTGTGTATCAAGTACACATTGTAGCAACAAATATTACAACCGCATTGTTTAAGCATAATAAACCATAAAACATCCATAAACATAAATAGAAACATCCAAGCATACATCAAACGAAAATATCCAAACATTCATAAGAACATCAAATAGCCTCACTCCAGTTTCCTAAAAACACATAAACTCTAGCTAGATGGGGCTCCTCCTTTAAGTATCTCCTTCAACTCGGCAATCTCTCGTTGAAGCTCATCAATCCTGTGATCAGAGATATGCATCCTATCACACTTATTCTTACTAAGCCTCTCAAAAGATTGATCCATCTCTTGCTTGAGTTTTACCTTCAATTCTTGAAGCTTAGCTAGCAAGATAGATTGATCAGAAGATGGTGGAGCTTGACGTGAGTGTTGAGTGGAGGGTGTTGCTTCATTGTCAGAATCTTCTTCTTCTTCTTCTTCTTCTTCTTCATCATCATCTTCTTCTTCTTCACCTTCCTCTCTAACAACTAAGTAATTAGGATTCATGGATAGGTCTTGGGGAAGCTTCACCCTCTTGAGGGCATGTTTGTCAAAGGGTGTGACAGGGTCGAGGAAGCGGGTCTCTAAACTAAAATTAAAATCATGACTCCTAAAGATGAGGGTAAAATAATGTCCATGATGAAGAGATTTGGATGTCATATGTGGAGAAAATTGGCTAAATGCCACCGGTCAAAGGTGGGTTTTAATTTTTACCACTAAGTTTAAAAACTTGGCTAGAATAACACCCTAACGAAAAAAGAGACGAAAATACCCCTTCGTTCCCAAACACTAAAACCCAACAAAATCAAATCTCCTTGTGAAAACAAGTGCAGCGGACGACGTTCTCCCTCCGACGAGCGAATCACAGCACCTCGCACCGTCTCGAACTCCCCTCGACAGCCTCGACACCGCTCATCACCGCCATCCCACAACCCAACGCCGACAACACCCCGCATATACGTCTACGTCGACGCCGAACTCCGACCACACCGCTTCGCCGTACTCCGACCACCCCGAATCTACGAAAACGCCTCGCCGTACTCCGACAAAGCCCTATGAGCCAATTTGTGCCAATTTGCGCCAATATGCGCCAATATACGCCAATATACATCACGATACGTGACGTATATTGACGTATATTGGCGCATATTGGCGCATATTGGCTCATAGGGCTTTGTCGGAGTACGACGAGGCGTTTTCGTAGATGTGGGGTGGTCGGAGTACGGCGAAGCGGGGTGGTCGGAACACAACGCCGACAACACCCCGCATATACGTCTACGTCGACGCCGAACTCCGACCACACCGCTTCGCCCTACTCCGACCACTCCACATCTACGGAAACGCCTCGCCGTACTCCGACAAAGCCCTATGAGCCAATTTGCGCCAATATGCGCCAATATACGCCAATATACGTCACGTATCGTGACGTATATTGGCGTATATTGGCACAAATTGGCGCAAATTGGTGCAAATTGGCTCTTAGGGCTTTGTCGGAGTACGACGAGGCGTTTCCGTAGATTCGGGGTGGTCGGAGTACGGCGAAGCGGTGTGGTCGGAGTTCGGCGTCGACGTAGACGTATATGCGGGGTGTTGTCGGCGTTGGGTTGTGGGATGGCGGTGATGAGCGGTGTTGAGGCTGTCGAGGGGAGTTCGAGGCGGTGCGAGGTGCTGGGATTCGCTCGCCGGAGGGAGAACGCCGTCCGCTGCACTTGTTTTCGCAAGGAGATTTGATTTTGTTGGGTTTTAGTGTTTGGGAACGAAGGGGTATTTTCGTCTCTTTTTTCGTTAAGGTGTTATTCTAGCCAAGTTTTTAAACTTAGTGGTAAAAATTAAAGCCCATCTTTGACCGGTGGCATTTAGCCAATTTTCTCCAGATTGTCATAGATCATTTCTGCCCAATTAAATCCAATTTCGACCGCCAGAGCATAAACACATTTAGCTTGGCTCTCTGAATGCATGGAATAACTACCAGATCTCTAGCAAATGTCGTAGACCAAGATTAATGCCATAATTCTTGCCCACGGCTGCAATGCATTAGTCTCTATATGGGGGTGCATATTGCTTCCCGGGTAGGAAATTTTTTTGAATGATTTCTAGGTCATACATAAAGAATTCCCTTGGGGATGCTTCCTCAATAGGAATGCCTGAAATTGCTCCAATGGTAGGAACGGTCAATCTAATGTGGGAATTGATAGCATGAGACATGATCCTAGGTGTTTTAGGATTAACGATCATGTTGGTGTAAAAGAAATGCACTAACCTAGGGTAGCATTTGTAAGCATTGTCAATTGAGAATAAATTTTCAAGACCTTGATAAGTTAATATCTCTCTTATGTCATATCCTCCCAGATCATTGATTTTTACAAATCTTTCTATTAGGATGCTTTTGCTAGATATTTTCTGAAATCTAGAAAGTAAATGAGCTCCTCCTAAAAGTGTAGGTATAACCTCCCTATCGGTAAGGGGTCTAGATGATAATGAGGGTTGAGAAGTGGATCTTCTCTTATTGGTGGTTGGTCTCCTACTTATGATGTGAGAGTGTGTGCAAATGCAACTATAAATATGATTCAAATGAAGATGAAATGAGATGAGGTGAGGTGAGATTTGAGAAATATATATACCCAATCCAAGTAGAAACCTTCATCAATTCCTCTCTAATCCTCTGGAATATCAAGATCAAGTGGAGAAATCTCTAAAAATAAGAGTAATCTCTGGTACTATGGCTTAGGGTGAGAGATGAAGGGGTTTTGAGATGATCTAGGGTTTTAAGCTCAAGAGATTTAATCTAACCCACAGATCTATGAATGGAGGGCTTAGATTAACTCATCTAAGTGGGTTTGAGTCATACATACCCAATAAGCGTCGGGTCACGATCCATTAGATTCAAAACAAATACACAAAAAGTCGAAAAGAATGGAATAAATTTGACATCGGTAGTTGGCTCCTGAAACAGTTGCGGTTGACTACCTCTTGAACTGCAATTGACTACCTGTAATGCATGTATGTGTGAAATACTATTTTGCGCGTGTGTGTATAGTAATTTTGTTGCGTGTATAATAACTTCCTATGATATGACTTGGGTGTATACGTGAATATATGTGGTTAGTATTATTCTTGTGATGTTGGGTTGTTATTATTCTTATTGATTGGGTTATTGATAGTTAAGGTTGATTGGGCTTTAATGGTTGGGCTAGAATATTAGGGAGATGAGAGAAGAGAGATTTGGAGATGAGAGAAGAGAGATTTTTAAAAAGAGTAATGGCAAACTTGTAATAAAATGGGTTCCCATTTATTTAACCATCTCTCTTATTCTACTTCCTTCTCCATTCTTCTTCTAATTCTAATTCTTTTTCTTTTTCTCACATCCCCATATCCTGGCATTCCCCCCCCCCCCCCCCCCCCCCCCATTTTGGTGCCAGGTTTGCATTAAAAAAAAGAGGAGAATTAAAGAGAAAAGGGAAGAAGAAAGGAAGAGAGAAAAAGAAAGGAGGAGGAAGAAAGAAGAGAAGGGGAATTCAAAGAAGAGAGGCGTTAGGGATGGAAGCTTGAGATGGATTCATGGTGGGGTTTTTATGGAATTAGTGGAGAGTTTTGCTTCTCCAATGAGGTAGGATTCCAACCCCAATTCATGTGTTTCACTTCAATTCATTTTGAGAACAAAGTTGGCATTTTTAGGGTTTTTGGTGAAATCCCATGACATGGTGCATGCTTGTAGATTTCATATGATGTAATGATTTATATGATGATATGTTTGTGATTCATGATGCTCTTGATTGTTTGGTTTCACTATTTAGGTGAAATTTCTCTCATTTGGATATGTTGGAAACCTTATTGTCCAATTTTCCTTGTATGAAAAATGGAATTATGTGAACAA
Source organism: Scilla litardierei (assembly GCA_030789695.1). NCBI lineage: Eukaryota > Viridiplantae > Streptophyta > Magnoliopsida > Asparagales > Asparagaceae > Scilla > Scilla litardierei. The sequence goes on along the minus strand of CM061139.1, from coordinate 154,378,328 downwards.
TAAATTGGGATGCTAAGATTAGGTTGTATGATGCACTTGATTGTCTTGCTTCATTAATTTGGTGGAATTTGCTCTCATCTGGCTCTCATTAATTTTGTTGGAAGCTATAGTTGCTCTGTTTTTGTGAAATTGCTCTCAATTGAGATGTCGGAACCTTTCTATTGAATTTTCCTTGCATGAAAATGGGAATTATGTAAATAAATTAATGTGATGTGTTGAACGTCAAATGGAAAGTTGGAAACTTCATTATTACATTCCTCTTGAATGAAAATGGGCATTATGTGAAAATCAATTGAGTTCGAAATTTGGCTATGTATGTAGGCGAAAGGTGTTGTTGGATATACGCGGATGGGTGATATGGTATTATTAGGGACACAAAGGTGGAGTGCACGGGCATGGACAATGTTGCCACGGTAGGAGGCGGGTGAAGTCGTCGTGGGCAACCTCTTGATCTATTAGGTGGCTCCACGATGATAACGGAGTAGAATCACTTGCACTTGCACGCCGGCATAGGAATGGGATCCCTAGGCATGCCTTGCATTGCATTTGTGATAGCATCATTTGCATCATGGGGGGCATGCCATCATAAGCATCATATCATTGTGGTTATGAAAATGAATGTAGTGATTTGGGTGTATTGTTGTACATGGGTGGGAAGTGGATGATATGTTGAATGTGAGCTTGTGTATGGATGTGTTGTATGATAGTGTTGTATTTGAACAGTTATAGTTACTCCTCGATGTGTAGCATTCACTTTGTCTTGCAGGTAATTCTTGTCGCATGTATGTGTTTGTTATTGATATCATTTACATTTTCATATGAATTTGCCATGATATGCCATGAGTTAGTTTCCTGGTTATTGCTTAGCGCATTGCATCCTTGTGTACCATGTGAGTTAGGTTTGGACATCCTACTGGGTCATCCTGTGATGTGTCCCCGTTGATATTTTTCAGGTAGTTGTTAGTTGGAGAACCTTGGAGTTGGAGTTGGAGGCCCATCAGCTCAGATGGTTGGAAATGAGGGTATGTGGGTGAGTGAGTGATATCGGGTGTGAGTGCTTGTACCATGTGGAGATATGGGTTCATGTTGTATATGAGATTAGTGTAAGAGATGTTGTATTGGACAGTATGGATGTATATATATTTCCATGTTTGAGCAGTTGTCTCTTTTATGTTTCCGTGTTTGTTATCTGGAATGCTACAGGTACTATCCCAGCAGTGCGCAGTGGACCTGCTTGAGTTTTGAAATTTTGTACTTCTTTTCGTAGCACCCGTCTCTTTGGGAATACCTGATACGGATTCATACCTATCGGGTATCCCGGGGAGCGAGGCGTTACACTACCGAAAGGGACAGTGAGCAAGTCCTCAAAGTAGTTGGCTCCAGTTCATACAATAGTCGACTCCAGTGTATCTGGGGGTCAGCTATTGCAGTGAAGATCATTTCTAAAGTTCTATTCGAAACTTAGATCTCTCCAAACTAAAACTAGTGATTTCTAACCTAACATGCACAAAATCAATCAAGCATATACATGCATTAATTAACCCTATAAATTGTGAGATATCAAAGGTTTCATTGAGGTATCCCACTTAGGTTAAAACCCTAATCTAATCACCTTGGAAACCAAATCCAATTGGGTTTGGATTTCCCATATTTTACAAACTTGTAATTAGGTGAATTATGTACTTCTTGAATAAACTTAGTTACATAATTATCAAATAAATTTTGATTTAAGTGTTTTGGAACCCATATTTTAGTCAATTTTCCTTTATTAGATTTTGAAGGTGATGGAATTGTCTTTCTAATAAAATTTTGATTATAATGGCTTTTAGGGGTCCTAAAATTACTGGTGAGCGCATTTGGATCATATCCTAATCTAATTTTATTGTTTTTAACTAATTGCAATCCTATTAAAGCATTTAGTGTCTATTTGCCTTCATTACATTTTTGAACATATAAATCAGTATACTTATTAAGTAAAGATTCTACTTCATTACCTAGTTTTTCTATCCTGGTGTTCAATTTTTTAGAGTTGTTGAGAAGACTTTTATTTTCATGTTTTAGGTGTTGGTTCTCCAACCTAAGCTTTTTGATCTCTTTATCTAATTCTTGATTAAGGAGTGTTAGCTCTTCGGGTGTCTCCATTAATTTGCTTAATTCCAATTTTAACCTATGATTTTCTTCTTCTAAATATTTTACACTACATCTTTTATGCATCTTTTCTAATTCATGATACTTCCTAATAATTTTTCATGCGTATTAAAAGCTCATCATATGCACCATTCACATCAAATTCAAAACTATCACTATCATATTCATTATCATCACTATCACTACTATTATAAGTATCACTATTGTTACAACTACCTACATCACTTACATGGGTAGAAGTGCTTACCTTAGACGTGGATGTCATAAAGCACATAAGTGCTCTCTCATCCGCCCCTTCCTCCTCCGATGATGATGATGAGAATGATGACTCCTCCGAGCTATCCTCTCAATCGCTACGGTCCTATGCCACAAATGCCTTCTTCTTAGGCTTCTTCAATTTCTCTTCTTTGTAACCATGCTTCTTTGTAACCACTCTTCTTTCTCCTCTCCTCGTCCTTGTTCTTGTCTTTGTCATTTTCTTTGCTTCTTCTCCTCCTATCTTTGCTTTCAGTCCTTGCATTGCCTTTGTTTCTTTCCAAGAGACAATCCTCCTTACGTGTCCTAGCTTGTTACAACCAAAACAAATAATATCATTAGCTAAATGAGATTGTCGTTTAGAGAACTTACATCGTAGGAACTTTTTGAAGCTTTTGGAAATAAGCGACATCTCTTTCTCCTCTCTTTTCGAGAATTCCAATACATTGTCACTAACTTTAGCCTTGAATGCTAGGCTCTACTTCTTGGGTTGTACGTCCTCCTCCTGTTCATTGAGTTCAATCACATCTGCCATGACATTGCCCATGAGCTCTTCAAGTGTCATTTTGTTCATGTCATTTTCTTCACGAATGGTCGTCATCTTCGGTTTCCATTCCGGCCTCAAGCACCTAATGATTTTCATCACTTGTTCATACATAAAAATCTTTTTGCCTAATCGACAAGGTCATTAAAAATTTCAGAAAAACAAGTGTTCATTTGGACAATAGTTTCATTCTCAAGCATTTTGAATGACTCAAATTTAGAATTCAACATATTAATACGTGATTCTTTTACCTCATTTGTTCCCTCGTGTGTTACCTCAAGCATATGTCAAATTTGGTGAGTGGTTTCACATTCACATACACGTGTAAATTCGGTACCTATAAGTGCACAAAACAATGCATTCATAGATTTTGCATTTAAATTACTTCTCTTTCTCACCTCTTTCTCCCACATCTCCATGGGTGTAATAGGTCTATGATATCCATTCTTTGGAATAGCCCAAATGTCTAAATCAAGCGATTGGAGGTGATACGTCATCCGGATCTTCCAATTTGGGTAGTTAGTGCCATCAAAGAGTGGGGGTCTGGTGTGGAGAATCCTTCCTTTTGTTGTGATGTTGATGTCATCTTCAATCAATGCGCTCTGATACCACGTATTAGATCCTGTAGATAGCAAGGTAAACACTAGAGCTGGGTGATTAATGTTTCTAAAATTCAATGCACAAATATAAATTTCATCCTCTAATTTAGCCTAATTATCTTGATAGTGTTACCTCCTAAAGAACTTAATCAACACAAAGAGATACTTGCAATGAAATGAAGTATGTAGCACATCAGAATAATTAATACAAATGCAAGTAATGAAGGAAGTCACTTAACAATCGCAAACACCAAGAAGTATCTTGGTTCACCTACCCTGGACTACTCCAGTCCCCAACCTCTTGTTGGGATTTTTCACTATCCAACTCTCTTAATTAAGAGAGCAAATGCCTCCAATAAGGCTTCTACAACATACACACCTGGCCTCTCTTGCTAGGGTTTCCCAACTTACAACAAACACCTCTCTCCAAGAGGACCTCCAAGAGGCTTTTTACAACAACACTTAAAACAAGTGCAAATCAAATACTTAAACACTTACCACCACTTTCTTAGTAGGTTTATAAACATCTTTGATGATGGTTGGTGGTGAAGCACACAAGTTTCCTATAAACAAAAAGATTGGAGCTTTTTGAAGTGGCTAAGAAAAAACTTTTTCTTCTTTGATTCTTGAGAAAATTGAAGTAAAATCACAAGAAAATCAAAGAAAGAATCTTGATTTGTTTCTCAAAAAATTGAAGATCAAAAAAGTGAACAATCAAATCAATTTAACCGAAGAAATGAATGCTTAAACGCTTTTAAATATGAAAGTGATTGGCTTAAGAAATTGAGAGAGAAAGGCTTGGAAAATGCTTTTAATGCTTATAAATCACTTGAAAATTTGATCATTCATTAGCTTCATAACTCTAGCCAACTCCTTGCATTTATAGCCCAGCTAGCCGTTTAAAATCATGAACCAAAAAGCCCTTCAAACGGTTAGAAAAACAGAATCCCGTAAAATCTGGAACTATGTCGAGAATCTTAAAATAGTCGACCTCTCTTATGCTGGTAGTCGACTCCCAAATGAACTACAGTCGACTCCCAGCAAAGCTGCGTTCGACTCTTTTCGAGTCCAGAGAACACAACTCCTATCAGATTCAAAATAGTCGAATCTTATGAGAAAGTAGCCGACCCTAATTTTGATACATGGGTTTTTGGACCATAAAACTTTATGAAATTATTTCAAAATAATTTTAAAACATTTCTAAATCATTGAATAAGATTTAAAGACTCTTGTGCATGTGTGTGTGGCTCCAATCCTAAGGCCAACAAAAGATATAATAGCATGAACAATAAATACATCAAAAATACACAATGGTTGGCTTCTTGATGCGTTGCATGTCTTCATCTTCATCAAAAATACCCAATGTTTGGCTTCTTGATCCTTTGCATGTCTTCCTCTTCATGCTTTAGCTCCAACATAGCTCCTTGGCCTTGGTTTGAGCTTCCACACCTCTCTTCAAAACTTTTGATTTCAATTTCTTCTTTGAATAAGATTCTTGGTCTTTATTGTCTTTTGACTTTGAGCTTCATTTTCTTTGACTTAGTAAATCCTACACACTTAGTGAATGAGATTAGTACTAATCATTTGTTGATCATCATCAAAACATCATTAGGGTATTCTCAATATCCAACTGCCATAACAGTCGAAAATTGACTGCTTTCTTGATTGATGCGATGGTGTCAATTTTTATCCGTTGAAGATAACTTTCTGAATCTGTTTTGAGCGAAAAACATCTTTATAAACAGAGAGCACTTTGCAGGAGTTATAATAACATCAAGAAAATATTTTGAAGCAATTTTCAAGGCTATTTCTTTAGTGATTTTCAAAGCTCTTCATTTTCTCTTGCTCTCTAATTTTCAAAGCCATTGATCTTAAGTTTTCTAAAAAGCTTTTAAGCGGTTATCAGGCATTTCTCTACTCTAAATCGCATTTCTCTAATCTAAATCTCTGAAGTTTCATCTCTATCGTTTTGAGATTAGATTGAGACGATTTTGATACTCTAGCGATTTTATTTTCTATTTCTTCTTTAGATCAAAATATTCTCTATAGCCACTATACACACTAGCTTTAATTGATCGGCTATAGAAGCATTGTCATCTCTGCAAAAGGTGTAAGTAAACCACAAGGGTGTTCGGTAAGAGGTAAGTTGTATGACTTCTTGCAATTGTGTAAAAAAAAGCCTCACGGAGGCTTTTTTTTTTTTTTTTTTTTTTGCGGGGGGGGGGGGGGGGGGGGGGTCTCCCCGGGCGGGCCGGCCCGGATTTTGATTGGGGGCCAGGGCCGTTTTTACACCCTGAGCTTAACAGTTAACATCAAATAGCCACCGCCACAACCTCCCTCCCTCTGGGCCGCCGGACTAGAACATGAACCCACCGGATATTGGAAATCAAATCAGCTACACTCATTTATGATAAAGCATAGACAAATCTGAGCCACAACATTTCACGATGACACACAGGGTCTAATGGAGTTTCCGACATATTTTGATTCAAACAAATTCACAAGGAAAGATACATAACAATAGCAGGGTCGTAGAGAAGCCGTTTATTAATCTGCTGTCCAGCTCTGTTCCACTATCTCCCGAACCCTGCGGTTGTATTCACGCTTGTTTTCGCTGAACATTCTTGCCGCCTCCGAATTTGCAGGGGAGTTTGGGTTTGGATCACAAAGGAGAGACTGTAAAATGAAAGCATATTATCAATCACTCAGCTGAATTCATCTACATAGAATATATATCATCAAGAAATCCATGCTGCTCGGCAATAAAATAATGTTATTAGGCAAGATTTACATTTTTTTTTTGTTTGGGGGGGGGATAACTTAATGTTTTTATTTGGGCAAAAAATTGTAAATATACAATTGCACTGTGAGCATTGGTAAATTAATAGATGTTTATTATGGATTGTTACGTGTCCTTTCCCCATTTTATCATGCTATTTTTAAACTATTATAGCACCAAGCCAGGTGCATCCACCCGCCCGTGTGATAATATTGTGCGATACATTGCAATATTGGATATTTATTATGCCTACCGGACACCCATATCCAACGCAAAAACTTATCATACGATATGTCTATCATATTGGCCGTTACAATATTGATCTGCCTATATTTAAGACCATCAGCTTTCATCGGGTTTGAATCCGAGTTTTATTTTTGGGCCAGGTTCCAGCTTCACATTGGCGCACAATTACTCCCTTCTCAACAAAATCACCCTAAACGCAATGCGCCAGGTTTTAAATTCAACCCACTTCACATTAAGGCACAATTACTCCTTTCTCAACAAAATCACCCTAGTGGCAGTGTGCTGGGTTTTAAATTCAACCCGCCTCACATTAAGGCCTAATTACTCCTTTCTCGACATAATCACCCTAATCGCAGCGGGTCAACCTCCTTTTGCTCCTGCCCTTGAGTCTCGAAGCTCGCGAACTAGTGCTGATACTCACCAACTCCTCCCCAATGCCCTAGCTGACGTTAGCCAATCCATGCTGACCATTGTTGGATCTAATTAAGACTTTTTGAAAGCTAGCGGAGCCTTGCCAACCCCTTGCATAACTTCGCCGACCCCTCTCCAATGTAGGGATGAGAATGGGCATGCCCAAAGCCCGATTGGGCTTCCAATTGGGCATGCCACATCATCATCGCTACAAATCCTTCACTAATTCTTCTAGAATTAGAAGAATTAGTGAAGGATTTGTAGGGATGAAGATGTGGCATGCCCAATTGGAAGACCAATTGGGCTTTGGGCATGCCCATTCTCATCCCTACTCCAATGGTAATCTTCAACTCCTATACTCCCCACATCCTCTCACAAACTCCGCTCTCTATGCTGCTCTACCTGTTCTTTTCTCTGACCTTTCTTGTGTGCTTTTCCCTCTCCATCTACATGTTCTTCTCTCTCTCTCTCTCTCTCTCTCTCTCTCTCTCTCTCTCTCTCTCTCTCTCATATATATTCAATTCTATGCTCTCTCTCTGTCGCTCCCATTTTTGCTCTCATGTTTTCATTCAACTCTCTGCCTTTTCTATGTTGCACTCATTTTTTGCTCCTGCTGCTCTCCTCTGCTCTTTTCCCTCTCTCCCCTCACTCTCTGTAGATCATGGATTATGGACAGAATAACTGAAGCTGATGATAGAATCACATGTAACCGGGTTCAATGAATATTGAGCTTGAAGATGTTGTGCTTATATTCATGTCACTGTTTATTTCCATGCTTATAGTTAATAATAATAATCCCACAATGGATAAAATAAACAAAAATAATGTCCATAAATTAGTGGGTGTGCCTCTGCCAGCCCATATACCTAAGTTTAAGCTTTTGGGTTAGATATGGTTTCACCTATCGATATGTGGTTTCACCTATATAAAATAACTATGAGGCACATTACTATTTCTTATTCTAACATGATATGATATCAGAGTTATGAAAAAGGGAAAAAAAACTGTCCAGATGGCTATTGTGTAATGCCACTCTGATAATCAACTTTAACATTGTGGGGAAGTTAAGAATAGTATTCCCATATTGGATAAAATACACAAAGATCATGTCCATAAACTAGCAGTTGGGTCTCTACATGTTAGCTTAAACTTTTAGGTTAAATATAATCTTACCAACCACTTTTTGTCTTCACCAATACAAAGTAGCTGTGAGCTCCATTACTATTTCTAATTATAACACTTACATTTGAACATAGTTTGAATTCGCACAACTGTATCCGGACTTTTAGCGTATCTCCTTGTATTTTATTTGTTCAAAATTTAAGTCTCTTGTTGTTATAGTGATATATCTAGTCATGCATAATTTGCTTCGCTATTCCACTAGATGAAGTAATCTTATGATATGGGATATGATAAGATATATGGTAGAATAATCAAAAAAAGATGAAAGATATATATCACAATACGACTTTGCATGTACAACATATGGGCGGGAAATGTCTCTGATGCATTTATGCCATGTGACAATTTGAAAATGTAAGTGAAACTATGAAAGCGAATCACTTTCACAACAGTCATCTAAGTGGACCCTCTATTAGTTTACTTTCATCTCCCACAAGGCCTAAAGTGTCTCTTTTATAACAATTGCAAGCCTATGTGATGCCTAGGGGGCGTCACTTTCACACTTACCATTTAAACTTGTCAAACAGCATCTCCTAGAGTTAATGTTGGATGAAAGTGACTCCACTTTCACCTACACTCAAATTTCCGAACCCCCTCCCCCGTGTTCTAGTTGTTTCAAATTTTGCCCTTTCCATTACTCTTCCTCCTGCAGTAAGGTAAAGAATTTCGCTTAACCCATTCTACAGACTAGTCTTTTGGCCGTGTGCAAAATACTGTTGTCAAAACAAGTATATAAAATTAAGCATTTTATATAATTTTTTGAGTCTCGCCTAAAAAACAAAAAATAAAAAAAATTGGCAGAAGGTCGGCTTCAATCCAGCAAGTGACCTTCTCCAATTATATAGTAGAGTTATAGAAATAGCAACACTGAAGGGTTTCAGGACTTGAAATAGCAACATTGTCACACTATTATCAGAAAATTTTCCCATTAAAGTGGTGTTGGCTTTCCCCTGGCTTTCCCCCTAAAATTCAGAAGCCTTGCGTATACATCAAGCTTAAAAGAAATGTCTCCAAACTAACAACACTTGGGGTTTCTAGCAGAATTGGCAACTGAAACAAAAATCACGAAGGCATTTAAAAATGTACATGTAAGAGGGAAACTACTAAAATTCACCACCCATCTCAAGCTGAGGAAAAGAGAAGCTGATGCAAAGAGAAACCACCCGAAGTTCTCCTAGACTCTGAAGAAGCCGAAATAAAAGGAGTCTAATTAGAAATAGGACCAAAAAGTGCTCCGTAAGGGGGTAAAGGGGAGGCTAGGATTCAAATCCTGGAAGAGGCACTAAAGGGCACTATTTTTTCCCAAAGAAATGAAAATGAAAAGGATTATTGTAACGCCCCACTCTCCGGGTGCCGTTACCCGTACATGAAATATGCAAGTCCTGCAGGTACGAGTGAAAACAATATAGAAATAGAACATGAAATATTATAAAAATGAAAATACGCATTTATTCATCCTTCAACGAGGGAACAATTTCTAGTGCGAAAAAAAACAACAACCTCACTCTCTGGCTGACATGAAGATAAAAACTACCCAACCACACTCTCTGACTGACATGAAATAAACTAAGACAAAACTACATAATACTCTCATGGCTAATCCTGGATCTCGAAACTCTGCGTGCTCCATTGGAAACTCAGACTATGCGCGCTCATGCGCCTCCTTGTATCCTGATTTGTCACCTAGTGAAAACAACAGAAATTGTACTACTATTTAATAATGTAGACTAAATCTAATCTAAGCATTTCAGTTATGTAACGATCCGCTTTCAAGTGGCCATTACTTATTTGATTACATTTGCAGGTCTGCAGATCACCAGTGAAAACAATATAGCCACGATGCAGAGACGTACAAAAATACTCAAATAGTGTCCATTTTATTACAATCCATATTATACAACAATGATATATGAAAAAAAGAAGTACATATGTGAATATAACTCTAAAAGCTGCGGTCTCAATGTCGAACTCTAGCTCTGCCAACTCAAGAACATCTACCTCCACAGGTGTGTCGTATGCGGTGTCATGAAGATGGAACCGTAGGTAAGTCACGATAATTCTAGCAATAGTAGTAAAAGCAGTGTACAAGCATGTGAATGAACAGACTAAGGAACTAACTACGTGCGACAAGTAAAGGAACATCAGTCATATATGCAAGTGCGATAAGTAAAGTATGAGAGCAATAATGATGACATGGCATATATGACATAGTAATAAAGCAAGTAAGGTAGCAACAATAGTAAGGTAAGCAGTCATGTGGAGTAACAATAAAACAAACAGGCAGCAAGCAATATAGTAACTGGTCTACGTGACTCATGTTGGAGAATATGATATGCAACCATTGAGTTCATCTCTTGCCTGGGTGCGCTCTACCCAGACGGGACTGACACGCAGTTAGTAGTAGGTTTTGCTGACGCAGGCAACATGTAAGGTTTTGCCGACACAGGCAGACCTGGAACGTTTTGCAGACACATGCATCTATGTTTGCCGACGCAGGCAGCAGGTAGATGAACTCCAGTCACTCCCACTCTCTCAAACTATGAGTTACCCCAAATCCCAGTGACGTGTCATGTGTTCTATGCATATGTTTCTTACAGGATGTTCCACAAGTATTCAACAAGATGTTCCACATATGATATTCCATACGATAATTCATTAGCATTCACTGAGTAATAAATGGCATGCAGCAAGTGATGTGTCTATTTAAATATGAGCAATCGTGCAACAAGTGTATACAAAGTGTATGCGTAGTTTTCAAGTGACAAGCATCGGAACATGGTAGATAAGTGTGAACGAGAGTTATAAGTTTACGTGCAATGAAAGGTGTTGAAGAAACTCATTTGAAAGTATGGTGTTGATTCCATGCTTCGAGCATGTGGTATGTCTAATAGTACACAGTTTACCCAAGTAGATGATCGTGTGCTACAACCACCTAAGTTGAAAGTTGGCAATGTTGTATGCTTAAGTTAATAGTCGTTCTGAGATTCTAAGTTAATTCAATTTCCTATTAGATTAGGTCTCTAGTAATTGGTTCAAGTCAATAGCCGTTGTGAGACTATTTATAAAATCCTAAGTTCATGCTATTACACTGGCTTAACTTCTAAAACTAGAATTAGAGTGACTTACAGTTATAGAGATCGTCGTAGTAAGACAAGGTTAGAGCTAGAGCTTCCAATGGAGCTGGTGCACGAGAATCAGTACCTGCAAACACAAGAAATCATTAGTTAATTCCTATAGTATTTCTATCTATTTTTCTTAACGTGTTCGTATTTTTATTATAGCTTAGAACTCGTCAAAATACGTAATAAATATTTTTAGATATGCTAGATGTGGGATAAATAATTTTATCTAGGAATGAAACATTTTTCTGAAGCTTATAGGTATTTTTCATAATTTTTAAAAGCTTAAAATCAATTAAAACTAATTAAAACGAGAAAACGATTTTTCATCATATTTTTCAAAGATTTCTCTAGGGCAAACCATACGTCGGAATTCTTCCAACAAGGGGTCAAAATGACTGTACTAACAAGTACTACAACATATATTTTTCTCGTACGTCAGTGTAAGTGAAATAATTAAAATATTGATTTTTAAATGAAAACATCATAATTAGATTTAAAGTTTAAAAATTTGCTGAGGAAAATATACTCGCCCTTTGGCGATGAAACCAACGCCAATGAGTCCGTTTCGTCGTTTCGGATTTTCTGGGCCTTACCGTGTATTTTTCAGGTTCTTATATTATTTACTACGAATTTTAAACCAATTATTCCTCTTATAAGATATATATATAAGTAAATACGCAAATAGGTACACTTATACATATATTATACGTATACCTCATGTATATAATATCCTCATTTCTCCTTATGCTCACAGCGAGAGGGGGTTCTTTGCGTCGTCGTCTACTGGGTGCGACGGACAACGGCGCAACGACGGTGGTGGCATAGTGGAGGCGGGGGCTGCGGCGAGGAGCGCTGCTCCGGCGAGGAATGGGAGCTCGTGGCGTTTGGTGGGCGGCGGCGTCGTCGTAGAAGCAGGTGCGGAGGGTGGTCAAGCGTCTGAGGGAGCGGCAAGGAAGGCGGGGAGGCGGCGATGGCAAGCTGAGGGAGCGGGGTTGCGGGTGCTGGGGGCTTTGGGGTCGTGTACGGGGCGGCGGTGCTCGATGATGCTGGTGGCGGTGTCGTCGGAGAAGGGGGCGGAGTGCAGTCGAATGAGTGGGTGTTGGCGAGGCTGAGAGGCTGCCGTCGACGACATCACCGGAAGAGGGAGCGAACAGCGGGTGATGCAGCTCGACGAAGGGAGCTTGGGAAAGGAGGCGATGGTGTGGGGCTTCGTCGGAGGGGGAGCTGGGCGCGTGGAGTTGCTCGTTGACGGGGCTCGCGGCGAGCGGTGGCAGCAACCGCGGTGGCGTCGGGGATGGGTGGTCGACGCTGGCGAGAGGGGGTGGCGTCGAGAAGCGTGTGTCGCCGTGGACGGCGACGCTATGGGTGAACGGTGCGAAGCAGGGGAGAGTGCGTAAGAGCGGGGAGGGGTCGACGGCAAGGCTTGCCGGCAGTAGGAGGAGAGTAAGAGGGGCGCTGTGGTTCAGGTTGAGTGTGCACGAAAGGGGGAAGAGTGGGGATGGGCTGCTGTTTGTTTTCGTGAGTGAGTGAGGGGGAGGCTGTGTCTGTGAGTGAAGGGGATGGGTAGTGTTTATATAGGTTTAGTAAAATATGATGATAATAATAATAATAATAAATATTATAGTTGGATCTGCCAACTTTAGGGAGGTGGATTAATCGGGTGGGTTAGGGTAGTGATTAAGTGGGGTTAGTGGTAAAAGTAACTAGTTAAATGTAATTAGTAATAGTAAAAACGTCATTAGCAATTGTAATTAGTAAAAATGACGTAATACTACCCCGTTTTCGCATACGACTCCGAAAAATTACGAAAAAATAGCCACGGATTCGTATCGTCGCGAGGATAGCGAATACGAAATCCATTTCGAAGTTTGAGCTACAGAGATATGAGTTTTGGGCCAAAATGTTTGGGATGCGGGTTTGCGGGTTCTAGGTCGATTTGACTCCTGAAAATTACGAAATTAATATGGGGAGTACAAAATGGTTATAGAATCATACTGTAGAAGTTTGAAATCGTTTTGATATCGTTTATATAGAAAATTAATTCATACAGCTAAATCAGTAACAATTGAATATGAATTATTATAAAAATTATTTAGAGGTATTTGATGATACTCGAACTTACTGAAATACACCATAACTAGTTTGATACTTCAAAATATTTTTTACAAAGAATTTTGAAATCATTTTTGATATAAAACTCCTGAGCAACCATTATAAAATACTTTTAAATGTGAAAATATGTCAAGTGCATAAATAGTCGTATTGATGAATACGGGTCGTCACAAGTTATGTACTAAACAAGGTTGTAACAATACCATGTATACCATGCATGCAACTACTACTACTACTACTACCATGCAACTACTACTACTAACAGTAAAGTAACAGACTGTGTACAAAAGCGGGTAAAGAAAGCTATTGAAGTAACAATTAAAAAGGTAACATGATATAGTCAATATCAGGAGTGTTAACTTATAATGTTAATTAGACCAACAATTTCTATGTTGACTCATAATAATGAGAATGATGTGTAACCCGAAGACCACCTTGAACCACGGGGACGCCACCTGGGCCTTGGATCCATCCAACATGTCAGTACTAATCGTAAAAATACTAACTATGTCGACCAAAGTCCAGTAGTTGGAACCATCAAGTTCAGTCATAAGCATGGCTCCAGTCACTCCTGCTCTCTGAGTTTCACAATTCTCGTGCCACGTGTCATGTTAGTTCTCTGACTGTTTCTAGTTTCATCGATGTGTCTATTTGTCACTCATCCAAAATTATATAGTTATGGGACCTATGAAATCGATCAGTGTTCCATTACTGTCATCAATGGTAGTAAGCATGTACCAGTGTTCAATAATTGTATCATTATCATTATTTGCAGTCACTACTACATGATTTAGTTGATGTACTTAACAGTTTTGGCATTGCATGTGAAGTATTCAAGTTCTAAGTTAAAAGCAAATTCTTTACTTTAAACAATTAATTTGTAATTTAATATTTGAACCAACAATTTCAGGGTTTATCATAAGATATAGAAATTAAACATTTTCGTTAGAAAAGCATGTGATCAGATTCATACTTGGCACCCTATAGGATTGCAGTCTACTTGCCTTGAGGGTTTGCTCAGCCCAAACGATATAACCAACCGTAAGCCCACAACATTAATTACAAAAAGTCCAAAACTGAAGAGTGTCGGCACCCACAGAAAGCCCACAGAACTGTGCCAGCAGCTCACATGAAAAAGCCAGCAGTAAATACATAAAGCCCAAAACTGAACAGTGTCAGGCCCACAGAATTGTGCCAGCAGATCACACAAAAAAGCCCACAGCATTAAATATCTCCAATAAAATCTAGCACATATAACAAAAGCCCAAACAAGCACCAAGGGCATTAGGTCACTGTGAGCAAATTCAGTCAGCCCAGCAATCAAAGCAGAACCCAGCACAAAGTCAGCCAAGGACACAACAGCATAAGCAGGTTAGTAAACTCAAGAACAGAACACATATCAGGTCGACAGCAGGTCGAAAAAGTAACAGGTCAGCAACAACACGGGTTGGCAAACCCAAAGCATCACAGGACAGGCTGCGAAAACAAACGGAACACCCAGTCACGGTCACTGCCGAGCCCAGGTGGCCGCAAGCAGCCTCCAAAGCTCAAAAGCAACCGAAAGAACACCATGCACCCAATCAGCAAAGTTCAAGCATGCAACAGTAAGAACAAGCACGGTAGAACCACTGCCACAAACAACACCCAAACAAACACATGGCAAGGTGCAACCACCGAAAAGGAGAAAACTAACAAACCCCACGATCGAGACCTCCTACCTCGGCGGCTAACCGCAACCAAAACCGCAAGCAACAAAGACGAACAAGGCACCGGCGAGGGTCGTCAAAAATCCTAATTATAGGGTGCTAAATGACTAGAGCATCAATGAAAAATTCCTTTAAATCGTCTTATGAATCATCATGTCCCTATCTTCAAAAATTTTCAACAAATCCATCCGAAAATAACCTTAGAAAAATTTAAAAAAATAACCGAAATAGCATAGTGAAGATATATGTCTACCGTGCACCGACGATTGGCCCAATGAAAACCAAAACTCAGATATCCGAACGCTCCACCGAGAT
The DNA here is from genome assembly GCA_030789695.1 of Scilla litardierei. NCBI lineage: Eukaryota > Viridiplantae > Streptophyta > Magnoliopsida > Asparagales > Asparagaceae > Scilla > Scilla litardierei. The sequence continues at coordinate 154,362,909 of CM061139.1, read as the reverse complement.
CGAAAATTCCAGAATCGCAACAATTTAAAGTAAAAAAATTTTGAAGGAGAGATAATTTTCGCACGAGTAAAACCATATATTACCATCTCTTTAAATAGAGGGGAAGAAGGATAAAGAAGGCAAATTCTGTAAGTTGATAACGCGGCGGATTCGGAGTTCTAGTCTGATCGGAATTCTCACAGAGGAGGCGGCGACGAATTTGAAGAGGATTGGTTGGTTCATAATCGTCGTCGAGAGAGAGGGCGGTCAGCTGTCGATTTTGGAGATTGGAAGACCAAACCCTGAGTTCTTTGGGGTTTGCTTGCTGAAGGATGTAAAGATGGGCTTACGAAATAAATTAAGAGAAGGAGATGGGCTAGGCCGTGGCTTCTTTTTAGGGAGAAGAAAACTAAAAAAAGAACAAAGAATAGAAGCGGACCTTGTGGATTTGGGCTTTCTCCGAGTGGAAACAAATAAAAAAGAATGAAAGTGAATGGTTGGGCTTGGGCAAGAAGAAAAAGAAAATAAATGGGAAAGAGAAATTAGAAAAGAAAAGGAAGATCGGAAAATTGGCTAGATAAAATATGAAAAAAATTTACAAGAAATTTCTAGAATTTCGGACCATTACATTCTACCCGTCTTATAAAAATTCTGTCCTCGAAATTTCAAAAAGAAACTATGAGGCCTAAAAATATGGAGATTGCTCTCTCATGTCCTCTCACCCCGTAAATCACTACCGGGAAGCGAAACACCCACTGATCATCTCCAACACTCTCCTGCATGTGTTGAGGTCCCTACAAGAGGTAATGGCAAAATTAGGCATATGGTGTTGGTCATCAAATCGACACGAAATAGAGGGAAAGTTCTTGAGTCGAATCAAGTGAGAATGGTCTACTAGCGACTACAACGATACCAAGTTACTTCATCTAAACGAGTAATAAACAGCATATTATTCTTACATGTGGTAACTTGACTGATAGCATCGGCCTCCTTTGCTATCATCGTGAACGCATGACATCTAGATGGTGGATCTTGATATCTCGCCTGCAGAAAAACTTTCTACTTAGGTGGAAGCAGTGATCCACATTGAGTGTTTCCTGCTAGAGATGGAGCAGTGGCTGGTGCAACAGTCGGTGCTGGGGCCGCTGGTTTCTATCCCCTTTGAAGGCAGTCCCTGGCACTGTGTTCATCTGCTTCGCAGATTAGACACTGGTTCAAAAGGTACCAGCATTCTTGCTTGATGCGTTTGGGCTTGTGACAGTAATGGCAAATAGGAAGTTGACGCTTATGTTGTGGTGCATGTCTCTTGAAATGTGTCTCCTAAACGGGTAGATGCACTTGTCTGTTGGAAGCTTGAGGTTGTTGGCCCAATCCTGTGGAAGCTGTTAAAGTCGAAGGTGGTCGCTTCGGAGGTGCAGCCAATAGTTGTGCTTGTTCAACTTCTCTCTCTACGTACTAATGTTTTCGTTCGAGTCGCTGATAGTACCACAGCATGTGTGGTCAAGTCCATTGAGATCAACTTCCTTCGTATTTCTATGTTCGGTCCTTGCTGAAAATGCATAGCACGACTCAAAGGTGTCAACCATCTCTGAAGCGAACCTGCAATAATAAATTATTGGGCAAAACACATATAATGTATAAATCATCGCCGTGTGTCGAGCTTCACACCTGCAGAGCATGGAAAATTCAGCATCGTACCGGTCTATCGTCATCGAGCCTTGCTTCAGATTGATGAACTATTCTGCAGCTCCATCTTCGCATGTGGTGAAAAGAACTTTGTGTTGAAGACAAAAGTGAAAGTTGTCCAATCGAGTGGTATGTAGGACCTGAAACTATAAGGAAAAACACTAGGATATGGTGAATAGTGTTTTATGATAATAAATAGGAAATTACGCCTAATTAAAATACCTAACAACCAAATATGCGGAATTAAAGATTAAGAAACAACACAGAAAATGCAACGCATCTGAAGGTCAATCAGACTTCTGATGCACTATACTGACAAAGTAATAAATGCAGTCTTAGGACTATTCACAAGGCGTCTGATGAAGGGACTATTTCACCAGGCGTCTAATGAAGGGTTCCTAGACGTCTAGCCCATGAGCAACAGACGATTGAACATGGGGGTCAAGAAAAATGGTGCTCTGAAATTCTGTCAGAATAAACTACGCGTCTGAAGTTCAATACCCAGATGTGTCTGACATAGTGTTCAGACGACTGGGATCAAGCCTTCAGATGGCTGTCTCAGGAGGCCAAAGGAGGAGAAAAGTTGTCACCCTATCAGACGGCTGGAGTTCATCTCCTAGCCATCTGACAGCCTATTCAGACGTCTGGGAAGACAACTTCAGACTTCTATCCTCTTAGGGTGTCTAGGCCTATCTTATGCATGCACACCAGATGTCTGATGGTCATACTTCAGACGTTTGAATCTGGGCTGAAAGCTCAATTTTGAGCTTTGAGAATTCCTATCCCTATGGGATCATCTAATGAGGGATCTAAAATGTTGTGCATGACATGTAAGTGCTTCTAGCAAGTATAATGAAGGCTTAATTATCTAGATTCATAATGAAGTAAAGAAATGGAAAATTTACATATTAATCTTCTTCACTTTCTATTAGAATTCTTGAGTCCATCTATTTGATTTCCTCATGTCATCGCTTCACTTCATCGTCGCTTTTGATATAACTTTAGTCTACATTTAATGATGCTTTAATTAACTAGTCGCGATTATGTTTGCTCATCATCAAAACCAAATTGGGGTGATCTAATACTCTCACATGGTAGTTCCAAGCGAGCCACCTCCGTCTTCCACCAGATCCTAGCGTCTTCTATCAGTTGCAACTTCGCAACGTCCATCCACAAATCCTCTGGAATCCGTGCAGCACGCAAATTGTCAACAATGTTACTCGGTCATTCCTTCGCCTGTAGAGTACCCTCTGTCCGGGGGAAGCTCTTTGGGACTAGTGATTGAAACTGTCGAACGCCTCCCTTAGCTCGTGATTCTTTCAACAGAACCTGCTTCATCATGTCGACCCACTAATGTTGCAGACAATAAATCCCCCGCATGATGTCTTCTAATGCTAGGTGCTTCAGTGAAGGTGGTACGGAATTGTTGATGTTGTCAATGGCATTGTTGTTAATGATGTTGATATTGTTGGTGTCAGACCCGCTTCCATCACCTTGATTCCTCGTCATGTTCTCGTTAATAACAGCGGAGTTGTTTCCAGTAGGACGCACACGATATTATATGCCTTTGACATTCTATATTCCAAGGAAGGATGTCAGCTCGATTGAATATTTTATATGTATTTCTTGTTTATCCCATATTGTTCACGATGTGGTTGTGCAGACCTGCATGAGCCACCCTTATAACACCCCGCTCTCCAGGTGTCGTTATCGGTTCATGAAATATGCAAGTCCTGCAGGTACCAGTGAAAACAATACAGAAATAGAACATAAAATTTTAAAAAAATGGAAATACTCATTTATTCATCCTTCAACGAGTGTACAATGTCTAGTTTGAAAAAAAAACTATGACCTCTTACTCTAGAGACTGAAATAAAAAAATAAACTAAGATAAAACTACATAAAACATAAAACTCTCATGGCTAATCCTGGATCTCGAAACTCTGCATGCTCCACTGGAAACTCAAACTACGCGCGCTCATGTGCCTCCTCGTATCTCGATTCGTCACTTAGTAGAAACAGCAAAAATTGTACCACTATTTAATAATGTAGACTAAATCTGATCTAAGCATTTCAGTTATGTACTAAACAAGGTTGTAACAGTACCATGCATGCAACTACTACTACTAACAGTAAAGTAATAGACTGTGTACAAAAGCGGGTAAAGAAAGCTACTGAAGTAACAATTAAAAAGGTAACATGTTATAGTCACTAACAGGAGTGTTAACTTATAATTTTGATTAGAATACCAATTTCTATGGTGTGACGCATTTTGATTAGAACAACAATTTCTATGTTGTGACGCATAATGAAAAGAACGATGTGTAACCTGAAGACCACCTTATATCACGGAGACGCCACCCGGGCCTTGGATCCATCCGACATGTTAGTAATGGTCGTATAGAAATACTAAACAGGTCAGCCAAAGTCCAATAGTGGGATCCATCAAGTTCAGTCAAAGCATGGCTCCAGACACTCCCGCTCTCTTTCAGTTATGAGTTTCCTAATCCCCTTGTGTCACGTGTCATGTCAGTTCTGTAACTGTTTCTAGTTGTCCTCCATGTGTCTGTTTGTCACTCATCCTAAACTATGTAGTTAAGAGACATATGCAATCGATCAATGTTCCATTAATGTCGTCAACAGTAGTAAGCATGTATCAATGTTCAATAATTGTATCAATATCATTATTTTCAGTCCCTACTACATGATTTAGTTGATGAACTTAAAACAGTTTCAACTTTCAACATTGCATGTGAAGTAATCAAGTTCTATGTTAAAAGCAAATTTTTTACTTTAAACAATTAATTTGTAATTTAAGATTTGAACCAAGCAATCGAAAACAATTTCAGGATTTATCTTAAGGCAGAAATTAAATATTTTCAAAAGAAAAGCATGTGATCATATTCATACATGGCACTCTATATGATTGCAGTCTACCTGCCTAAAGGGTTTGCTCAGCCCAAACGATATACGTACACAAAAATAACCAACCGTAAGCCCACAACATTAAATACAAAAAGCCCAAAACTGAACAGTGTCAGCACCCATAGAAAGCCCACAGAACTGTACCATCATCCCACAGGAAAAAGACCACAACATTAAATACATAAAGCCCAAAACTGAACAGTGTCCACACCTACAGAAAGCCCACAGAACTGTGCCAGCAACCCACAGGAAAAAGCCCACAACATTAAATATCTCTAATAAAATCTAGCCCATATAACAAAAGCCCAAACAAGTCCTAAGGGCCCATAATTCACGGCCGGAACAAAACAAAGCAGAGTCAGTCAGCCCAGCAATCAAAAAAGAAACCCAGCACAAAGTCAGCCCATGGACAGAACAGCACAAACAGGTTGGCAAACTCAAGAACAGAACACAGAACAGGTCAGCAACAGGTCAGAAGAGCACCAGGTCGGCAAGAACACGGGTCGGCAAACCAAAAGCACAGCAAGACAGGCTGTGAAAACCAATGGAACACCCAGTTACAGTCACTACTGGGCCCAGGAGGCCGCAAGCAGCCCCCAAAGCTCAACAGCAACCGGAAGAACACGAAGCTCCCAATCAGCAAAGTTCAAGCATGTAACAGTAAGAACAAGCACAGCAAAACCACAACCACAAACAAGACTCAAAAAAACCCACGGCAAGGTGCAACCTCTGAAAAGGAAAAACCAACCAACCACACGGCCGAGACCTCCTACCTCGGCGCCTAACCGCAACCAAAACTCCAAGCAACAAAGACGAACAAGGCATCGACGAGAGTCGCCGAAAATCCTAATTATAAAGTGCCAAATGACTAAAGCATCAAGGGAAAATTCATTTAAATCTTCTTATGAATCATCATCTCCCTATCTTCCAAAATTTTCATCAAATCCATCCGAAAATAACCTCAGAAAAATTAAAAGAAATAACCGAAATAGCTTAGGGAAGATATAGGTCTACCGTGCACTGACCATTGACCCAATGAAAACCAAAACTCCAGAATTGCCACAATTTAAACTCAAGAAATTTTGAAGAGAGATAATTTTCGCATGAGAATAAAACCCTAGATTAACATCCCTTTAAATAGAGAAGAAGGGTAGAGAGGGGAAATTCTGTAAGTTGATAACATGGCAGATTCGGAGTTCCAGTCTGATCGGAAATCTCATAGAAGAGGCAGCGACGAATTTGAAGAGGAGCGGTAATGGTTTTCGGTTCCTGATCGTCATCGAGAGAGGGAGGTCAGCTGACGTTTTTGGAGATGGGAAGACAGGTGACGTTTTTGGAGATGGGAAGATCAAACCCCGAGTCCTTTGGTCTTTTGCTTGTTTGGGCTTTGCTTGATGAAGGATGTAAAGTTGTGCTTAAGAAATGAATAAAGAGAAGGAGAGATGGACTGGGCCAGGGCTTCTATTTAGGGAGAAGAAAACTAAAAAAAGAACAAAGAATAGAAGCGGGCCTTGGGGATTTGGGCTTTCGCTAAGTGGAAAGAAATAAGAAAAGAATGAAAGAGAATGGTTGGGCTTGGGCCTAAGTGACGAAGATAAAAAGAAAATAAATGGGAAAGAGAAATTAGAAAAGAAAATAAAGATAGGAAAATGGTTAGATAAAATATGAAAAAATTTACATGAAATTTCTAGAATTTTGGACCATTACCATTATTCCGGATAAATCTGGAGTTACTTTTTTACTTTTTACTTGTATGAAAGGCCTTTTCAGAAATTACTTACTGGGAAGCACTACTCAATAGGACATGAATGAATCTTTTAAGTTTTTGGGTTTTTCAAGGGAAAGGTGTTTATTGAGAAAGTAAGCGCTCTAAGTTGGACCTGATATAAGGCAAAGCAATGGAAGTGTGGATGGAACCCTTCTTCAGGGTCTGGAGGAGAATGGATGTGAGAAAGCATTTTGAGAAGAACAGAAGAAAGATTGGGTGTAGCCTCGATGGGAGATAAACGCCAGAGAATGAAAAAGCTTCTGCAACTGAAAAGCTACATCTTTTGCTTCTCTTAATACATGGTTTTGACTATAAATCCCTAAATAATCTCCTTGAAAATGATTAACAAACAGCATGATATTTCTCTACTGAAGTCTTGGAAATCTTGAAAGCGAGAAAGCCCTTTTTAAGCAAAGACAAAGGAATTTGAAATTTTAGGAATTTGCATTCATCTTTGAGGCAATAGCATTCATGACAACAGATAAGATTTTTACTAAATGCTAAACTGTATAACTGTCAACAACAAAAATTGTGTGGACTAGAATAGGAGAGCAAGACGGATAATTCATTATGCCAATTGAAATGAATCAGAAGAGAGAGAGAGATACAGAGAGAGAGAGAGAGAACCTGAATGGAAGTCAAAATAGCAGCAACATCGTAAATAGGACTCCACTGGTTCTGTAAAATGTCCAAGCAAATGCTTCCGTCTGCATAAACTGCCAAAACCAGAGGCACAAGATAACTACGTTCGAAAGCTTCTGTTAAATGAGTTGCAAAATGCCATCTATGGACGCATTTAATAACAAAAACACTGCTATTTCAAAAAAATAACTTATAAGTTTATAAACAAACTCATCTCGGGCTATATAAGTAACTAATAAGCTGATCTTTAATCAAATATTTAATTCAAGGCAAATAATAATTAGACCTCAAATGGTAAACCTCCAACTTACTATTTGGATGAAACATTCTGGATACAAAGCGGACAGTTGGTGGTTTGTTTGGGTAGTCCTCGGTGAACTGCAGTGTCAGTTTAAACGTACCTAGGTAAAAGAAAAGAACCAGTAAGAATCTCAAAACTTGTATCGGTAAAGACAGGAAAAAGACAAGATTACCAAAAAACTGCATCATAGGATGATTTGTTACAACATGCATCTATATCCAGAAACCAGTGCAGCGGTACCTATATGTCTCGCTAGGTGTGTGCTCATTTGCATTATCCTAGGTCAAAAGAATTTTGTGTTGACCAACAAGGTGGAAGATTAAACAAGCCTTAAACAGTAGATTCAATGATATGCACAAGAAACCGCACATAAAGTTTGCAAAACCATTATGAATACAGTATAAGCACAAAACTGAAACCATATGATGTACATGAACAAGATTTCATTCTATTTAAAAAAACCAATGTCCCATGTAAATAACGGATGTATAGAAATAACAAGCCGAAACATGCATTTTACCAGATATTGTGTTGGCTCATGACAAATGGTTGAAACATCAATGCCGCCGTGCAATATTCATAATATGAACATTGTCATTTCAGCACACGCACTACATGAAAATTGCTTATGGAAGCAGACTAATGTGTTCGGCATGTTACCAATTACAAGTTGGCAAACAGATATTGTTGGCTAGAGCAATAATTAGAATTTATAACAATAGTTGTGTTAGAACCTCGTAGTTATCACCAAGAATTGAATGACAATCTTACGACCAAGAGCTGCTACAAACAGTGATATCTTAGTTCAGGAATGGCTCTGCTACTTTATTAAGCCTACATTATATGATATATGACCATCAAAGACACACCAACTGTACTCTTATTTAATCCATCGCATTCAAGAGCAAGAATGAGGCACTAAATATTCTACTGGCCTCCTAAACTAAGTGAAATTAGGGAAAGCATCATCTTAACTAAGTGAAATCAGAGAAACAGATACATAAATATATTCTATGCAGTTGTGCTACAGATATTATGGTAACAAAATGGTAGTGATATCAACAACTCTTATTTGTATAAAAACTGGGATAGACATGGATGTCTTTCCATGAGCACATGGTTACCCACTAACATACCAAAGCAAGTACACTTATGTTGCAGCAAGAGATAAGATGCCAGATTATGCAGATTCCATCATGTTATGATGGATGATCATTTAAAGCAGGGACAATAGGATTAGACAATAGCATAAATACAACTACTAATGAGGATATAGCCTTCTAACAAGGCAGAGGTAGAGGCAAGTATAATAAAAATGTGGGGGAAATCCAACTAGCCCACAAAAATTATCTGTTCCAAGTAGAAGAAAAAAAAATGAGACAAACAAGATTCTAAAATGTTTTAGGCAACCTTCAGAACAACTGTGATAGTTACAAAAAATATGTTGATAATAAAATTTATTAGTTACTTGAAGATTCATCCAATGGCAAACCAGAGACATGTCCAACCTTTGAAATACCCTAAGCGTGGAAGGCATCACACTATAATAGAGTAATTTGGCATTTTATCATCATATCATCAATCCATCTGCAAGATTTGGCTCTTTGAAGACTTAAACCCAACTCCCATCACGCGGGGATTAAGATTTGATAAATGAAAAAGCTTGAAATCAGTCTCATCATGGAAAATAGGATTTACAAGGCTGATTTCTTCATTGAGTATAATTGGCCTGCATTAGCTTGCATTGGCAACAAGAGGAGATGTGCAAGAGGGTCTCTACATCCCTTTCCTTTTCTTTATCCTCCACACTTTTATGGGTTTTACCAACCTCTTGCACTCTCATTTACCCGACATGCATGTACGCATGTTGAAAATGAGTAAGAAATGAGGGGAAGGAGAGGGGCTAATATCATTCTATCAACATATATAACATCATTATATTCAAGGGTGCTAATGTCATTACATAAAAGGTATCTGACATCCAGCACTCTCCATCTCCTTTTGTATGTGTGCATCAAGGTTTTAGGTCTCGGTTTCGGTTTCGGTATCACTCTGGCCAAAATTTAGGTTTCGGTATCAGTATCGTCCGTTTCGACGGTTTCGGACGTGAGTTTCGGTTGGTTCGTATTGGTAGTTTCAAATACATAAAATCTATCAAATATATAAAATACTAAAATAGCTAAAAGTTTGCCTTGCGCACCCACCGTTTTACTTTGCGCACATACCACTTATTTGCAAGTTTGCCTAATATAGCTTGGAGTTACTTTGCGCACCCACCATTTTGCTTTGCGCACATACCACTTATTTACTAGTTTGCCATAAAATATCTCTCTAGACATACCCGTTATTTACAAGTTTACCATTCAAAATTTCAAAACGGCTGTCGCTCTCTCTCCTCTCACGAGTCTCACGGTCCCCCTATCTCTCTCTCACGGGAGAGGTGCCTCGACGGCAGGCGACAGCGGACGGTGGCGCGACGAGGCAGCAGGCGCAGCGGCACGACGGCGCGGCGAGGGCGCAGCGGCGATGGCGCAGCGGCGAGGGCGCAGCGGCGAGGTAAGTATCATCTTCTTCTTCTTCTTCTTCTTCTTCTTTTTTTTCTTCTTTCTTCTTGTTTCTTGCTCTTCTTTCTTTCACATTTGCTGACCGAAACCCTAGGGTTTCGGCCGATACCGATTTTTTGCGTCAATATCGGACCGGTACTAGGCGGTACCGGTCCGATACGCCCGATACCAAGTGGTATCGGGCGATACCTCAAACCATGGTGTGCATAACACATCATGTCCCAGAACTGCCACTAATGTCAACCAAAAGCCTCATGCAGCAACACAACAGACCAAGTTGAACTAAATGCTTAAGCCTGTACTCAGCGGAAACTGCACATTGTTGTCTTCAGGAAAAAAAAGTTAATTTCAGAAACTAATTTTGAGTTAATAAGAAGATGCATGATAAATTTTTTGGAGTTTCCACCGAACAGAAGATGCTTGAATGTACCTTTTTGTTGAAGTCGGATGTATCACAATGTAGCTGAACTCCATATAGATATGCTATATGAATGTTTAATAGATGTTGGGGGCTAGTTTCCAATGATTTTGTCAAAAATATAAAAGAGAGAAATAAATAAATACAGGGATGGGAAAATTGAAGAACTATTAGTTGCAATCCTGCTCCTCATGAGAAAGCTACCATTCCTAAGAATCAAGTAGGGCCACTGACATAGACGCAACCCAGACATGGGAACAGTGCAAACTCTTACAAAGTAGAACACGAATATAGCACGAAACATTAGTTTATATGCATTCACATAATATCTGTTAAAGTATACGTTATATGGTTTAAGACACACAAAACATATTAGTATGATATATGCATTCATTTATATACATAAATTTATTTGGAATTATATTTGTGTGATATAAACAAAAGTCAATTTTCTAAAATAATGGGCGCATGAATTGGGGCATTCTTCAATTTTGCCCACCTCTACATCACTTCTTGTCGGATATGATTGAAATAATTCTCAAATATTCACTCTGTATTGTGGGAGCCACATGCTTATGCCAAAATTCAAACAAATGTAGTTCTATTTCGTTTTTAACGGTTTCCTTCATCGGCTACACAAGGATGTCTGCGTTATGAAGCCTGAAGATCCTTCCTGGTTAAACAGTGTAGTTTATTACGCGTGCAATGCATGAAGAGATTTTTAAAAAATACACTGCACGTAAAATTTTCTTTTTTGCGCAAGTTTTTAGAATTTTTTCGATATTTTATGTGTTGGGCAATAGTTCCACCAAATTGCACAATAAAGAAATCAAAGGCTTATTAAGGCCACAACAGACAGTAAATGGATACAAATATTAGATTTATGTGGAGAATAAAAATACAGATTACAGAGTGGTGGGGACTACTTACAAAAAAATACAATTTTAGAAGGATACATATGCAAAATTTTATTCTAGAAAGAATTATGCCAATACAATATTTCAGCATGCCGAAATTTATATGCAAATTTTTTAACTAAAGGGGTTTATAAGCTACAAAAGCATATTGTCATATGACTTGGATGGACCTGTAGATTCTGATAAATATAATTGCGTAGGAGCTACATGAAAAATACACGTTTTCCATCAACTGATGTGCCAAATCCTTTCCCCTAACATTTTGTGTTAACTGCTCAACACAGATTAGCAACCATCGACTTTGAATGAGGGTATATTAGTAACTTCAAGCCTGTGGCAAACATCCCGATGTCAAACTCTAGCTAGTTTCCATGTGGACCGCGCATTCATTTCAAACTTAAACCTCCTTCATTTCACAGTAGATAGTAGAAACATGGTGGAGGGGGGATTGGATTAATGGGACGCAACTTCGTCTCAAATTTGAACCGTTTGAATTTGTGGGACCCACAGTCATTTTGAGAGATGCTCCCAGGCCAGCTACAAATAGATCATTACCGCACTTTGAGACAGGCTTCAAGCTTCTCTAATTAAATATAGTAGATATACAAATATACGATTGTTGAAATGTAAAGACAACAAGAAGCTCTTATATATACCAAAAATGACCCTGCATCCCAAATGAGATCAGTAGATCACAGTCACACCACCATGCCTTTGAAAATGACAAGCTTTCATTATCTCAAGGACATTTTCTTCAAAAAAAACTTGAACTAATAGTATGTCTCCCTTCAATAAGTAAACAGATGCAAGTCTAGTAGATAATTTGCCACCAAACTTCCAAAGTTAGACATGGACATTGGACATGATAGAGTGATGGTTATATAATTGTTAAAAATAACATTCCCAAGATCAACAATGTTTAGTTCTAAAACTTCAGACAACTTCCAGCAACTCGTGATGAAAGTAAGACGACAGTCCCACATAACTAACATGCATGTTTTGATTAGCAAAGACATCTAGGTAGTTATGATATGCCTATAATAACAAAGAATAAATGGTCATACATACTAAAACATACATCCCAAGACCATCCAAATTCTAACAATCAGGGATCCTACACCGATATAAATTTCCTAAGACGACTCAATCATAAATTAAACTTTAGCTTGTAGTTATGGCTCATCTACAGAATATGCGGCCATGTTCCTTCATTCCTATCTTCTTCTTGCGTGTATCTGCCCCCCTTTCTTTTTTGTTGGGGGTTGCAAAGATTGATTTCTCAGTAAGAAAATAAGTAAACATGAATTTAGGTGAGGTAAACTTCCACCCAAGCTAAGATTAGATGTCTTGAACTAATACTAATTTGAAACATTTCTAAAGATTAATTGTGTTAAGATTATTCCCACTAATGACCAACTTTGGTTTGAATGACTGGAATATGAATAAGGTCACTTGTACAAAGACCATGAATCGTCTAAGTTGATTTAGTAGATCTCTTTTTTCTGAATTTTTCTGAACATCTTTCTGAAAATCTACAAAAGTTGAGATGTAAAATAATTGTACTAATAATGTGTTTTTTGTTGATCAGTATTCTGGACATGCACAGTTCGCTACCTAAAAGACTTATTACAGACTAATGTGAACTACGCTTATGCAACATCAAACAAATATTATCAAGAAAAGAAAGATGGGAAGAGATTGAGAAGGCAAAGAAGTAATAAGACAGTTGTACGAAGTTGACTTCAATTTAGTTCTAGATACCCACATGAAACCAACCATGTGACACTTCAATAAAAATGCACCTTGGACATAGGTAACAAGAGTAGAAGCAATAAATTTCATGTCTAGTCCTCAACACATGATCCAAAAAACATGCCGACAATTTTGTGGCTTTAACTTATCCTGGCTCATCATATGACACACAAAATGACCTCCGAAGAATCTGAATAACATCCCCAGATCAGCAGATTCTTCTTTTCCCCCTTTATAGCAATTGGACCTTAAATCTCAAGTTGAGTAAGAAGTGAAATACAAGCACACGAATAGGCTCAATATAAATCAATAATTCATTGTGATGTAAATATCTTGAATTACATCCTTTCCCTATTGAAATAAAGCCGACCTTGAACGGGAATGAACAAAAGGGATGGTAATGATCTTTTCTGTTTGCTATCATCCGCTCTAATTGTTGTTCTCACACATGCCTTGATTAAGGGATTTTTTCCATTTAATTGTCATCTTTTATTCTCCTCCCTATCCCTTCCTTTGCCCCATAATTTCCACATACTTATGACAAGATCTTAGCTTATGACATAACTATGCAGTCTAAGGGAATCAAAACATGATGACAACTGTAATTGCAATAACAAACAATAATGTGGCATGGACTGTTGTAAATCCTGGCCCTCCTAAAACATGGTTTCTGCTTCACAAAATTCTGTTCACTGTAGGACTAAGCCAGTACATGAATGTGAAATGAGCAAGTAATGAAATTTTTTGTAAATTTGAGCAAAATGAAGCATTGAAAAAAAATACTTTGTTAACATTTTACTCGTTATATACCCCCAAATCAAACAATATTTCTATTGGTTTTGTCATATATAATAATAAAGAATGAACCCCACCTAAAGTACCAAAGAAATGAGAGAAGACAAGGGAGGGACGACAAATCAAACAATATTAAGGTGTCCATAAGGTTTTTAAATTCTTGTGATAGCAATGTTGAGTCTTCGGTTCACCGAACAAAACTCTTTGTACAATTATATGTAGTTCTTCAATTCCTCATGTTTGGCCCTCTATTAATAAATTTGGGAACCCAATATAGATTATGATTTGGATCAAATTAATTCTTTTTTTAATTTTAGTGCCTGCAAATTTCCTTCGAACCCTGTGGACATTCTTTTTTTAACATGGTTCTTCATACAATTTCGTATTTTCTCATCCTCTTGTAGACTGACTGAAAAAAAAATTGGTTGTGCAAACCATGAGAAATAGTGATTTTAGGTTGTACCAAGTCTGACACCAAGTGGATTTATTTTTTGTCCCATATTTTTTGATTATATTATGGAAAGCACAAATTACTTCTTATCCAGCTACAGTGAATCTCCCTACAATAAGCAATATTCGCAACCTAGATGCTGATATCATATGTGTCCAGTGCAGTGAGTTGCATGCATCTTCACTTGACTCATATGGCCCTGATTTCTTCATACTCACTCTTTAACAGCAAGCCAAAAGAAAGAAAACTAAATGCTATATTTTAAACTTTTCCTCTCAGTAATTCAATGATGTCAGATTTCAAATATATCCACCAGTTAACACGACGTAGGGAGAAAAACAAGCTCTTCGTCATTAAAGGATCAAAGAAGCCATGATTTCCAATGAGAATCTCTATTTTCAGTCGACATTCAAAACAAATAACACGCAGTTCTGCGAACAGAAGTATTACTCTCTACCACCATTCTTAAACCAATCAATTTCAGTAGCTGTAGCATAAAACAAATATAGTAATGTCTGAGAGCACCACATGCAAACTGTTTAGGACGATCGTGCCATTCATTTCCATTGATCTTATGAAGTAACAATAACATGCCTGATAAATCCTAATGGTCTGACCATATTTGCCTTGAACATGCTGAAAAACGAACTAGACAACAATTTGCTTAATGTGTGTTTAACAAACTTGCAAATGATCATTTTTGGCATGCTTGAGACTATAGTGTAGATACCAGTAACAGAAAGCAACCCAATGAATCGCCTTTAAGCTCAAATTTATTACGAATATGGATAACAAAGAAGAAATTCATCTATAATTCCAGAACTAACATGCATCTCAACATTAATTTCAATCAAATAACCAAATTCAATAAGGAGACGTCAACAAACATCTGGGAAGAACCAACTTCAGATCACCAACAATACATTTTCAGGGTAAGAATCAGAAATTAACTCACCTCCATCCCAAGGAGTATCATCCGGCCTGCAAATCGAAATACAAATCCCGTTAGGGGAAACAAAAACCTAGTACGCCAAAAACCCAAAAGCAAACAAAGCAATTCGAATCCGAAACCGAAAGTTACCCAAAGATCACGGCGTTCCAGAGCATGATGTTGTTGTCATGCGGGGCTCCGCTTATCCCCGCCGGCGGATCGTTCTGCAACCGCTTAAAATCCCTCATCAACCTCTTCCTCGCAGGCGTCGACATCGATAAACGACGAAAGGATCGAAAGGGTCGAACCTTCCTTCGTTTTTCCCCTCTGTGTGCGCCCTAATTTGATGGTTTTCGCCCAATTCGAGACAGAGACGAAGGCCAACAAAGCACGAAAAACCGCCCCCCAATAATGGCCACCAGAAAGAAAACAGAATATTGTGAAATATTTATAAAAAGCAAACATTAATATTGTCATTTACCTTTTGTCGCACATGGATGCCTATGGAGTATTCCAAATTTACATGTAAATTTATCTTTATCGTGTAATTGCAGAGTAACTTCTTGAGTGCTGTTATTTGCACCACACTGTTTTATGAATACACCACAAAACTTTTTTCTTTCCAATTTTAACCCTAACATATCTAATTTCACCACACATCATTCCCCTCGCCGAATTATCCGCTAGCAGCAGCCGGTGTCGCGTTGGCAGCAGGCTCCGGCGGAGCAAAGGGGCGGAGGCGGACTTTCATGACTGACTTTAAAAAGATAAAGTATCAGATAATCTGTGTTCTCGGAGAGAAAAAAAACCTATTACAAGTTAAAATCATTGTTAAAATCATTATACAGAGCAAATCTGTGTTCAAAGGGCGGCGGTGGGGAGTTAACCTATTACACAGATTTGCTCTTTAAAAAAAAACCTATTTTTGGAGGCGGACTTCCAAGCTCTCTCTCTCTCTCTATGCTCTTTATAAATAATGAGCGCTTGGAGATCGGCAATGGGGCTGCGGCGACCAAGGCCGAGCGGCGGCGGATCAAAGGGCGGCGCTCAGATCTGGGGGCGGCGGCTTTGGGATCGGATGGGGCGGGGTCACGGCGGAAGGGCGACGGCGGCGCTGATCGGGATCGGCGGCGGGGATCCGAGCGCGGGGCGAGCCAGATCGGTGGCGGGGCCGGCGATTTGATGTGGCGTGCGGCTGATCCGGAGCACGACGACGTCGATCAGAGGAGGGGGCGGCCAGGGGAGCTGCTCGAAGACGTCGGCGGTGGGAGGGAGCTCCGGCGACGTTCGGTGGTGTGGAGGGAGGCGGATCCGGGTGGTGTGGCGGGGGGAGTCGGGATCGCGTGGTTGGCAGGTGATGGGTGCTATGTGGTGAAATTAGGAGTGTGGGGTTAAAATTGGAAAGCAAAATATTTTGTGGTGTATTTATAAAACTTTGTGGTGCAAATAACAGCACTCTAACTTCTTTTAGAGCAACTCCAACCCAAATCTCTAAAAACCCCTCTTCAAAATGGAATATCTCTAAAAGATGCCATTTTGGAGGATGGGCAACTCCAATCCACCATCTTCAAATCCTCTTTTCTCTTTGTTTAAGCTTTACTAATGAAAAATATTTATCATTAAAATGGTTTAATCTAATACATTATTTCTGCATGAAAGAAAATTATAAATAATATTATTCTTCAATGTTAATTTTTTTTAATTTTTAAGTATTTAGTATTTCTTGTTATATTGTAAATATTTTAAATTTGCTCGAAAAATATCCAATATTGGTCGCATGTTGTATGTATAATTAAGATATTTCCGACGATAATAAAATTATTAAATTTGGTCTTGTGATTTGTAAAATACATTAGTAATAAATAATCATAAGATTTTAATTAAGGTCTAAGTTGTCATTAATGAGAAGTTTAGAGATTTGAAGGGGTGAATAGTGCCCCTCCAAATATGAAGAGGCATTATTGCAAATCTCTATCTCTATCTTCATTTTGGAGATGGGTTGGAGCAACTCCAATCTCCATTTTGGAGTTATAGAGATGGGTTGGAGTTGCTCTTAGACCGTCCGTTCCGTTTCCCAATGTCTTTTATTTTTTCGGTTAACGATAAAAAAAGCAAACATTAATATGGTCATTTACTTGTAGGTCACTGTGCATGGCTACTTCTGAAGTAAACCTGGTTTACATGTAAATTAATATTTACCATGTAACTGCATAGTAACGTCTTTTGGATCATACACCCCTTTTCCCAATGTCTTATTTTTGCGGGTAATGACAAAAGCAAACATTAAAATGGTCATTTACCATTTTGTCACTGGGCAAAGCTACTTCTAGAGTAATCCAGATTTACATGTAAATTAATCTTTACCATGTAATTGCATACGTCTCTTGCTTCATGCACACCCGTTGCCAACGTCTTTTATTTTTTCAGGTAATGATTCAAAACATTTTTAATGTGTCCCAGAAAATCACTTAATTATTCTACTATTTACTTTTTATTACCACTAAATGATTACCTTTATTTTAATGTTTTTTTCTCCTCGTCTTTTCCCAACTTTCTTCGTCTTTTAAATTTTTAATTGTATTGTTTTCTTCATATAAAATATCTGTGTATTCTCTAACATTAATATGGAATCAACAATAACCTTTACACGCCTTCAAACTATTATCTCTACTAGCAAGAAGAAACGATGAGCAACCAACATTTCATCAGATTGAATGTCGCTTGCAAAAGCCCCGTTGGTGGGTGATACCTTTGGCATGTAGAGCAAAAAGAAGTGTGGGATGGGGAAATGTCGAGTAAATGACAATGTACCATGTATTGATTATGTATTTCTTGCGGCAAAAGAATCATCGGAAGAAAAGAAAAGAAAATGAGATGATGTAGAAGATGTAGATGGGAAGCAATTGGAAGAGAAGAAATAAGGATGAAGAGAAAGAATAAGCTGGAAGAGGAGAAGAAAGCTTGTCAATGAGCGGAAGATGAGAAGGAGAAGAAGAGGAGGATGATGATATTTTCGATATTAATAAAAAAAAATTGAATGTGCATAAGTGATAAGTAATGCAAAAAAAAACGATAGCTTACTTAACTAATTTTTAGATAAAGTTAAGATTGTTTTAAATCATTACCTCTTATTTTCTTTGAATGAGACATATGTAACATATATAATGCTCAAGTTTACAAAAAGTTTTTTAAAGCACGTTTTGATAACCGTTGCTTTAAAAAGAGTGGAGGTGGGAGATTGGATTCTTTCTCACAATTATTTGGGTGTAGATGGATTCAATCGAATTGATGGCATCAACTTGTCCTTTGAATTAAATTTATTTTGGAACCTTTTTTTAGGGGGGAAAACCCCTTTGGGAGTGCCGACTGGTTGGTTAATGGATGCCCCTCCTTTTATTTGCAAGTTGGCGATGGTGATGGCGACGGTGTTTGGAAGTTTCTGGAACCGCCCATAAAAATGGCATGCTTCCCGTCAACAACAGCTGGCAGCGCCGAATTAATAATTTTGTTTTTACAAAATAATTTTCAGTTCTTTTCACCACTTAATGGTCTAATTAGCAAATTTTTTTATAAGCCAACAAAAAATTATCTATTATACAGTTGACGATGTTTTTTTGAATTTTGTCCTACGTGTTGTTGACTGGAAAGTCGATGGGGACCGTTGAGGTTGGATGTGGTTCTGGGCTTGGGTTTGGTGTGGTGTTTTTGGTGAATTTTTTTATGTGTTTTACTCCCGGCTTTTCCTCCTTTTGCCCCGTTAGTGCCTTGACCCTCCTTTCTCTCTCACCCACGTTTTTTGCACTATGACGACCGCTTCTCTCCGCATCTGCATCCGGGCGACGATTGCCTTCGTAGAGGGCACATGCAATTTCTAGTTATTATTTGTCTTAGGACAAACATTCTTAAACATCAACATTAGCATAACCCCACATTTGGGTATAATGTTTGGATATAATGAGGACACTCCGATTATAAATCCGTTAGATTCTTTTCACGTGATCCTTTGTTATTCAAAATGACCTTTTCAACCATCGGTATTTTAAAGTGCACGTTAGGCCCTGATGCATCGCCTCCCAAAAAAAGATGGAAAGAAAGTGCCATCCAAGCACTAGCTCGTTGGCTAAACTATTTCTTCTTCGTCTGAGTGCTTTATTTACATATTCTAACGACAAATTTTAAGATTGGTACTTACAGTTTGATGAAAGTCATGACGAGGATTAAGGATCGAGGGGGTTTATTTTTTATATTCTCAATATAACACCTTTATGATTGTAATTATAATAACTAGGGTCAGTTTGGCAATATGGTTTAGTTCCAAAAACTGAAGATATCGATCCTTAATTCTCAAACCAAGCCTTATTTGGAAACCATGATATAATTTTTAGAACTTAGATATCGATCCCCTAAACCTTATGGATATATTACAGGGTTTAGAAATAATATACAGTCTGATTGATTTTCATACACTTGTGTGAAACTAAAGTTGGTATGCATGCAAACATTAGTTTCATTTTTTACTTAACGAGACAAAAAGATGGTGGGTTCGTTGGTGCACTGCAACTGGGCTCATGACAGGTGATTGGGGCAGCAGCCCGTTATCCTTCCACCGTTGAGAGCGGGAGGTTGTCGCTGCTCTGTGAATCCAGCCTCACGCGTTGCCCTCCGCTTCAAGAAACATATGGACCAGGCCTCCACTCGGCCACATGAATCACTGCCCAACTTGGAACGGGCGGGCCAACATACAGCGCCCAATCACCCAAGCCCCACTAACAAGGCCCAGCATTCCCACCACCTAATGCCCCGCTTGGTGACAAGCTCGCGCTACCGAGCTCAGCGACAAAGGATCATATCGCGCTCTAACTTCTAGTACTAAGATCATTCTATTTTGCCCGATGTGGGAGTAACTGAAGCCCTCACATTCAAAAATTTCTTCTCCCCCCAAACAAACACTGCAACTCAATGGAGAAAATCACCGCCAGGAGATCAAACCACTCAAGTTCCTATAAGAAAGGAATGGAAATGACTATGATAAAAACAGAATTAAGATCCCAACATTATGACATTGGGTGAGTTAGGAAGTAATCAACCCAAAAAAAAAGACACACGATAACTTAGGTATAGTTTGTCCAAATTAATCAAACAAAAATAGCAAAAGCTCAACGGCAAAACTCGTCTCGATATGTTGGGAAAGCCGTACACAATAATAATAAACAACATAATCAGTCATAAGGAAGGTATGACATCAACAAGGGAGCAAAACTACGAAATAATAGGATCTGTATATTGTGGTTCGATGGTTCAAAAACCCAAAGTGTTTGTCCTGCGACATAATTTTCATATATATAACTTCAATGCCTTTTTTCTTTCTAACAAAGCTTTAAAATTAGTGTATAGACATTTTAGAGTGTGTTGAAATTACGGCAGGTACTTCCTCATTTAGCCTCACTCTCTTTTGATACTTTTCATCATCCATCTCCTATAAAATCCATTGAGATCTTAATTATAAGAAATTTCCATTAAATTAACTTGTTGTTTAAATACAATAATTGTTATGAATAGGCCCATTGGGCCAATTGGGTATCCAACCCACTATTGAAAGATATAAATACATGGGTAGGGGGCTCTTAACCCCTTACACCTATTTCTCCCTAAATTCCCTTCACAACACGTTATCAGCACGATCACGCTCGTTGGAGGAGACGGCGGCTCGCGGGAAAGGAGATCCACAAATCGCTCAGAAAAAGAAGATCGTAATCTTCTCAACGGGGAGCGAAAAGGGCATCCTTCACCAACCGTCGCCTAGATTCCTCGTCGAATCTAGAAGGTAAAAAATCCAAACTTTTAGATCTAAACCTGCTTTTCTCATTAGATCTGCATGTTTTAGGATCAAAAAGTTGATAAACTCGGTAAAATTCAACATTTTTAATAAGATCTGCATGTTTAAAACAATAAAAACTTGTTTTTTAGCGATCAAAATTGTTGAAAAACCCGATTTTTACCTCCCCGCCTTTGATCCAAATTTCCGTACGCCCATAGGGCGAAACGGCGGCGCGCCCTTCGCGCCGCCGGCGGAATCAATCGCCGCGGCCTCAGGCCGCGGACCGCAGCCGCGGCCCCAGGCCGCGGCAGCCGCGGCCTGACGCCGCGGCACTGCGCCGCGGCTTCAGGCCGCGGCCAACTGCCGCGGCCTGAAGCCGCTGCCCTGTGCCGCGGCCTCAGGCCGCGGCCCGCCGCCGCGGCCTGACGCCGCGGCCTGCAGGCCGCGGCCCGCCACCGCGGCGGCCGCGGCCCGCAGTCGCGGCCCGTCGCCGCGACGGCGGCCGCACCCTACGCGGCCAGCCGTCGCGGCGACACGCCGCGGGCCCCCCCTAGGGTTTCCTGAAACCCTAACCCTAACGGGTTATTTTTCGGGGGAGGCCCAATATTAACCCTAATGGGTTGTTTTCATGGCCCAAAAAGGCCAGAAAATTAGCTCATTCACACAAATTATTTTATTTATTTTTTGGCCCTAAAAAGCCCAAAATAGGTAAAAGAAAATTTGAAAGGGTTTAAAGCGGTAAAATAAAACAATAAAATATGGATCAAAAAGGCAAAAGTTTTCAAAAAAAAAAAAAATTTTCTTGCACGTCGCACACAATTTTAAAATTATTTTAAATGCTTGTGTTTCGATTATCTGCGTGGTTGTATGTTGCAAAAATATTATCTGCGTGGATGTGCAAATATTAGGCTATGTTTTTAGGGATCAGCCAGGTTTCCGACACCGTTTTAAATTCCCGCAATTTTTCTTTTCTTTTGAGAGAAACTTTGTATGTGAGGATGAAAATGTAAAAAGAAGACCGAAGGACACCAAAAAGAAGCTGAAGGCGTTTCGCTCAATGAAGATAGGGGCTTCTCTCTGAAGTTCCCGAGTTGTAATTTATTTTCATGCCTTTTATTTTGATGTAACCTCGGACTGGACTTTTTATTTATTTTTCGGTGTCGGCTGGCTGATCCCCATAGCCTAAGGTCATTATTTCTGTTTTTCATTGTTTTTGCATTAAACTGCGTGGTTGATTAATTAGCTTTAATACCATGTCTTAATGTCGCAATGAAAACCATCAAACAGCATGCGTGATTGTTAATTTTTAGTAATTAATTATTCACATTACCTGAAAAAGCATGTATGTTAAAACCACAGTAATTTAAATTCATGAAAATGACTACATTACATGCGTGGATGTCTGTCTTATTTTCAGTCTTAATGATACATGCTATTTTATTTCTGTACATGCTAGATCATAAAATGGCCAGACTCGCAAATGTAGACTTCTCAGTCCTGAAGGCTGATGGGTCAAACTACCTGAGTTGGCAGTTGGACCTGAAGTTCCATCTGCGCTCTCATGGTTTCAGTCTCACACAGACTGAAAAGGCAACAACTAGTACTGCCCCAGCTAACAAGGAGGCTTCAGTGGAAGCACCTCATACAGAGGAAGTTTCCGATATATTAAAGGCGAAAGCCATTATATATATCAGGAAACACTTAGACTCGACCTTAAAGGACGAGTACCTCACTGTAGAGGACCCTTACGAGCTGTGGGATGCACTCGAGGAGAGGTACCGACATCAGAGGGATGTCATACTCCCCCGTGCACAGTACGAGTGGACTCACCTCCGCATACAGGATTTCAAATCCGTAGCGGAGTACAACTCAGCTCTTTTCCGCATCACCTCACGCCTGAAGTTGTGTGGTGAACCAGTGACGGAGAAAATGTTGCTGGAAAAGACGTTTACGTCTTTCCATGAAAAGGACATGATCCTTATGCAACAATATCGAGAGAGGAAGTTCACAAAGTACTCTGACCTTCTTTCATGCCTACTTATGGCTGAACAGAACAGAGACCTGTTGGTTGCCACCCACAACCTGCGCCCTCCTGGCTCCGCTCCATTGCCACCTCCTGCAGAGGCCCACTTCCAGTCTTCCCAGAAGAAGAAGACGGACAAAAAGGCAAAATTCTAGAAATGGAAAGAACAGAAGCAGCGGAAGAAGGCCACCCACCCAGCTCCTCCCCAGAACCAGAAGTTCGTGGACAAGAAGCAGAAGAGGATTCCCAACAAAGGAGGCACTCCCAAGAAAGACTGGGAGGACAAATGCTCAAAATGCGGGATGACGGGCCACTGGTCCAGAATCTGCCGCACAGCAAAACACCTCCAGGACCTCTACCAGGCAAGCCTCAAGCCTCGAGCTGAGACAAACCTAATGGAGAGCGCAGCGTTGGCAGAGACCTCATGGACTCCCGAAGATTTCATGGGAGATGATACTCTCTAGATCTGGACCACTTTTATGCAATTAGCAATGTATCTTAAATTTTTATGCATCGTATCTAGTTCTTTTTTCCATGTCAAACAATATCTTTTTAGCATTTATTTATGAAAGTGAATCTTTTATCTATATTTATTGCTTGAATGTCTTTCCCCAATTTTTTAGATATGGAACTTATCTGCCTAGTGGACAGTGCATCGACGCACTCGATCCTTCAAAACATAGACTATTTCACGAGCGTAAGTAGTTATTCTGGCCCACTGAGAACAATCTCAGGGCCAGCAAATATAATCGAAGGATCAGGGGAAGCAATTATATTGCTTCCCGGCAACACACAAATAACACTTAAAAATGCGTTATACTCCCCAAAATCCATCCGAAACCTCCTAAGTTTTAAAGACATCCGTTTAAACGGATATCACTTAGAGACGGTCAAGGAGGATAAAAGGGAATACTTGCTTGTAACGGCTCTTACAAATGGTTCAAAGACCATTGTGGAACGTTTCAAGGGACTCCCCTCGGGACTCTACCAAACAAGTATACAAACTCCAGAAACATCCATGGTGGAGCACCTGCAGTGCCCCCAAACACCAGAATTCCAACTCTGGCACAGTCGACTGGGACACCCTGGTTCGGTTATGATGTACCGCATCATAAAGAACTCCAGGGGCATTGACCTGAAGAACCTGAAGATTCTTCAAAAAGGCAAATTCCCATGTCCACCCTGTTACAAGGGTAAACTGATCACGAGACCCTCTCCACTGAAAGTGGATGTGGAGTCTCCCAGCTTTCTGGAAAGAATCCACGGAGACATTTGTGGGCCGATTCACCCATCAAGTGGTCCGTTCAGGTACTTTATGGTCCTGATAGACGCATCAACTAAGTGGTCACATGTGTGCCTACTGTCCACCCGTAACCTAGCACTATCTAAGCTTTTAGCTCAGATAATAAAGTTACGGGCCCACTTCCCCGACCACCAGATAAAGAAACTTCGTCTGGACAATGCGGGGGAGTTTACGTCACAAGTCTTTCTAGACTATTGCCAAGCTCAGGGAATTGAAGTCGAACATCCTGTAGCGCATGTTCACACCCAAAATGGGTTAGCAGAATCTCTAATTAAGAGACTGCAATGGATCGCTCGTCCATTATTACTTCAATCCCAGATGCCAGTGAATGCGTGGGGTCATGCAATTTTGCATGCTGCATCTTTAATAAAATTAAGACCCTCTGGAGGTCAGTCATCTTCTCCAATGCAACTAGCACTTGGAGCCCCACCAATTGTCTCACATTTGAGAATATTTGGTTGTGCAGTATACGTCCCCATAGCACCACCACAAAGGACAAAGATGGGTCCACAACGTCGCCTAAGCATTTATGTTGGGTTTGACACCCCCTCCATAATTAGATTCCTAGAACCCCTAACGGGGGACGTCTTTAAGGCACGTCTAGAAGACTGTGAATTCGATGAAACATCGTTCCCAAGACTAGGCTCACAGACAAAGAAGCCCGAAGCTTCAGAAAGTATCACTTGGGATACAAAAACTTTATGTCACTTTGATCCGCCAACAAGCCAGTGTGAGGAGGAGGTCCTGAAGATTCTCCACATCCAAAACACTGTCCATCTCTTGCCGGACAAATTTACTGACAACCAGAAGATTGTCAAATCACATGTCCCTGCTGCTAACACTCCAGCTAGGATTGACATACCGCAAAATGGATGCAATCCGCCTGCAGCAGAAATGGTTGGACCTCTCAAAAAGAGAGGACGACCACCGGGATCCAAGGACCAAGTCCCTCGTAAGAGCAGGACCCTTGGCAATGGTAAACAAATACCACCACAGGATGCTAATTTAAGCCCTGCTACCCCATCTCTCCCAAACTCTCATGAAGAGGAAAAACCGGGAGAAAATGAAGTATCGATACACTATGTACGAACTGGGGAGTATTGGGACAGA
The DNA here is from genome assembly GCA_030789695.1 of Scilla litardierei. NCBI lineage: Eukaryota > Viridiplantae > Streptophyta > Magnoliopsida > Asparagales > Asparagaceae > Scilla > Scilla litardierei. The sequence goes on along the minus strand of CM061139.1, from coordinate 154,337,526 downwards.
AAAAGCACAACAATAGATGACACATTTGCGTGTAATATTGCCATCAACGTCGCGTACTGCGACGATGATATTGAACCACGCTCTCTGACAGAATGTCAAAGCAGAGATGATTGGCCAAAGTGGAAAGCGGCAATAGGAGTGGAGTTGGATTCACTCACCAAACGCAAGGTTTTCGGACCAATAGTCCAGACACCAAAAGGTGTAAAACCTGTGGGTTATAAATGGGTATTTGTTAGAAAAAGAAATGAACAAAATAAGATCGTACGCTACAAAGCAAGGCTTGTAGCGCAGGGTTTTACCCAACGTCCTGGGGTGGATTTTGAAGCCACATACTCCCCAGTCATGGACGCGATCACCTTCCGATTCCTCATTGGCATAACAGCACAAGAGGGTTTAGATATGCAACTCATGGACGTGGTTACTGCATACCTATATGGCAACCTAGACCGAGACATCTATATGAGATTGCCTGACGATTATTCTTTGCCTGCAGCACTAAAAGAGAGAGACCGTGACATCTACTCAGTGAAACTGCAAAGATCATTATATGGTCTAAAACAATCTGGAAGGATGTGGTATAACAGACTGAGCGATTTCCTTGCACAGCAAGGATTTAAAAACGACCCAGTCTGTCCTTGCATCTTTATAAGAGCAAAGGCAACAGGATTTGTAATAATAGCCGTCTATGTAGACGACTTAAACCTCATCGGATCTCCTGAAGAGATCGCAAAGATTTCTAGAAGCCTGACAGAAACTTTCGAGATGAAAGACCTCGGAAAATCAAAATTCTGTTTAGGCCTTCAGATAGAGCATCTTAAAGATGGGATCCTGTTACACCAGTCAACTTACACATCGAACTTACTGAAAAAGTTTCAGATGGATAAGTGCCACCCCCTCAGCACTCCGATGGTCGTCAGATCATTGGATGTTCACAAAGACCCCTTCCGGCCGCTGGAAGAGGGGGAGGAAGTACTAGGCCCCGAAGTGCCTTATTTAAGTGCTATCGGTGCACTCCTTTACCTGGCTAACTGCACTCGCCCTGACATAGCGTTTGCAGTAAACTTACTAGCCAGATATAGTGCTGCACCTACACAGCGGCACTGGGCCGGAGTTAAGCATCTTCTGCGCTACCTCCAAGGGTCCATAGACTTAGGTCTATTCTACATGAAAGGGGCGTCAACTGGTTTAGTTGGTTATGCTGACGCAGGTTACAGGTCCGATCCTCATACAGAGAAGTCTCAGACCGGATACATGTTCACATATGGCGGTACTGCCATATCCTGGAGATCTGTGAAGCAGACCATGACGACCGTCTCATCCACCCACTCAGAGCTACTCGCGATCTTCGAAGCAAGCAAGGAATGCTTCTGGCTACGCTCAGTGATCCAGCACATACTCACCTCCACCGGCCTTACGACCGGCGTACTTGCACCCACTCCACTACATGAAGACAATGCAGCATGTATAGCCCAGCTACAGGACGGCTACATCAAAGGTGACAAGACGAAGCATATATCCCCTAAGTTCTTCTGGACGCACGACCTTCAGAAGCAAAAATAGATTGAGGTACAGAAGATCCAATCATGTAATAACTTGGCGGATTTGCTTACCAAATCCCTGCCTACTAGTATTTTTGAGAAACTTGTATATGGGATTGGGATGAGGAGAGTGAGTAAATGTAAACTGGGTCAGGATGAGAGAACTATGAACTCATAGATACATAGGAGACTGATGTATAGATTCATAGGAAATCTGCAAGCCTGAAGCTTGGTCAGATAAGGGGGAGTCAACTGCAGAGTTGTACTCTTTTCCCTTGGCTACAGGTTTTTTCCCACTGGGTTTTCCGTAGTCAAGGTTTTGACGAGGCAACCTCGTTGACTCTGGATCCTGAAGTATCCACCCCTTGACACATCCCCAAAACAGGGGAAGTTATGGGTTAACTGTTCTTTCTTTAACAAAACAGTTACCCTAACTCGGATCCTGAAGAATCCACCTCTTATTTCAATGTTGATTGGATAAGGGGAAGTGTTATGAATAGGCCCATTGGGCCAATTGGGTATCCAACCCACTATTGAAAGATATAAATACATGGGTAGGGGGCTCTTAACCCCTTACACCTATTTCTCCCTAAATTCCCTTCACAACAATAATAATTATTTTCGCAATTTTATTAAATACAGCATGCATATCTCAAAATCCATGAACCATTGTTTGGTACAATTTTCAGTGTTTGTTATTTATAGGCGCATAGAAAATATTTGTTGCCTATCGGACAAGTGGTACATATTTTGTAAGTTCCTCAACGTTCATGCTAGTAAGTAGTTCAGATCAAATGCTTAGCTTCAGCATGTACTTGCCTTCCATATCAAATTTTTTTTGATGTTTTTGCTTGGTAAAACTCGCGTCCAATGAATTTGTATTAAGAGGAACCAAGAGCACGGTGGTTATGATTAGGATGTGATTAGGTTAGACTATTTAACAGGTAATGAGTGTAGTGACGATGCTGGGCGTACTACAAAGGCCGAACACGGAATCGATCCCTCAAGGACTTTGCCCAACGAACGCACTGCCGGAGGTGGGAGCGCAGCTTAAGACGACGGGCTGGCCTGCACAAAGAAGCATCTCGTCAGAAAGGCCGGGTTGGGGTCCAACCCTTAGCCTCTCCGATGCCTAAGTTAGTAACAGGACTTAAAGCGGGTGCTTGGCACGCAGGTCGGACTAAGAGTGAATCGACCGTACGTGACGAGCTATCAGTTGTGGAAGAACAAAGATATGGAAGACCTTTGCTCTTGTCTGTGAGTAGTAAGCTTCAGAGTTAATTTGCCAACCCCTTTCCCGTTGGAGGCGAAGGGGTATTTATACCTGACGGAGGCGGTTAGGTGAGGCTGACCTGGCGTGCTGACTCGACGTGCTGAGCTGGCACATCTGTCAGCGGAAGCTTCAGACGAGGATGTCAGGATCAGGAGTGTCAGCCATACTTTTGTCAGACGGCGCAACGGCCATGGGTGCTTTTGTCAGGGTGTCAGGGCCGAAAGCATCAAGTGTCAGGGGGCGCAGCGGCCAGGGGGCACTTTGTCAGGTTGTCGAGCAGCAGAAGAGTCAGTAGCGTCCTTGTACTAGGCTGTTTGTCGTGTACGACGTGGCGAAGAGTTGTCAGAGTACATATGAGGGGCGAGGCCGTCGACGAGTCGATAGGTCGCTCCTGGCTGATGACGAGCGATCCGGTCGATTGCCTCGCGCGCTATTCCTGGCGAGCTCGTAGGAGAACGGGCGCGCAACCAGCAGGGACCGTGGCAGAGTGCACCCTTCCCCTGGTCGGGCGGAGTATGCCCTTCCCATAGTCGTGTTGGACTTTATGATCGACATGCGCCTAGCGGACCTGGAGGAATGAGTGAGCGGCCTACGAAGTCAGGGCGAGGAGTGCCCTGCCGCTGGTCTAAATAGGCTTTGTGAAGGAGGGTCGAGCTGGCCAGGTATCCGGCGGGTTTCAATGGAAGGTCGGACTATCACGATCTTTAGGTTGTAACAATTGCCCTCGGCATTCGAGTTCGAGATGGAAGCCCGGCTCGGCTTGGATGACACACCACCTCCCCTTCCTGAAAAAGGCGGTTTGGGTTTTGTTCTGTGCTTGAAAGCGGCAGCGGTGGTCTCGGAGTTCCCGCCATGCTGGCCATTATTGCGATTTGAAATGATAGGGGGGAAATTGAAGCGTCTCTGCTGCTAAACATGTGACGCGCGGATGAAGTGATTGTCACACCAGTCGAGGCGTTAGAGATGCTCCGATGGGCGTCGCGTGGCGGTACATCGACGGTCGGGATGGCCTGCTACTTGCTATAAGTATGCGAAGAAGAGGTCCGATCGAAAGCTTCTCCCGATTTTAACTTCCCTTCGCACTTTCCAGTCTTCGTTCATCGCTCGCCGACGTTGCTGCCGTTGACCTTGCCGGAGATCCGCTTCCGATTGTCCCCGTAGCTCGGCTGATCTACTAGGTAATTTCTTGATCTCCCTATCGATGGCTTCTCTTTTTGAGTTCGGCGGTGGTAGTGGGGTAGTAGAGGAAGAGTCGGTGGAAGAGGAAAGGTTGTAGTGGATGCGAAGGTAGCCGGGACAGAGGAGGTGCCGAACAGACGCGCCGAGGTTGATTGCGGCCATCTGGTGTAGGCCGGACCGGGTTAACATTCGGGAGATTCGCGTGCATTTCGCTCATCCGCCTTATGAAGTGTCGCTCCCAGGACCCGAGGAGAGGGTATGTTGGCCCGGCGATAATGAAGTCGGGGTCTACGTGGGGTCCTTTGAGGTAGGGCTCCGCTTTCCGATCAATCCTCACATTCTCCACTTTTTAAGCTTCCTGGAGCTGCCGATCTTCGCGCTTGTGCCCAGCTTCTTTGGTTTGATGGTTGGATTTGTCATCTTGTGCCTCGCCAGCTCCTCGAGTCTTTCCCTAGCGTTGTTCCAGCATTTCTTTGGAGTGAGGAAGTGGGGGACGTACTACTGCGTCTACGCGAGGAAGGGACGAAAACTTATTGTCGGGGTGCCGACTAACGTGAAGGATTGGATGGAGATCTTCGTTTTTGTCACGATGCCGGCCGACACGATGTTGATGTCGAACTGGGGGCCTTAAACCCTCTAGTGAGCGAGGAGGTGGCATTGGCGGGCGAACATCTGGCGAATGCCCAAATTTTGGCGGAGCTACCCAAGCCGGACCACCGACTGGCGAGCTTGACGCATGACGATCACCTCGCCCAGGATTTTTGACCCCAAGGTACTTAGGATGTAGGCTCACCCTGATCTTTCTCTCCTTCGCAGGTGAAGACGCGATGCTCTAGCGGGATGAAGTACTGAGGGCGACCGGTGTGCCAGTTACGGAGAAGACTGACCCTCTAGATAAGGGCAAGAGGGTAATGGACGAGGCATGGCCCGCAAAGGGGGCGTCCCGAAAGCGAAGTGTTGAGACCCCGACGGCGGAAGTGGCAAACAGGAGACGGCGGACGTCTGAGTTAGATGCTCCTCCCCGACGAACTAGAGGAGACGCGCCGGAGGGGTCGGCCGATCGGGGAGTGGACACCCCGGCCACTACGCGGATCCCGACCGCGGATAGGTCTCGCAAGGCCCCCCTGCCCAGAAGTGGCCCTACCGGATTCCTATGTGCGAGATGGGAAGAGAGGCGCACCCGAGTTGCGAAAAAGCGCTCGTCCGTTTTGGGTTAACAAAAGCTGAGGTCGACGCACTTCCAAGCAATGGTCTTCCCCGACCGACCTATCGAATAGGCAGTGATGAGTTGGTATTCGAAGATGCCGGGGTGGCGGCCCGTCTGGCGGAGTACTGCATGCTGCCGCGAGATCGTGAATACATGATCCACGTGGGCACGGAGCAGTTGTGCGGCTCGCATGGAGCGGTTGTGCGGCTCGCACGGAGCAGTTATGCGGCTCCGCTGTATGGCTCACCATGCAGGTACGTCGAATTCCTCGCCTCGCCCTCGAAGGCTTCTCGCTCACGTCTGACTGAGTCCGATCCTTTTGTAGGCAGTCACAGCTATGGCGGCCCTGTAGCGCCAAACCCCAGTAGCTGCCACAAAGGCTGCTCTTGAGAAGGCAAGGACCGATCTTAGTGAAGCAAGAGAAAAGTGCAAGAAAAGGAGGCGGAGCTGGAGCGGGTCGCGACAGCCTATGAGGTTCAGAAGGCGCGGACCACGTACTTCGATGAAAAGCAGGCTATGCTCGAGTGTCAACTCCTGGAGGAAGAGCGTAGCTGGGCAGACATCCTGGAGACACACGTCGAGCAGATGGCCAGCAAGAAGCGGGTGATCGATGTGCAGCAGGAGAAGATAGATGAGCTGAGGCGGACGATCGAGGCAGGTAAGAAGGAGAAGGCCGTCCTGAAGAAGCAAGTGGAGGAGAAGCGGGAGGTCGACCATTGCATGATCGGCGCCACCGTCCGCCGCTACTAGGACGAGCAGCTCATCACGTTGCTGCAAGAGGCGAGGGAAGCAGTGTCATGGCCTGTTTAGCCCTATACGGCGACTGATACGGTAGTCCTCTACGCACGAGTAGAGGGAGTATAATGAGTTGATATGAGGTGATATGTCATGAATATGGCTCGTGGCAGGCGTGTAATTTCGTGAAGAGTGTAGGGGCATTTTGGTCATTTGGCTATATGGGTGGAAGTGTGTGTAGAGTAACGATGCGTGTGTAAAGTGATGTCATGCTTGTAATTTTGAAGGAGTGGGTTAGTGTGAGAGTGGCTAGTGTGAAAGGGGTTAGGGGTCAATGGCAACCCCCGTAAATTTTTAGAAAGGCTAGGGGCAAAACTGTCATTTGGCCTAAAGCTGTTGTGCGTACACACTAAAGTTGTGTGTGCATAAAGTAATGGCAAACTTGTAAATACTTGAAACTTGAGGGGTAATTTTGGAAGGGTATTAAAGTCATTTTATCCTATGCATGCTTATCTTAAGAGGATTCTAGTGCTAGATATTTTTTAGGAAAATTCTATCATCTTCTTTCACTTTCCTTTCTTTTCTTTTCATTTCTATTCTTCTCCCTCTCCTCCCCAAAGCCTTGGCCGAAATTCTCTTCCCCCTTTTCTCCTCCATTAACACTCCAAAACCCTAATTTCCATTCCAAAAATTCCAAGAAAAACCCTAGCTTTTCAAGAGAAAGAAAGGTGGAAAGAAGAGAGAGAAGAGAAGGAGAAAGGAATTCCCTTCAGGTAGGATTTTAACTTTGGTTGGGGATTTTTATTTAGAGATTATAAGAGTATTAGGATGTTAATTAGATTGCTCATATTCTTGAATTTATGTGTTACGTGTGCAACATATCAAAAAGATTCAATTTTTCCTTGGTTTTCCTAGCAAACTACTCTTCTTTGAAATTCTGAAATCTTGCTGTGAGTTTATTCATGTGCTTTGTTCACTGTGGATGGAATTAGCTTCTGGAAAAACTATATTCATGCAGTTCATGAAGTCCTACCCCAGATTCATATAAAATTTGTCATATATTGAGTTCAATAAGTAGGAGTAAAAATTCAATGTTGGTAACATGTCTGAAATTCTGTCAAGCTGTACACAGTTTAGCAAAATGAGGATTATTACCTGCACACTCTATGGATTTTGCTGATCTTGGTCTTGTTGGAAAGTTAACAAATTTATCTAAAAATTCATCAGAGTGCATATATTTTGAAATTCTGGCTCCAACATGCTTAAAATTGGCTTTTAATACAGATCCAGAATTCTGTCTGAAAAACAGTCTACACATGTTGCACCAAATAATTCACCATACATTTCCTAGTCCACATTTCTGCATGAAATTTTATGGGCGAACACAGGACTATTATATCTCCAACTTTAATTCAGTGAGTTTTGTCAAATTCACAAGATAAATTGGTTAAATTTGCTGTCTTTGTAGCTATTCCTGCAATTTCAACATGTTGGATTGTGTTGGATGAAGTTGAAATTGTGACTGTCGTTGAATTTTCCATTTTAACATGCATGAATGTTGTTGATATCTTTAAGAAAGTTTAATTATGAGATTTGTTACAATAATTGATGGTGTGACACTTTTCATTTACATGGCGACTGCCATATGTTTGTTAAAATGCCCAAATGAAATTGAAGTTGAAGAAACTTGGGAAATGACCATTATAACATGTGTGCCATGTATTACATCTGAGAAATTGTGTATGTTCAATGAAAATTATGACACATGACATGTCAACTGGGACGTCTCGATCTGCCCTAAGGCGGGTGAGCATCCTGGTATGGGGATGGGGGAAGTTTGGGTATAATTTAACTATAAGAGGCTGGACTGAGAAGTTGGGGAAAGAAATATGTGATATGTGATATTCATTTCCACTCGTCTTTACCGGGAGTGGAGGGGACATACGGAGGTTGTATTACTATGTGGAGAGCCTCACTCCTGCCAGGGACGGGGGAGCTGAGAGGCCCGGCGTACAGTGCCCCTGTCCACTGCGTCGGGTGCTATATTCACCCCAAATTAGGGGTGAGGTCCAGGTCCTTATCTTTAGGCGATACCCAGACTTCCAAAGAGTCACTAACATCTGCTAACTAATGAACTTGATATGTGTTGTTGTTGCACACTTGTGTGTTGTACTCTTTACCTTGCTTGTACTCCTATTGCCTTTACACTCATAACCCTAAGTGATTACCCCTACCCTGATTAGTTTCCTACTGGGCACGTTTGAGTGCTCATTTTATTTTTCAGGTCTTGAGCAGGTGACACCAGAGCAGAATCTTCCTCAGTAGATTCCTTAGCCGCGAGTTGACTTGAGGACACTACTCTTTTTGGGTCGTGTAGTGTAGTGTGAGTTGGATCGAATGGTGAGCGAGTTGTCTTTTGTAGTTGTGATATATGTTGGTGGCTTGTAGCACTTCTCATGTATAATTGAGTTAGTTTCACTTTGTACTTGATGCTGGTGTGTAGTACTTTCTTTGATTATGTAGTTCTGTGGTTATGTAATCTCTGTGATGGCTGTATGTGTTGTTTTTCCTTTTATATATATGTGTGCTGTATGATCCCAGCATTCGCAGTGGCCTGCTTATTGTGTGTTTTCTTCTCACGCTTGGTATAATACCGCGGCTTGTCAAGCTCCATTCTCCTTTTCCCCACGGTATGGAATGCCATATAGGGTATTTGTGGAAATGGGGCGTGACAAGCAGGCGTCCTTCAAGGGAAGGAGGGGATGAAGGCTTGGCTGGCGGAGAGGCCGGCTCCGGGAGGCGGCAGCCGAGGGTGAGGCGACAAAGTTGAGGCGCTCTTAGCGTAGGGGAGTTTTGTAACTTTGTACGACTGGCGATTGGCCGAGCCTGATGTCGCCTTGTATTCTTGACGGGCTCTGTGATAGCGAAAGATTAAATAAATGAAGTAAATATTTTTTGTTTCCCTTACTCCTTGTTGGTTGTGCGGATGGTGTTCTTGCCAGGGTATAAATGCCCCCACATTCTTCTGCCGACGAGCGCTGAGCCGTGGGGAGCAGGATGTTGAGATATGGTATGTTCGACCCGGGTATGAGGGCGAGCTTCGGGGGACCAGAGAGGCCGTCATGATGGTGCGAGTTGAGGTATGCTGCCCAGCGGTAGTCCGACCTCGCCCGTCGGTCGTCCAGTTTCTCGGGTCACATTAATGGTGGTGGGGCCAGTCCTGGGCCTGAGTGAGGAAAGATGCGGGAGTTATTTTTTGGAAAGCCCGCTTCGCGATTTGACGCAATCATATCGACTAGAAAGAGGGAGGAAATCGAAACGCCTCGATGCCTGCTCCGTGAACCGACGCAATCTTTTCGAATCGGAGGCGGAAGAAAAACGAAGCGCCTCGATCGCTCCTAGGGTGACACGTGGCGGATGTGACGGTGGCCATCAGTCGAAGCGTCAGACGGTGCAGATCGAATCGTCAGAAGGCACGGATCGTCGACACTGGCGGGACGTCTGCAGTCGCGATCGTTCGGGGTGTCTTATAAATAGGTCTGGATGGAGACGAGTGAGGGTTTCTCACTTTTGAAATTCTCTGAGTACTTGCGTTCGCCGGAGGTTGTACTGTCGCCGCTGAAGTTGCTGTCGGAGATTGATGATGTAGATGGGAAGCAATTGGAAGAGAAGAAATAAGGATGAAGACAAAGATTTAGCTGGAAGAGGAGAAGAAAGCTTGTCAATGAGCGAAAGATGAGAAGAAGGAGAAGAAGAGGATGATGATGATATTTTCGCTATTAATAAAAAAAATTGAATGCGCATAAGTGTTAAGAAAGTAATGCAAAAAAAAAAAAACTATAGCTTACTTAACCGATTTTTAGATAAAGTTAAGATTGTTTTAAATCATTACCTCTTATTTTCTTTGAATGAGACATATGTAACATATATAATGCTTAAGTTTACAAAAAGTTTTTTAAAGCACATTTTGATAACCGTTGCTTAAAAAAGAGTGGAGGTGGGAGATCGGATTCTTTCTCACAATTATTTGAGTGTAGATGGTTTCAATCGAATTGATGGCATCAACTTGTCCTTTGAATTAAATTTATTTTGGAACCTTTTTTTAGGGGGGAAAACCCCTTTGGGAGTGCCGACTGGTTGGTTAATGGATGCCCCTCCTTTTATTTGCAAGTTGGCGATGGTGATGGCGACGGTGTTTGGAAGTTTCTGGAACCGCCCATAAAAATGGCATGCTTCCCGTCAACAACAGCTGGCAGCGCCGAATTAATAATTTTGTTTTTACAAAATAATTTTCAGTTCTTTTCACCACTTAATGGTCTAATTAGCAAATTTTTTTATAAGCCAACAAAAAATTATCTATTATACAGTTGACGATGTTTTTTTGAATTTTGTCCTACGTGGCATTGTTGTCCCAGTCATATATTGTGTTGCTGACTGGAACGTCGATGGGGACCGTTGAGGTTGGATGTGGTTCTGGGCTTGGGTTTGGTGTGGTGTTTTTGGTGAATTTTTTTATGTGTTTTACTCCCTGTTTTTCCTCCTTTTGCCCCGTTAGTGCCCTGACCCTCCTCTCTCTCTCACTCTCGTTTTTTGCACTATGACGACCGCTTCTCTCCGCATCTGCATCCGGGCGACGATTGCCTTCGTAGAGGGCACATGCAATTTCTAGTTATTATTTGTCTTAGGACAAACATTCTTAAACATCAACATTAGCATAACCCCACATTTGGGTATAATGTTTGGATATAATGAGGACACTCCGATTATAAATCCGTTAGATTCTTTTCACGTGATCCTTTGTTATTCAAAATGACCTTTTCAACCATCGGTATTGTAAAGCGCACGTTGAGCCCTGATGCATCGCCTCCCAAGAAAGGGTGGAACGAGAGTGCCATCCAAGCACTAGCTCGTTGGCTAAACTATTTCTTCTTCGTCTGAGTGCTTTATTTTCATATTCTAACGACAAATTTTAAGATTGGTACTTACAGTTTGATGAAAGTCATGACGAGGATTAAGGATCGAGGGGGTTTATTTTTTATATTCTCAATATAACACCTTTATGATTGTAATTATAATAACTAGGGTCAGTTTGGCAATATGGTTTAGTTCCAAAAACTGAAGATATCGATCCTTAATTCTCAAACCAAGCCTTATTTGGAAACCATGATATAATTTTTAGAACTTAGATATGGATCCCCTAAACCTTATGGATATATTACAGGGTTTAGAAATAATATACAGTCTGATTGATTTTCATACACTTGTGTGAAACTAAAGTTGGTATGCATGCAAACATTAGTTTCATTTTTTACTTAACGAGACAAAAAGATGGTGGGTTCGTTGGTGCACTGCAACTGGGCTCATGACAGGTGATTGGGGCAGCAGCCCGTTATCCTTCCACCGTTGAGAGCGGGAGGTTGTCGCTGCTCTGTGAATCCAGCCTGACGCGTTGCCCTCCGCTGCAAGAGACATATGGACCGGGCCTTCACCCGGCCACATGAATCACTGCCCAACTTGGAACGGGCGGGCTAACATACAGCGCCTAACCACCCAAGCCCCACTAACAAGGCCCAGCATTCCCACCACCTGCCGCCCCGCTTGGTGACAAGCTCGCGCTACTGAGCTCGGCGACAAAGCATCCTATCGCGCTCTAACTTCTAGTACTAAGCGCATTATATTTTGCCCGATGTGGGAGTAACTGAAGCCCTCACATTCAAAAATTTCTTCTCCCCCCCAAACAAACACTGCAACTCAATGGAGAAAATCACCGCCAGGAGATCAAACCTCTCAAGTTCCTGTAAGAAAGGAATGGAAATGACTATGATAAAAACAGAATTAAGATCCCAACATTATGGCATTGGGTGAGTTAGGAAGTAATCAACCCCAAAAAAAAGACACACGATAACTTAGGTATAGTTTGTCCAAATTAATCAAACAAAAATAGCAAAAGCTCAACGGCAAAAACTCGTCTCGATAAGTTGGGAAAGCCGTACACAATAATAATAAACAATATAATCTGTCATAGGAAGATATGACATCAACAAGCGAGCAAAACTATGAAATAATAGGATCTGTATATTGTGGTCGATCGTTCAAAATCCCAAGTGTTTGTCGAACCTTGTGAACCACGACAAACAAATTTTGATGCGCTTATCCTGCGACATAATTTTCATATATATAACTTTAAGACCTTTTCTCTTTCTAACAAAGCTTTAAAATTAGTGTATGGACATTTTATTATGAGTGTGTTGAAAAGATTTTGTTGTGTTATTATATTGAATAAGAGAATAGTTCATAGACGAAAACGGAAGCACATTCTAATTGCCATGAAGGATTGGAGAGTGTCTCATAGCGTGAGCCCTTCCCACTGGGGACGGGGCAGTACAAATCTTATTAAATTTCCATTAAATTAACTGGTATATATTTTGTATGTTCCTTAACGTTCATGCTAGCAAGTAGTACAGATCAAATGCTTAGCGTCGGCATTCACTTGCCTTTCAAATCAATCTTTTACGACGTGTTTCTAACGATATTAACAAAGAAATAGTTCATATCACATGCATGAACAAAATACAAACATCATCTTTCTTTCTTCCCACAATCCTGGAGACGTACCCCTTCAACCAAACTTCTTTGCCGACTACTATCTCATCTCTCAGCAACAAACCCCCAAAGAAAACAATAATTTATGGCTCCGTTCTGCCTTGAGATACTCAAACTCTTGTACAACAATTTTGTTCAAGGTTGCCTCTCTGCAAACTGAGCTGTCGATAGTGCAATCTCACATCATAAACTACAGGCTGGCCGCAGCCAGCGCACTCCACGGATCGCAGCAGATGCAGCAGCACAATGCAGTTCGCCAGCCAGCGTATACTCCAACACCTCCTCAGCATCAACCACTGTTGTGGACATCAGCAGCTTCCCCTCTTCTGGCTTAGATCTCGCTGATGCTGCTCTGCCTTCCAGTGGAGGTTTCCAGCCATTGCATCCCTCGCGTTCATCGCAGGAAGACGGGGAAGAAGAGAGCCAGAGCCCGGTTGATTTTGCCAATGGGGTCTTCCGTCAGAAGTAACATTGTTTGTTCTTGAGTTCAGCTCAACGATGGATGATGATATTTGATCAGAAATTTTGAAGTACCCAAGAGCCTGACATCCTCGTAATGGAATGTCTCCTGAATATGCTGATATCGACAAACCTACAACAAAAAAAACAAAATAAAAGGAAACTTCGACACTGAAGTCGGTCTCGGATCGATGCCTATATTTCATCTGATAACATGAAATTAAGGTAAAGAATATGACACCACAGCACAACATATGTCAGTGTCAAAATCGAGATAGTTTGCATTATTAGAGATTCAGACAGAATGGTTTACTACAAAGCCTTGCAAAGAGCTAACAAATCAACTGGTAAAATGTGGAGAAATGACAATCATGAACAACTCAACTCAGAATTCCTATTAGTTTGAGTTTTTTTGTTATTTTTGAGAGTTTTAGCTATTTGAGTCCTTTTGTTATTTGAATGTTTTAGTTGATTTAGAACTATTAGTCCTAATCAGACTCAGAGAGTTAAGTTGTAAGCCTGTACACATGCCACAAACTTGCTAACAAAATTAAATGATAACAAAATTAAATGATAACAGTTTATAATCTTAGTTTATTATAATTTATGAAACATAATTGTAATACCCCGTTCAAAAAGAAATTATCAACTTACTAACAAAATTGTTTGCTAATTGATTATATACTGAGTATTACAAGAAATGAACAATGTGCAACTTTGAGGACTTTGAGCATACTTAAATAATACGCATTAAGTATGAACAGATTTACATGGAGGGAATACCACAACATTTATCCGTAACTGATTTGTCTAAAAATCAGATGTCATGCAAGCAAATATTTTATAGCATCAAATATATACTATTGGTATTCATATTTACATAAATATATGCAGATACGGAATGTATTCATACATTTCAAATATCCATTGACAAAACTAGCCGTATGTTGGCTTGGATTTTAATTACATCTTGGTAAACAAGAATAACAAAGCTGTCAGATTCCATGAAGACGGGACATACTGAATGATTCAAGAATTCCATGAAGACCGGGGGCATACTGAATGATTCAAGAAAACTTCAGTCCTCAAGCGTATCTAAACATTCGTCCAAGAATTCTGATGCATATTCAAAGGTTAAATTTAGAAAAGAGCGTATCATGCTGCCGGCCCACTGTAACTACTAACGTGTATGCCATGGCATTTTAGCAACAGATACTGATTTCAACCTAGACGCCACCTAGTTACGATAACGTCGATCGGGAACATGAAGTCAAGTTTCTTCTGAAGGAAGCAGGCCACAACAAGCATTCGTCCCGCAGAAGCAAGGCAGGCCATGCGGCCTGAGGCTAGTGTCACCATAGCTGAATGTCAGCTCCTCACCTTCCAAAATATCCCTAGCAGCAAAGAAACAAAGGCGGGGGAGCAACGATCCTGAGTTCCTTACCAAAATGGCTGACAGGTTGCCACCATCACATGAGTGGTTAATGAAGCGCGCCACATTCCCTACCTTAGTTGCATCGATGTTTACCCGCAGACACGTTTTGCCAGAAGGAAGATGTTCTCTCACAACCAGAAGTGCGGGGGAAAGCCTGCCGCTGGATGAAAGCTCGTCGTAGATCTGTTGCCGCTTTCTGGCTTCCTCTGTTGTCAGGAATTCACCTGCACCCCCACATTGTCATAAAAATTCAATGAAAATCCATTGACCAATTACACCTGCATAACAAGGAAGATAGGAAGAAACAGAACGGTGGAAGGGAGTAGAAGAAGAGAGCGGTGAGTGAGAGGAGCAGCAAAACAATGGTAGACACATAGTCAATGAACCATGTCACAAGGAGCAGGTCTGATGCCATATCTCCCTTGAAGGGGTTGTGGAGGAAGCCGATAAGCATGGTTGGATGACATTCAAGGAGAATGCCCTTGTCATCAGATGAGATAACATGGATTAATCACTCCACAGATGCATTACCAAGATCTCCACAAAAAACTGTCAGAGGGGTTTGAAGGAAGATAGCACTGGCCATCTTTCAAAATCTCACTGATGTTTCTTTTGTTAAGCGATGAGACAAAGAAAGTCATAAAATGCAGCAAACAGAGAGCCACTATTGCAGACCATCATAAGCCTACGCCCGGTAGGTTTGCTAATGGCAAGAGTGTCACATGATAAATTACAAATGTAAATTGGTGGGTTATTTAATTTTGAAAACACTACAAACACAAAATTACAAATGGAAATCCACTAGCATTAAATTGGTTTTTGAAAACTGAAATCTTCAGGAGTAAAATAACATTTGAAAAACAGTCATGTATTGGTACTTTCCCAATACATTAATCTCTTTGTAAAAAAATGAGCGTATTGGGTAATTCTTCATACACCAAATAAAGCTGTCTTCAACACTACTAATCTATTTCCTTTTCTTTTTATTTTTCTTTTTTAAAATAAATCTTTAATGTATGGCCTGTGAAGGCTCCAAGGCAACCATGTGCTCTATACACGGGTGACCTGTCTATTAGGTGACTTGTCCAAATCACTTGTTATAACTGTTTGACAGAGATCCAGAGTACGAAAAATAGATCCCTTTATAGGATATCATCTGCAATCTGATAGACCCGCCTGGGTCTACACATGGGCCGGGCCCATTAATAGCCGCCGGCCCCCCCTCCTTTGCTTATGCACGCGCCCCCCTTTGCCCTAGGAACCCTAGTTTCTTCTATTTATAGGGGCTAGCCGTCATTGGTATTTTCATGCTTGATATTTTCTATTGAGCGCCCCTAGGTTTAGATCTTAAATTAAACGAGTGCGGACGTCCTCTTCGACGTCTTGGGAGGAGAGCACACCTCTTTTGCGCTCAAATATCTTGTTATTTCTATTGTTTTCTCTATAAAAATCATATCTTTTGTTGGTTCCTAACATTTTGGTATCAGAGCACGTGACGATCCATGGCGGCCACGACAAGATCGCACAACAAAATTGAGGCTTTGGAGGCAAAGTTCACGAGCGAAATCGACGGGATCAAGAAATCGTTGGCGGCAAACGATGAATCCATGACAAAGTTGACGGCTTCCATCAACCAATTGACGGCAAATCAAGCGAAGCACGACGAACAATTCACGCAATTGATGGCAACCCTAAATTAATTGGCGACGAACAACCAAGGGGATGAGAACCCTAATCCGACACCAAAGGCGGCACCTTTGAAGAAAGAGAAGGAAAAAGAGGAGATTTTGACCCAAAATCAACCCTTTTGGGTAGAGGAATT
Source organism: Scilla litardierei (assembly GCA_030789695.1). Lineage (NCBI taxonomy): Eukaryota > Viridiplantae > Streptophyta > Magnoliopsida > Asparagales > Asparagaceae > Scilla > Scilla litardierei. The sequence goes on along the minus strand of CM061139.1, from coordinate 154,321,275 downwards.
GGACGAGGACGAAGACGAAGAGCCATGGAAGGTGGATTATCGTGAGGAGGTGCGGCGCAACGCGGTGGAGTATCAAAGGGGGGCGGTGGCCCTAGCCGCCCATTTCGGACAGCGCACGAAGGCGAGGGGCGACTGGCCCCCCAAAACCCTTTCGGGGGGCAGCCGCCACGCGACGGAGGCGGGGGAGGCCCCCCGCCCAGTGCGGGTTCCGGCCGGGCTGGCCAGGCCCTGTCGGCCCCCGCCCGGGTCCGGCGACCATGCCGGACCTCCGGCAGGGCCCGCCGGCCCTGCCAGGTGGCCGGCAGGGCCCACCGGCCCTGCCGGGGCTCTGGCAGGCCCCGCCTGCAGCATATAGGGGGCGGGAGCCCCCCTGGCATCCGCCAGGGCGGAGGGCGCGTACGGCCAGCCTCCAGGTGGGTTTTCGGAGCCCCACGGACAGCGAACATCAGAAGATGTTGGTCGTGGACAGTTTTTGGGAGTGTTCTTCTACCCTTCGGAACGACGCCCAGTAGAGGAGGACCCCTTGTACGGAGAAGGAGGCGGGAGAGGTCATTATTATGACGGCGGGGGTGGCTACGAGGCGGAGTTCGGCGATGACGCAGGTTGGGACGATTTCGAGGGCCGTCGAGAGGATTACCGAGGAGACTATGGGGGCCGCGGAGGAGTGCCACCTAGGCGGTACGAGACTCAGGACGAGAGGAGGCAGCACTACCCTCCACATCACCGAGAGGAGGGAAGGCCCGAGCAGGGGCATTTTGGTGGAGATTGCAGAGTTCGGAAGCTGAAGATGTCGATATTTTCGGGGGAGGATCCACACGCCTGGATGTTCACAGCTGAGAGGTATTTCACGGCACACCACATGTCTGAGACACAGAAACTGGAGGCAGCAGCCATTTGCATGGAGGTGAGAGCTTTAGGGTGGTTCCAGTGGAAGGAGAGGATGCAGCAGATCCGGAGCTGGGAGAAGCTGAAAGACTTGGTGCTGGAGAAGTTTAGAGACCCCCGTTTGGGGAACCTACACAAGCAGCTATTCGCCCTTAGTCAGGAGGGGCCGGTGCGGGAGTACATCGAGAGATTTGAGACACTGGCATGGCGAGTTTATGGGGTGTCGGACGAGTCGCTGGAAGGCACCTTCTTGAAGGGGCTGCGACCTAGTCTCCGAGCTGCGGTGAGGCCTTACAAGCCCCGGGGGCTTTCATAAGTCATCGAGATGGCACAGATGGTGGATGACTCTCGAGCTGAGGATAGGAGAGGCGGAGGGAGCTATAGTGGGCAGTTGCAGCGGGTCACCTCGACTGGAGCAGGCGGAGTGGAGGCCACTACTGTGGCAGTTCAGGTGGGACTAGAGAAGACGGGAGAACAAAACAACCCCACACCGGCCGGCGGGTCATTCCGAAGGATGACCGATGCAGAGATGAGGGAGAAGAGGCAAAAGGGGGCTCTGTTTCCGATGCGACGAGCGCTTCACTCCCGGACACCGCTGTGTGGATCGAAAGCTGCAAGTGTTGATAGCGGAAGCCGACGAGGATGACGACGTGGAGGACGAAGGAATCGACTTGCAGGCACCACCTTGAGGACAAGGTGGCTCTTTGGGGGGAGTATTGATAGACCCACATGGGTCTACACATGGGCTGGGCCCATTAGTAGCCACCAGCCCCCCTCCTTTGCTTATGCGCGCGTGCCCCTTTGCCCTAAGAACCCTAGTTTCTTCTATTTATAGGGGCTAGCCGTCATTGGTATTTTCATGCTTGATATTTGATATTTTCTATTGAGCGTCCCTAGGTTTAGATCTTAGATTAAACGAGTGCGGACGTCCTCTTCGGCGTCTTGGGAGGAGAGCACATCTCTTTTGTGCTCAAATATCTTGTTATTTCTATTGTTTTCTCTATAAAAATCATATCTTTTGTTGGTTCCTAATACAATCTCGGGAAGATTTAGATTTTTGAGAATATATAATTAGAGGTCCAGAATATACAATTAGATGTCCAGACTCTCTCATAGAGTTGCTGCAGCAGAAGACTTCAATGGTACAAAATGGACACATGAATATTATATGTCAGACTGTGCTGTATTAGCTCCTCTGGACCCGACTGTAAACTTTAACAGAACTTCAAAAGCTAAACATGATTAGCAATATCTCAACTCTAAGTTGTGTAAATCTAGCTACAAAATCCCTTTGTTTCACCAGCATATCCAGCAAACAGAAGGAAAGGCAAGAAGAACCCCCTGGCTATTGTGGTTTTCCTAAAGTCGCTCTTTTTTATAACCAATGTTTGAAATCTTGGTCGATACCAACATGTATCAACCGTATCGGATAGGATTTAAGAATGCCGATACACTCCGTCCGAAACTAGCTGATACCGTTGATACTAACTAACAACTAATATAAGAGAAGATTCAAGGTTTGAATCATCAAATTTCGAAATTCTATTTTGTTTTCATCTAATGATCAAAAACTTTCATTTGAAAGTCAAAATCAATGTTCGAATATTAGCTGATCTAGATACACATCAGCAATTTCTGATCGGACTTGTAGGAAAGATAAAAACAAACTTCTCTTTATTAGTACCAACCTACTGGATGAAAACTTAAGTTTTGCGAGAAATATAGTATAGGACTATTTTCTAGCGAAAGGCTTAGGCATTGAATTATGAAGTAAAACCAAACTGAACACGTTCAGATAATTCATGAAGATGCCCAGTTGAAGGATTTAATTAAAAGAAGAAGATAGCCTTAAATGGAGATGATTAATAGATTATAAAACACGCATTAAAGATGAAGATCAACTGCAATTGATAACTGTGTTGAGATAAAGAAACATATGCCTAAAGTATGATACTTCTAATACGTAAGGCTAGACACTTTGGGCCTGTTCTTTTGGTGGAATGTGGGATTGTGGAAAGTTGTAGGGATGTGGAATCTTGAAGAGAGAAAAACGGTGTATTGTGTTTCTTTTGTTGGAAAGTGGATTTGAGAATTTCTTGTGGGAGCCTACTAAACTTTCTTGTGTTTCTTTGGTTGAAGAAAGTTGGATGAAGAAAGTGAGATTGTGTGTGTGGTGAACATATGTAAGATTACCCCCTAAATAAAATCCTTAGCTATAAATCAATATTTCCTGTGGGACCCACAAAAGCAGCGAAGGTGAAGGAGGAAGCCCGATGTGAGGTGATAACATCCCGTGAGACCCACAAAAGCAAGGAATCCAAGCGTAATCCCCCAAAATCCGGAGAAAACGCATTTGAGAATTGATCAGCCACGAGGGAGCCACATAGGAGCCAACGAAGCAAAAAAATCCCCCTCCCTTCTCAACCAAAAGAACAGCAAACAGAAATCCAAGTGAAGAATCCCCAAACAGTGGTGTGAACAGTATGAAAACCCCACTTTCTCGCCCAAAGTCCACCAAAAGAACAAGCCCTTTAGATATTACCAATACAGACACTACAAACAAAACAGCCAATATAGGTGGCTGCCAACGATACTGAGATTTAAAGCATTGCTTATAACTTTCTTGGAATAAATGCTGAAACCCCCAGTTAAAGATTTAAAAGCACTTCCCCGCCGATATTTACGAATACACCACACTACTTGATTCACCACACCTATATTTTTAACATCTTTATTAATTATATCTACACCACAAATCTTGACGTTTATACCCTTTAATCACACTTTTCATTTGTTTAGTCGGATGAATACACCACAAACCCATCGAACAGAAAATCGCACGAAGGGCTATCTCTTTCGCACGTACCGCTCGCTATAGCTTTTTAGGGCTCGCGATAGAGCTTTGTCGGCGTCGCTAATGAGCTAGGGCTTCTCGCCCAACCGTCGGAGGAAAGAGATAGGCCTTCTTGGCACCGTCCAATAATTTCATATCAAGCACCAGACGTTCGGACTTTTAAATCCGACTGTAAAGAAAGGGGTTCGTGTCTTTATATCCGAACATCTCGTTTAACGCTCAAAATTAAATGTCCGAGCGAGAGAAGTTCTGGTCGGATTTACAACCCCATACACGACGGAAAATTTTAGAAAAAACATAAACTAAAAAGAAAGCTTATAAACAAATATATAATTTAAGATTTGATTACTATACCTCTTTGTCCTCTATCCTTCTCCACCAGCAAATTAACAAGAACTTTAAAGCTTTTCAAATTCTAAATCTTGAGCTAATGCTAAGCAAGATATTAGTGCTAACAAGGGAAGGAGATGTAGTAGAGAAAAGAAAGAGAGAAAACATGAGAAGATGAAAGGTTATTTGGTGCATTAAGATAAAGCTAATGGCAATTTTGTTATTAAGTAAGATATTTAAGAGTAATGTATTAAACACTGTTAAGGATAAATTTGGTATTTCAAAAATATTTTATTTTGTGGTGTATTCATAACATATTGTGGTGCGAATAACATCACTCTAAATGGAAACGTGTGATAGGGTAAACCTGACTCCTAGAATATATAGAGAGATACTTCTTTAGTGTTAGACAAATTGAGATTTCCAATTTTGTTTCTTGTTCTTTTATTTTCTTCTCAGACAATAAAAGGAGGATATATTAGGACAAAAAGAGATCATGCTAGGAAAGGAGAAAGCGATCAATACAGAAGGCTGGCTCTTCCAATTTTAATCAACTCGCTGAAAGTAATCAAGTTATAAAACAAAAATAAACCCTTACTCATGTTTCCAAACTAATAGAAAAACTATTAAACTCTTTTCTACATGAAAAGATATGCTCCATGAAAAGTTTGAAAAAGATTTATGGCTAAGAAATTTACTGTACTTCCTCTCAGTATCTATTGGCTATATTTCGTTTGTCATGTATGAATCTTGTGCATATACAAATGATGAGGAGATGAATATTACCTGTATAGTCGAATGGCTCATCTTTTCATAGGGATAGTCAAGCAAGATCTTTTACTAGCTTCGAATATCAAGTCCTACAAGTAAGCTAATACTCCAGTTTTGAATTAAGTTTCAACCATTTTTTCCATGGGGAACTCGTTAGTTATATTCAAAAATGTACTATTCTACTTGTTATATGTTGGAAATTTGCCAAGCAATATATACCACATAAACATTTATTTTTTATTTTAAATACTCTATGTAGAAAATAAGTCTTTGTGATCTAAAGTCACATCTTGTATGAATTGGAATTTTTAATACAGCTTGTTACAGGTTGGAGATCCTCTCATGTGTATATTTATTATAATATGGTTTTTCGAATGATACATTGACAACGAGTTTATAACGTATAAGTCAGAATACTTCTTAATACAGAAGCAGATGACCAGATAACTTAGTGAGAGATCAAGGAATCATGCAGCCAACCCCTGGGATTTGGAATGAAGGCATTCTCTCATGAGATGTTAAAAGTGGATGCATGAGATGCTTGGGTGTGAAGTTCAAATTCATTCCTTTTATCAAAATCCTAATTTCTATCTCGAATCCTTAAAACTCATTTATATATTCTAATTTCCCACCTAAACCATAGATCTAAATCATTTATGTTTGTTCCGCATCAGAAATGATGTCACACCTAAATCTCCTATTTTTCCACATCAATTATCTTATTTTTCTTTGGATTAGATTAGATTAAGGCATGGGTTTTCTTTTGCAAAAAAATCTCACAAGCTTAACCAAACAATCCCACAAGCTTAACCCTAGCCGTCACAATTCAACCATACAGCTTTGAAAAGGAAAAACCCCCCAAAGAAAAATTAAACCCGACAATGTTCATATCTCCCCCATCAAATCTACTCAAACCTAACCCATAACATTAATCCTCTCCTGAGCATCATCTTCCTTAATGTCACCAACTTCCCCGCCATCCACCGTCTCAAATTCATTGTCAACAATATCACCACCAAACCCTTATTCTCATGTTCCTCTACATGCATCACCACGATGTCATCCTCTTCTTCATACTTCGTCATCTTCATCAATAGACTCCATCAACGCCGTGTTACCCTTTCTAGCATCCACAACTATCACCTCGACATCCATCAACTTCTCCATCATCACTACCCGCCTCATCGATGTTCCAACTCCCCAAGTTCCATTGTCATCATCATTTCATTGAGTTATCCGATATCATCTTAAATCGAGCTCAGCAAAACTTAGCCGACTCACTCACGCCAAATTCGATTGCACAAGCTCAATTCTAACCAAAACCGAAAAGTCAAGCTAGCTCGAAATCAAGCCAAGCCGAACCAACTACGGATTACTCTAGCTGGCCTAAGTAAGCACATACACCCAAGCATACATTGTTCCTTGGCTCGAGACGAGCCGACACTGTGCATCAGCTCAATACAAATCCACATCATTAAGCCCAATTATGGTATATTTTGTGCCATATTTAGATCTTTTGCATGAATTTTCAACTTACCAAAGGTTCCTACATGTGTTTTACATAATATACGCGCTTCTCATGCTCATTGGTATTTTTTAAACTTTTAAACTTCCAAATTTAAATTCTTAGGTTTAATTAAACTTAAATATGAATTTTACATTTAGAGAATCAAAAAGATAAAGAAAATGTCAAAATTGAACGAAGAAATGTGAGAAAAAATAGCGAAACAAATTATAATATAAATAATAATAAAATGCTAATATTTGCTAATATTTGAATAGCAAAGTTGAAAATAAAGAGCAAACCAAAAGGAAAATTTAAAAAGAAAAATAATGCTGAGATAGAAACAAAAGAATAAAAAGATTGCTACAACACGAAACATCGAAGATTTAAATAGAAATGTTTTCAAAAAAGAGCAAACAAAAAAGAGAGATAAAATAAAAAAATTAGAGAGAAAACAAAGAAATTGTGAAAAAAATAAAGAGTGAAACAAAATGAAAGTTTAGAATAGTTTTTTGAAATTTTATGTTTGATAGAGATACAATGGAATTTTAATAATTTTCTATATTATGTTAACACCATTATAGTAGTTTTATGAAACAGACAGTGTTCTTGTTAGTTAATTTTTTGAGTTTAAGCTGTTTTATTGAAACAGACAAAGTTCTATTGAAAATATCAAAGTATTTGATAGTTTACGCAAATTTAGCCCATGTTTAGCTCTGTTCTAAAAAAGGCTAACGTTTGGGATGATTTATGGTAATTGAAAAGTGACCATTTGTGTCCCCATCTCCTTCTTCTTTGCCTACTTTCTTCTCTATCTCAGCCAACCCCCATGCCTCTCGATCACAACACCCCCTCTGCCTTGATCACACAAAACCCATCAACAGCATTGCCCTACCTGACCCTAACTTCAATGGGTCAGAATATGTTGCTTGAATTCTACTTAACTCTTATTTTGATTGCCGACTCAGCTAAAAGTGAAGAAGATAGCATCAACACGCTGCTCGTACAAAGAGATCTAGCACATAAGACACATGGGGGGTCTCAAGATAAATAAGAAGCTACATTGTAAGAACCATACGCCGGGATTGAAGACTACCATCTCGAATTTACATCAAGCACAATTTACAGCCTTAATGACCATATGATTTTGTATTTTGTTCTAGAGATTCGGATAACAACTATGTAGCAAAAAATCATATAGCTTTTTGTGTCCATTTAGCTTTGGAATCTCATGTAAATTTTTGTTGGTGAAAAAACTAAAAGATAGATGAATAAATACCAGCATATTCGCAGATAAATCCGCCTTTGTTCACAAACTGCGCCGCGTGCAATCCCCATCCCTTCTTCAAATCCCTAACGATCTTCAATTGGACGCAAATCCCTTTCTGAGTCGAACGATTCGCACAATCCGCCCCACACCGGCAATTGGCTCCGCACTCTCGCCTCACCCCCATCGATTCGGGGGCGCTGAAGAAACAAGGGCATGACGTCGGATCCGAGGAGCAGTCCTCGCACTCGCACCCGGATCCTATAGCAAAGTCGAATATGGACGAAACTGGTTGGCACGGAGACTGGGGTGAGGATCCGCCCCAAGATTGAGACAATGGGATGAATGAATTGATGAGAGATGAAGGGGTGTAGATGAAGTATGCGTAGGGGTGGGGCCCCACGGGGTTAATGAAGGGGACCGGGCGCTTCTCGAAGCCTCTTGAAGCGTCGGCTGAGCGTCGGGCGGTGACGGAGATGGAGATACGGTGGAGTGACCGGCAGGCGGCGGCGACGGCGGCGAGGTCGGCCGGGTGAAGATATGGAAGAACCAGCTCCGCCCATTCGCGTACTTCGGGGTCGCGGATTCTCTTCATTTCAGCAGATTTTTGGGACGGGAATTGCTACGTGTACCTACTGTTTTACTCTGCGTGCACGACCGATAAATTTTTGGGAATTTCTGATTCTCCATTTTTTGTATCTCTATCAATACTATCATGGATCGCATCACAGCCGTGAATGAGCTCGCATTCAGAATAGGATTTTCCGGCCACATCGATCATCTCTGGCCCGAGCCGCTTCCGCCCGTCGAACGCTCCAATCCGTTGAAATCTCTCCCCGGCTTCATCCTCGTAGTTCCTTAAATATCACTGTAATTTTCACGTCTGAAGTGTTAATTTGTTGCTCATGGTAGGTTATTTGTTGCTTGTTGTCGATGCAGCCACCAGCGTCGATTCGAGAAACACCGGAAACTGCGAAGAAACACCTCGAGGATATGTACCTTCAGCCGAAATTGGACCCTGATGAGTTCTCCGTCGAGAATTCCGGCAGGCAGTGGGATTTTGATTGGTTTGATAGGGCGAAAGTGCCGTTGGAGCCGTCAGCACCTCGGTCTGTCGTCGTCCCTGCTTGTGAGCTGCCTTTTAGACGTTCGAAGAACGCACCTTCGTTGTTTATTTGGGCATAGGCAGGGAGCAAAAGAAGTACATACATCCATAGTGAAAGTGTCTGTAAACTCGGCAATTCTAAGGGGTGAAAGTGTCTGTAAACTCGGCAATTCTAAGGGGTTTTGGGGGTCTTTAAAAAGATTTGTTAAAGGATAGTTTTGACATTTTTCGAAAAATTAGGAGGCCTGTAAACTCGGCAATTAGGTATGTCCCAATAGCAATTACCTAATATTTTTTGAAAAATAACGATCATTTTTCAAATGAAAATACCCCAAAATATGCCCCACTTATTTTTGCTTGTTGTGCCTGTTACGACCTAAAGATCGTAGGAGCCCGACTCCCGCCCGGATCCGTTAACATACCTCATTAACTCACCTTTACACAAAAGGGCCGCCGCCCCGAAAATCCGGGGCATCATGGAGACAGGCGCGCCTTGCAGCGCTCCCCGAACCGGCCGGGGCGGACCCCCGCAGCCGGCCGACTCTTAGTCCGACGCTAACGACAAACAACCTAAGGATAAGGACACCTGACACATACGTCACCCGACCATCCGACAAAGCACCCCCTGACGGAAGAGCCACCTGACAGATAACGCTTTCACTTTCGGCTCTGACATCCCGACAAAAGCACCCCTGGGCCGTTGCGCCGCCTGACAAAGGCAGGTCAGAGACTCCTGTTCCCGGCGTCCTTGTCCGAAGCCTCCGCCGACACCCGGGCCAGCTCAGCACGCCTAGTCATCACCCGTCAGGTATAGATACCCCCTCTCCTCTTACGGAGAAGGGGTTGCTGCAGAATTCTCTCTCATTTAACTATTCACACACGAGTGCAAAGGTCTTCCATATCTTTGTTCTCCCACCTATAGCTCGCCACGCGCGGTCGACACACCGTTAGTCAGACCGGCGTGACCAGCCCTCCATTTTAAGCCTTATCACTGACTTAGGCATCGGAGGGGCTAAGGGTTGAACCCCCAACCCAGCCCTTCTGACGAGTTGTTCGTGTTGCAGGAGAGCTCGCCTATCAACACCAGTCGGAGTCACCCCCCTGCCGTTCAACCTTGTCCAGCCGCATCCGGCGAGATTCAGCCCCGCGACCGTCACTGGCGTCGAGATCGACTTCTTCACCCCACTAATCGCTTGTCAAATAGCCTACCTAAACCCCCTTCTCCACATAACCACCGTGCCCTTGGTTCCCATTAATACAAATTCATTGTACGCGAGTTCCACCTCGTAACAATTGGCGCCGTCTGTGGGAACGAAGGGTCACACCCATGTTAGATTCCATACCGATCTCGCGGAACCCGGACCACGGCAAAGATCTCGTGGGACAGGAACCGCTCTCCCTACAAATCACCCCGGCGTCCGACCCCCTTCTGGGGATGGGCTCCGAGATCGAACACACTTCAGTCCCCGCCGTCCTGAAGAGCGTCGAGGCCGTTGCTCAGGCCAGGGGAGGCTGTCAGACGGCTGGAACGAAACCTCCGCCCGGCCCCTCAGAGCCCCTGAACGTGAGGCGAAACCTCCACCCTCAGTTCGAGGAGGAGGGGGAGCATAGGGGGCTCGCTGAGGAGATCGCGGCCCAGCAAAGGCTCCTGGAAGAGGAGGTAGAAGTCGCGCAGCGGTGGAGGCGCCTGGGGGAGGCGGCCGCCGCGCAGAGGCGTCTAGACGAGGCGGCCGAGACCACCCGGAAGGCTTACCAGGAAGAGGAGGCCGCCCGCCGCCAGCTTCGCTTCATCATCGCGGAGCGCGAGAGGCTGAGGATGGAGAACATGAGCAACCGAGAACTCCTGGACGAGGCGACGACGGCCCGGCGGCCTGGGAACGGGCGGGACCCGTTGCTGAACAGGTCCCCGCCTGGAGGGGGCGGGCCCCATCACCAACACCACCCCTCCGATACCCTGCGCGAGGAAGCCGTTTGTCGGCAACTACGCTTCCTCACCACCGAGCGTGAAAGACTCCTTCGGGAGAATCAAGAACGGATGGAGGCCCGAGGAGAGCTGGCCAGGAGGCGTGGGCGCTGGGAGGACCGTAGCCCGCAACCCGTCGAATCCTCGGCCCAAGGAAGGAGCCCCGCCTGGAGACCGTCGGGCTACTCCCCGGGGACGGAGGACCGTCGGCGACCGAGGCGCGACCGAAGCCCGACCCCCGAGTGGCGGAGGGGGGATGCGCCGGATCGCCCGACCTACCCGGAGGAGGCCACGCCACTCGCCCGGTGGATCACTTCCGCCCCCAGGCCCGTAAGGTTCAAACCCCCTCACTTGGCCACATACAATGGGGGGGCGACCCCCTCACGCACGTGCAACAATACCGGGGGGCGATGGAAGCCCAGGACGTGGATGAGGCGTTCCTTTGCCGACATTTCTCCCAAAGCCTGAGGGACACCGCGCTGGACTGGTACTTTGCCTTGCCCGCGAGGTCCGTAGGGAGCTTTGGCGAACTATCCCATAAGTTCTGCCAAGAGTTCCGGGCCGGGCGAACAAAAAAGAAGCCCTTAGACTATCTCAGCACGATAGTCCAAAGGGAGGGGGAGGGAACGGGAAGATACCTCCGCCGCTTTCAGGAGGAGAGACGGGCGGTGGTGACATGCGGCGACGAGGTGCTTATGCTGGCCTTCAAGACGGGGCTGCGGACTCGGAGCCTCCACAAATCCCTGCTCCGGGATCCACCGACCGACTATGAAGCGTTGGTAGCAATGGCGGAGAGGCACGCGTTGGCGGAGGAGACTTTGGGTGCAAAGGTTGTATTCTCCCAGGCGAAACCACCCGCATATGGGCCCCGGCCGCACCCTCGGCCGAGGCAGGAGGAAAGGGGGCGAGGCCGCGATCAGATGGCCCTACCGCGGCGGGAGCCACCCGAGCCCCGCCCGCTAGATCGCGTTGGCCCGGCTCGCGAGTTCGCTCCGGCACGGAGGCCCCCCCGGAGTCATCCCAAGACCAGAAGACCCCCCGCCGGTGCATTACACGCGACTCAATGCCCCCGTGATGGAGGTGCTGGCCGCGGCGACGAGGGCCGGGTTACTGCCGGAGCCTCCCCGGGAGATGAGGACGGACCCGGCGAGGCGGGACCCCCGGAGATACTGCCGATATCACCGGGACCACGGTCACGACACCGACCGTTGTTACTCCCTTAAGAGAGAAATCGAGCGGCTGATCCAAGCGGGTCACCTGGGGAACTTTGTCGCGGGAAGGCGGGTGGCGGCAGAAGAGAGAGCCCCCCCGGAGGAAGGGGGACGGGAACCCCCGGCGAACCGCGATAAGGAGGAGCCTCGCCCCCCAAGGGCGGTCATGCGTATTGAGATGATAACTGGAGGCCCTTCCTCGGCGGGGCGGGCGCCCGCCATCCTGGAGGCCGGGGCCCGACAGGTGATGACGGCAGCCGCCAGCCACCGACCGAAGCGAAGAAGGACACACCGACCCCCCATCACCTTTACCGAGGAAGACTGGCAGGAGACGCGGAGCCAGAACAACGACGCTCTCGTCATCGAGGCTCGGGTCGGGGCGGTTGACGTCGGCCGGCTCCTGATTGACACCGGAAGCTCCTGCGACATCCTGTTCCTGTCAACGGTCGAAAGGATGGGGTGGGGGCGCGCAGACCTAGAGCCCTGCGTGGGCCCTGTGGCCAGCTTCACCGGCCATGAGATCCCTACCGAAGGAACGATCACCTTGCCCATGACACTGGGGGAGGAGCCGAGGATCGTCACCAAGGAAACGCTTTTCGTCATCGTCGACATCGCGTCGGTGTATAACGGAATCATTGGACGCCCATATATGACGGCCATCGAGGCGCTCCCCAGCCTGCAACATCAGACGATGAAGTTTCGGACCCCGCGGGGGGTGGGACAGGTGCGGGGAGGTCGAGGGGTGCCCCAAGACCACAACCGTGTGCCGTCCCCGCCTGGGGGCCCCAGGCGGACACTGACGCCACTCGTCCCCGACGAAAGGGAGGACTTCTGCGACCAGCGGCCGACCCCGGCCGAGGAAGTAGAGGAGGTCCCAATAACCTCGGACGAGGGGAGAGTCGTCTCCATCGGGACGAAACTCCCCTCCGCCTTGAGGGCGGCCCTCGTCACCCTGCTCCGGGAGAACGCGGACATATTCGCATGGTCACCAGCCGACATGCCCAGGGTGGACCCGGCGGTAATCTCCCACAGGTTGAATGCGGACCCAGAGGCCCGGCCTGTTCGACAGAAGAAGAGGAGTGCGGGGGGCGAAAAGAAGAGGGCAGCCGAGGAAGAAGTAGAGCGGCTCCTCGAAGCCAAGTTTGTTCGGCCGGTGGACTACCCCGACTGGCTCGCCAACGTCGTTCTAGTGAAGAAGCCCAGCGGGAAGTGGCGCATGTGCGTTGACTTCACTGACCTCAACAAGGCTTGCCCGAAGGACAGCTTCCCTCTGCCCAGGATCGACCACTTGGTGGACCAGGCGTCCGGTTATGAGTTGTTGAGCTTTATGGACGCCTTCTCGGGGTACAACCAAATACCGATGGCGGAGGAGGATGAGGAGAAGACGTCCTTCGTCACCGATAAAGGCACCTTCTGTTACACCAAGATGCCCTTTGGGCTGAAGAACGCCGGGGCGACTTATCAACGGATGGTTGACCGGATTTTCGGCCCTCAGGTAGGACGAAATTTGGAGGTCTACATCGACGACATGCTGGTGAAGAGTGGAAGGGCCCTCGACCACCTCAACGACTTGCAGGAGACCTTCCAGAGGGTCCGCCGATACAACCTGAGACTAAACCCCGCGAAATGCATCTTTGGCGTGCAGTCGGGAAAATTCCTGGGCTTCATGATAACGAAGCTGGGGATCGAGGCGAACCCCGACAAGGTGACGGCCCTCACCGGTATGACGGAGCCCCGGACGATCCGGGACTTGCAGCGACTGAACGGCCGGATTGCTGCTCTGGGACGATTCCTGTCGAAATCGGCGGAGAAGTCGCTCCCCTTCTTCAGGGTCTTACGCACGGCCTTTGGCGAAGCTAAAGACAAGAGGAAGGTGATCCCGTGGGACGACGACTGCACGCGGGCGTTCGCGGAGCTGAAAGCATACCTACAAGGCCCACCGCTCCTCGCACGACCGGAGGAAGGTGAACCCCTGGGGTTGTACCTGGCGACCACCGAGGAGGCTGTTAGCTCCGTCCTAATCAAGGAAGAAGGAGGGGTGCAACGCCCTGTTTACTATGCCAGTCGGATCCTCCGGGATGCGGAGACCCGTTATAGCCCCATCGAAAAAGCCGCCTACTGCCTAATCACCACCGCCCGAAAGCTCCGACCCTATTTCCAGGCCCACCCCATAACCGTCCACACCAGCATGCCCCTCGAAAAGAACCTGAAAAGACTGGAACGGTCAGGGAGGATGCTCAACTGGAGCGTCGAGCTCAGCGAGTTCGACATAACGTACAAAGCCCGGACGGCGATCAAGGGTCAGGCGCTGGCCGACTTCGTGGTGGAATGCACCACGGAAATCCCGCCGGGAAACCAGATAGAGCAACCGTCGGCGCCCACGTCCCCCCAGAGGATCGAGGCGGGCGAACCCTCAGCGCCCCCCCGACGAAGGCAGGCGAATTATGGACCATCCACGTCGACGGCTCCGCGACGGGCTCCGGAACAGGAGCGGGAATCGTCATTCAGACTCCAGACGGATGTTCGTTAGAATACGCCCTACGCTTCGACTTCCCGGCCACCAACAATGTCGCGGAGTATGAAGCCGCGGTTAACGGGTTAAAGCTCGCCAGGGCGGTCGGGGCGACGAACGTGTTGCTCCTGAGTGACTCCCGTCTCGTCATCCAACAGATCCTGGGGGCTTCGAGGCCCGAGAGGAAACCATGAAGCGGTACCTGAATCGCATCCAGATCGAACTCCGCAAGTTCAAGAAAGCGGACGTGCAACACCTGCCTCGCTCCAACAACCTCCGGGCAGATGCCCTGTCTAAGCTGGCTTCGTCCTCAGCGGCCAAGATCGGGAAGGCAATCTACGTCGAAAGCCTGTCGACACCCTCCATCAATGAAGGGGAACTGATGTGCACGGGCACGATGACGTCCTGGATGACCCCCATTGTGAAGTATTTAGAGACAGGTGAGCTACCCGAGGAGCGGTTGCTGGCTAAGCAGGTGGAGAGACGGGCTCTGACGTTCGTGCTCCTCGACGGAGTGCTGTACCGCCGCCGTCGCGCCAATTTCGACGTCCTGCCCTACCTGAAGTGCTTGGGACCGGAACAAGCCGAGCAGGTCATCCGCGAGGTGCACGAAGGCTTCTGCGGAAACCACCACGGCGGGCGCACCATCGCCCACAAGATAATGCGCCAAGGGTACTACTGGCCGACGATGATCCGGGATGCGGTATTATACGTCAAAAGGTGCGAGGCGTGCCAGAAATTCTGCCGACGGACGACTGCACCTCCAGCCAACCTGATGCCCTTCTTGAGCCCGGTCCCCTTCGCCAAGTGGGGACTCGACATCCTGGGGCCCTTCCCAAAGGCCTCCGGGGGAAGGAAGTATCTAGTCGTCGCCGTGGACTATTTCACAAAATGGGTCGAAGCAGAGCCGCTGGCGCGGATCACGTGGACGGACATGAAGGGCTTCATCTGGCAATCCGTCATATGCCGCTTCGGGATTCCCCGTTCCATAGTCACGGATAACGGAAAGCAGTTCGACTGCGAGGGCTTCCGTGACTTCTGCTCGGGCTGGGGGATTAAACTCCAATTCGCATCAGTCGCCCACCCACAGTGCAACGGAATGGCGGAGGCCGCGAATAAATGTATCTTGAACCCGATGAAGAAGAAGGTGGACGCCGCCCTGGGAGCATGGGTCGATGAGCTACCAGGGATCCTATGGACCTATCGCACCACCCACAAGGCCTCGACCGGAGAAAGTCCCTTCATGCTAGCGTACGGATCGGAGGCGGTTGTACCTGTGGAAATCGGCGAAGAGACGCTCCGGCTAAAACTCTTCGACGAAGAAATCAACGGAGAAGGGCGCGGCCTCAGTCTTGAGCTGATAGACGAGGTCCGGGACAGGGCCCTAACCAGCCTCGTCAAACACAGCCAGAGGATGGCCCGATACTACGACTCCCGGGTGAAACCGCGGACTTTCAGGATCGGCGATTTGGTCCTCCGCGACGCCACCTTCCGCCCCGAGACTGCGCAGCGGGGAAAGCTGGCCGCCAAATGGGAGGGGCCCTACACGGTCATTGACATTGTCGGACCGGCCACCTACATCCTTGCACCCCCGAAGGGAGCGAGCTGGCCCACCCTTGGAACGCGAAACATCTGCTGAAATTCTACCAATAGTTGTGAGTTTCTCTTTTTTCGCGCAATATACACATCTACACGTTTTTTTCCCAACCTGGTTGTTCCTACACAAATTTTGCAGTTCGCTAAAACTCCAAACCTCTGGGGCAGGGCCAACCCTAGCCACCCAAACCAGAGAAGGGCACGGGCCGGGCTACGCGCCCGCTCCCCCCCTCCAGACCTCTGGGGCAGGGCCAACCCTAGCCACCCAAACCAGAGCAGGGCACGGGCCGGGCTACGCGCCCGCTCCCCCCCTCAAGACCTCTGGGGCAGGGCCAACCCTAGCCACCCAAACCAGAGGTGGGCACGGGCCGGGCTACGCGCCCGCTCCCCCCCTCCAGACCTCTGGGGCAGGGCCAACCCTAGCCACCCAAACCAGAGAAGGGCACGGGCCGGGCTACGCGCCCGCTCCCCCCCCTCCAGACTTCTGGGGCAGGGCCAACCCTAGCCACCCAAACCAGAGAAGGGCACGGGCCGGGCTACGCGCCCGCTCCCCCCCTCCAGACCTCTGGGGCAGGGCCAACCCTAGCCACCCAAACCAGAGAAGGGCACGGGCCGGGCTACGCGCCCGCTCCCCCCCTCCAGACCTCTGGGGCAGGGCCAACCCTAGCCACCCAAACCAGAGGTGGGCACGGGCCGGGCTACGCGCCCGCTCCCCCCCTCCAGACCTCTGGGGCAGGGCCAACCCTAGCCACCCAAACCAGAGAAGGGCACGGGCCGGGCTACGCGCCCGCTCCCCCCTCCAGACCTCTGGGGCAGGGCCAACCCTAGCCACCCAAACCAGAGAAGGGCACGGGCCGGGCTACGCGCCCGCTCCCCCCCTCCAGACCTCTGGGGCAGGGCCAACCCTAGCCACCCAAACCAGAGCAGGGCACGGGCCGGGCTACGCGCCCGCTCCCCCCCTCCAGACCTCTGGGGCAGGGCCAACCCTAGCCACCCAAACCAGAGAAGGGCACGGGCCGGGCTACGCGCCCGCTCCCCCCCTCCAGACCTCTGGGGCAGGGCCAACCCTAACCACCCAAACCAGAGAAGGGCACGGGCCGGGCTACGAGCCCGCTCCCCCCCTGCAGACCTCTGGGGCAGGGCCAACCCTAGCCACCCAAACCAGAGAAGGGCACGGGCCGGGCTACGCGCCCGCTCCCCCCCTCCAGACCTCTGGGGCAGGGCCAACCCTAGCCACCCAAACCAGAGAAGGGCACGGGCCGGGCTACGCGCCCGCTCCCCCCCTCCAGACCTCTGGGGCAGGGTCAACCCTAGCCACCCAAACCAGAGCAGGGAACGGGCCGGGCTACGCGCCCGCTCCCCCCCTCCAGACCTCCGGGGCAGGGCCAACCCTAGCCACCCAAACCAGAGCAGGGCACGGGCCGGGCTACGCGCCCGCTCCCCCCCTCAAGACCTCTGGGGCAGGGCCAACCCTAGCCACCCAAACCAGAGGTGGGCACGGGCCGGGCTACGCGCCCGCTCCCCCCCTCCAGACCTCTGGGGCAGGGCCAACCCTAGCCACCCAAACCAGAGAAGGGCACGGGCCGGGCTACGCGCCCGCTCCCCCCCTCCAGACCTCTGGGGCAGGGCCAACCCTAGCCACCCAAACCAGAGAAGGGCACGGGCCGGGCTACGCACCCGCTCCCCCCCTCCAGACCTCTGGGGCAGGGCCAACCCTAGCCACCCAAACCAGAGAAGGGCACGGGCCGGGCTACACGCCCGCTCCCCCCCCTCCAGACCTCTGGGGCAGGGCCAACCCTAGCCACCCAAACCAGAGGGGGGCATGGGCCGGGCTACGCGCCCGCTCCCCCCCTCCAGACCTCTGGGGCAGGGCCAACCCTAGCCACCCAAACCAGAGAAGGGCACGGGCCGGGCTACGCGCCCGCTTCCCCCCTCCAGACCTCTGGGGCAGGGCCAACCCTAGCCACCCAAACCAGAGAAGGGCACGGGCCGGGCTACGCGCCCGCTCCCCCCCTCCAGACCTCTGGGGCAGGGCCAACCCTAGCCACCCAAACCAGAGAAGGGCACGGGCCGTGCTACGCGCCCGCTCCCCCCCCTCCAGACCTCTGGGGCAGGGCCAACCCTAGCCACCCAAACCAGAGGGGGGCACGGGCCGGGCTACGCTCCCGCTCCCCCCCTCCAGACCTCTGGGGCAGGGCCAACCCTAGCCACCCAAACCAGAGAAGGGCACGGGCCGGGCTACGCGCCCGCTTCCCCCCTCCAGACCTCTGGGGCAGGGCCAACCCTAGCCACCCAAACCAGAGGTGGGCACGGGCCGGGCTACGCGCCCGCTCCCCCCCTCCAGACCTCTGGGGCAGGGCCAACCCTAGCCACCCAAACCAGAGAAGGGCACGGGCCGGGCTACGCGCCCGCTCCCCCCCTCCAGACCTCTGGGGCAGGGCCAACCCTAGCCACCCAAACCAGAGAAGGGCACGGGCCGGGCTACGCGCCCGCTCCCCCCCTCCAGACCTCTGGGGCAGGGCCAACCCTAGCCACCCAAACCAGAGGGGGGCACGGGCCGGGCTACGCGCCCGCTCCCCCCCTCCAGACCTCTGGGGCAGGGCCAACCCTAGCCACCCAAACCAGAGAAGGGCACGGGCCGGGCTACGCGCCCGCTCCCCCCCTCCAGACCTCTGGGGCAGGGCCAACCCTAGCCACCCAAACCAGAGAAGGGCATGGGCCGGGCTACGCGCCCGCTCCCCCCCTCCAGACCTCTGGGGCAGGGCCAACCCTAGCCACCCAAACCAGAGAAGGGCACTGGCCGGGCTACGCGCCCGCTCCCCCCCTCCAGACCTCTGGGGCAGGGCCAACCCGAGGGGGGCCACGTACCCCTGACTCGGAAAAGCAAAAGAAAACGGGGGCACGCGAACCGGGACAAAATGACATCAGTTCCCGAGTCGACGGCCCCGATGGGACTCGACGAAACGAAAGGACGCTCGCGAAACACGCCACCATTAATGATGCGCTCCAAAAGAGGACACGCAAGAGCCACCTGGCCAAGGCGGTTTCCTACAGGCGCGAATTCAAGGAGCCCATTAATAATGCCAGCTCAGCGCAATAAATAAGGGAGAAACCGTCAACAAGATCTACCTATAAAGAGGCCATCCCCCCCCCCCCCCCCCCGAAGAGAAAAAATCAACAGACATGAAAAACCGCCACTTGATCCCCCCACCCTCCGGGAAAAGGGCCGAGATACACCGCCCTAACAAAAGAGAGGTCACCGGCCATCAATGGTTCCCGCCGCCCAGAACGGCGGTGCCTAGATCCCCAACACCACTAACTGGATATTCCGCTTACAAACGGATCGCTATCCGGATATTCCGCTTACACACGGGAAATCCACCTTTCACGCCTCCGTCCCACAAACGGGGACGAGGCGGAGAAAGAATGGCATCCGTTCAAAGTAATCTGGGCAGGCGAGAGCCCCCAGCGCTGGCCGGCCAGTACCTCCTCGCCCTCGACCTCCATCCGAGGACCTCGGCAAGGCTGCATCACCGACAAGCCCAAACGGCGAATCCTGGCATGTCAGCTCGCCGAGGCGCCATCGGGCTCGGGACCCCACCCTTAAACCGAAACAGCGAGGCGTGGGGCAGCGGGGAACGGCCCGATGCTCAAGAACCTCCCCAGGGGGCAGGGCGGGGCAAGCCGGCTTCCCTTCTCAGCGCCTATACCGGACCGAGGAAAACCCTGTCCGCGAAAAAAGACAAGGCAGCGGAGGGAAGGCGGCCCGGTCGGCAAGGTACCCCCCACCTATCCCGAGCCAAAGAGACCTCGCAACACTTCAGCCCAGACGGCGGCCCCTCGCCTCCGCGCCAAGATCGGCTCAAGACAACTTGCCCACACGGCCCGCGGAAGCCCCAGGACCCGGCGGTCATTAGGCCCGTGCGACCGGGCAATGACAGCTCTAAAGCCCCTCCCCGACTCGGTTCTGACCCGACAACGGGTGATGAACTAAAAACTAATGTACAAGCTGTGGCCCAGCACTCATAAATTTAAACGAAAACATTGTTCTTTGAATATCATAGCATGTGTCTATCCCCCCACGCCAAGCACCGGGCGAGCAACGCGCCACCCCGCCTAACTAACCTAGGACACCTACGAAATCGGGGACGGACAGTCCCGCTCCCCCTGCTCCCTGAAACCCACCAACAACTTTCCCCATGGCGAAAGGGGGTGCACTGGGGCTCGCCTCGCATAACCGGCTCGGCCAAACACCAAATCAGGATAGACCAGTGCGTCCCATCCCGAACCCGTTCGAGGCCGCCCCAAATGCAACACGGGAAGACAACATCCCCCTCCCCCAGACAGGACACGGGAATGTTGGGGGCATAATGGGTATAATGGGTAAATTACGTAGCTCCCGCAAGAAGCCAAGACACGTGACCCGGATCGGACCGGTCGCAAGACAGAAACCCCGAAATATACGCCGTCCTGAAATGACAGCGGCCTTGTCCCGTCACAACAGCGCCTCGATGCGACTCAACATAACGAAAGGACGCGGGTTCAACACGCCATCAGCAGCGACACGCCCCCCAAGAGGCCAGAGTGCCGGATACCGCCAGGAAAAGGCGATTCCCGAAGCGCGTGATTCCGCAGAGCCCATGAGCGACGCTAATCCACGGCGTTACCTAAGAGAAACCCGTCCGCAACACCTCTCTATAAATACCCCCCCTCCAGAGATCAGGGTAAAGGAGGAAGAGAGACGGGATTCCCCTCCCCTCACTCCGGGCATAAAGCGGCCCTAAACGCCCCGCCGAGCTACGAAAAAAGCCGATAGCCACCGACGAACTTCACTTCCCCCGACGATGGGCGCCACAGCCCCGCCACCTCCAACCGGATATTCCCCTTACACGCGGAAGGCCCCGCCCGCCAGCTTGCCTCCTGCTTGTTACTGTATCAAAAGGCAGGTTCAGACGGACGTCCGCGTGCCGCAACACCCCAATTAACGCCGTCCCCCTCGGCGCCGCCACCGCCACCTCGTCCTCAACCTCCCTGGGGTTCCCCCTCGGTGCGCAGGATTCCTAGCGAGGAACTCTCCAGCGCGGCGGCGGCAAGGCAGATCGCGAGGAAGCGAGGAAAGGGAAAGGAAGAAGCTCCACCCGACAAACGAGGGTCAGCCCCCCGGAAGGGGGAACCACCACGGGACTTCATCCCTGATTAAACCAAATGGTGGTTCACGGCGCGTCGGCCCCTCCCCGGACAACGAAGCAGAAGGAACTAGGCGGTCAGTAAAAGGGAAGACCGCCCGGCAACAGGGATCTACCCACCCCGATACACCCCGATATAGCGGGCGACGAGTATAAACCACCGCCCATCCCGACCATAGGCTGGGTCACACCTGCGCTATCACTGTAAATATCATCTAAATCTCCGGTAAAGGTTGATGAATAATATTCCTCCTTATGGATGCCTTCCCTGAGCCCAAGAGCACAACAGCTGGGAGGTCCACCGGGCACAGTGCGGTGGAAGTCCCGCGAAAATCACAAACATGTTCGGTAAACACATCTCAGCAAAAACCACAACCTTCTCAAAAAGTCGGGCTCCCCCAAAATCCGACCCAGCCGCCACATAAAGCGGCGCGCCGTTATGAGGCAACGCCCCACTTGGTTCCCACGCGGGATGAGACCTCGCGATCCCGCAACAGCGGGCAATACCCCGCGGAAGCAGCGTATCCAACCCTGAGCTTGGACCCAAGCCCGAGTCCGGTTAAAGGATAATGTTACGCCATCCGAGACGAACCGGGCTTCCGCCTCGCACTCGAATGCCGGGGGCAATTGTTACGACCTAAAGATCGTAGGAGCCCGACTCCCGCCCGGATCCGTTAACATACCCCATTAACTCACCTTTACACAAAAGGGCCGCCGCCCCGAAAATCCGGGGCATCATGGAGACAGGCGCGCCTTGCAGCGCTCCCCGAACCGGCCGGGGCGGACCCCGCAGCCGGCCGACTCTTAGTCCGACGCTAACGACAAACAACCTAAGGATAAGGACACCTGACACATACGTCACCCGACCATCCGACAAAGCACCCCCTGACGGAAGAGCCACCTGACAGATAACGCTTTCACTTTCGGCTCTGACATCCCGACAAAAGCACCCCTGGGCCGTTGCGCCGCCTGACAAAGGCAGGTCAGAGACTCCTGTTCCCGGCGTCCTTGTCCGAAGCCTCCGCCGACACCCGGGCCAGCTCAGCACGCCTAGTCATCACCCGTCAGGTATAAATACCCCCTCTCCTCTTACGGAGAAGGGGTTGCTGCAGAATTCTCTCTCATTTAACTATTCACACACGAGTGCAAAGGTCTTCCATATCTTTGTTCTCCCACCTATAGCTCGCCACGCGCGGTCGACACACCGTTAGTCAGACCGGCGTGACCAGCCCCCCATTTTAAGCCCTATCACTGACTTAGGCATCGGAGGGGCTAAGGGTTGAACCCCAAACCCAGCCCTTCTGACGAGTTGTTCGTGTTGCAGGAGAGCTCGCCTATCAACACCAGTCGGCGTCACCCCCCTGCCGTTCAACCTTGTCCAGCCGCATCCGGCGAGATTCAGCCCCGCGACCGTCACTGGCGTCGAGATCGACTTCTTCACCCCACTAATCGCTTGTCAAATAGCCTACCTAAACCCCCTTCTCCACATAACCACAGTGCCCTTGGTTCCCATTAATACAAATTCATTGTACGCGAGTTCCACCTCGTAACAGTGCCTAAAGAGAGGCAGCTACCACAATTACTCATCGTCTATAACATGTAAAAAATTTGCACGTTATACACGATGTGTAAAAATTTTACTAGTTGTGTGCTATAAGTAATGTTAGTGTGCATAAATTTTTACTCACCATGCACAACATGCAAAATTTTTGTCTATAGTACGGATAAGTAATTTTGACATGTGCATCACATTTACTCACCGTGCACAACTTGCAAAATTTTTGTCTTTTGTGCTAGTACATCACATTTTACTCATCGCACATAAGAAGCAAAATGTTTGCATTTTATATGCATTGACATGAAATCATCATATGAATATGCTAACTATTATTTTTCTATTAAAGCTAACTATTACAACTGAACAAAATTTTCGTTGTCCGGCACATGTTCTCTTTAGGCCAGAGACTCGTTAATCACTATCCCTGATTAATGCTGCTAACCAGTTTAAACAATGTTGAAAGAAACTGAAAAATATAATTAAGAACCCTAATTGCCCTACTAAAAAGGAATATGCCACAGCTCTGGCTTGCTATACGAAATATTTGTTCTGTATTTGATTTCATGTTCGGCATTTGAATGTAGATATTGGCATCCAAGGGTGGTTTAAAATACGGATACTAATATTGAAATGATAAAATGAATCTCTCTGGATATACATTCCAATATGCAAGACATGTGTGAAAGCATATATATATTTCAAGCATATTAACTATATATATTTCAAGCATGTATTTTACATAAAAATTTATAAAATTACATCATCTAGAACTCTTTTAACATATTTACATGTTAAAACATTAGATTTATCTTCGTAGTTTATTGTTTTTATTTTCCCTCTTATTTATATCTGTTTATACCTTACTAATATCATATAAAATATTTGAATCCAATTTACAATCACATTCTGTTGAGAACACACCAAAATTACTTAACGCGTACACCAGGCAAAAATTTTGTCTGCTGTGTTCGTTGAGTAAATTTGTTCCCTTTCATCCATTTTACTCAATGCGCACAACATGTAAAATTTTTGTCCGTTGTGCACGGTGAATAAAAATTAAATCATCGTAGAGACCAAAATTACTTACCCCACAACATGCAAAAAAAAATTGCCAATTATGTGCATTGATTAAAAATTGATGACCATACAAATAACAGTCACAACCCGTTTCTGTGTTTTTCTCACGATTGTCAACTTTTTCTTTTACCTCCAACAAACATCTGATTTCTTCTTGTCATATTTTCGTTCCATTAAATCATTCGTGACCTAATTGTCAAGGGAAAGATGACGAGACCAAGCATGTCCGCTTTACAAATCAATAATTGTTAGATATGCTTACCAAAACATTTGAGAAGTCACGTGTTGATTTTATTTATACTTGCACGGAAACATATAACATGTATCCATCACCTTGTAAAGCAATGCAATTTAAAACCCCAAACATCTGCACATG
Organism: Scilla litardierei; assembly: GCA_030789695.1. Classification (NCBI taxonomy): domain Eukaryota; kingdom Viridiplantae; phylum Streptophyta; class Magnoliopsida; order Asparagales; family Asparagaceae; genus Scilla; species Scilla litardierei. The sequence continues at coordinate 154,297,080 of CM061139.1, read as the reverse complement.
CACATCTAAGTACATCTTAAAGCCAAATAATCTAAAAATTCAAGCAGCAAAATGTAAAACTCCAGATGTCGAAACTCGAATAATTTGAAAAATGAAAGTTGATGATAAGACAAGCAAAATTTTCAGGAACTACAGTAGTAATTGAAACAAATGAAAAATGAATTTTTTGTGACTGTACAATTCTACACAGTAACATAATTCAGTAATTCAAGGAATTTGGCATACACACGTATGGCCTACATGAAACATGAATCAGCTGCAAGTATTGATAATCTGCTCGTTTGTTGAAGCTTGTCACAAAATTAGAATGCCCATTGGAAATATCATTTGCCTGTTAATGCACAATGCCTTCTGATCAGCCCAGATATTTATGTAAACAGAAAAATAACAATAGAAATCAAGCATCCCCAATTTCTGAAATGCTTGATATAATAACCACGGCAATGGCCTCTATCGGCCCTGAGCATAAGCATTTTCAAGGACTTGGACGCCAGGACCATAGATCTTACAGCAGCGGTCACTGAAAGAACCAACTAGCCTAGAAACAACCTCCTTGAAGAACATTGAAGCCACCTGCCCCACAAAAAGTTGCCTCAAGTCATACACCACATCCTAACGAAAATCAAGTCTCTTCAGACAGAACAAAACATAAGGAAAAAATAAGAGTCATCAATGTATGGCAAGACCACAAGATTCTCCCTGATGGGCCAAATTACTAGATACAGTGAAATTGTTTGTTACTGACGAAGAAATAACAATTCAATTTTTGGGTTGTGCATAGAGCATATTCGGTGCAGATATCGCAGTAACGGTTTAAAAAACAGATATTCGACAGAATATTTAATAGAGTTGAATAAATATTATTCTACCTGTATTCACTTAGATGCAGATTTATCTGATATTTCAACAATCCATTTACAAACATAGTTGTATGTTAACAAAACCCACAGCAAACAGGATGTGTTCTAATAAAAATAATAATAATAATAGATACAAAATTTCAATGACAAAAATCACTAGCTTGTAGTGAAGTAGCAAAATCAAACAAAAAGTTTTTTTATTAAAATCCAACTGATATCTAATCTAATTCAAATGATGTTAGTTTTTGTTATCATAGCAGTAGCTTAATTAAGAATACTAATTGATATTTTTTTGAGATGTGTGTGGGTTAAGACCTTTAGGTAGAGCTGGCAACCAAACCCAACCCACTATAGACAGGTTCAGGCCAGGCACATGAGTCTGACATATGAACAACCTGACCAGCCGACCTGTTAGCAGGTTGACCTGCCAACAACACAACCTAAACCCAGTTGCCACTCCTTCAGTCCTGCTTTTAGGTTTTATTTAAACCCGATAAGGAACTGATTAACAACTACTTGGGCTTTCAAAATTGTACATGGCTTCAAAGCATATGATACATGTCAAACAAGTGTTAGTCGGTGTACGGCATGTGGCCAACTGTGGCCAACACGGATACGACACTCATTATGAATGCTTAATAGATCATGCACCAAAGTAGCACCAGAGCCAGACAGGATTCAATCCACAAAGGCTGATTCTAACTTAAACTAGCTAAACAGTTTAGACTGAAAGGTCATATGCCATCGATAAAGCATCTCGAGTAACTGTGCTGGAACAAGAACCACTTAGATGTCCAAGCATAATCCTTCACCGAAAAAAAGAGGCCACATTCAAACAAAATTTACTTGATGGATCAAGGTAACAGTCATCCAAATATTAAAAGATACTGTGAATAGCTTCAAGCCTTGAGAGGAAGTATGCGGTTCATAATAGTGGAGAAACATTCCTGGCTAGGCGAAACAACTAATATGTAGACATATTAGCGGTTTTTTGAGTGAGAGACATATTGGCGACATTACTCATATATAAATTGGGATTAATGTAGAGCAGGCTGGATCAGGTGCAAGACACAGAGAGGTGGGCCCCAACGAGTACAAGCCCCCAGGGCCTCAACGAGTACAAGCCCATGTGAGGGCTTGTACTTTCAACCTTTTTTGTGTCTTGCCACCTGATCCATTGGCAGCTTTTTTACATTAAATCCATATAAATTTGCACCGCTCAACATATATCAATACGCTAAGAAGTTTTCAAAATGCTGAGGATGCATTAGATTTTAACACATTGATGAGTTTGTGACCAACATGGTTCCATGCAGGACAGGTAAGCATATATGACTTGTTTATACACAACTAACATAAATATCTAGTGGTAAAATTAATGTTGATTCTTATGAAGATTTGAATAAAACTATTATTGATGCACGGGTACGACCCACGAAGCATGGAAGAAATAATGAGACCCATTTAAAGACTTAAGCATTGGCCCAATAACCCAAAACCCATCAGCAGGGGTGAGTGAATACTCAGTCCATGAAACGGCTCATTCGACCGTTAAGGTTTCGCTGATTACAAGGGAGTAGTTAATGGAGACCGGGTAAATGGACGGCCATTATCAACAATTTCGGAGAAGATCCTGCCCTAATCAATGAAAAACCGTTATGCACAATCAACAGAGATCACCAACTATAAATAGATGAAAAGACAACGTAGGAAGGGTTCAGACTCCGAATGTACGAAATAACTACGAAATAGCTGATACTCTAAATTATTATTTTTCCACTCTTATATTTCTTCCTCCAAATAGCTTAATGTGACTGATTCGAGGCAAACCTCTGTGGGTCGATCTCGACAGCCTCGAGCCTTTACTTAAGTCCAATTCTAACTTAAGTATCGGATGAGATTTGGGTCGAAACCCAGATCCGACCCCTCTGACGTTCCTTTGTGGTGCAGGAGATCAAAGCTTGATCCAACAGGAGGGTCGAATGGCCGTACCCATCGACCATTGTTCGAGGGTCGACCCAACTTGAAGGTCGAACGATCATCATATTTCGATACGGGTCGAACGAGTCTCCGCCCTGTGCTCTCATCTCAACAACTATCGACCCTGGTTCTGCCAACCGATGGTCCCACTTCACCAGTTGACAAGGCTCCATCTCGACAGAAGAGTTCATGTCAACCCAATCACTGTTACCAAGCTCAATAAGAAGAGAAAATTGGGTAAATGCCACCGGGTCAAACATGGTTTTTAATTTTTACCACCAAGTTTAAAAAGTTGGCTAGAATAACACCCCAACTAAAAAAGAGACGAAAATACCCCCAGTCAATAAATAAAAAACCCTGCGAAAACCAAATCGGTCGTGGGTCGCACTCCTCCAATTTGCCGCCTAAATCGTCCCCCTTCCTGCGAAACCCATAACACCTCCCATCTTCCTCCTCTCCGACCAGCCCTCCACCGCCGTTTTCTGTCTTCAACCGCCTATGTCGTAGCTGCAACGATCCCAACCACCAAACCCACAAACCCTTCGCCGCTTCTCCAACTCATACGGCGTAGCCCTCGCAAGCAGAACTCACAGCACCGACGTACCAAGCCTACAGAGACTTTTTGATTTTCGAGCCAGGTAAGTAATTTGCGCATATTTTGGAATTTTTTTGTGATTTTGTACAAGTTTTTTTGGGGTATTAATTTAGGGTTTTGGGAAGAATACAATTTGAGAAGAATACGAAGATGTGCATCAATATGCATGTTCAAATTCTTCGCAAATGTACAGGATATTGATGCTCATACCACTAAACTTGCATAATTGGAGATGAGCATCAATATGCGGTAAAATACGTTGGAATACGTTAGTAAACGCTGGTTTACGTGACATATAGAAGCGCAAAGCAGCGCATATCAGCGCAAATTGGTGTATATCAGCGTAAAGCAGTGCATATCAGTTAATTTGAAAGAATAATACTACATACCTAACTAGGAAGCAGTTTTATGCGATGAGCAGCATGTTTTTGTATTTTTTTTTGTAAAATACGATGTTATACGCTGTTAAACACTGACTTATTAGGTAAATAATTTGGCTGATTAGTGTTATACGCTGACTTGGAGTTGTGCATACCACTAAACTTGCATAATTGGAGATTAGCATCAATATGCGGTTAAATACGTTGGAATACGTTAGTAAACGCTGGTTTACGTGACATATAGAAGTGCATAGCAGCGCATATTGGTGTATATCAGCGTAAAGCAGTGCATATCAGTTAATTTGAAGGAATAATACTACATACCTAACTAGGAAGCAGTTTTTTGCGATGAGCAGCATGTTTTTGTAAAATACGATGTTATACGCTTACACTGTTATACGCTAACTTAATTATCTAATATCCTGATATGTTTTGCGATATGTATATGGGTAAAATCAAAGTTAATAATCGTGCTTCCGTGGATTGCATACGAGAGGCTAAGGCATTCTTGGGCGTAGATGCCTACCAGAAAATGTTGAAGGCGTACAGTTTCATAGAGTACTTGTCTAAGCTTGAGAAATTCTCAATACAAAGTCCGACTTTGCATTGGTTATTATCTAGAGGGGAGGTTGAAAGCAGTAACCCTAATAAACGCGCATTGAAGTTCAACATAGCGGAGCATTCGTATACATTTGTTCATGTGGAATTTGCGCTTGTTACTGGCTTGCCATTCGGGGAGTTGGCAAGCCAGTAACAAGCGCAAATTCCACATGACCAAATGTATACGAATGCCCCGCTATGTTGAACTTCAATGCGCGTTTATTAGGGCTGTTACTGCTTTCAACCTCCCCTCTAGATAATAACCAATGCAAAGTCGGACATTGTATTGGGAATTTCTCAAGCTTAGACAAGTACTCTATGAAACTGTACTCCTTCAACATTTTCTGGTAGGCATCTACGCCCAAGAATGCCTTAGCCTCTCGTATGCAATCCACGGAAGCCCGATTATTAACTTTGATTTTACCCATCTACATATCGCAAAACATATCAGGATATTAGATAATTAAGTTAGCATAACAGTGTAAGCGTATAACATCGTATTTTACAAAAAAAATACAAAAACATGAGCTCATCGCAAAAACCTGCTTCCTAGTTAGGTATGTAGTATTATTCTTTCAAATTAACTGATATGCACAGCTTTACGCTGATATACACCAATTTGCGCTGATATGCGCTGCTATGCACTTCTATATGTCACGTAAACCAGCGTTTACTAACGTATTCCAACGTATTTAACCGCATATTGATGCTCATCTCCAATTATGCAAGTTTAGTTGTATGCACAACTCCAAGTCAGCGTATGACACTAATCACCCAAATTATTTACCTAATAAGTCAGTGTTTAACAGCGTATAACATCGTATTTTACAAAACAAATACAAAAACATGTTGCTCATCGCAAAAAACTTCTTCCTAGTTAGGTATGTAGTATTATTCCTTCAAATTAACTGATATGCACTGCTTTACGCTAATATACACCAATTTGCGCTGCTTTGCGCTTCTATATGTCACGTAAACCAGCGTTTACTAACGTATTCCAACGTATTTTACCGCATATTGATGCTAATCTCCAATTATGCAAGTTTAGTGGTATGCACAACTCCAAGTCAGCGTATAACACTAATCAACCAAATTAATTACCTAATAAGTCAGCGTTTAACAGCGTATAACATCGTATTTTACAAAAAAAATACAAAAAACATGCTGCTCATCACATAAAACTGCTTCCTATTTAGGTATGTAGTAATATTCCCTCAAATTAACTGATATGCACTGCTTTACGCTAATATACACCATTTTACGCTGCTATGCACTGCTTTACGCTTCTTTCGTTCAAGTAAAACAGTGTTTACTACCGTATTCCAACGTATTTTGCAGCATATTGATGCACATCTTCAAAAAAACTTATTTTGCTTAACATGCAGGTTGAGTAGTGTGAGCATCAAGAATTTGAACATGCAATACATTAACATTTTATGTTTTACTTGCGATATTGTGTAAATTTGAACATGCAATAACTTAACATTTAATTTTACAGGGTATTCAAGGGGAGGAGTATTGTCAAAATGCGAATTATTTGAACATGCAATAACTTAACATCTTCGTATTCTTCTCAAATTGTATTCTTCCTAAAACCCTAAATTAATACCCCAAAAAAACTTTTACAAAATACCAAAAAAATTCCAAAATGCGAAGCAAAATATGCGCAAATCACTTTCCTGGTTCAAAAATCAAAAAGGCGCTGGAGGCTTGGTCCGGCGGTGCTGTGATTTATGCGTCGTCTGAGCTTTGCGAGGGCTACGCCATATGAGTTGGAGAAGCGGTGAAGGGTTTGAAGGTGCGTTGGTTGGGAGCGTTGCAGCTACGTGAGATGCAGTTCAAGACGGGAACGACAGAGGGATGGTCGGAGAGGAGGAAGATGTGCGATTTGGGCGGCAAATTGGAGGAGTGCAAACGACGTGCTGTAATTGGTTTTTCCCGGGGTTTTTACCTTTTGCTTTTTTGTGGTTTAATTTTTGTGAATATGCTAGGTGTATTTTCGTCTCTTTTTTCGTTAGGGTGTTATTCTAGCCAACCTTTTAAATTTGGTGGTAAAAATTAAAAACCCTTGTTGACCGGTGGCATTTACCCAATTTTCTCCAATAAGAAGGCACAAAACAAGGTATTAAAGTAGCTATTAGCAGACCGCAGTATTTGAGGACAAATATAAAAATAAAAAACAATAATCAACATATAGCTTCCAGAGACATGCACAAGTAAGTTGGTTGCATCTCTTTGTAGACAAGTTTCTATGGTTTCATACTTCTCCTGTATGGCCACCAGAACAATCATGGGAAGACTTAGTATGAACTAACCGACCTTTATTGCCAATAGATAATATTACTTATAAAGAAAACCAGAACTATTCTAGGATATAGGTTTTTACAACAGAGACTAAAAGTTTCACAAAATAGGGAGATTAAAAGAAGATATATTTTAGATTGATTTTCTTTCATTTTTAACTTTTTTCAATAGAATATGAAAAGGTTTCCTTTCCAATTAATAGTTTTTAACGAACCTTCCCTTATAAACCACATTGTATAAAATTTGTCAGGGGATGCTATTGTTTGGGTTCTAAACTCAAGACTTTTTCTTGGATTTCAAATTTTGGTGGTATTGATTTTGTACTCTAAGTTGTATTCTTAAAATATAGTATTATTGATTATTAGGACCTGAGTCCGATTGAAAATTCCAGAACACTTTTCCGTCCAAGTATTTATAGTTGACCTAAGCCAACACCCAAAAGAAATTCAAGAAAAATCATTGGACTAGAGCTGCACAGGTGGATTTCCCTTTCTACATATAATTGACCTAAAGCCTAAAGCCAAAGAGGAGTTGGGAGATAGAAGGGGAGCGAAGTCAAACGGCCGGAGACAACGAGGTTGAGGGGGAGAGAGACAGATTGAGATTGATAATTTGATGTTATATTGCTTGAATCTGTTGATATTATCAAACATTACTGCGATAGTTATCTATAGCTTGTATTAATGTTTATTAGATTTTTTGCAGATTTTAACTCTTTTTTATAATATTTATTGTATTTAATGAAACAATATTCCAAATAAGTTTATATCTAAAAAAACATGTACCTTACACTACACGCTACACTTCGCGTTATCAGAAGACCTAGTACCGCTAAACCATGCGCACTAATCTAGTTTCAACATTGTTGAGTGGTTGGGTCGTGTGCGCATGCAGCAATACAACATCGACAGCAATAGAAGCCGAAGCCTCCTTCCTCACTCATTATTCTTCCTCTCTCATCCCATTTCATGAATTACAATGGTAAAATCCAATTTGAATCTTTTTCTTCAAGATATTTGGATTTTTCAAAGATTTTAGCAACTTGAATCTTTTTCCTCGAGATATTTAGATTTTTTGAAGATTTTAGAAACTTGAATGGAGAAGAAGAAAATATTGGAAATTGTAAGGTTTTCAATAAAGGAAAAGAGCAAAATGAAAATTGGGGTGGTGGAAATTTTTGGATTTTGAATTTGAAAGAAGAATCAGATTAAACTTGTATTAATTTGTTTGAGATTTTCAGAATTTCGTCATCTGAAGAAAAAATGAACTTTAGAATTTGTAATGATAAAATAACACAAATCAATTTCTAAAAATAATTACTAATAAATCAATAATTAAATGTTCATAATATTATAATGCCAAGGGTAATTAATTAGTGATATTTTAACAATAATTTGGTTTTGGTCTTCCTAATATATTTTATAAGATAAAATTATCAATAATGGCATATCATATAGGAACCTAAAATCTGTCATAATACAAGTCGAACTTGTCCAAGAATCCTACTGAATCCCAGCAAAATGTCCTGATTCATAATCCAACCATGACAATTGTTCTAGTCCTACTAAATTATCCAGAACCAATGCCACCCCCTAGCAGATCTAGCAGATTAAACTGAGATAAAATATTTTAGTCATGAATACTATGATTGATTTAACAGTTTAATACAAACATAACGAGGAATGCTCAAGAGTTATGTTCATTAAGAATTAATAACACAAAATCAATTAACCTAGTTTACTACAATTAGAATAATTAGAATGTTTCAAGGGGATTTTTTTTTGGTTGGGGGGGGGGGGGAATAAAAGAAACAAGCAAGCTGAAGAAATATTGACTTACTACCCTGAAGGTATAACACGTGAACAAATTAACCAATGTTTAATCTTCAGTATTAAAAACATGCTTCTTACATGCAATTTTCAATCTGCTTTCCCAAGTATAACACAAGTAAATATGAATCTGAGATCCATCCATAAATTGGATAGATAAGGAAGTTGGAAACAATCATCAGAATCAGAAAAGAAGACAAAGTGGTCGGAAATGAACAAAATCAAAGAAGATACGTTATATAAGCATCCATTTGCATATGAAAGCTTACACAAATTTAAATTCAGGAACAAAAGGATGTCTAATACTATATATGTGCAAGGATCGATCAAAAATAACACTCGCACAAATAACACAGATTTCAAGCCTTGAATACTGTAGTGTCTGGTCATTCCTCTAGTACTGAATATGACAGAAAATAAAAGATATAATTATACCTGGCGGTATAGTGGTGACTGGAACTTGAAATCCACCAAGAAATAAAGGTCACATGTTCCCGGAACAGGACCAGGATTAAATTCCCAAATGTTAATCAAATGCTCAAAAAGGCCGCTTTCTGATGCAGATGTCTGCCAATAGAACATGCCATATGTGAACCAAATTGCAGGGTTCATAAAGTATAACCATCAAATTTGGTCACTTAAAGAATAACATGCATTACTTAACTGTATAGATTTGGGAACAAAACCCAACTACTTTTACTAACTTGGAACTTTCAATTATAGAAAAATATTAAACTGTGAATATCAACCCACTAACAGACCCCAAAAAGTGAGTCATGTTATGTGTGAAATATTGATCAATGAGTGGAAACATAAAAGCATGAATTCATCAACAAAGTATGTTAAAATAAAGTCATAAAATTAGAACAGTTGGTTAGATGTCATTTAATGGCTGCAGACTAGAAGATTCTTTTCTACGCCCTAAAATAGTAGTATTTTGCATATTTCTTTCCTAACGGTTTGGTGATAAGCTTTCATGGTTTCACTCCTTTTCCACACTAATGTATTTCCATAGTTGTTTCCTAATTTCTTTCCGTGTAAGTTACAATTCTCAGCTACTACATAACAAACTAATAACATATCAAATGGTCCAATAACATGCCATCCCACCCAGTTCCCAAGGACAATGCACCTTTATAGTGAACTACGCCTGCAAAGGCGAGGTGCAATCAAAAGGATCAATCACAAAACATGAAGAATAAACTTGCAAGATAGTCATGTTCGAAATACAATCATGCAACATATCATTTGATTTATCAATGAATAAAAACACCTTAATATAATTTGGTTTCTTCAGTTCAACGTGGGAGATATAGCTTTCAACCAAAAACTTGAAGCCGATCTCCAGCTCTGCATCAAATGATCCATCGTTATTTCTCCTTAGAATCGTGGACCGTTGACACCATGGAACAAAATCCTCGTATAAATCAACAGCTGCAACTACCGCAAACAATTGCTCTGGAGAGTACCTATCATCGACATAACCATAAGCATGTCCACCCATTGTATGAAAATGTAATGAATCGCAGAAATATTAATGATTTGTACCAAAAAAAGCCTGCTATTTCCAAAAACAAAACATACAAACATGGTTCCATGATTGAACGATCACAACAAGGACATGCATGTGTTCAAATAAGTTAGTTGACATGTCACTTCTATGTATAGGTCGTTATATATACAAAAGGAACTTTACCCAAGAATTAGACATCCAGTAATATATTGAACATAAGAAAGCATGAACAAAAGCAATAAAAATTGACCTAAAAAGCCGCCTTCTAATAAAAATATCAGAAAAAAATTAAAATAAAGTTGTTCCTAATTAAAATTCACAATTAGCTCGACTTACCCCATCACGCGCCTCTCCTCATACGTCTTCGACAAAACATCTCCTTCTTCCCCATCTCCTACCCCTAAAAAACATCTGCTTTGCGATTTGCAATACAAGTTTCCAATAGACGGGCCGACCTCTCTACCACTATCGACCAAAGAATCGATGCTCGGACTCCCAATCCGAGCGACACTGCTAAGGCTCCTGGTCTGATAGAATCTCTCGGGTTTCGCCAAGCTCCTAGAAGATCGTTGTAGCATTCCCAACCCACTTCCCAAGCTCAATGAGCAATTCCTGCCGCATAATAGCTTCGCCAATGCCTTTGACGAAGATACAATCGGCGGCATTGCAGCAACCGGTAAGACAAGATCGATTTCTTCCGGCGATTCCAATCCCTAGATCCCGAAATAGAACAATGGTCCAATAAAAGATGGAGTCAATCGAAATTATTTGACCTCTGACGATCTTGAATCCCTGGTTACGAATCTTAGGCTTTCGCCGGTGACATAAAAGTTTGACCGGCGATTTGCAAGATTTTGCGGTGAAGAGAGGAGATTTTATTTGGATTTCGGGATATTTCTCAGGATTTCAAGATGCTGGCAAGGGATCGCGAAACGAGGAGGGAAAATCGTGGAAGGCAATTGGGGTGACGACGAGATTGATAGAGGGAGAGTCTGCCGTCCGCGTCTTGCTCTAGGTTGGTAAGCGGTAAATAATGGCGGCACAACAAAAGAATATTCCACGTTGCCATGCCCAAAATTGGACTGGGCTTGGCCCGCAAAGATTAGCTCGATGGGAAATGCTTTACTCACCCTACCGTTTTATTCCGAGCACAATGTCACGGCCTACCTCTTCTCCAAGCTTATTTGTGCCATAAAGCGCAAAAAGAAAGCCCAAAATGTAAGTCTTATCCTAGAGGAGAATGGAAACTCTGGACTGATTTACGTCTAAGTCTTATATGAATTCAGAAATTCTAGGAAAGTCTTGTAATTATTAGAGTGGTTGGAAGTTGTGTAGGTTATTTTAGAACTCTTTGTAACAATTAAATTGAAATAATTTTGGCCATCTATTTAGGTAGAGGATGCCTATAAATAAGGGTTCTTGTATCATTTGTAAACCATCAAAGAGTGTATCAAGCATTTGGATAGTGGATAAAGTTCTCTAAGTTTCTCTTGAATATCCAAATTCTTATTTGATTGCTCTTCATATTCGGTGTTCTACGCAATCTTTGACTTAGACATCGATTTGATCTTCCAGAGTTCGTATGAAAGGCTAAACTGGCCTCTCATGGGCAGCGAGAGACTAGTACTGTGCAGTCGTCGGTAGTGCAAAGTCTAAGCCCGTGACAAGTGGGATCAGAGCTAAAATTGTAAATGGCCCGGGAATACATCGTAAGCAGCAGCAACTCCACAATGGTGGAGAATAAACTTGGAAACAAGAAGAATAATAATATGAAGGATCTGTCGTGCCCTGTGAAGCTACTGCACATGTACTAGAGGGGGGTGAATAGTACTTTAAAATAATCAAGATAGTTATTCATAATTATTGTGCAAGAAACAAACGACAATGCGGAATAAACAACAATCAACAAGAGATAGTCAAACGCAAACAAAACATGTAACGGGTTCGGATCCACCCAAGTCTCCCCGACTTGTTCCCGGTGATCCTACGTCCCAACCACCCGGATCCCCTCCGGATACTTGAGTTAGAAACCCTAACTCAAGATTTAGCACTATGAAATTCTTGTGAAAAACCTTCACAAGACCAAATCATACAAATGACATGTGACTCCCACAAACCGGGATCACACCCTCTCTCACAACCGAGAGACAATCTTAAATATCAAATACGATGAAATAACGAAACACTTACCACAAAATCCTATGCCTTGAGTATACTTACCAAATTAGGGCAAAGATGGATTTTGAGGAAGAAGAAGGCACCAAACCCTAGCTCCAAGATATTGACCAGCAATGGAGTCCTATGTGGATGTTGGTGACCTTGGATCAAGCTCCTTGGCTTGGAAGGCTCACAATCAATGAATCTCTCTTTTGAAATAAGAGTGAGAGAGAGATTCTAGTGAGGAAGAGAGAGCTTAGGAAAGTTTCTAATTGCTTCTATGATAATCCTAGCTCTAAGATATGAGCGAAATGAAGATAATAATGTAAGTCATACTCAAGGCTTAACATTCTAATCTATGAAGCTAGAAGACAATAAATAATACATGACGGTTACCGTCTTCGAAGCTTCAATCTTCATTCTTCTTGACTTCAATATTGCTCCTAGAGCTTTAACGAAGCTTCAGGCACACGATCACGCGTATTGAGAAGTCTTGAGACGTCGCTTTTGATATACGTATTCTTTTGGCGACGATCTCCATAACTGCGCCCACAAACAGTTAGATCATAATATTTATGTTTGCTCATCATCCAAAACCAAATCCGGAGAATCAATACTCAACAGGATCGTGGTAGATCGAGAGATATCGTGTCTGAATGGGAGGCAAGATTGTCCAATGTGGAGTACGCTTCCCGTGAAGAACAATAGAGGATGGATGAACTTCGTGACGGGATGCTGGGTGCCATCGATAAGGCTATTCACGAACTTATATTGGAACTAAGAAATCAGATATGGAATCTTGAAACCCAATTTGTTGAAGCTATTGATTCTTAGTGTAATGACATTAGGAGAACTCAATATGAACTACACGAGAGCAATGATAAGCTAGCTCTTTGCAATAGAGCAATTGCTCAATGCGGAGTGGCTGCACCAATGATTGCTCCATCAAACAATAATGTTCCATACCAAGGGCCGTTCAATGGTTCAAGGAACGCACAAGATGTAGACAACTTTCCATGGAACATGGAGCAGTACTTTGGCGCTCTTGGCATCATTGAAGATGCTAGCAAGATCAGTAATGCTTCAGCTTTCCTCAAGGACACGGCCTTACTTTGGTGGAGAATGCGAAGTGAGGACGTGTTACAGTGACTATGTGTCATTACCACTTGCGATGAGTTTAATCGCGAACTCAAAACGACAATTCTATCTAGAAAATGCTGCATGTGAGGCGATAGCAAGTTGATGCATCTTAGACACATATGGAGCATCAGATACTATGTCAACAAGTTTACTGAGGTACTACTCGAACTCCCTAACTATCCCGACGAAGAAGATCTCTTTGATTTCAAAGATGGATTGCATAGTTGGGCTAAGTTTGAGATCCAACGGTGTCGATCTCAAAACATCGTCACCGCCATTGTCATTGCCGAGTCCAGCATTGAGCTTAAGATACTTGATCGGCCCACGTCGCCAGGGAGAATGGATGATGATGAAATAAGTGGGGGAGTGCACCATCCTCGCCATCATGACAAATTAAGGCAAGACAATAACGAGAAGTATGAGATACATCGAGAAGACCAAAGTCCCAAAGAATTCAAGAACACAGAAAAGCAGACCATCAAGTGTTTATCCTACGATGGACCACACATGGCAAGGGACTGTCACAAGAAGAGTGTCACGCCCCATTCCTCAGAATACCCGGCATTCAAAAAAAAATTTCCAAGTATCCTAAAGAGTGATGGTGGGGGGAGAGGAAAAGAACGAGAAAGGAGAAACTGAACAAGCAGGCTACTGCGCACATGCTGGGATAGTACAAGTGAAGCTTCACAGTAACATCAAAACAACCTCATAAATACATAGATCAACAACAGCATATCATATATATAACAACTTCCATTAAAATACATACTCCAAGTACACCACTACATATACACCATCACTCTCCATCTCCCAAGACAACCATGTCATACCACAACCTACAGCTCACACCAAGTGCTACACCTGAAACCAAACTCCAAGTCATCAATAACCTTGCTGTCACTGCTACCTGAAAAATAGGGAGAAGCACGTCAACGCGTGCCCCAGTAGGAACCAACTCGGATTTGGAACACCTTGTTAAGGTTGTCAATACTCAAGGCAATGCAAGAGACATAAGACATGCACTAAGTAATATGGCGTAGAATCAATAGCCAATAAAGAGGATCATACCTGCGGTCCAATGTCGAACTACTGCAAGAAAAAGGGTTAGCACGAATAACAATACAAATATTCACGCATCAACAAACTAATATGAGAATCCCAAGTGTCAAAATTATAACACAGTGTCATTAGTGAAGCAAGTAGAGGGAAGGGAAGTGCTGCCAGCAAAAGAAGTAACACACAAATCCTTATGTTATTAATTTATAATTGAATTAATTGGAACTTGGGTAAACTGTGTGATACCAGGACCTAGACTTCACCCCAAAATTAGGGTGAATATAGCACACGACGCAGTGGACACGGGCACTGTATGCCGGGCCTCTCAGCTCCCCCGTCCCTGTCAGGAGTGTGGCTCATATCACAACCTCCGTATGTCCACTTCCCCTCCCCTCCCAATAAAGGCGAGTGAGTATAAATATCCCCTCCACTCCCGGTAAAGGCGAGTGGATATAAACATCACATATCACATAATCATTTCCCCCAACTTCTCAGTCCAGGCCTCATATCCACAATTTACTCAAATCCCACCTAAAACCCGTGTTCTGCTAACTCACCCTCATTAGAGAGGACTGAGATATATCCATTTTTTATAATGTAACACCATACGCAACACGTTAGGGGTCATGAAGGCATGGTTGACATATTACCTTAGTCGTCCATCATTAAACATAGGGTCATGCACTCACGTGACATGCCCTATATCACACCACAACATCCATTCACAATTACAATGTATCCATGCCATTCAAGCCTCTAACTTCACCAATTATCAATGTGGCTGAAGGCCAATACTAACACATGCACGTTACTCAAATTATCGGATATTGCCTTCGTTGAGGCATTTCATCGAACACATGACGGGCGTCATTCATATCAAGGAAACATAATATAATTTACATGTGCCAATGACATGAACATTCATTCCACCACACAACCATAATAAGCAAGAATAATGATGGCCAATTAACCACAATTAATGGATAAGAGCAACACTTAATGAATTCAGCTTGCTGAAATTGCAAGAAGTGACAATACATGGCCATATAACATTAGTTTCCATTGAGAATTTGATAAATTGTCCCAAATTAAAGTTATAGATATACTAGTCCTGAGTTCACAGATAAAATTTCATGCAAAAATATTAAGTAGGTGATTTATGATGAATTATTTGGTGAAGTATGTCAAATCTGTTTTTCAGACAGATTTCAGGGCATGTATTGAAAGCCAATTTTGGGCATGTTGGAGCCAGAAATTCGACATATAAGCACTCTGATCAATTTTTAGAAAAACTTGTTAACTTTTCAATAAGACCAACATCATAAAATTCTATGATGTGTGCAAGTGTTTAGGACAATTTTACTAAACTGTGTCAAGACTGAAAATCAAACAGACATGTTGCAAAGATGGATTTGTTTCTCCTAATTTCTGAATTGAACCTATGTCAAAATTTATATGATTTTGGGGTAGAACTTCAATATCTAAAAGCTCATATTTTTTCGAACCCTAATTCGAGCTACAGTAACTATAATCAAGGTAATAACATACATCAAAAATTCAGAATTTTAAAGGAGATGGTTTTGCTAAGAATTTCAAGGGGAAAATTGTGAAATTGAACATGATACATACATTTTTGACTATCCATATTACATATTAAGTGAATCATACTATAAAAACATGAGAGCAAAAACAAATTAATGGAATTCCAAATCCAAGTAGTTTCCTACCTCAAAAGCTCGGTTTTCCTCTTCTCCTCTTTCTTTCTTCTCCATCTTCTTCTCTCTTGAAGCTAGCATGGACTTCTTCTATTTGTGAATGGGAATTAGGGTTTTATTTTGAAGGAGGGGGAAATGGGAGAGAGGGTGGCCGGCCATGCATGGGAGAGAGAGAATAGAAAATGAAAAGAGAAAAGAAAAGAAAACTAAAGAATAAGGAAGAACTTTCCTTCAAAAATATCTCCACCTATAACCCTCTTAGGATAAGCATGAATCTTTTTAAATGACTAAAATACCCCTCCATCATCTAGGTATTTACAAGTTTGCCATTACTTTATGCACACACCACTTGAGGATGTACGCGCAGCAGCTTTAGTCAAAAAGACCATTTTGCCCATGACCTTTCTAAAAATTTACAAGGGTTGCAACGAATTTATTTTCTATACAAACGTCTTCAAAACGTTTTCAAACTTGTACGGTAGCATCATATGATCATTTAGGGCTTCCCACATTAATTTCGTAATTTTCTGATATCATTTCAATAGAGAACCCGCGAACCCGCTTTCTAAACGTTTTGGCCAAAAAACTAGTATTTCCGTAGCTCAAACCCTGGAACGGTCTTCGTATTCACGATCCTCGTGACGATACGATCCCCGTGGGTATGTTTACGTAATTTTTCGGACACATTTACTAGTAGGGGCATTTTCGTAATTTCGTACAAAATGAATTTCACTAATAGCTTTTTAACCCCTACTTAACTACCTTAATCTTAATTAATTAAATCACTCTAACCTACCCGTATCACCTTCATCCCCATCTAACCCTCACCCACAGCTAACACACACCCCCCCCCTCTCATCTACCCCATCTACCCCTTTCATCTCTTAACCTATATAATTAAACCCTCACCCAGGCTCTTCTTCTTCATTCACACACCCACGTATTACACCCTCTCTCTCTCCCTCTTTGCATTTCGAAACCCAGGAAACCCCCGCCCGCTCTCTCTATCTCTCGCACTCCCCTACAACCATCGCACACCAGCTCTCTCCCTCTCATCTCTCTCGCGTTCTCCCTCCCTCACCCTCCGTTCGAGAGCTCCGAGCCCGCCCCAGCCTCACGGCAACTTCCAAGCTCGCTGCCTCCCTGCTCCTCTCCGAGCGCCAACGGCAACGACCCGCTCCACCGCACCGCCCTCTACTCCGACGGGGCCGACGGCAGCGCCGCCTTGCCCGCCCGCCGCCTCACCAACCGCCTACGCTGCCCCAAGACCACCGCCTGCTCCCCGACACCACCTCCATCGACGAGAGCTCGACCCACCGCCTGCCGCTCTCTGGCGAAGCCCAGCGACGTCGACGAAGCCGCCGCATGCTCCGAGCTCCCCGCCGCCATCTCACGGCGACCCCGCTTCGACCCACCGCCGCTGCGACCAGCCGCCGTCGCCGTCGTCTCCCGGAGATCCCGTCGCCGCTCCTCTCCGCCTCGCCACCCGCCCGAAAACGCCCCCAGCGCTGCCCCTTTGATCGCCGACGCGCTGCTGCCACCGCTTCACCGTGCCCCGCCTCCGCCCAGTGCTCGCCGCCGGTCCCCGCTCACCTCCGCTAGCCGCCGACGTCGTCCCCCGCCTTCCGGAGCTGCCAATCGAAGGAGTCGACAGCGTAAGTTTGCTCGAATGGCAAACTTGTAAATATTGCAAACTTTCGTAATATTCGATTTTAATTAATTAATAATAGGGTTTAAGGGTTATAAATCCATAACTTGATATACAGGGGCCAGAAAAATGTGTGGATAGTCCCAGAAAATCAGAAACGTCGAAACGAATCCATTGGCTCTAGTTTCGTCGTGATCAGGCCAAGTATATTTCTCACAGTGAATTTTTAAAAGCAAAACTTAAATAGGTTAAAATTCTTTTAAAATTCGTAGCTTGCAATTTTTACGTACACTGCTATACGATAAAAATATATGTTACAGTACTTGTAAATACGATCGTTTTGACATCTTGTTTGCAGAATTCTGATGTACGGTTTATCCGAAATAAATCCTTGATCGAGGGTATTATTAATAATTTCTTGTTTTATAAATCCTTTTAAAATTCATAACCTTGTGATTTTTACGTACACCAATGTACGATAAAAATATATGTCATAGTACTAGTAAATACGATCATTTTGACACCTTGTTTGAAGAATTCTGATGTACGGTTTGCTCTAAACAATTCCTTGAACATATGTTTTAAAAATCATTTCTTGATTTAAAATTGCTTTTTGGCTATTTAAAATTGTTTAAAAATTGTTTAAAAATCTTGAAAAATAACTACTAGTCTTAGAAAGTATTTTAAGCTAATTTAAACTCTTTTGCTTGGTTAAAATCATATCTTACTCGTTCTTTATTTATTTAAGTGATACTGATGTTTTCATTTAATCGAGTCGTGAAGTTGTGAACTTTCACGAGACTGGTTGTACAGACTATTGGAATACCGAGATTGAATTGACTGAATGGAAGATGGAACTTCAACAATATTGAATGAAAGATGGAACTTTAATAATATAGAATGAAAGATGGAATTTCAATAATAGACAGATAGTACACATCTTTTTGACCGCTACTTGACTTGACCCGGCGTTTGGGGTAGTCTATGATCACAAGTGTTACAGAATGACTGGATGCGCCATACTAAATTACCTCCAACACATTACGGGGGTTAGAACCTTGACCGTTGCCATATCGGAACGGTGGGTAAGCCTCGGAGTTGCTCCCGTCGCAGGCTGCATGTTGGTTATCTCTAGTACTCTTGGACATGGACTTATCACTAGGATAGACTGGTTTTTGACTATTGTTCTAACATCTTTTCTGCAGGGTTGCTACGGTGTGTTTATTTAATGCTAAATTGTCACAGGTTGCAAATGGTATTGCAAATTGTTATTGAATGATTAAATTGCTACAGGTTGTAAACGATATTGCAAATGGCTATCGATGATTAAATTGCTGCAGATTGCAAATGTTCAACTTCTTTAACTGCTTTAACTGTTTTAAATGCTTTAAACTGCTTTATCTCTTTTATTGCTTATTTTAAATTAAACTTATTGCTTGTCTTTAAAAGTCCAGCTTGGTTTATTTTTAAAACGTCTAACGTTTTGGTTTTGAGATTATCTTGCCGAGTAAACCTCGCTGACGGGACATTTCATTTTGTTGTTTTACGAAATGTCCGTCAGGTATCGATAGTGAGTTCCTTGAAGACACTACTGCAGGAGTCGAGCCAGTGCTCGAAAACTACGTGGAGTATCTACCCACAGAAGACTAGACTTTTACCTTCGCGTCAGCACTTATATATATATATTTGATTAATGTAATTCGTGTACCTTGTTTGTATTGGCCATGCTAGGCCAAGCTGTATCTTAATTATTGTACACTGGATATGTAATAATGTTGTTTGAGCTGCTTCTTAAATTTGCAAGCAAGAATCTGCAATTTTTATACAGACGCTTAGTGTGTTTAAGCCAAGGAGGAAGAAAGAAAAAAAAAGAAAAAAGAAAAAAAAAGTACTCCTCCTTGTTTTAAGCACATCGCGGACCCGCTCGCGTCCTCGCTCCCGGTAGAATGGGAAGCGGGGCGTGACAGGTTTTGGTGGCGGCCCATGCAGGTCTTGCTTATGCAAATACTTTAAGATCGGTTTAAATGACATTAATATCCAAGTATACCTGCTAGAATAGATTTATTCTAACCTACCTTACATTGCGGTTTGTTTTAAAGTATATATGGCAGGTCGACCAGATACAGACGACGTCACCAACAACGACATCTTGGGTATCGTAAAGGAAATACCGGAAATTCAACCCTATATTCTCCACGAAGCTGCTGAGCCAGTAATCACTGGTATACCTGAACCTTTTCCCCTCTACGTCGATTTGACGCCCATCGTCTTTATTATCATTGCTCAGCATATGTTATCGTGCTATAGCATGTCCACATCTTGATTTGGAAATTTCCTATTACTTCTTACCACAAAATTCGCAACGAACTATTTCCATTGAACTTCATTACCTTTTTCGAATTCTTAACCATTGCTTAGGAACTCGTGTTCCATTCTTGGTTATACCCTCCATAGTAGCCACTTTTGCTAACCGTTATAGTTATTTTCATTGGATGAACCATCTACTCGTTTCATCACCTTTCCTTCAGTTGATGATGGCACGCATATAAATGATAATCTTCCTTCAATGGACCATGATACCGGTCAATGTGCTTGGCTAAAGTCTGTTGGATCGACCTAGCTAGACTGGGCATAAGTGATCCTGGCTTAGTCACTTCCCTGGCCGTGTCCGCTGGACCGCAAGGGCGTGAATCATGATTATGTGACGTCATCGATCTTCATTATCACCTTCTCTTAGCTTGATGACCTTTCGATTGACCTTCTTAGAATCTTTCTTTAGTCCCCTTGAACTCTAGTTATGGAGGACAGCATTCGAATTTTGGATCATCAGAAGTTCGAGTTCAACCACTGAAGCAAATCGAAGGGCCACACTGCAAGCGACTGTCCTGAGAGGAAGTCTCAGCCTTCCAACTCTGCTCAACAACGTCAACCAACAACAAGTGTACCAGCAGACTCGACAACAGGTGCTACCCCAAAGACGCCAAGCTTGTACCATGACGGTAGAAGAAGCTGAGGGCTACGGACCAAGTAAATCCCAGGTACGAGATATTCCACTAAGCTACTTACTCTATTATTTAGAGCTTGGACATGTTTCTTATCACTGTAACTGTTAAACCTCTGACTCCACGTTGGATGGTCGAGACCGCTGGCAGTTCTCAGGGGATGCCTCCAATGTTCTATTGTGATTTGTAGACAAGGTCTTTTTGCTAAATCCATGGTGGTAGAGATGCCAACATTTGATGTTGTTCTTGGGATGAATTGGTTTAAGGACATTTCATGCCACCTTTGATTGTCGTCAAAGGAGGGTAGAGTTCGAAATACACGACCATCTTAAGTTCAAGTTCCTCCGCGGAAGCAGATCGAAGGACGCTCAGAAGTATTCGAGGATGATACTGGAGATTTTGAGACGAGCCAACCTGACGTGCCAGTGTAGGTTGTTGGCGTCTTTTCATTTTGTGCTCGTATTTCTCCTCTAGCCCCTACTTCTATCTTGTACCCCAATTTCTTTCCCCCAAGGGTTCAATTCATTTCCCACTGACCGCCTTTCGGCCCCCTCTTTAATGCATTTTGTCCGTTTCCTACCCTCGAGACCCGTTCCACCTAACACCGACGACTTTCGGTGCCCCCCCTTTTTTTAACCCCGCTCCTTCCCTCCGCAAGCCACCCCGTGGCTTCCCTCAGACATCGCCCCCTCCTCCTCCCGGCCTCCTCCCCCAAGCGAGCTCGATCGGACCCCGCATCGCCACTCCGATCTCCGATCCGCCAGCTTCCGCTTCGCTCCATCCCGTAGGCCCTAGCTCCCCGCCATGGATCGCCAGCCAGTCGGAGCCCTCGTCGCCGCAGATCGCCAGCCGCCGATGGCCCACCAACGACCTTGGGGTCTGTTGGGGCCTAGCAGCAACCCCTCACCCGCCGCCCTCTCTACCGCCGCTTGGCTGAGATCTTGGGAAGCCGTGATCCTTGGGCTTCTCTTGAGCTCTCTGCCTTGGGTCTCACCCTCGTTGAGATCCCGTTTAGGCTTCCTCTTGCGTCTACTCCTTTTGGTGTGCGGGAAAAGCATGTTTTTGGTTGTTCATTTGTTGGGTGATGTTGGGTGTTGCGAATGTCAAGTATTGGTCTACGGAAGGAGTGATGGCGATGAATATTGGCCATGATATTGGCCTTGGGTGTTGAAGTTGGATGTAGGCCTTGTGCTTGGCTCTGGATGAGAGCATGGATCCTGCCTTATTGTGTGATAGTATGGAGATTGACGGAAGAAATGCTGGCAGTGAGTATTGACTTAGAGTGTTGGCCCTGTACTTACCTTTGGGCGGTGATTTGGACGTTAGCATGTGGTTGGGCATTATGGAAATTGATGGTGTTGGTACCACATGGATTAGTCGATACGTGCTATATGATGAGCGACATCTTTGATTAAGACCCAGTAGCACGAATAAACCTTATGTTCTTCCATTTATGTGGTTTAAATAGCTTGCTACTGGCTTATCACCTCAGGTTCCAAGTTCGAACAGATGTTGTCATCATAATAGCCCTCATTTTCATGTGATATTATTATCTCACGTTAATTTTGGACTACTTGAGAAGGCATGGTAACTATTGTAGTGATACTGGTCGGGACTAGTTACGGAAACTATGATAATGTTAATACTTATTAGAAATATCTCTTGTTTTCTTGATGCCATTATATCACATTATATTTCATGTTATTAACAACTTATTTTCTAAATTGTAATCATTCGACTAGTTTTCCATTTTATCATTTATTTGTTTGAGCTTCTTAATAACAGTATTTATTTTATTTTATAAAGTTTTGAGAAATTCCGAGGACGGAATTATTTTTAAGGAGGGTAGGATGTAACGATCTGAAATTTCATCACTTCAATTTACCAATTTTTACGTACTTTAAAAATTAATTTTACTTTATAAATGTTCGTGAAGAGTTTTATAACAAAACTGATTCCAAAAATTCTTATAAAAATATTTTAGAGCACTAGACTTATCATATTATATTTCAGCAATTTCAGATTTCCTCAAATGCCCAAAACATTTCTGTTAAAATTCATCTCCCAAAATTACCGTTTTGATTCAACGAATTTATTTTCTATACAAACGTCTTCAAAACGTTTTCAAACTTGTACGGTAGCATCATATGATCATTTAGGGCTTCCCACATTAATTTCGTAATTTTCTGATATCATTTCAATAGAGAACCCGCGAACCCGCTTTCTAAACGTTTTGGCCAAAAAAAACTAGTATTTCCGTAGCTCAAACCCTGGAACGGTCTTCGTTTTCACGATCCTCGTGACGATACGATCCCGTGGGTATGTTTACGTAATTTTTCGGACACATTTACTAGTAGGGGCATTTTCGTAATTTCGTACAAAATGAATTTCACTAATAGCTTTTTAACCCCTACTTAACTACCTTAATCTTAATTAATTAAATCACTCTAACCTACCCGTATCACCTTCATCCCCAT
Organism: Scilla litardierei; assembly: GCA_030789695.1. NCBI lineage: Eukaryota > Viridiplantae > Streptophyta > Magnoliopsida > Asparagales > Asparagaceae > Scilla > Scilla litardierei. The sequence goes on along the minus strand of CM061139.1, from coordinate 154,273,824 downwards.
CTAACCCTCACCCACAGCTAACACACACACCACCCCCTCTCATCTACCCCATCTACCCCTTTCATCTCTTAACCTATATAATTAAACCCTCACCCAGGCTCTTCTTCTTCATTCACACACCCACGTATTACACCCTCTCTCTCTCCCTCTTTGCATTTCGAAACCCAGGAAACCCCCCGCCCGCTCTCTCTATCTCTCGCACTCCCCTACAACCATCGCACACAGCTCTCTCCCTCTCATCTCTCTCGCGTTCTCCCTCCCTCACCCTCCGTTCGAGAGCTCCGAGCCCGCCCCAGCCTCACGGCGACTTCCAAGCTCGCTGCCTCCCTGCTCCTCTCCGAGCGCCAACGGCAACGACCCGCTCCACCGCACCGCCCTCTACTCCGACGGGGCCGACGGCAGCGCCGCCTTGCCCGCCCGCCGCCTCACCAACCGCCTACGCTGCCCCAAGACCACCGCCTGCTCCCCGACACCACCTCCATCGACGAGAGCTCGACCCACCGCCTGCCGCTCTCTGGCGAAGCCCAGCGACGTCGACGAAGCCGCCGCATGCTCCGAGCTCCCCGCCGCCATCTCACGGCGACCCCCGCTTCGACCCACCGCCGCTGCGACCGCCCGCCGTCGCCCGTCGTCTCCCGGAGATCCCGTCGCCGCTCCTCTCCGCCTCGCCACCCGCCGGCGAAAACGCCCCAGCGCTGCCCCTTTGATCGCCGACGCTGCTGCCACACCGCTTCACGCTGCCCCCGCCTCCGCCCAGTGCTCGCCGCCGGTCCCCGCTCACCTCCGCTAGCCGCCGACGTCGTCCCCGCCTCCGGAGCTGCCAATCGAAGGAGTCGACAGCGTAAGTTTGCTCGAATGGCAAACTTGTAAATATTGCAAACTTTCGTAATATTCGATTTTAATTAATTAATAATAGGGTTTAAGGGTTATAAATCCATAACTTGATATACAGGGGCCAGAAAAATGTGTGGATAGTCCCAGAAAATCAGAAACGTCGAAACGAATCCATTGGCGCTAGTTTCGTCGTGATCAGGCAAGTATATTTCTCACAGTGAATTTTTAAAGGCAAAACTTAAATAGGTTAAAATTCTTTTAAAATTCGTAGCTTGCAATTTTTACGTACACTGCTATACGATAAAAATATATGTTACAGTACTTGTAAATACGATCGTTTTGACATCTTGTTTGCAGAATTCTGATGTACGGTTTATCCGAAATAAATCCTTGATCGAGGGTATTATTAATAATTTCTTGTTTTATAAATCCTTTTAAAATTCATAACCTGTGATTTTTACGTACACCAATGTACGATAAAAATATATGTCATAGTACTAGTAAATACGATCATTTTGACACCTTGTTTGAAGAATTCTGATGTACGGTTTGCTCTAAACAATTCCTTGAACATATGTTTTAAAAATCATTTCTTGATTTAAAATTGCTTTTTGGCTATTTAAAATTGTTTAAAAATTGTTTAAAAATCTTGAAAAATAACTACTAGTCTTAGAAAGTATTTTAAGCTAATTTAAACTCTTTTGCTTGGTTAAAATCATATCTTGCTCGTTCTTTATTTATTTAAGTGATACTGATGTTTTCATTTAATCGAGTCGTGAAGTTGTGAACTTTCACGAGACTGTTGTACAGACTATTGGAATACCGAGATTGAATTGACTGAATGGAAGATGGAACTTCAACAATATTGAATGAAAGATGGAACTTTAATAATATAGAATGAAAGATGGAATTTCAATAATAGACAGATAGTACACATTCTTTTGACCGCCACTTGACTTGACCCGGGTTTGGGGGTAGTCTATGATCACAAGTGTTACAGAATGACTGGATGCGCCATACTAAATTACCTCCAACACATTACGGGGGTTAGAACCATGACCGTTGCCATATCGGAACGGTGGGTAAGCCTCGGAGTTGCTCCCGTCGCAGGCTGCATGTTGGTTATCTCTAGTACTCTTGGACATGGACTTATCACTAGGATAGACTGGTTTTTGACTATTGTTCTAACATCTTTTCTGCAGGTTGCTACGGTGTGTTTATTTAATGCTAAATTGTCACAGGTTGCAAATGGTATTGCAAATTGTTATTGAATGATTAAATTGCTACAGGTTGTAAACGATATTGCAAATGGCTATCGATGATTAAATTGCTGCAGATTGCAAATGTTCAACTTCTTTAACTGCTTTAACTGTTTTAAATGCTTTAAACTGCTTTATCTCTTTTATTGCTTATTTTAAATTAAACTTATTGCTTGTCTTTAAAAGTCCAGCTTGGTTTAATTTTAAAACGTCTAACGTTTTTGGTTTTGAGATTATCTTGCCGAGTAAACCTCGCTGACGGACATTTCATTTTGTTGTTTTACGAAATGTCCGTCAGGTATCGATAGTGAGTTCCTTGAAGACACTACTGCAGGAGTCGAGCCAGTGCTCGAAAACTACGTGGAGTATCTACCCACAGAAGACTAGACTTTTACCTTCGCGTCAGCACTTATATATATATATTTGATTAATGTAATTCGTGTACCTTGTTTGTATTGGCCATGCTAGGCCAAGTTGTATCTTAATTATTGTACACTGGATATGTAATAATGTTGTTTGAGCTGCTTCTTAAATTTGCAAGCAAGAATCTGCAATTTTTATACAGACGCTTAGTGTGTTTAAGCCAAGGAGGAAGAAAGAAAAAAAAGAAAAAAGAAAAAAAAAGTACTCCTCCTTGTTTTAAGCACATCGCGGACCCGCTCGCGTCCTCGCTCCCGGTAGAATGGGAAGCGGGGGCGTGACAAAGACCATTTTGCCCATGACCTTTCTAAAAATTTACAGGGGTTGCTATTGAACCCTAACCCATTTCATACTAGCATGCCTCTTCCTACACACATCCATGCACATCCATGCATGGACACATGTTTCACACACACACACGTCTAACACACTCCTGTTGTTTTACACCCACGACGGCATTTGCACTTCTCCCGCACTCACATTTCGCATTCTCTTCCCTCAGCCACGTATTACGGCCTAATCTTCCTTACACTACGTTATATACATCGATATCCACGTTTATTTCATGCCTACGTATGCACCGTAGGTAGAAATACCACGTGTGTTCAGTAGAATACCCGTATAGTGCTAACTATGGCATGACAAAGAGCAAGCTATCAGCACTATTCCAAGTAGAGAATGCGGACGAGATGCAAGAAGCAATCAAGATGGGCGCATTACAAATATTGGATGACATTCGAGCCAATAAGGGGTACAAGGCCAAGCAGAAGAGACGCTTGTATGCAAAAGCCAAGACGGAGGCCAAACTGCTAAAGCTCTAATTGACACGAGTACTTCCAACAACTTCATCTCAAATGAAGAAGCCAAACGTCTGGGTGTTAAATATACATCAAAGAAAGATTTGATCAAATCGGCCAACTCAGAAGACAATACAATATGCGATGTTGCTTACAATGTGAAGGTGACACTTGGAGATTGGAGTGATCGTCTCAACTTCACCGTTTTTCCATTAGATGATGATCCATTAGTCATTGGGGCAGAATTCTTCAACTCAGTCCGAGCCATCCCATTTGCATTTACCAATAAGCTAGTCATTTATGAAGATGGGGATGTCCACTTAGTGCCATTGATGAGGGAGAATGATACAGAAGGCCACCTATCATGTAAGACCCTCGTGGAAATTGTAACCCCACTATTGTTAATATACGTTGTATTATGTTACGTATTTCGATCGTATTAATACGTGTACATTTTTGTGCATTACTGGAAATTTTCCCCAATTTTTCCAAAGTGTTATTAAAATAAAACATATTTTTAAATATTATTAGGCATGATAACGTGGAATGTATTTAATGGAAATACCTTGTATTTGGTATGGTGTGTGGTATAAGGAGTGTATTTCATTTTAACAAGTGTATTTCATTTTAACAAAAACTAGAAATTTGGATTTTTGTTAGAGTGCCACCTTAACTCTTGATGTGTCCAACATCTAACCTAATTAACATGAGATGATGTAGGGGTGGCAAAATAGACCCGATCCGACCCGACCCGACCCGAACCCGGACTCTTGGGTCGGGTATGGGTAGGGGCCAATTCGGGTCGGGTCGAATTCGGGTCAACCCGACCGGCCTGGATAAAAATCCGTGTAACGGTCCGGATTTTTTCAATATAACTATTCACGTAATTTCAATTTTTAAAACTATTTTATAATGGTTTGTCAGGAGTTTAACGATTTCAAATTTTTCTTATAAAAATATTTTGAAGTATCAGACTAGTTACAGAGTATTTTAGTGAGATCGGATTTCATTAAATACTCAAAACAATTCTGATAAAAATTCATTTTCAGATATTATCATTTTGGCTTAATGAATTTATTTTCTATTCAAACATTTTCAAAACGTTTTCAAACTTCAACGGTAACATCCTATGATCATTTAGGGCTTCCGACATTAATTTCGTAATTTTCTGAAGTCAAATCGATAGAGAACCCGCAAAACCGCTTCCTAAACGTTTTGGCCAAAAACTAGTATTTCCGTAGCTCAAACCATGAAACGGTCTTCGTATTCGCGATCCGCGTGAAGATACGATCACGTGGGTATGTTTTCGTAATTTTTCGGACACGTTTACTAGCAGGGGCAAAATCGTGATTTTGTTACAATTTTTCACTAATGACTTTCACTAATGGAGTTTTACTTATTACTAATTAACTTTAACCATAATTACTTTGACCCAAAACGCTAAACACATTTCCACGTTTCCATTTTTCTTCCTAAACTTAGTCTAAAGGTTAAACCTACCCTCATTAATACCCCACATAATGCCATCTAAGCAGCCCCAAGAGTAAATCGTTTGCAACTTTTTCTATGGTTAGTCAATACTAACCATCTGCCATAGTTAATGAATCCATTAATTACTTGTATTATTATATTAATAGCCTATCTTATTTAAACACTAATCCCTTGTACCTTCTTCCCTCAGAGGAACACACGCACGCACCATCAGCCCGATCAACCCACACCCTCTCTCCTCCATACGATCAGCCCCCTAATTCTTCTCTCTCTCAATCTCTCTCTCGTTTTCCCCTCAGGCGAGGCGTTGTCACCGTGCTCCGACTGCACGAACGCCGCTCCTCGCCGTCAAGCTCCACCGAAGCCCAACACCCTCCTCTGTTGCTCAGCCCTTCTCCGAGCATCGCCACCATCGCCTCGGGGCAGCAAACACCCCCCGCCGTTCCTCGTCACCTCTACCGCCGTTAACCGCCTCAAACGCCCCCGAACCCCGTCTCCCGCTCCTTCGAAGGCCCCAGTTCCGACCCATCGCCGCCGTTCGCTTCGTCGCACCTCCCAGCTGAGCCCTCACCTCCGACGAAGCCACTCTACGACGCCACCCCGACGAGCGCCTCCCTCTCCCCTCCTCTGTTTTCTCTTCAAAACAGAGCAACCCCACCGGCGGCATCCTTCGAGCACCGCCCGCCCCTCCGCCTGCTCCTTCGCCGTCGTCATCGCCTCTCCGCACGCACCGCCGCCGTTGAAGCCCACAGACCCACCGCCGCAGCCCGGCGCTGCCCCAGCCGCTCCGAACTCTGCAATCGACAGCCCCACGCTCCGAGCGACGCCGCCGCTGCCCGCCTCCGCCTCCGCCGCCGTGCCCCGCCTCGCTCGTCACCCCCGACGAGCTCCGACCACCCAGGCGCCGCCCCGAGCCCTGCCTCCGACGATCGAGCGGCCTCCGCTGCTGCTGTCGACACGGTGGGTGCGAGATGCCTCAGTGGCAACTTCGTAAATATGAAATTATTTCGTATTTTCAATTTTTAAATAATTATTAATTGGGTTTTAGGGTTTTTAACCCATAACTAATTATACAGGGGCCAGAAAAATATGCGGATAGCTCCAGAAAATCAGAAACGATATTTCAGATCCAATGGCGCTAGTCTCACTGTGATCAGAATCCTACTTTTTCCAGAATTAATTTTTAAGCCTAAATTTTAAATACGTTACTTTCTTTTAAAAATCCGTATCTTGATATTTTTACGTACACTACTAAGTGATAAATATATATGTTAAAGTACTCTCCGAGACGGCCATTTTGACAGTTCATTTGCAACTTTCTGATACCGATTGCACCCAGAAGAAATGTTTGAATAAATATGTTACTAATTGAAAAATAGTTTTTTAAATTATTTTTGAGCTCTTAAAAATTATAAAAATTAGTATAAACTTCAGAAAAATATTTCCTCCTACGATAAAATTATTTTCCTTATAACTAGGCTATAGAAAAATTTAGAACGCTTTTTGACTACGTTTCAATCCGTTTAAAAATCGAAACGACCAAATTATTAAAATAGAAATGTCGCGTTCTTTAACCAACTGTTCTTATGATTACAGGTACCAATTCTTGTGCACCAACGTCCGTAGAAGCCCTAGAACCAATCTCGGCTTGCTACGTCGATCTCGAAATTTGTAAGTCACGACTAATTCTAAAGTTAGAAAATTAGATAAGTGTACCCGTATGAACTTAGGACACCACTATAGCCTCCAAACGGCTACTTGACTTGAACTGAACTAGAAACCTAATCTAATAGGAAAGTAATCAACTACAGATTACTTTGCCAACTTTCAACTTTAGTGGTTGTAGCACACAACCATCAACTTGGGTAAATTGTCTGCTAAACAATACTAGACACCTCAAATGTTGGACTTGTCGTTATCCTCACTTCGCTTGGCCAGTTTGCTTTGGAAAGAATGTCTGGCTTTCTGGTTTTCAATAAGAAAGTCAACCAGTTGTCTTGGTTTGACTAATAACATGTGGAACATCTTGTGGAATATCTTGTGGAATATCGTGTGGAATATCGTGTGGAACATCTCGTGGAACATCATGAAAGAACATGTACATAGAACACTTGACACTTCACTGGGGTTTTGGGGTAACTCATAGTTTGAGAGAGTGTGTGAGCTATGACCGGTGGTTCATCTACTTGCATGCCTGCGTCGGCAAAACTACAAGGTCTGCCTGCGTCGGTAAAAACTACAAGGTCTGCCTGCGTCGGCAAAATTACAAGGTCTGCCTGCGTCGGCAAAAAATACAAGGTCTGCATGCGTCGGCAAAATTACAAGGTCTGCCTGCGTCGGCAAAACTACAAGGTCTGCCTGCGTCGGCAAAAACTACAAGGTCTGCCTGCGTCGACAAAATGGTCCCTGGCAATAGATGAACTTTATGATTGCATATCATACTCTCCGACTTGAGTCACGTAGTATAGTTACTTTTGCACAGTCACTTTTGACTTATACAGCCACCTTTACTTTACACATTCCATGCACGTTACTTACTACACTTGTGCAGTCACAGTACTTTACCTGTCATACTTTTAGCTACAGTAGTAGTACGTTTCACTTGCCTAGCCTGCTTTACACTTGCTCTATCACAGTACAGTTGTTCTCTCCTTTCAGTTTTATTTACGTTTACTACTCGGTTATGTACAGTTGTTGCTCAGTACTTTACTTTTCACTCTGGTCTGCTTGTACGTAGTTACTTTTGTCATACTTGTGCACTGCTTCTTTTCTACATTTAGAATTGTTGTGACTTACCTACGGTTCCATCTCCGTGGCACCGCAGACGACGTACATATGGAGGTAGACGCTCCTGAGCTAATAGCGCCAGAGTCCGACCGCAGCTTGCAGAGTTGTTTTTACTTATGTACTTTATGCTTTCATGTATACTTGTTGGGACATCTTGTACAGTATGGATTGAAATAATTGGACACTATTTGAGTATTTTTGTACATCTCTGCATCGTGGCTATTTTGTTTTCACTGGTAACCTGCATGACCTGCGCAAATATCAAATAAGTAACGGGCCCCCGGGAGCGGGTCGTTACAATCCGGGTCGGGTACGGGTTTGACCCATTAACCCGGTTGACCCGAATTCGACCCGTATTTCACTCTTTTCACCCCAAGCCCGACCCGAACCCGACCTTTTTTTGCAAAATAATCACTCTTTCACACCAAACCCAACCCGAACCCGACCCGTAAGAGAAACCGGGTCGGGTACGGGTCATCCGAATTACGACCGGGTCGGTACGGGTATCCGAACCCTGACCCGAATTTAATTCGGGTCGGGTTCGGGTTTACCCTTATTCGGGTCGGGTCAAACCTGACTCGGCCCGGCCCGTTTGCCACCCCTAAGATGATGCCACCTCACTTCACACCTGGCACCACCATTGGATTTACCATGGAGAGTATGTGGGGATGCGAAATATAAAAGGAGAAACGAAAAAGAAAAGGGAAAAACAACAGGGGAAAAAAGAGAAAAAGAGAGACAAAACAAAACAAAATCAAAGTTCATCTTCTTATTCCTCCCTTCCACCATAGGCCGAACCCAACTCCATCTCCTCCTCCACTCGACCGAGCACCACCACCACCAGGCCGAGCACCCCCCTTACCCATCTCATTGTTCCATCGACCAATTTCAACCCCTCTCTTTGGATGTTTGGAGCTTGAAGGAGAAGACGGAGTTTGGTGAAGAAGAATATGAATCGGAAGCGGAAAAGCTAGAGCTAGATGAAGGATTTATCAATGTAGGATCCCCAACTTGGGTAGAGATGGTTGGTGGGCTCCGAAAGGTGCTCTCTCTCAAGCGCAAGAGTCCGTACAAGTAGTAAAATCTAGGAGTCCAGAGGTCGAATCCACGGGAAGAAATCTGTTGCAACCACAATTCAAATCAAATAGAAATCCTACGAAAAGAAACTAACCACTTCAACAATGGTGACGGTGATGGTGATGTGAACACGTAAACAATATAAACATAGAAAATCGTGTCTGAAAATATCTATAAAAAGTATGCACATGGTATGGGTTCGTTAGGATCAACGATTCGTATTAATTTGGTTGATAGGTATAACGCAATGAATTCTCCTTTTGGGAGCAATTCACCGGAAAATACCCAATATAACTCAATGAATTCTCCTTTTGGGAGCAACTCATCGGAAGATGCCCTTTTGGGGGTTCAAACACAATATTCAAAAAGATCGTCGCTAAAGTTATAATACGATATGAAACTCTATTTTGGAGAGATCAAAACTACGGTATGAAACTCCCTTTTGGAGAGATCAAAGCTCACCCTTTTGGGGCGATCATCAACTTAATCACTTCTTTTGGAAGATGAAAAAGGCGTTTTAAGAACAAAGATCACAACTTTAACGACGTTTAACGATTTAGCACATGGAATACAATCAAATAAACACGAATAATATCCCCTAACTACGCCATATCATGCACAATAACAATTTAGCTACTCATGGTGCAAGAATAAACAACTTTCATAACAAAATACGTCAAGATTATAGCAAAATACAAGAGAAAAGCATTAAATACGGGGTTTAAGTTAAGAAATATATCACCAATTCTCCTTGAAAAGACTTCAAACTCTCTGGAAATAATAATAAAAGCCTCTGGAATTTTACAGGATTTTTCAGAGGGGAAATACGGCTCCTAGAGCCTCCAATACGCTCAAAATACGCCCCAATCTGGCTGTCTACGCCCAAAAACCCTAAAAATACCTTATATACGCTCATTGCGGGTTTAAGTTGCTTAACGGGTTCAAAACCCGCATCCAATTAACCCAAACCCGATCCATCTCGAGCGGCTCATTCCTCCACCGTTGATCCAAGCGGGATCTCTTCTGGGAGTGACACCTGGCATGTTAACGGGTCTCGCCCGCTTCCGCATCCCGAATGCAAATAGGGTTTGTTTTTGTCCATTCGATCACTGATCGAATGGTTGCCGCTGCGCCACGTCGCCCGTAAAAGAGATCGCTGCTGCTTGATCCGCGTCGAATCATGGAAGCGATCTCGATCGCTCGTTCATTGGCGGGATGCAGGGGATGCTGCCACCTGTCTCGGGGAATCGCTGCTTCTTCGATCGCTTCGTCTTCGCCTCAGAGTTGCCTTGCACCGTTCGATCGAAGCGCAATGGTTGCGATGATGCCACGGCGCCTGACTTCGTTCGAAAACGATTTCGAATCGGCGTCCATCTCCACCGTCAATTCGAGCGGTAATCCCCTGAGATCATGCCACGTGGCCATATTCGTTCGCGACTTCGCATTTTCCGTGTTGATTCGTCGAGCTGATCTCGTCCGTTGATCGCCGGCGGGATTTAATTGTGTTGCGCCACGTGGCCAGGCCGCCAGGATGATGAGCCCTGCAGCTTGCGACGTCGCTTCTTCTGCTCGGCATCAGGCCGTTGGATCTCGATCCAACGGCCACGAAAATATTCCTTTGCCTCATCGAGCGGACCGTTGGATTGAGCGCGAGCGGTTCAGATGACGCCACGTGGCGTGCGCTGATTGGTCCTCGATCGTATTTTCGTATTTAATTGCGTATTTCTCCATTTAATTGGTATTCTGCATTCAAAAATACACAATAATTAGTACAGATCTCAGAAAAATACAAATAAATAGTCGTTGGAATCGTGAGATCGAGACCAAGCTAGGAAAAATATAAAATGTACAGAATTGCATCGTTAAATGCTGTTTTGTGCTCAAATAGTGTGTTTTCTCTAATAAATAAATGTGTAGAAAATACGTATGAATTAGAGAACAATGTAGCATCACATGAGCACAAAATAGGGCTAAATAGGGGGTTAAATATGTAATATTGAACCCGAATCAATGGTATGTATATGGTTGTCTAGGGAGTCACAACTTTGATGAAAGGGCCATCCTTCACATTCATGCGATATAGTATGTGTGCTAATAGATTTGATAGGTTGCAAATTAATTTAATATGCTTATTATCCTCTCATTAATATGAATATGTGAATGTTCTTGATATTACTAATATGTAAGTAATTTTCGTAGAGAGTCATCACATGTATACCACGAAAATGTTTATGCCATATAAAGTTTCCCTTTTACCAATCGCTTGTCAATTCCCAACCAAAACGAGGCATCATTCTTGATCCAACTCAAGGCCACCACTCGCCGCGAAAACCGAACCGATCGGCACGAGCGCATCAGGAAGAAGGTACAAATGTCAAAAAAATTCGATGCTGAACCCTTTTCTTGAGAATTTTCAACTGTTTTGCATTTAACCTTTCACTTGGGTATTTCAATTTGTGTCATATAGATTGGCACGAACTTATTATATTGCCAATAATTTATTGTTGTGTCGCTGAAAATTTATACCACGAAAATGTTTATGCCATATAAAGTTTCCCTTTTGCCCAGCGCTTGTGAATTCCCAACCAAAATGCGGCATCATTCTTGATCCAACCCAAGGCCACCACTCGTCGCGAGAACCGAACCACTCAGCACGAGCGCATCAGGAAGAAGGTACTAATGTCAAAAAAAATTCGACGCCGAACCCTTTTCTGGAGAATTGTCAAATGTTTTGCAGTTAACCTTTCCCTTGGTTATTTCAATTTGTGTCCTATAGATTGGCACGGAATTATTACATTGCCAATAATTTATTGTTTTGTCACCGAAACTTTATACCACTAAAAAGTTTATGCCATATAAAGTTTCCCTTTTGCCCAGTGCTTGTCAATTCCCAACCAAAATGCGGCGTCATTCTTGATCCAACTCAAGGCCACCACTCGTCGCGAGAACCGAACCGCTCGGCAGGAGCGCATCAGGAAGAAGGTGCTAATGTCAAAAAAATTCGATGCTGAACCCTTTTCTTGAGAATTTTCAACTGTTTTGCAGTTAACCTTTCACTTGGGTATTTCAATTTGTGTCCTATAGATTGGCACGAAATAATTACATTGCCAATAATTTATTGTTCTGTCACCGAAAATTTAGCATTTTTCACTGATTTTATCACCTTGGTGTCGTTAGTAATGATTATGTTGGAATTTTCTCAAGATAGTTGCAGAACTAAGATTTCAATCTTTGATTTTGAGCAAATATGTGTGTGAAGCTTTGCTTTTGAACTCAAACTTGTTGTCTGCATGTTGTTATCTACTTCAATACTCATCACGTATAACATGCAAAATTTTTGTATGTTGTATGTATTGAGTAATTTTGCACTTTGATTCAATTTTTACTCACCGTGCACAACTGGCATAAATTTTACCTGTTGTGCACGATGAGTAAAAATTGAAGCAGAGAGCAAAATTTCTCAACGCGTACAATAAACAAAATTTTCGCATGTTGTTCGCAATAAGTACGTTCGTTATCTATTTCCCTTCATCTCAAGTTGCGCACTAAATGGACAACTGCTACTATCACAGTAGTCATCACCAGAATGGAAGCGTATTTGAGGGCATGAATTTTGAAGAGTCTGTATCCATCGTCATTGATGCCGAGTGGTCAGAACCCCCAAATGTTGATGACAACACAAAGCTACCTGACATGTTTCCGACACTGAAGGAGTCTCTTGTGAAAGCTATCAAGCTGGTGGATAAAGAATTGAAACTTTATTTATATAGTTTGAGATAACAACGTGATTACATCATGTATGCTATGTTTTGTTTCTCTTAGGGCCTGTTCTTTTCGGTGGAAGTGTGAATTGGGAAAGTTGGGGGATAGAGGGAATCTAGGAGACAGAAAAAGATGGTTTTGTGTTCTTTTGCTTGGAAAGTTAGTTGAAAAAGTGAATATGGTAGTAGATGGTGGGTCCCAACCAACTTTATTGTGTTCTTTTGGGTTGGGAAAGTTGATGAGCGAAAGTGGGAAAGTGAAGTATGGTAGGGAGGGGGTGAGTATAGGTTAAGTTCACCCCCCGCAATGAAACAAAAAAAACCGATTCAATGCGGATGCATCCCAATTGCCCAGATTCAGATACGAAATCAGTGTGCATCAAGAGGAGAGAGAGCACAACCACAATGATTTCTGAAAATTACACTTTTATTTTGCAAAACAGTGACATACCCAATAAAAGCACATTGCATCTGCTTAAAAAACTGAATACATATACCAATAAAAACACAAAGCATCTACTTACAAAACTGCTGTCGACCGCAATACATAAAAAGCGTAACAGACAATGCTGAATTACATACTACGCATAGCGTACCATACATGCCAATCAGTCGAGCTTTAAATACATCAACACTAACCCTAAAACATTAGAACTACCAGACAACACAACAAAAACGTTATTCTCCAAAGTTCTCCTACTACCTGACCCAACCTACCATCTATATCTAACAAGTACCTATCAGATAATGGAACTGCAGAAATATCTCCTCGAGCCCCTGCCCCTCTAGCCGTCGCATCATTGACCGACTGTGGGTCCTTCCAGACGAAGAAATCACATTTTTTGCCGCGAGCAGGACAACCCCAAAATCGACTGCCGGGGTTGGTGGGGGTCCTAGATGTCATCAATGGCAAATTTAGGCCACAGTGGCACACCTTGGAAATGTCCAGAAATTCATCAGCATTAGGTGAAGCCTGATGGCGGGAGCGAAATGACCCGCTTGATCCTGCACTCATCTGTATCTAGAAAATCAAAGAGATACACACAATGAATCAGTATAATGTAATTAGTTGGTACACGGAGAAATGTAAAGAGAAGTATGCGATGAGGGCATACCTAGGATCGATTAGGTTGAGGTTGACATTGGTGCCGACATCATGCACAAATCAGCATTGTAAAAGAAATAGCAAAAATAATAAAATCCACAATAAAAGCCAAAAACATGTTTGCAATGCCAACTGCCGAGAAGCATTTCAGACAGCAGTGTGCAGGTAGGAGACAATGATCACCAACACAATGAAGAAAAAAAATACATTTTCAATGTGGTTGCAATTCAAACTGCACATATGCATTTCAGACAACAATGTGCAGGTAGGATACTGTGATCACAAACACAATGAAGCAAAAAAAATACATAATCAATGTGTTTCCACTTCAAAATACCAAGAAGCATTTCAGACAGCAGTGTGCAGGTAGGAGACAGTGATCACCAACACAATGAAGTAAAAAAATACATTTTCAATGTGGTTGCAATTCAAACTGCCCATAGGCATTTCAGTCAACAGTGTGCAGGTAGGATACTATGATCACACACACAATGAAGCAAAAAAATACATGCTTCATTCAAGGTGTTTCCACTTCAAAATACGCAGAAGCATTTCAGACAGCAGTGTGCAGGTAGGAGACAGTGATCACCAACACAATGAAGCAAAAAAAATACATTTTCAATGTGGTTGCAATTCAAACTACCCATAGGCATTTCAGTCAACAGTGTGCAGGTAGGATAATGTATTCACCAACCCAATGAAGCAAAAAAAATACATATTCACTGTGTTTGCAATTCAAACTGCCCAGCAGCAGTTCAGACATAAGTGTGATGCTAGGATACAGTGGTATCCAACACAATGAAGCAAAAAAAATACATATTCACTGTGTTTGCACTTCAAACTGCACAGAAGCATTTCAGACATCAGTGTGCAGGTAGGATAATGTAATCACCAACCCAATAAAGCAAAAAAATACATATTCACTGTGTTTGCAATTCAAACTGCCCAGCAGCAGTTCAGACATAAGTGTGATGCAAGGATACAGTGATATCCAACACAATGAAGCAAAAAAAATACACGTTCACTGTGTTTGCAATTCAAACTGCAAAGAAGCATTTCAGACATAAGTGTGCTGCTAGGATATTGTGATATCCAACCCAATGAAGCAAAAAAATACAGTTTCATTGTGTTTGCAATTCAAACTGCCCATAAGCATTTCAGACATCAGTGTGCAGGTAGGATGATGTGATCACCAACAGAATGAAGCAAAAAAATACATATTAACTGTGTTTGCACTTCAAACTTCCCTGAAGCATTTCAGACATCAGTGTGCATTGCTTCAGACATCAGTGTGCAGGTAGGATACTGAGATCACCAACAGAATGACGCAAAAAAATACATAATCAATGTGTTTGCACTTCAAACTATCCAGAAGCATTTCAGACAACAGTATGCAGGTAGGATACTGTGATCACCAACACAATGAAGCAAAAAGAATACATATTCAATATGTTTGCACTTCAAACTACCCAGACGCATTGCAGACATCAGTGTGCAGGTAGGATACAGTGATCACCAACACAATGAAGCCAAAAAATACATGATAATATAATACCTGCACACACTAGCCAAACCCACAAAATATAATACATGCTAATAAATTGTACCTGCCCCCTCCTTACATCAACAAAATATTACATAAACCAACATGACTGTACTTACACCGTACTAGCCAATTGCACATACCGGCCATACATCAAACATCCAAAACATACATAATTATAGTGTATCAATACATATTACAAAAACCAGTGACATATAATCACTTACTATCCAATGGAATCGGTAGCATCATCATCATCATTTCCTTCCTCGCGCGCCGTCGCAATCTCCTCGATGATCATCTTTATCTTCATATCCATTGCTATCCTCGGCATACCTAGGAACTTCCTTCCAGCGTGCTCTCGATTGGCCAAATGGTCGTACACATTAGACAACATCTTCAGTGGATACTCTTGATGGGAATAAACTATTTCACCCAATTCATTATGCCAATGGCCGAGAGAACGACCTATCACATCGACGACATTGTCAACAGAATTTACCATTTTAAGCATTATAGCGGGCACGTCCGATATCCGTTGTCTACGGGATTTCTTTTTTCCCACAGATGGGGGGCTAGCAAGATGAAGCCCATGGTGAGTAGGACCCGGTGGGTAGCCGGTGGGATGGTAGGAGAGACCTCGTTATCGATTGATGCATCATCCGAAGGCTCATTCGCAGCATGATCCACTTCGCCATCCGAGTTGTGGCCTCCAATTTGTTGGTACACAACCCTCCTATAATTCCCCATAGCCTCGTCATCTCCTACGATCAATTGGAGATTAGCATACCACGGAAGGGGCTTATTCATATAGTCCTTGCGTCTTGGGTTTGCCTACACGAATAAGGCATTTGATTTTACTTAGTGCATTTAAAAATTCTTGTAGAGGATGTAGGCAACTATAAAATGGTAAAGGACATACCGCTGCAAATGTTTCATAAACTTCAGGCTCCATTATGACCATTTGCTCCTCATCACACCACCCGAAGACACTCATTTCGATGCAAGCTTTCACATCTTTGAGCCGCGTTCGTAGGACTTTGAGGTGATTCTTCACAATTGCGCCGGTGTAGTTCCTATGAAATTGCACATTGATGTGTGCTGCAGCGGCGTTGAAGGCGCAAGCTTTGTACGACTTATCGGACTTATTGCCTTCCTTTATTTGTTCAACAATGAAAGAGA
The DNA here is from genome assembly GCA_030789695.1 of Scilla litardierei. NCBI lineage: Eukaryota > Viridiplantae > Streptophyta > Magnoliopsida > Asparagales > Asparagaceae > Scilla > Scilla litardierei. The sequence continues at coordinate 154,257,568 of CM061139.1, read as the reverse complement.
TAAGGACCATATCCTCCTCCCACGTCCAATATTTGTTCGTCGGCCCTTTGGTTTGTGTTTGCTTCTTCGACTTTTGCTTGGGCTTGACACCGACACATCCTCCGATTCATCCCGGTGACTCGCCTTCCTAGACGAGTCGCTCCCCATCCTCGGGTCATTCCCACTCGCCGATGAATTCCCTCCCCATCTCCCATATTCTCCCATTCACCCACCTTGGAAGATTCCCACCCCTAGGGACATCATCCCCCATGTAGCATTTGTATATCTCCCGTTGGACTGTGCCTTTGCATTTGCACACCGTCACCCATTCCCCCTCATTGGAATCTCCACACCCCTTGGGCCATCATCCCTCCTTGTTGCATTTACATAATTCCCGGAGGAGCGTGCCTTTGCATGTGCACCCCTTCACCCATTCCCCCTCCTTGGAAGCTCCCCAAACCTTGGGCAATCATCCCTCCGTGTTGCATTTGCACATATCCATGAGTATCGGACATTTGCAATGTCATTTGTATATATCCCGGTTGAAACGGCATACTTGGCCCAACACCTTGGAAGCCTTGCATATGATATTGAAATTCTCACATCCTATGCGCCGTAGGCCGCACCGGAGTATTCTCATTGCGACTTTCATCTTCCGCCCTTTGACTCATACTTTCACTACAATGCCCTTGGTCCGATGACCCATCCATGCATACAACAAAAAGGTGTTAATAGAGCAAAATCTTATATAAAACACACATGCTTCATTCAAGTAATAAAAGTTTGTTGCACCACATGCTTCATTCAAGTACTAAGGCACATATATAAAACAAACATATCCAAGTACTAAAGCACACACATGCATAAAAACTAACACACATCTCACATGCCATGTTCAATTGTGTTCCCATGATTGTTAATGGTACAATAGTCCACCCACATTTTCCAAGCTATTTGATCCCTCCGAAGTTTCCATTGGTCCCGTTGTTGGGTTTGGTCACATCTGTTCAGCTGTTGTGACATATCCATAATCGAATCATCTTGATCATCGATACCATCAACCTCCTCCTCAAGCACATCCACATCCTCAAGTAGATGAGGGTCATGTGGATCTGCTACTTGGATATAATTATGCAAAACCGTGCAAGCCATGACGGTATCGACCTGAATTAGGAAGGGATAGTGCTGCTTGGCCGGCAATATCTTAAACTTGTTCGTGAGGATGCCAAAAGTCGACTCGATCTTTGTTCTTAACGACGAATGACTCAGATTGAATAGCTCTTTGCGATTGCGAGAAAATCGATCAGTATGGTCCTTCAGATGGTATCTAACGCCACTGTATGGAGACATGAACCCAGTCATGGTAGTATAACCATCATCACGCAGGTAATATTTCCCTGCAATCAGTTACGTACACCCACTTTATAATCACAAGACTTCAAAAATATGCGTATATTTCATGCAGATTATAGTACGCCTATTACCTTCATATACTCGAAGACCGTTGGGAGGGGGTAATGACAACGCATCTTTAAGGACAGCAAACTCATTTGCTGATCCTTCACGCCTGGCTATGACGTAAGTGAATCGTTTATTTGGTTTTGCAGCCGCCAGCACATTTTGTGTCACCCCCTTACGGCCTCTAAATCGGGGGACGAGATTGGCGGGGAGCATCATCGATATGGGTCCCATCAATGAAACCAATGCAATCCTACATCACAGTAAAACAACACAAATGTTTAACTCATCTTCGATCAATAGAAAATGCTGACATATATTCAAGAAACATCACGTATCTTGCAATATGGAAACCACCTTGGATTATTCAGAACCTCAGGAGGAGTCTCATTTGGAGCTTGCTTCATGTACATATCCTGTAAGGCACACACTGCTTGCAGTACTTGGTTAAAGTAACGACAAACTGTGGATCCGGAGCGTATAAAATCAACTTGCATCACTCTGTTCTTTGACTCGTGACCGACGATATGTAGAAACATTGCCAACTGCTCCTCTATGGACACATTAACAGTGTCTTTGAGAATATTCCCAGCTCTCATTAAACTTGCTAGGTTCATGAATGCAGTGGTCCGCATTCCTAAGTAGTGCAAATAACTACTCTCACTCCCATGGAGGATTATACGCATGTGGGATTTCCTATACAGATCACGCATAACAGATGGCTCTCTAGGTATACGTGTAGACATAGTATCATCGTAGAGTAAAAGAAATTGTATGACGGTAAAAACTACAGTAGCCGCAGCTGTGCAACATATTTGATGCCCTGACAGTTCTCCATTTTCATCCATCTATATCATACATTAATCAATCATAAATTCATGCATATATTGCTACACCCATTTGATAATATACATGTTCATTCATTAAAAAAAAATTCATAAGGATTTTTCGTGGCCCTCAGACTATGTATATTTTTCATATTCCCTCATGACGGCCTGGCAGTTGCTCCTTCACATTATACCCATACATTCAAAAAACCCATGCGACATCCAATGTATTCAATTACAACATGCATGATACATATAGACTATGAACATAAAACCTTAGTAAGAAAATTTTCCAATATATGCCTTTGAAGACATAAAATTTTCCGATAAAAACTGAGTAAGATACATCCCGGTGAAAACAGTTTTAGGTAATGAAGGAGCCATCAAGCCAGCCGTACATTGATATTAATAATCTCTCAATTAATCAACCTTCCCGCATCACATTTTGTGTCATCATTGGGCTCGCATAAAACAAAAATGTTTTTATTTCTTGAAAAATCAAAGCTACTTTCAGACCGGACAAAACTTTTCACTTCATTTCATACACCATGTTGCAACTACCATCAATGCCATCCCAAGCCATGCATGATTTCCCCACCTTTATTTACTTTTGATTCATCTTGGAGCAATTATTCACATGGGGCTGAATAAATAGTAGGGCTCAGTTTGCTTGGTTTGCATAGGGCAGATGCAACATGAATGTAGGAATGCAAAAACATTGAAAATGTATTTTGTTTTATCACCAACACAATGAAAAAAAACTAACAGTTTCAATGTGTTTGCTCTTCAATCTGCCCATAAGCATTTCAGACATCAGTGTTAAGCTAGGATATAGTGATCATCAACACACTGAATAGAAAAATATAAAAATTCAAAGAGTTTGCAATGCAAACTGCCCAGGAGCATTTCAGACATAAGTGTGCAGCTAGGAGACAGTGATCACAAATACAATGGAGCAATAATGGGAAACAACTTCAATGTGTTTGCAATTCAAACTGACCAGAAGCATTTCAGACATAAGTGTGCTGCTAGGAGACAATGATCACAAACACAATGGAGAAAAAAAAATTCAACTTCAATGTGTTTGCAATTCAAACTGCCCAGAAGCATTTCAGACAGAAGTGTGCAGCTAGGAGACAGTGATCACAAACACAATGGAGCAAAAAAAATACAACTTCAATGTGTTTGCAATTCAAACTGCCCAGAAGCATTTCAGACAGAAGTGTGCAGCTAGGAGACAGTGATCACAAACACAATGGAGCAAAAAAATACAACTTCATTGTGTTTGCAATTCAAACTGCCCAAAAGCATTACAGACAACAGTGTGCATGTAGGATACAGTGATATCCAACACAATGAAGCAAAAAAATATATATTCAATGTGTTTGCACTTCAAACTGCCCAGAAGCATTTCAGACATCATTGTGCAGCTAGGATGCATTGATCCCCAACCCAATGAAGCAAAACAATACATATTCAATGTGTTTGCAAATCAAACTTCCCTGAATCATTGCATAAATCAGTTTGTGTGTATGATACATTTAGCACATAAAACAATGAAGAAAAATCCATACATTTTCAATGTGGATTTTTCATGGCCATCAGACTATGTATGTTTTTCATATTCCCTCAAGCCGGCCTAGCAGTTGCTCCTTCACATTATACCCATACATTCAAAAAACCCATGCGGCATCCAGTGTATTCAAGGTCAAAATGCATGATACATATAATCAACGAACATATACAAAAACAATTGAAAATTTTCCGCTAACAGTTTTAGGTAATGAAGGAGCCATCAAGCCAGCCACCCATTGATATTAATAATCTCTTAATTAATCAACCTTCCCGCATCACATTTTGTGTCATCATTGGGCTCGCATAACACAAAAATGTTTTTATTTCTTGAAAAATCAAAGCTACTTTCAGACCGGACAAAACTTTTCACTTCATTTCATACACCATGTTGCAACTACCATCAATGCCATCCCAAGCCATGCATGATTCCGCTACATTTATTTACTGTTGATTCATCTTGGAGCAATTATTCACATGGGGCTGAATAAATAGTAGGGCTCAGCTTGCTTGGGTTGCATAGGGCTGATGCAACATGAATGAATGAAAGCAAACACATTGAAAATGTACTTTTTTTGCTTCATTATGTTGGTGATCACTGTATCCTAGCTGCACACCGATGTCTGAAATGCTTATGGGCAGTTTGAAGTTGCAAACACATTGAATGTGTATATTTTTTACAACATAAATAACCAAATCTTCATAGCTTTATAGATCAGCATAGAGATAATGATTTCCAAGCCTAATAACCCCCATAAAACCCATATACATCATAGCATTATAGCTCAGCATAGATCATCATCGCCGGCCAACAAATCTCATCAAATCTTCATAAATATCAGCAAATAGCAAAATAATTTAGGGGTTGCAGAATTTATACCTCAGCGAATAGCACGCCCGCGATGATCGCGGAGCAATCAGACAGCCGCCTCACCCATTTCCAAACAAACCCCAAAATCCCCAAAGTCCAATCCCTAGAAATTCAGTCGGCAGCCTTGGACGTGGCACCCTCGATATTCATTTCTAGGGTTTGCTCGAAGCTGTCTGAGGTGTGGAGAAGAAGGAAGAGGTGATCACATGCCGAGAGGGCCCCACCTGCGGAGAATCCCCCCCCCAAAAAAAAAAAATCCGATTTCGAGTTGCTCCGAGATCGCCTTTCTCGTCTCCTTGCGAAACCTAATCCCAGGGTTTCCAATTTTCGCAAACGAACAGCCGCGGAGAAAACGAAGGGTTGCTTTGGTTAACAGTGCAAGGGGGCCCACCATATAAGGGGTTTCCCACTCACTTATCCTCAAAAGAACACGCCCTTAGTCACCGTGGATTGGTGTTCATTATCTTTGGCATTTCGCGGAAGCAGCCAGAATTCAGCAATGCAGATGAAGGGGTTTTGCGTTGCAGGATGAACTAGAAGTTGCACGTGTATGGTGGCCTAATAGTGACTCTCCTGTCTTGGCTATGGCTAGACATAAATTAGTTTGCAGACATAAACTAATTTAGATTATTAGTTTAAGAGACTAGTATAATTTTTGGTTTGTGCACACCGTACACACCATGCAAATTTTTTGCATGTTGTGCAAGGTGATTAAAAATTGATGCATAGGCCAAAATTGCTCATCGCGTACAGCAGTCAAAAAATCTGCCTGTTGTGCACGTTGAGTAATTTTGGTTATCCGCATCGCTTTTTACTCACCGCGCACAACCGTTCAAAGTTATGCAGGGGTATTTCTGGGGTTTTCAAAAAGTCATATTCGTTGCTGTTCAGTTCAAAAAGCGGTCGTGCGAGCTCTGGTGCTCAACCTAGTGGTTGAATTACCCTGCTGCCTTTGTGGAGGCTCGGGTTCGTATCCCACTATCCATATCCCCTTTTAATTTTCTTTATTTTCCATATTTTAGGGATCCGATGGATACATAACTTCTCAGTGTTCGGAGTTAAGCAATTAGGACGGGTGTAACCGTGTTTCACGACCCATGTTTCATACTTTCTGAAGGATAAAAAAAGCGATCGTGAACAAAGCAATTCGGTATGTGCAGGTAGCAACGTTCATTGATAAGATCACGGGTCGATAGAAACTAATCATGTGTTTTGAGAGCACCATAAATATTTTTGGAAAATAACATTCCTTAATTTTGGTCAATAATATTGTTTGCATACATTGGAAAATAAAAAAAAGACCAAGAGAGGGAAACGAATTTTACAAAACAAAAATTGATTCCTTTATTCCCCCCACTTTCCCCAACCCCATTACACTCAAAAGAAAAATGATCACAAAACAAAGATAAATATCTAAAGATATTCAAAAAGATATGCATCCTCCGCAAGGCATACCAAATACTCGAGATTTGCTCCTGGCACCACTATATCCTCAGCTTCTTGTCAGCAAAACCCGATATAAGATACGACCATCCCGCGTCCATCAACCAACCCTAACAAAATGGGAACACTCCCGATCTCTTCTTTCGTCAATCTCAACTACAGATTCCGACTGTTTCCCGCCGGCGGCAGCTTCAGTGGCCGGAGCTCCATCTCCGTCCACAGAGCTTCAAGAAATCCGTGCTTCCATTGCATGGAGAGGCCCGAGCTTTGGTGGACTAGAAGGCGATTTAACGCCTTCAAGTGCTTCTCGATGGCCGGCGGAGGAGGCGGCGACGGCGAAGAGGAGAAGAGCTCGAGTTCTTCAAAGACTTCGGAAGCCGATCGGGGAGTTGGTACGGACGGGTTGAACTCGGACAGGACGCCTGCGTCCATTTCTTCTTCTTCTTCCCGGGTACACATATGTCCGGTTTATCAATTTGTTCATTTTTAGTTAAATAGCTGGCGTTGGTTGCGTATTACATTTGGTCGCTGCTAGTTAGCAATGATGATATCTTATCCTGTTCAAATTATTAACTGTAAGCAAATATGCGTTTTTATTTGCATCCCGTGTAGTTGTGGGCTTGTGGAATCTAGATTATTAGGCCAAGAAAGGCAATTAAGCAAAATCAAAGGGAAAGAAGAAGAACCAATTGGAATGGAAAAACAAGTTTGATGCTATGGTAGGTCACCAATTAGTTAATAATATTATTGTTTGAACAAAGATTCGAAGGGAAGTATAAAGATCTGCAGACCGGTTCCATTGATGTAAACAAAGCTTATAACTGAGAGCATACTCAGAGTGTATTGTTTGGCTTCAGAAAAGAAACATGTATTTAGTTGTGGCATCTAATAACCTATCTGAGATGACGTCCAATGGTACATGTTTTTACTTAGATCATGCTAATAGTTTGTGGGACTGAGGGACAAGTTTTAATTTAGGAGGGTCAAAGGTGCGCTAGACTTAAAGGATTTAAACATAAGCATGATAATATCAGAATTCATGGAGTGTGTTGCTTCCCAAGGAATACGCAGGAGTGAACATTTTTTGCTATATATGAGCAAGCATTCACCACGACTGAGATAACTGTGGATATTATTCATGGACTGAAAACATGACGTTCATGTATGTATATGTTTCTGTTGTACTATGGTACCATACAATACTTATGAAGTCAAGTGGATAATTATTAGATGAATAAGCTAGCACAAAGAAAGTTGATGAGTGAAATACATGAAAAGTTTGGTTAAGAAGCGATTATCTCCATAATAAGTTCCATGCATAACCAGTTGAGATGGTTTGGGCCTTGGGCATGATTAACAGTGCATAAGTGAAGGAATGGATCATAATAAAAGATGCAGCTAGGTCTTGGGATACATAGACGTAAGAACATTAATGAGGCCCCCAACACCTCCCATAAAAAAGGACACGACACCTGTTTGATCAACCAAAAGGCAGCATTTATAGATATGATCTGTAGACACGAACATGGGGCACGGGTGCAAACATAGACATGATAATAGTCACAATCACATGACACTCAAACATGCATAAAAGTATTGTAGGTTTATACTACTAGTACTAGCTAGTACTCCAGCATGTGCAATGCCAATGTCTACAATAATCATGTCATCTACAGTGATATAAAAAGAAAAGAAAATCTTGTGTCCACTATTAACAAAATAATTGCTAGTCAGGCATGCATGCTACTATTTCTAAAATAGGGTTAGATAAGATCTTAAAAGTTACATTTTTTATCTATTTTCCTTATTTTTTGTCTTTCGGCATTCAAGATGGAAATTTCCTTTAATATGTGACAGATTGCAAGGAGTTTGTAGGGGATAACTGATAAGGATTCTTTCCAAAAAATGGGGTTTGAATCTTTTTCTCATGATAATATAACAATGGTATTATAATAAAGATTTTTGATTGCACTTTTTTTGTTCTCTCTATCCTTGTTTTATTGTTTATTTCGTCCTTTCTTTCTCCCCTCCTTTCCCCCCTCAAGGCAAAGAACTTTTGTCTTTTGGATTATTTCAAATTTAGCATCGTTAAAAGAAAGACATGATGGTATTAAATATAGATACAAACATGTTAAAGCAATTAAAAAAGGGAATGCAAGCAAGAAAATTCAATCAACTTAAAAGAGAACAGAATTACGTTAGAGTTCCTTTGCAAGTATTATCCTTGAGTCAGGTAGCAAGACACCAAGATATATAAAGAGAAAGATGATTAGATAAGATTATAAAAATAAAAAGATGGAACATGCATTTTCCTGTACCTTTTCTCTTTTTGCCCTTTTGTCTTTGGGATAGGGAGAAACAACCTGAAATAAGTTTATATCATTCTTTTTAAAACATGACATTTGGTGCTATTGGTTCGGAGTTTGGCATTGAAAAAATCTGAATCTGATATGTTTTCATTTTTTATTCTCTCTCTTTAACAAGATAAATGGTAGGTTGAAAGGAGCTTTTGAGGATAAACATTCGATTTGAAATTTCTGTTATTTGATGATATTTTCTGAAGAGAAGTGCTTGATTCAAACAGTTATTGATGGCATTCAAATTCAAATAATTTTAAACACATATTTGAGGCACAAAAGGACAGTTGGGAGTCCCCAAGTTTTGGGGTTAACTACAGTAGGGATTATTTTACTAATCAACGTCTAGCTAGGCAAAGTAATCATAAAGCCATGCTTTTGATAGATGGGCTTTTTTGATTAGTATGCAAAATATTTATGTCTTTTGGCATGGGATAGTCATGGCTTTTTTTTCCATGGCTCGTGTTGTAAAGCAAGAAAGATCTTGTTGTGCTTTCAAAAGCAAAGATAAAGAAGAAGGTGAACAAGTTGATGACTCATCACGGAGGACAGCAGCAAATGCATTTAATACCAAGCACTCAAGCAGTACTCTCCATGGCTCGTAAATATAGTTCTTTTCTTCAGACATTAATGATCATTAGCGATAGCTTCTTTTGGTAAATGTGGTAAAACCCAGCATTAATGGTCATTAGCCTCTCTTAATCTTTGTAATTGGTAGCTTTTAAAACTCAGCATTAATAATTAAAGCTATCTCTGATGTTGTTAATTGATGACATTTAATACTCATGTTGCATAGAAGATACAAATTCAACCAGCTATTTTCCTTCACCTATTTATATGGATGGCGGAGTTGATACATGCAACATTGTTTAAACATTCATGTCCCAGCATGTCAGCTTATAAAATTGAATGGAGAAAGATAGACAACGCTATGAAAAGTTCATATGCATCCTTAAACACAGTTGTACAACTTGCCGACCTTTAGACTTTTGTCTAAAGCAGGACATGTTCAGTGAAGCTCAATGATGAAGGTTGAATGATCAAAGGAACTCAACCTTTAGTGTAACATGCATCAAAGTAGTTTTTTTCATCAATACAAAGGAATATGATACATGGATGATACCTTTTAAACAGTTAAACCAAACATGAAAATCTACTATACAATTCAGGACTTTTGTCCTACGTGGTAGAAAAAGTCTGATTAGGACAAAATCTTTGTCCTACGTGACGGCAAAAGTATGACTATGACAAAGAATTTGATTATTGTTCGTTTCCAAATAAATAAAACCATTAAAAACAAAATTTCCCAAAATTTCCCCCTTCTCACGGTAGTTGGTTTAACAGAACTTTAGTGCATGTAGGTTTAACAGAATTTCATCAAAAAAGCCTCTCATCCCATCTCTCCATTCGGCCCTACGAACACAATACTTTTCTTTGCATTTCTGTTGCCTTCATTGGGACCTTCATTTTTTCCTCAGCGTTAATTTTGTTTCTCCACAAAATTACCACCACGCCACATCTCAATTCCGGAACCAGCGGACGAACAGCCCTCGATTTTTCATGTCATATCGCGGTTGCTCCGCTTCATTGTTGTGCGCTGTTGGAATCTGAGGATACCAATCAGCGGTTAGATTCAGGTCTACCGTATCTTATACCTTTTTTGATCTTATAATTATAATTCACTTATAATTCATGCTGACGTAAGTTTTTACTTATAATTCATGTTGATTTTGATGTTTTACTTCGTTTCATGTTACTATAGTCGGCTTTGGTTTTTCTAAATAAAAAACTGATGGTTGCTGGTTGTACCAATGATTTTTATTTACGCCATATGCACTGTTATTTCGGTCAAACCAATGATTGTTATCTGGAAAGAGAGACAGCTACACATCCTCATTTATGCAATTCTGCTGATAATCGACCGTATTACTCCCTACTCCGACCGTAGTTATGTTCACTATTTATGAAAGCATCCTTTATGCTATATGGGGTATGCCAATGAACGCCTCCATTACTCCCTACGTTGACCTTGCTTGCTCTAGCATTACTTTCCAATTTTCTATATTTGTCAAAATGATAGCTTTTCTTCGTCTGCCATGATTCGTGATTTACATATGTGATTCACATCTTGATTGATTCAGATCTTTACGGTTGAGCCTAATAGATATTAAGATCATATATATGGGACTTACGTTCTTGCTTACTCTCTGTCTCCTTAATCCTCATGTCTGTCTAAAAATGGTTTTGTTATAATTAACTAGAAATTCTCTGTATGCATTGCTTTCATTCACTAGAAGTATACGTCTGAGGAAATAATCACATACCTTATATGCAACATTCAGCAAATACACGTGATTCGAAGCAAGTTTGACAAAGACAAAAAATTTGTTGACTGTGCTTTTCCAAATAAAAAAACCAAAAAAACAAGATTATATATATGGGAATCGACCTCCACCGTGCCCTACGGGCACGGGTTATGACTAGTATATTTAAAAAGAAGGAAAGAAAAGATGTGTGGGTGCGCATGTACAAAATGAGGCTAATGGATGGTGTAGGAATCCCCTCAATGTGCAAAGTGGAAGCAGCTTCTTTTCAAAATACACACCATTGTATCTTCATATGATCAACATATCGCTGCATTAGATGAGATGATCACCGACAGTTACATAATTCAGACCTGATTCACATCCCTCGTGTCTTTCGTCATTGCATTTAGCTGAAACATTCATTGGTACAAATTTCAGACCTGATTGACATCACTGCTGCAAACGTTTTTTGCCCTGAATGATCTGCTTGGGTTCTCTCCTTTTGCTCTTTGGATGTACACACAAGTACATTCTTAATTTGACAACAGGTTTTTATGTACGGATACGTTGATAGACACTTGAAATTAATTTATCTCGATCCTTCCGTTCTCCAGATGTACATAGTAACACATAATTAGAAAATTGTTTGCTTCCACACAAATATAGACTGTGGAAAGCAAGTGCACTTATTCCCATATATGTTCAATATTCTCGAACCACAAATGAAGGAATATTTGGTTGTTCTATGGTAAATTATCTTGGGTATTAAGTAGCCCTGGTCCTTAACAATTAAAATTTTTAATAAAGGGAACCATTTTGACAACTCAGAGCTATAATTAATGGACTACTTTAGAACTCCAGCCCACTGGAAAAGTCCTATATGATATGTGTTCTAATGGGAAAAATAACTGCACATTTTTTTGGGAAAATAGTAACTACGCATTTTCGTCTTAATCAAAGCATTATTAATGTTAACGAAGAATCTTACTGATGTATTATAAGAGGAGATCTATATTTATGGTTCTAAATCTAGGGTTCTAATGTGATTAGAAAGTAAGAAACTGGGGAAGAATATAGAGATTTATGATAAAAATCTAGGGATTTGATAATAATAGAGTTCAGACATATTCCCTAAGCACCTCATACACACACATGCAACTTCTTATGAGAGAAGAGATAAAAAAAAACCGAAATTTCTTGCAAACCCATCAAGAATTTCTCTCAAAACAAGAATTTCAATTCACTGATTGAAAAAATTACATCACATTATTATTTAAAGGTAAGCCTAGTGCATACCACTTGCATCTTAATAAATCAACTATAATAAAAGAACAACTCTAAAACAAAGAGCATGTATGCACATAAAACTCATTTAAATAAATTAAATCTAAGCTAAGTCTGGATCGGATTGAATTAGATCCTTGTCATTCTCTTCAGGTTTGAAGACTTAGGTTTGAAGACTTAGCTTCTGATGTGTATGACGAAAGGGCATAAGTAGCAGGAACTTAACAATTATTTTCATGGCTGCATATGTGAAGGATGAGAAGTCAACACTATAGTTGAAGGCCAATATCAATCTCCTATACATTAGTCCTCAATCGCATCAGTATCAATCCTCAACAGATATGACTATAAATGATATGTGCTAACCCCAAAATCCGATCCGACAATTTTGCTAATTTTTGGGTTCAGATTTAGAATTTTGAATCCAAATCCTTATCGGGTTGTGTTTGTGCATAATCTTATCAAATCTGAATACCAAATAACAACCCCGATAATCTAATAATTAACCCAAAATAGAGCATCACTTATGAAAATGAATTTTATTATGAGAACTATCACTAAAATCTAGTTGATATGGTTAAAGAAAATAAAGCGGTATAATATGATGAAACGATAAAGTGTAAATTTCATATACTAAATACGAAAGTCACTTAAAAAAGTTTCCTTTAGTACTTCCACATGTGTAGTTAAAACTCAAATCTGCTCTGAACACGATAAGCGAGAAGTGATTCCAACTTGAACCAACAACTTCATTTCTTACTAGGTTTGGGTTTGAATTGTAGGATCCGATATGAATCTAACCCGTTTACACCCTTATCAGCAGCGCTTAGATGTGTGCAAAGCATCCTCATAAGCTTTAGAACGAACATACTTATGTAATTTTTAGCCATCTCATCATTCATAACAGTAAATATCTGCAAATTTCTATTAAATACTATAACCAATTTGTGAGTATTATAGTTAATCATAATAAGTTCGCAATACCTAGAGTGCAAGTCACTTATATGATACCTTATATGATATGCATCATGTTTAACGAACGCAATATATCCATGCTCGATGACTAACTCTTGGAAACTCATGATCATACGATTAAGTGATTTTGTGTATGGCTTGTTAGTAACAAACTCATTCATTTGATTTTTTACTACACTATAGATCGGTTAAGAGTTAACATAATTTTCCTTTCTTAGACATAAATGTATGCGTTGAATTTCTCAAATATGAAACATTGAGATTGTACAACTATGTCTTATGTAATGATATATGTGCAACATTCATCGATAAAATATTATACCAGAAGCGATCTTGAAAACGCAAAAACTTGATAGGTACCAAATAATGTTAAATACCGCATGTGAATTCTTACCGACATGTGTGATGTTGCATGGTTATAGGTGAGGTTCAGCTTTAAGTATTCTCTACATATGCTTCGGTGATTAAATTTGTATAAATAACTCCATTGATCATTATTAGAAAAGATATGTTTTCAACCTTTACATAGGTAAAACAAATATTCGTTCTTCGTCAATATTCACGCTTAGGTGTTGTAGCTAAGTAATTAACGACATGCAATCGGATACTAGACTCATCTAAGTTCTCATATACATCACTAGCAATCTCAAGTGAAATATACGTATCAATTATCTCATCATCATCAAGACTATCCAACATGTCAACTATTGTTAGGAGTTAGGACATTGATTGTTAGGGTCACCATTCGCATGATATCTGAAGTCTCAGACCCCTTTGGGCTTTTGTTACGAGGATGAATCTGATATTAACCTTTCCATTTTCATCCTTACTGGTAACGGTTTTGGGATTGTTTATGTCCTCGGCTTTCTGTATTTCAAAAGTGATCATTATTTTTTTTGGGACACTTTCAAGAAAGCCTCTAATTCTTCAGCTAAATAGTAAACGACATCAATAGAATTCATCATGCGGAATTTATTCATTTTAAAGTTATAATTTCAGTCCAGTGCAAATTTTGGATAAGACAATTTAATGGACCATGGAAAGGTTGTATCTAATAAGCAAATCATCAAATTTATCCATGAATTCGTTCACTTTCAAATTCTCCTAACATAAGGATCAGTTGGTCTAATACATTGTCTTTATAAATATAGAAATATGTTTTTCTTTAAGTTTTACTTTCATTTGCCAATAACTTCAGAGGTTCATGCCCATATCTCTCTAGTAGCGTTTCTAAAAGCAATCCAATTGAATTTAGTTGATCCTTGTAACTGCATCCTAATAAATCGGATCTTACATGTACCAATATGTTCTTGTACCAGTCAAATTATTGGCCCATCTCTACTAGCCTGTCGGATAAGACCTAAAAATTATACGAGCCACCAAAAATGAAGCATCTACTTTGACCTTACATGAAGGATCATCTCGACGATACCTATAGTCAACATCATTAGTATTATCCTTATAGTCATCAAATCTTATATGGACTTATCCTTTATTACATCTTTTGGTACATTTATCTCAATTGGTCCTAAACCATTATTATTGTTCATATCCTTGCCATGGGGTGTCTCCTTATGTTTTTGTGTTTCTAGTGTGGCAAGACGTGTGGTGATCTCCTGAAGAATTTTAGACCGCTGCTTTAACATCTTATAGAGTATATTACTCGTTGGCCCACCCTTTAGGTTCAAATTGTCTCTATCAAGCATGTTGTTTTCTAAAATGTACCACTATGTAAAATCATGCAATAACTAAGGATGATAATACAAAGCAAAACATACAAATGATTATGAAATATTATACTTATAAGTTACAACTATATACGTGCATTAATTGTGAAAAAGAAAAGAAAGTTTTAATGCTTGATTTTATATGCTCAATTAAACATGTAATCCTACGATGATGAGCGGCCACATTGATATGAATCATACTTGGATTCAAATTAGTATTTTAAAGTTTGAGTCGATTTCGAATTTGTGATCTTAGAATCCTTACATTTAATTACATTTGATGACAGTTTTTGAATCCTAGGGCTGACTAGGACAAGCTGACTAGGACAAACAGGTTGATAGAAAGACGGCTTGGATTTAATCTTGAGAAATAAATGCTTGAGATGAGATTTTGTAGAAAGTTTTGGAGGGAAAAACATTTCTAGGGAAATGAAACTTTTTGGGGAATGAAAGTTTCTGGGGAATAGCAGAGTGCACACAATTAATGCATTTGAGAAAAAAACTTTAACTTACATTTAATGCTGTAAATCGAATGATCTCTTCCTCAACGCGTGGCCTACCGTCTCTTCGACGCATGTGGCAATACAATGTGAATACTTTTCCGCGTCGAAGGCTTACGCCAATTTGCTGTTGCGCGCCGAAGGTGACCGCGTCAAATTTGTTGTTCTACGCCGAATTTGTTGTTCCGCGTCGAAGGCGCCCGTGCCGCTAAATATTTTTACGCTAATTTGTTGTTCCGCGCAATTTTGGCTGTGGAAATAATTTTTTGGGGAACAAAGATTTCGCGGGGGAAAATCTTAAATGAACCGTGCCCGCGGGCACATGTTATGACTAGTATTTTTATATTTTAGGCCCCTATTTAGTTCTTTTAAAAAAATTTTTGAGTTTCCTTTTGAAGGAAGACATTATTTTATTTTATACATGAATTTGAGTCATATTAGGAGTGTGAGTATAAGTCTAATAGAGGTTTGTTCTTCTCCAATAAATATGGGTCTCCAATAAATATGGGTCTGAAGTTAACTTTTAGATTTTGAGTGATTTGATAAAATTTGAGCTTTATAAACTTCATTTGTAAAGTTTGAAATCTTTTACATGTGAGGTACAAGAGTGGGTGATGAATTACTGGGGCATGAGATTTGAATGAATCTTCAATGCACGAGGTGTTCGGTGGTTGTTCATCTCCATCATGAAAGACTTAAAACTGATTTATCTTTAGTTCTACATATTTCCTATTAGTTAGTCCTTATTTTCTTCAATAACATGCTTAATTTCCTTCTGTTCTGTATTAGGTTTAGTATCATCGCTCTATTTCCTAAATTTCGTCATCATCATCATTTATTTTCTTTAGTTGAGACTCTTCAGAAAAATCTCATTTTCAGTACAACACCAAAAAATCACCAAAATTCTCATCGACCACTGCTCATCATCTCCTACCCAATCCCCAACCGAGTCTCATATACAACCTAATTCAAATCTAAAGTTCAGTTCTTCATCACCTCATTTATAATCTTCTATAGCAAAGTTCAATCAAAACCCCAACCCAATAACAATTTCTATCAATAATCAACCTTATCATCTTCAACAGGTAGGTCGCAACCAAAACCAAAGCCCTAACCCAAACTGAAAATCTAACGCAGCTTCAATAATATCAACTCCTTCACAATCGAAGCGGCCTATCACCTATGCCTCATTCTCTTCTCACATCAACTTGGATCCTTAACACCACTATCTCTTTCACCTTCCCTCATCGTCGATCATTGCTACCACATTGTCCAGGTTGGCCACCAAGAAATGAAGTCTTGCGACCCTTTCTTCCATGTCGTCATCGTTCTACAGTAGCTTGACAACCATATCCATCGTCTACCTACTCATTTGCGATCAGCCGTTGATGTCAAAGGTCCTTGTCATGTTCTCTTTCTACAATAGTACTTTCATAGGCACTAGCATCTATCGCCATCGTTAACTCATAGATGCTGCAATTGAGTTATTCTAATTGGAATCGTTATTCGATTCATTTTGAAGCCAAATCCTAACTAACCATGTTGATTGAGCCAAGATCAAACGTCACCATAATATTGGTAAGTCTATTGTAAAGTCCAATAAAAATTTATAGGACAATTATGGATGATGAGATGATTATAGTTTAATTAAAGATGTTTGTTCTTGAACATATGATGAGGCTGTGCTCATAATGTATATGTTATCACAAACTTTATTAAGGATTGATCCCGAAGCTAGTGAGTTAACTATTTTATGAGAGCTTGATGATAGACATTCACTTGCAACATTGGCTTCTCTTCCATCACATGCATTGCCATAGAGGGTGACATCTTAGTTTTGCCGAGTTTTGCTATGTTTGTTGCCATTCATCGGGATGGAATTTTCAAAGCTAGAGAGAATTAATATGAATCCTATTTGAATTCAAATTAGTATTTTAAAATTTGAGTTGATTTCAACTTTGTGGTCCTATAGTTATTTTATATTTCTTTTATTTGAGTCATTTTGTATTTCATTTTTAGGGTCTTTTAAGTTTCTTTTTGAATCAAGATTCTTTATTTTATTTTATTTAGGAGTCATGCTAGGAATATTTATATAAGCCTAGATAGGAGTTTGTTTCTTCATATATAAATATAAGTTTGTAATTAAACTTTTGCTTATGAGTGATTGCATACAATTTAAGCTTTGTGAACTTTGTTTATAGTCGTTAAAATCTTTTACAGGAGATGTGTAAGTGTGGGCATGGAATCATCTGGGCATAAGGTCCCAAAGGAATCCTCAATATGCGTTTGAAGTCGGTGGTTGCTCAATATTCATAGCAAGAAGTCTAAATCCTACTTTATCCTTTGTTCTACAAATTCATAATAAGCTCTTTCTTGATTTCTTCTAACATATCCTAAATTCCTTTTCATTCTGCATCACATAAATTGAGACACATAATAATAATAATAATAATAATAGACAACTAATTTGAAACAAAATAATATAATCCTAAATTTGAAGTTAACAATTAAAAAATTCACTTAGATTTGAAGTTACACAAAGTGATGCTTAGTTTGTACACAATATACAATACCTTAAATTCATTAAACGATCAATCTGTAAGCTTAAGGTAAAAATTTCACGTATAAAGCGTGGAAAACTGGCTCCAGATCACTACAATAAACCCAAATTAGCTTCAAAATAAGGTTTAGTTTGGTCCCAACTCGGTTTGGCTCAACATGTGTTGAGTTAGTAGCAAATTTGATGTTGGCAGGTTGACTTCAATTTAAAATAGACATGCTTGTTGGGACCTGTGACTACACAACATACACTATACCCAGCGTAAATAGTGTAATGGTAAGCAATATGCATAATTAAAAGTTACTAAAATTAAACACACAATACACAGCAGAAATTAAAAGAATGTGCTCAACAACAACCGTACAAAGGACAGATACGCCAATGCAAACACAAACAGAGAGATGTATCCTGGTTCGGATCCCTACCCGGCAATCCTACTCCAGTCCCACTTGTAACCCAAGAAGTGGATTTCCACTATGCTCCCTAAACCTGGCACGAATACTGTAACTGAGTATAATCTCTAACCGAGATACAATCCCTAACTGGGACAATGCTCCCTAACCGGGGCAACAAACTCACATAAGAGTACAATCCCTAACCGGACAATCCAAGGAGTAACCCTCCAAGGATGCAAATAACCCTTCTAAGTTGGAGTAACCCTCCAATTTGCTCTTACAACCCGAGAGCTATGTTTTATAACAAAAAGAAACGAAAACAACAATCTTACCGATGCCTTGAATAGATATTACCTATGTGTGCAAAGGCATGAAGATTGAAATCACCAAGTGCTAGAAGATGTAGAGCATGGATGCACTTGAAGCTTTTACTTAAGCTAGGGTTAAACCACCACTAGATCATTAATTGGACGAAGGAGGAGAAAGAGGGAGAGCGATTCTTCAATCAAAACCCTCAAGTTTGGCACTCACAAATAGTTCTAAATGAGTTGGAGTGTTGCCAAAAATAGCCTCTCAAACTAGCTTAAATAAGCTCATCAATCTGCACTAGAGACAAGAAAACAGCCACTCGAAACTCCCACCCAATGGCTATAAACGACATATTTTCACAACGACCAGGTGCCGGATGAAAGGTGACTAGGCCACTGGTTAACTGTTTAGGCGTCTGGCAAGACTGCATCAGACGTTTGATAGAATCTGCTTAGAAAAACATATGATCACCAAAACAGTCATAACTTCCAAAATTGGACTCCGATTGAGGTGATTCAAGATGCATTGGAAAGATAACAAGTAATGCAATCTAATGGGTTTGGAATGAATGAGAAATTCCAATCATAGAAAAACTGACAGCCGATTGAAGTCAGAAACAGATTGCAGAAATTCCAACAGACTTAACCGAGAAAAACACTTGATCAACAAAATAGTCATAACAGACTCAAGTGAAGTCCGATTGAGGGGATTCAAGGTGCGTTGGAAAGATAACGAAGAATGCAATCAAATGGGCTTGGAATGGATGAGAAATTCAACCATAGAAAAGCTGACATAGGTTTGATGTCAGAAACAGATTACAGAAGTTACAACGCAAGGCAACCAGACGTCTGGAGTACACCACCTAGGTGTTTGTGACACTCTGTAGGCGTCTGAGAAGCCTTCTTCAGACGACTGCCAAATATGGGTCCAAACAGATAGAGAGCATAAGAAAGTTTGCTCACTCTGTCCAGGCGCCTAGAACACATGACCCAGACGTCTGACCTATGGTTCAGACGCCTAGTCATAGAGCATCAAGCGACTGATCCAATGCTGTGTTCTACTGATTAGAAAGCAGACACGCCAGGCATCTGGTGACCCTTCATCAGGTGCCTGTCCAACTCTAAAAATACACACCCATGTGTGTTTAGAGCAATGGACCAAATGGGATGTGTTCTACATGATTTCTAATGAACCCTAAGATGGATATGATGCATATGTGAGCGTGTTGTGCATCTATTCAAGGCTACAAATATTCTAAGTAAAAGAAGCAAAATTACATGAAGAATAAAATGGAAATACATATTAATTCTTCAAGCTTCATGCAATACTTTGCCCCATAGCCTTGAACCATCATCCATCATCATCCAATTACCTTTTGTTTTGTCTCCTCATCAAGATAAGCAATTAATAAATACGAGACTAAAACAAATGAGATGATTATCACAAAACATAATGTTGATCATCATCAAAACATTATTGGTCTTGAACTCAAGAACCAACAATGCAGACTTAAAAGTAATCACAGTGAACTTGGTCCAGTTGAGTTGGCTGTTTGAATTTGCGTTGGGTCTGAGTCAAAATTGGTATTGACTTCTTAAAACGATTTGAATTTGGATTTGAGTCTTCAGACGCACAATAGATAAAATAGAAGCTGTTGTTGCTTGAAAAGCTTATCGGTGGCGTTGACGTCGGTGTATGAGATGAAAAAGAAAATGATGGTGGTGACTGAAGTAGTGATGGAAGTGGCGGAAGAAGAATACAAAGTAGGTGGCACTATGATAGCATTACACGGTCCATAATGTCACGGTAAAAGGCTTTTGCAGACGTCGATGACGAGATTTGAGGCGAATCGGGGTCATATTGGAAGGATGATGTTATTATGACAGTCTTGATCGACAACGACAATAAGCAGACAGTTGTTGGCTTGATCATCGAGGATGGAGGTGAAAGTGTTGACTCTACTCATCAAGATCTTGTTGAAGAGGGAGGAGTCGGTAATGATGGTTGGGTTACAAGAGTACAACCATGGCGATGATATTCGATGGCAACAATGTTAGATCTTGGGGCAGTAGTGTCGTGAGATGGCATGACATTGGATTTTGGAGACAAGGACAAATTTGAAGTCAAACTCGAAGAGGGGATAGATTTGGAGAGGTGGGAGAAAGGCATGGTGACTTGGAGAACTTTAGGGAGAGTTGGGGACGATGACCAATAGTTTTTGCAATTTTTAAAATCCAAAAGCTAGGGTTTTGGGTTTGAGAATAGTGAGCTGGCGGCTAGGGTTTTGAATCTTGAGATATTTGAGTTTTTTTGACTTGGGAAAGATGACAATTTGGATCTACTTTGCTCTTGTACCAAATGGGATGCATCACAAAGGCAGATGCAGATTTATGGTTCTAGATTTAGGGTTCTAATTTTGCGGTTAAGTAAGAAATTAAGAAAGAATTTATGGATTTAGGATGGAATGTTAGCGATTTGATAATAATAGAATTTGGCCATATTGTTCAAGCGGCTCATGTACATACTCTTAACTCCTTATGACTCCGTACAAGAAAAGATATAAGAAAAGCCAGTTAAAGAAAATTACGATTATCTTGCGAATCAATCTAGAATTTCTCTTAAAATAAAAAGTTGTAATGCACCCTTATTTAAAGGTAATCCTGCGTGCACAACATGTGCATCTTAATAAACCAACTAAAATAAAATAAAAGTTTCAAAATAAGAAGCATGCATGCAGCATGTTAAACTCAAAATCAAATAAATAATTTAAATTCAAGCTACGTCGGGAATCGGATTGAATTGGATCCCCATCAACTATAATCTACATAGCGATGCTATTATGATCTCAAATTACATGGTCAACAGCTATGGTTTGTTAATATTCGATTATATGCTTGGTTGTTTGATGTGTCAGCATGAAATTCTATTTAGGTGTCAAACCACGAGTGTCATCATTGACACTTTAATCTATGCGATATTAACTAGATTACCTTGAACAATGACCCTTGGAAACCTAGCGACTTTGGTCACTACTATTACTTGTTAATATTGTATCTTGGACTGAAATTCGCAGGTGAGGCGATAGTGATTTTTCACCATTTGATATGCATTAGTTGATTACCATGCATATGGAGGATGTATTATCAGTCATCAATGTTATTTTTCTTTAATGAATATTCTATGTGCTTACTAGTTTGCACCGTTTATCTAGTTGCACTCAAACTTGGTAATATTATAATTGCTGTTTCCATCCCTTGTGTTTATCCGTCAATATGCTGATAGATACTCCAGATATCTGCAATCTGGCACAAGACTTCAGGCTTCACATCAAGTTGATTGTTCTCGTGCTTTGATTTAACCATGGAATTCTCTAACGGTAATTATCTCCTGTGCTTTTATCATTTCAGCCGCCAGGCATACCTTCAGATGGACCTGTTTTCAGTAGCTTTCAGGTTGACTCAATTAAACTGATGGAGCTCCTTGGACCTGAGAAGGTAGATCCGTCCGATGTAAAGCTTATCAAAGATAAGCTTTTCGGTTATTCAACTTTTTGGGTAACTGGAGAGGAGCCATTTGGTGATCTTGGGGAGGGAATTCTCTTTCTTGGAAATTTGCGGGGAAAGAGGGAAGAGGTTTTTGCGAGATTTCAGCACGAGATGCATAAAGTTACTGGCGACAAGTACAATCTGTTTATGGTAGAAGAGCCAAATTCAGAAGGTCCTGATCCACGCGGTGGGCCACGTGTAAGTTTCGGTTTACTACGAAAAGAAGTTTCTGAGCCAGGAGCCACTACTCTTTGGCAATATGTCATTGCTCTCATTCTCTTTGTCCTTACCATAGGCTCGTGTGTAGAGCTAGGGATTGCAGCTCAGGTACGCATTATCATAGGTATTCAACTTGTCTTCACTTTTTTATTCGTAAACATTTGTTATCGGAAGCTTGTTTGGTGCTTTACCATAATTACCCTAAATCCTCTCTACAGATAACTAGTCTTCCGCCGGAGGTGGTGAAGTACTTCACAGATCCAAATGCTATCGAATCACCTGATATGCAACTTCTGTTCCCTTTTGTGGAATCTGCTTTGCCACTCGCATATGGTGTTCTGGGTGTTCAACTATTTCATGTAATATATGATTTTAACCTTTATCTTCACCTTTTTAATCTTTGAAAGTGAGAACTATTCAAATTCATAATTATGGAGATGCAATTTGAGACCTTATGACATTATATTATACAGATATTCTACCTTGATATTTTGTTGTAGCCTGTTAGTTGTTATTAATCAGTGAACTCTATACCGGGGTAATACAACTTTTTAGGTGTCTTCTGTTTGCTGTTATTGTCATGGTGAAGTATAAAATGTTTTACGAATCACAACTTGGTAGTTAAAGGAGTTTCATGATTCACTTTAGAACATTATAATCGTGACATGTGATGTCCAGTAGTTTTTTGGTTAAAACTTTCACAATGATTAGTTGGATACTGGATCACTTATAACTGATGTTCAAATTAGTTGTTTATTATGTTCTCAGAACAGTTGCTGAATATTAAACTATTTGCGTTCTGTTGTTGAATATTAAAATAGAAATGACTGATTATACGATATTGAAATTCAGTATCCAGCTAAAATATATCAATTCTCTGACAAGCACACGATCTTGGGAAATTTTTTCTTTATCGTATATACAGCCTGTTTCACTGTCTGGGACCATACAGCTTGTCCATGAATCTTGAAAGGGATTGTATATAAGCTCTGGAGCTGGAAGCCTGTAATCATGTTCTGCACTGTCCCAAACATTGTCAATTTTTTTGGGTTGTGTGTGTGTGTGTGTGTGTGTGTTTTGTTTTTTGTTTTGCGGGTGGGGGGTCAACTATCCCCATGTTCATAGCCTTTGTTAGAAATCAAAACTTGCAGCTTTGTATTATGATATTATCTTATTTGCTATATTTGTATAAGTTGCAATAAATTGCAACCTACATTGATGGTGCCACATTACTTTTAACATTGGGGATTCTTTCCCCTAAAACCATTTTGAGGAATATTATATCACCTATTTGGTTGCGTGTTGTTAAACTTATTAACACTGGATTTGAAGTTCATTTGTGACAATGTAATGTTCAGTCCTTTATGGTACTGTCCACGTACATGTTCTTATTTGTTTCTAAAGTATTTTGGGTTTTAATGTACAGGAGGTTGGACATTTTTTAGCAGCATTTCCCAAAAGAGTCAAACTGGGGATTCCTTTCTTCATCCCAAACATTACCCTTGGGAGTTTTGGTGCGATCACTCAGGTCAGTGTGTTCGATAATTTGTTAATCACTCTATGGAAATTCCAGCGAATGCAGAAATTTACTGTTAACTTAGAAAACGGACAAGGCATCTGGACAACAGCTGCCCTTTCAGGTCTCGAAAGAACAGTTTGAGATGGCATGACCTCTGTGCAAGTGAGCCAATATGATTCACCCTCATTGAAAGTTTTAAGACCTTCATAAATGGTGTTGGAAAAAAATCTTTCATAATCGCAAAGCATGATTGCCTATCTGAAAGCATGCCATGCTATTGTCTACATGGCATAATGGAAACAAGCAATTTCGTACCATCTCTTTTACAAGAGCGGGGAACACAAGTTAATCATGAAACATGCATACATACATACATATGTGCATGCACACATGCATTTTGTGTTTTTTTTTTTTTTTTTTGGGGGGGGGGGGGCTACCGAAGGAGGAACTCACTCATATGCACCCGTTAAAAGTACACACCCTTGAATTTATTTAGATGACGTCACTGTTCATATTTAACTTCATGAACCCATAATGCACAAAAAATCTAGTGAACCTAAGGTGTTTTGCTCATTGATCTAGCCATTGTAAAAAGTACTATTGCGGCACAACTATTATATTTGCAATAATAAAAAGCAAAGCACCTTGAGTTACTAGGTTCTTGGTGTATTGAGGTTTTGGAATATGATGTTCAAAATAAACGATGCTGATCATCCAAAAATATTGTAGAGTAGATTTTTTTGACGAGTGCATAGGAAGGAATTGCTTCTTGAGTAGCTGATACGTATATTACTTACACATACATATGAGAAAAATGTGTATTGATGTATCTAGCATTTAGCAAGAATTAGAGAGGGATAGATGGATCCCGTCACACACTTTATTAGTATATATTGTGTAATTAGTATGTACCAAATACCACTAATATGGTCCGAAGCCCAATAACCAACATACTAATCTAACACTCTCAAGCTAGTGCATAAATATATCAAGCCTGACTTGTTACAAATAACTGAGAAACCACTAGCTAAACCCAATTTGATGAAGATATCAGCTAGTTGATTAACTAGCTGATTAGCTGAAGGAGTAAACCGAGGCAAATCAACTTCTCTGTAGTGGTATCTCTGATGGCATGATAGTTTATCTCGACATGCTTTCTCATCTCATGAAAGACTTTATTATTAGCTTTATAGATCGTAGTTTGGCTGTCACGAAACATCAACATAGGTTTGTTAATTTGGAACCCAAGTTTTTATGGTAACATCTTTAGCCAGATCATCCCACATACATTATGGGCCATAGCTATGTATTCCGCTTCAGCACTCGACCTAGATAACATTCTGGTTCTTGTTTCTTGAAGTAACTAAATTTTCTCTAATATAAGTATATTGGCCTGACGTGGATAGCTTATATTCTCTGTTGTCTATATAGCTAAAATTAAAATATGCCTCAATTTTCAGATGCACGTGCCTCTTATGACACATTCCATTACCTAGAGATGCCTTAATATATTGCAAGATCCTCAAGGATGCTTTCCAGTAGACCTCTCTAGGTTTGTGCATAAATTGGTTGATTAATCCAACAACAAACATAATATCTAGCGTAGTAATAGTCAACTAGATGAGCTGTCTAACTATCATTTATATGAAGAGATCAACCAGTAAAGGACTAGATTCATCTCAAAACTTATCATCAGTTTCCATGGTAGTACATGGACGTTTGTAGCCCATCATTTCAGTCATTTATAGTATGTCCATGACATCATTTTTCTAATATAAAACCATAACAATCTTGTTATATGAAACTTCTATCCCTAAAAGTATCTCAGCTGCCGAGATCTTGTCACAAAATTAATTTGCAAGTACACCTTAGTTTCTTTAAAACTGTGACGGCCGCTACTATTCATATGCATATTATCAATGTACAAAACTAGAATAATAGATTCTGAGCCATCTGTCAAATGATACAACCAAGTGATCTAAATAATATATTCTAAAATCAATCACTTTAATAACTTGACTAAACTTCTCAAATTAGACCAGCAGACTCTGGTTTAAACCATACATCACATTTCTCAACCAACAGATATCATTCTTTCTCTTAGTAACATACTAGGAGGTTGCTTCATGTAAACTATCTCTTTAAGATCATCATAAAGAAATGTATTTACGTCTCATTGAAACATGAACAAGCCTTGATCAATTGCTAAAGAGAAGATCATTCGAATGGAATTCAGAGGAGCAATATGAGAGAAAATCACTAGATTGTCCACACTATGTTTGAGTAAAACTTTTTGCAGCAAGGCGAGTTTTATACTTTTCAATAGTCTCATTCGATTGATATCTTGCTGTATAAATCACCATAGCTAACAATATCGGCCTCTGTGGGAGCGTGGATTAGCTCCCATGTATCACATATCAACATAGCTTCCATCTCATTATCCATGGGTTGCTTCCATTTAGGATGTATCACAATTTTTATGTAAAACATAGGAATAAATACTGAAAACAGTGAGAAGTTAAATTACTGGAAAGAAAGGGGTCAATGATTGTAAGAAACAAAATATGATACATGATGTAAGGTAGATGAACGTTTACACTTATGGTGAGCCATCAAAAGAAGACAGACAGATGAGCGGTGGACAGATGAGTGGTAGATGGAACTTCTTGTGCTGTTGTGGGATTTTCAGCCATAGAATGCGGATAAGCAGGTGGTGAACTAATTGGATATTTCTTGGAGAGCCAATCATATACGCTTTGCAATGATTTTGGGTTATCGGAATCTTAGGACTACAAACATATTATGGAATAGCCGGTGGAAGAGTTGACATCTGGGGCGGGAGCAAAGTAAGCAAATGATTAAAAAGGTAACATCGGCTGAAACATAATACTTACAATGAGATCAAAGAAATGCTATCTCTTTTATATACTAAAATTAACAAAAACACACTTTAGTGACCTTTATGCTAACTTGGTAAGATCGGGTTGCAAATTCTGAAGAAACCATGCACACCTAAACATATGAGGCAGGAAAGAGAAAACATGGTTGTCAGAAAATAGATAAGAAAAAAGTATTTGACTATTAAACATGGATGAATGCATTTTTGTTAATAAAGTAACATCCACATAAAACTGCATCTAACCATAAATGCTTAGGAGAATGCATTTCAAGCATACGTATGCATGTAACATCCAGTTAAGTGTATTTATTTTCATACAACTATATTATCTTGCTAAAACATGTGAACATATGAAGTCTGATGCAAATTCAGTTCGATTGACAGAAAGTTAAAACATCTTTTTGAGCATTATCATTACAAAGAATGCAAATATTTATGGAAACTATATTTTTATTTCATTTAAAAATAGTTGAATTATTTCCGGTACATGAGCTTTATCTTTTTAACAAATAGACCCAGATCATAATTGAGAAATTATCAAATAAAAACTAAAAATAATAACAAAAACAGGGCACCAACATGGACCCTAAATATCTAATGCTAATTCAAAAGGAAAACTACTACGATTATTGACACGACTTGAGTAGGAAGCATGACATTGTTTTTCAAACTCATACAACTCACACATCTGAAAGGACATAGTGGATTCAACGGGCAAAATCTAACAATTTTTTTCCCAATAATAGACGACATAGATGATGATGTCACAATAATGGGATCTCAAACACATCAGATGAGCATGAAAGGGGGTTCTCAGCATCCAATTAGTGCATCATGTCTTTCTTACGACCTGAACCAATCTTCATATCAGTCTGAAAATTCTCAAAACACAATAAGAAAGAAAGAATGTCAAAGAGTAATGCTTATTTTAAGTAAGCTGATAAATAAAAGATTAATAAGAAATTTAGGAACAAATAGAATATTATTTATGGCAACGATGAGGTGGCTTGAACTACCCTTTTTTCATAGATGGTATAAGATAAGCTATCATCTAAATAATCAAACGATACAGATGCAATGGAACAAATGGAATGAAATTAGCTCCAGTACATGTCATTTGTGAGGATACAATGGTGTTTAAGACCTAATGCTTATCAATAAAAACCATGAGTGTCGTACTTGATGTCTCACATATGTAGTAGAGTAAGATGCCTATGGTAGCTGGGAGGATTGAAGCTTTATCAATCGGTCATATATGGCTTGCGAAATTTGAATAATGCATATGCTAGTAGTAGCAAACTTAGTAGCATGAGGGGCCAAGGGGTTATCAGCAATAACAATTTGGGCCCAGTGAGGTTATTTGAACTTCGTCCGAAACTTCTTAAAAGGACAAGTACTTCTGCTGCAATGCACACAATAACATGGACTCTCACCCGTTAAGGGAGACCGTCTTCCAAGTCCATGTCCTTCAATACCACGGTCACATTCACAAACGTGGCCACATCCTTGATCTACCATAGCAGAACACCCAAGAACATAAGAGTTCCCAACTAAAGTGTTATGGGCCACCAGACAAACACGTGTAAGAGTAACAGATAGAGAAAGAACCGAGTCATCTTTAAGATTTGGGCATTGTGCAAACAGGGCATCTAGCCAGATGGAAACTTGAAGTTCTTTTCAATACCAGTTGAAGTATCTTCACGTCTAATTAGTGGGTGATGCATGTTGATCTCGTCTAAGACCCCATTCAACTCAAAATAGTAGTCAGAAAAAGACCTCCCATCATGCTTCATAAAGATCACCTATTGTGTAACTCAGATATATTTGGGAGGTATTCTTATTTTCATACATCCATTTCAAGGTACTCTAAATTTCTTGATAGTTTTCAGGAACATAATGCTTGCATTGGTATTCTTCTCCATGTTCAGGAGTCATGTCATCACATAACAGTAGCTTAGTTTTTATACTCGTTTCATTTAGAGTGAGATGTATTTTTTGTGAGTTGCTTCTTTCTGATGAGATCCAATAAACAGAATGAAGGATTGGGCCTAAAAGAGATAAGTGATCTCATTGATTGATTTGTTGTAGGTGACAATCTTTGGAACAATAAGATCTGTATACTTCACTTCCTTGTCGTAGCCATAATCTTTATATAGATTATGGTCGAAATCACAAAGAACCAAGCAGAGAGTGGCAGATCTTGTATGATCTAGCATATCCAGTAGCCTATTGAAGATTGGTTATAGATATATAACTGTTAGATCCGTGCGCGGCTAAAGAGGAGAGAGAATTACTTTGCGCACAACAATTCATGGAGAAATTACTTTGCGCACAGCATGGAGGGTTTTCTTATTTTCTATTTAAACTAGGGCTAGCCGTCATTTGTATGCATGCTTGATATTGGATATTTTCTATTGAGCGTCCTAGGAGTAGTTCTTAGATTAAACGAGTGTGGACGTCCTCTTCGGCGTCTTAGGAGGAGAATACACCTTTTTGTATTCAATTATCTAGTTCTTGGCTACTACTTTTCTATAAAAATTGTCTTTTTATCTTGGATCCTAACATTTTGGTATCAGAGCTAGCCCCATGCTACGACCCACGTTGCGGAAGGGACGACCTGGGGAAGGGGCGACCTAAGAGGGGGCGACCTGGGTGAGGCCAGAGTGGGCCACTTAGAGTGGGCACCCCAGAGTGGGCCGTCGTGACGGTGGTTGTCGAAAGTGGAAGGGGCGACCTGGGGAAGGGGCGACCTAAGAGGGGGCGACCTGGGTGAGGCCAGAGTGGGCCACTTAGAGTGGGCCGCCGTGGACGGCGTTGTCGGAAGCGTGGTGGTATGTTAGGATCCCAAAAATAGTCCCACATCGGAAGTGCAAAAGAAAAAGAAATAGTTTAAGTATTAGAGGGCCTCTCCACCTAATACCAATTGGTTTTGGGTTGAATGCTCAATAATACTTAACAAATGGGGTGTGAGCCCAGTGTTATAGGCCTAGTATGGGATGTGCCCTTAGCAAGGCTATTGTTAGAAGCCTAGTATGGGATGAGTTTCTAACAAATGGGCTAGTGTTGGAGGCCTAGTATGGGATAAGTCTCTAACAATTGGTATCAGAGGGGAGGGAATTACTTTGCGTACAACAAGTCATGGAGAAATTACTTTGCGCACAACAAGTCATAGAGAAATTACTTTGCGCACAGCAAGGAGGATTTTCTTATTTTCTATTTAAACTAGGGCTAGCCGTTATTTGTATGCATGCTTGATATTGAATATTTTCTATTGAGCGTCCTAGGAGTAGTTCTTAGATTAAACGAGTGCGGACGTCCTCTTCGGCGTCTTGGGAGGAGAATACACCTTTTTGTATTCAATTATCTAGTTCTTGGCTACTACTTTTCTATAAAAATTGTCTTTTTATCTTGGATCCTAACAATAACCTAAATGACAGATTTGATTTAAATATATGAAGAGGCAGACACGAGCTTGAGAGAGGAAGATGGAGCTACATTAGAGAGTGAGATTGGGATGGATTGAAGAGGGAGATGGATTGAAGAGGGAGATGGATTTGAGTTTGAGAGAGGAATATGCAGCATATGGGGAAGCGAGGGGTGGCCGTCACAAAGTGTGAGCAGCAGCAGCATCAGTAAAGTATCAGTTACTGTAGGCAACAATGGTGGCAGGAGGTGATGGTGGCATCATGAAATTGGAGGACAACAATTTGAGGAAGAAGAGCATCAATAGCGACGGCTGCAATAGAAACCTGCATGTCTTTTTTAAATAAATTTTGGCGAAGAAAGTTAGGGTCAGGATTAGGTAACATAAGCTTTGATACTATAATGAATCTAGGATTTAGCAAGAATTAGAGAGGGATAGATCCCCACACACATGTTATTGGTATATATTGAGTAATAAGTGTGTACAAGATAATACATGTTCACGCCAATAACCGATGTACTAATCTAATAGGTATCATATTACATATGAGCACAGTCTCATGTGTTGCCTAAAATGTCAACTTTTCATTATTTTTCCCCCTGAAGAATTGGCTCGTGTTCATATTCTAAAATCCCAAAAATCTAAATATTAGTTGAAACCAAATATTTTTGCTACTTAATTTAGGGATAACAAGAGTTCTGCGGTGAAACTGTTAATTTTCCAATAAATATATTGACGAGCAAAATTTTTTTGGGTTCTCCCAATCTTTAGTGTGTTTGTGTTTTAGAATATAAAGATCAAAATAAACAATATCGATTCTTAAAATTTTTTATAAAGAGTGGACTTTTCGAGGGTGCCATATTAGATTTGTGCTCATACGTCATATGATGCCTAGTTTACTCTCTCTCTCTATGTATGTATGTATACAACTTATTCTTGGTATGTCATGTGATACCCAATTTACTTTCTCTCTCTTTGTATGTATGTATAAAACTTATTCTTGGCTTATATTCTATACATAGAAAAACTCCTATCAGTGGATACTTTGCCACATTGTAACAGATACCTCCTCAGATATGATAGATTATCACAATTGCTATCTGAATAATCTAATACTTTGCCATTGCATTGCAAAGTAACATTAACTTGTGTGTTGAGGTTTTACATGAACGTGAATTTAGTCAATATGGCACCTTTATGTTGATCTTCTTTGCTTAAGGATTTTGTAGAATTTAAACTATAAATGGTTTAATTGATGGTAATTTGTAGTTAATTTATCTGAAGTAGTGATGCTATACAAACAAATTGGCTCCGATTGTATTTGGAGCCAAGGGTAACATTTCTGTTGCCGCGCTTTTATAGTCAGTCATGTCTGCCCATGTAAGACCTTGCCAACGCACTGCCAATAGCAGCGTAGGCTCTGTTTATACAAATCCTGACAAACACCAAGGGCGTGTTTGGATGGTTCAGATGAAAATCCCATTGATTTTGTCTTGGATGAGAATCCAATAGATCACACGTATATTTCAAGGGGGAAAATCCTATGGATTGCAATCCAAAAACTTTGTTTGGATACAATATTAATTATATCATGTATCAATAATTTGTCTCAAAAAAAATAGCTTGATTACCAAAGGAAATCCTTTGGAATTTCCTTTAGATTTAAAACGAGGTGAAGACACGACTTTTCTCATCAGACGGATTGATATACTTTTGGATCATAGTCCTTTGAATTTGATGTCAAAAAATTACATCCAAATAAACCAATCCTTTATATTATCACAATCCATAGGAAAAATAGCATCTAGGATTATAGTCCTTTGGATTGGGTTGTCCAAACATGTCCTTAGTAACATCAATTCTAGAATATAAGGTTCAAATTTGACCGGAAAATTTAGGTAAGGATGTCTATACAATGGGTTGAATTCCTCCAAGAATTCCATCAAATCAGCTAGTAAACAATGTTAACTTTTAGATCCAAATGAATCCACCCTAGAAATCGAACAGAAGAGCATATAATGGGGACAGAGTGATTGAATAAATGGATCAGATGCTACCCAAACTTTATACAAAACTAGATCAAGAATATCATGATAGGTTCAAAATCTGCCCAAAAAACCCATTTCAATTAAGAGTACCTCCATTTTTTTTTTTTTTTTTTTTTGGGGGGGGGGGTCGAGGATTCTGTACAAGTCCATCTAACTGCCACTTGAGCCAACCCACAACCGTCATTGGGCCCTTGAAAGGGCTTCCACAAAACCAATCCCACCATCTATTGTGCACGATTTAAGATACGTGACCAAAATGCATCCCCCTAAACATGACCAAAATGCCTCCCCTTAACTGCCAATTTAGAGACCAATGGAAAAACCACTTTGGGCGTCAAATTCCTTTCAACTAATGGGGCCCTAGAGATAATAAATTTTTAATCATTCGTTCAAATAACTTTCGATCAATCATTGGCTGCCTACAAACACACGCTTGGAACAATGAAACATATCACTTGTCTTTTCCCCTTCTCAAAATTTCAATTAGCTTGTGCATGTGATGATATTAAAAACATAGACCAATTGGTTAGCATTGTTTCGTGAAAGCTGCTGACCGAATTTGATAAATTATGATAATCTTGTGAAAGATCCAATGCTTCCAATGTTGTCATAGAAGATGAGGGTTTATGTTTGTTTATTGCTGAATGACTATAATATGTTTATGATTTGTCGACTCATATTTAGGTGTACCTTTCTATATACGTTATTTTGTAAATGTGAACCCATTGTTTGATCTTATCACAATCTTTACCATAGTTGGCATTGTATTACTCATATTCTCAATTATCCCCTGTAGTTCAAATCTATTGATCTTATTGCAATCTTTATCATAGTTGTTGTATTACTCATATTTTTAATCATCCCTTATAGTTCAAGTCTATTCTTCCTGACCGAAAGACGAAGGTTGACATCTCATTGGCGGGTCCTTTGGCTGGTGCTGCACTCTCGTTCTCAATGTTTTGTGTTGGCTTGGTGCTCTCATCCAATCCAGATGGATTAGGAGACTTGGTGCAGGTCCCGAGCACACTATTCCAAGGTTCATTACTTCTTGGACTCATTAGCAGAGGAGTCCTTGGCTACACGTATGTTTTCGTCTTCTTTGATTTTAAATTCTTAATTTGCATGAGCTCCCTTTTTCTTGCTTAATGATCTTTTTTCTCGTTCAAACACTGAAACATGCGTGAGTACTTGTCTCAACCATCTCTTATACTCATGCAGTCTTACTACTAATATAGTGATAGGAATTAGGAAGATCTGAAATTTATTAATAATAAACTGAAAATAATAAAGATAAATTGATTACAATTATAGGGGTAACCTCCCTCCCAAGACGCCAATTGAAGAGGACATCCGCACTCTCCCAAAGAACGATGAACTCTCTCCTCTCTTTATCAATTTCAATCTCAAAATAGGCATGCCCTAGGGCCGGCCCCTCCGCTTGGCTTAAATAGAAAACCAATATTTGCAAAATTGCACATAACCCCCCTAAAATAATAAAAATCATAAAAGGCCCAAAATTTTCCAAAATGCCCCTTATGAGAACCATGCCAATTTTATCATTACTCCATCCCCGAAAACCACATCGTACTCAATGTGGTGCATGAAGTCCATGTCGGTCTTACTCCAAGTGGGGATGGTCACCCCTTTCGGGCTCTTCCTCCTCCACTCTGTCCTCCTCCTCGTCGCCAGCTATCAGCACTTGCAGCTTGCATACCCCACAATGGTGCACTGGGGTGAACATCTCATCGCATCTGAAACACATCTCTTTCAGCACCTTCTCCCTCATCTCGGCGTTAGTCATCCATAAACTGTCCTTTTGGTGGCCTCCCGCTCTTATCTTGACTGGGCGGGTCTGTCCCTGTTATGGTCTTCGGTTGTCCCCCACTCGTGAGCTGGGCTGTGGGAAGAGGAGCCACCTCCAGTCTCTCTAGATTTTTTCATCTTCACCAGCCGATCCTCCACCATCTAAGCGTACTCCATGGCCTCCATCAAGTCCTGATGCTTCTGTATGCGAAACTCTGTGTGAATAGTTGCCTTCAGCTCCTTCATGAAGGTGCTCTCCATCATCTAATCAGAAACTCCATGCACTCGTCCTGACAGTGTCTCGAACCTTTCTCTGTAGTCCCTCACCGTGTCGTCCTGCCTGAGAGAAAGTACGGCTCCCTTAAGTTTTCCAAGTGAGTGTCGTGGAATCTCTCTACCAAACCATCCTTAATCTCCTTCCATGAGCGATACGGCCGCCTCTCCTTCCTCCAGTGGTACCACGCGAGTGCTTTCCCATTTAAACACATGGACGTCGCCTCCAGCTTCTGCTCAGTCATGTGAGACACCTTGAAAAATCTCTCTACCGTGTAAATCCATGCAACATGATCCTCTCCATCAAATATGGGCATATTCAGCTTCCGTAGCATGTCCACTCCAAAGGTCCACTGGTCTACTCGTCCGCCTGCGTGCCTGAGCCAATGGTAATGCTGTCACCTGACCATGTGCCGCTCAAATCCTCCCTATGAGTTTCCATCACTATCTCTATAGCCTCTCCTTGGCCCTCTTCCTCGGCCTCCATAGTCTCCCCAGTCATCGTTGTCATCATAGAAGCCCTGAACATCCTGCTCCATGTCCTCCTCTTTACCATAGTCTTCTGGGTACTCCTCATAAGTCGAAGGTGGATGTCGTCGTCTTTGTGTAGCATATCGAGGGCCGTGGGGCCCTCGAAACTCGTCACCTTCGTCGCCTGGCTCCCACAAGTACCCTTGAGGCTCGTCGTCGTCGTAGCGCGTCCCCCGGGGGGCCTCGGGGCCCCATCGGCTACCTGAGTCCTCGCCAAAACTGTTTCGCCGTCCAAAAAGTCCCAAATTTTGATGCTTTAGGGCGGGGGGCTGGCGACCCCCTGCCGACCCCCCGGCGCCCCATGTCGAGCCCCTGTGGGGGATCTGCCAAGGACGGTGGCCCCTGCAGGGGCTGGTGCCCATGGCAGAGCCCCCACATGAGGGGTTCTGTAAGGGGCGGCAGCCCCTGGGTTGCTGTTGCGCGCGTTTTCAAGCCTTGTCTGGGCCTTCTATGGTTTCTGTAGTCATTGACGTTCATCATGGCCTCCTCGCAGTAGTATTCGACGTCAGAAAGTAGCCCTTTCTCGTAATCCTCCATCTTCTCCTTAACCAAATGTGACGCCTTTTTTGCTTGGTTAGGGTTTTCACCGTCTTTGGATTGATTAGCCGCCACGAATTGTTGCATGCGTTGCGCTAGGTCGTCTCCTTGTTTTCCTTGATCTTCTACCAACTTCGCTAGGGCTTCACCTTACTTCATGAGGGCATCAAGGGTTTCTTCTTGCTTCGCTAGGGTTTTCTTTATGCCTTCAATCTCCACATTGTATTTTTCTTACACTGCGTTGATACGATCTTTGGATCTCCTTGCCGCCGCCATGAATCGTAGAGGCTCTGATACCAAATTGATAGAAACTAGGAAGATCTGAAATTTATTAGTAATGAACTGCAAAATAATAAAGATAAATTGATTACAATTATAGGGGTAAACTCCCTTCCAAGACGCCAATTGAAGAGGACGTTCACACTCTCCCGAAGAACGAGGAACTCTCTCCTCTATTTATCAATTTCAATCTCAAAATAGGCATGCCCTAGGGCCGGCCCCTCCCCTTAGCTTAAATAGAAAATACATATTTGCAAAATTGCACATAAACCCCCTAAAATAATAAAAATCATAAAAGGCCCAAAAATTTCCAAATTGTTCCTAATGGGAACCATGCTGATTCTATCATTTAATTATGCATTGACTTGGCACGTCTGTTTTGTTCCAACCTTATCCTTTATCCAAGGCAATGCTGCCATGAAATTTATGATGCGTCTTCCACTTATGTTTCTTAACATGCACTCTCTTAAGGTAACCATCGATTATTTCTGTCACAGTGCACAAAAATCCATCCAATTCAAGTTGGGCTCATTACACAGTTATCTTTTGATCTGTTGACATTTCTTGCATCTTAGAATATTAAATCTGAGTCATCTGATGTAATATTTGCACTCTTCAACCTCTACACTTCGCACAAATGCCATGTCTGAGCAGGAGATGCTTCGAATTCCAGAGTTCTTGATACATATATTTGCGATGTCAAAACTATATTGATAGATGTGTTGAATTACATGCTGAGTTAATTACTCAGTGTTATTTCGTTACAAAGATCTCCTAAAATGCGGAGATGTGGATGAATGTATGAGCACCCCTTCCGCCCCCCTCCAAAAAAGGATCCATTAGGGCTAATAGGAATCGAGCGAAAAGTACATCATTGTCCTATTTATCGCCTTGATGCGAGGAGTCTTTGGTGCATCTTCCCAAATAGGATAGGAATAACATTATAGTTGTATAAGTGAAGTTTATATAGATGAATCATACAATTAATCAGCTTAAAAAGTACAATTACAAAAATACCATTTGGGGTGCAGTTTCTATGGCATTAGAATATAATCTCCACCATCACTATCAATCCATCACCAATGCCTCGTTAAGCATGCTTGCTTGCGCACACACATATATGGATATGGATCCCAGCTAGCCTAGTAGGAAACCCCTCATATGGACATGTCAAAAACATGATAAGGAACCAATTGACAATCGAATTCAGATTAGACTTCTTGTAGTATTTGAGATTTTTTAATTTGTTATTTGAGGTTTTTGGTAGGAGTTTAATTCCTTTTTTATTTTAGTTATTTTTTTAACTTTTAGTAATTTTTTAGTTTCACATCGGTTATGGTAGTAGGTTGTTTAAGCGGTAAGCCTATATAAAGGTTTAAAGTGTTGTTTTATTTTTATTAGAGATTGAATGGAATTTTTTTTATGCAAACTCTGTTTGTCATCTAAATCATTTGCATTAGAATATGAGAGTAGGTTTCGGTGCATGAATGTGAGGTTTAAAAATCTTCACATGTGAGGCATGCGAGTCAGTGATCGTTAGATTTTCGGGATGCGAAACCTGATAATTTGTCATTCTCTAAATTTTGTTCTTACCTAAATCACACATCACAAGTTTCCTCATCCATTCTGCGTCAAATTTGGTATCAGAATTGAAGAATCCCAATTTTA
The DNA here is from genome assembly GCA_030789695.1 of Scilla litardierei. NCBI lineage: Eukaryota > Viridiplantae > Streptophyta > Magnoliopsida > Asparagales > Asparagaceae > Scilla > Scilla litardierei. The sequence continues at coordinate 154,220,260 of CM061139.1, read as the reverse complement.
TTTTCAGTTTCTTCTATTTATATTAGGGTTTATTTAGGTATAAAAAACAAAATAAAAAGAGAAAAAAAGAAAAGAAAGGAATAAAAAAGAGAAAAAGATCGGAAAAATAAAAAGAAAAGAAAAGAGAAGAAAATTGGAAAAAATTCACGGTTTCTCGTTTGAAACCATAACCTTAGGTTAAATACTACCTCTGCCACCTCCATCGTCCTCATCAAACATCTCCACAGTTATCTCCACTCATCTATGACTCCAAACATTTTCACTCACATCTCTCTCATCATTAAATGGCCTTGTTGAAATCACCAGAAACTTCATCGAGGCCACGAGAGACATCAGACATCAACATCGGTGAGATCCAATCAAGATCACAGTGAAAATAATGATCATTACTAAATGAGCCACATCATTATAGTATTAGCTCCGTCAAGCTGATTTTGACAAGAAGCTGAGCTGTCAAACCAAACTGTCAACACTGATCATTGGCTCTAGCTTGAATCGACACAGTTAAGCCGAGTTGACACTATTTATTGACTTGGATCCAATTCAACTGGCTGACCTGAGCTGATCTATAGCCAATCGAGCCGACTTAAGATGGAAGATGTTGACTATTCAATTGGCTGCCAAGCTATTGGCTACAAGCTAACTGAGTGGGATGAGCCATGCTATAGTACGGCTTGACAATTTCTGAGGATTATATGGGATTTAAGCCATTTTCACACCAGTTCACTAGTTTGGAGATATGAAGCTGTTTCAAGACTTATATTCGATTTGTTTGAGCGAGTTACAAGTAAAAATTAGGGTTGAGATTATTTTGACAATTTTCCAATAGTTCGCCTAATCTATCATATTTTCTATGACTTTTCTCAACATTATCCATCTAGAGCAGAGTGCTACTTTGGTGTCCTAGTTTTCTATAGGTTCGATGTTTATCAATGGTATAAAGATAGTGAGCTATGTATTGAAGGATATTTTCACTTGTTGTATCCTAACCAAAGAGAAAAAGTATCGATGTGCTCAATGTAAATTAAGAGAAGAGGTTTACTATTGGTGGAAAGAGTATGTCGAAGGATGTGTATAATATGTACAAATAAAAACCAAATTTCGATATCGATATCTGTCCAAGCATCAAGCACCTCCACTGCTAATAACTTCAAGTGTTGAGATTAATAAAAAATTTGATGAACTTTTGGAAGACATAATGAGAATTGTTTAGAAAAGCACAAGAGTAAAGTTTGCAAGTAGAACTAACAATTGAGATAGTTTTTAAGCCTACGCCAAAGTCCCAGCCTAAATCCCAGATGTAATTTGAGCCAGAGAGTCTGAACAATATCCCAAGTTTGCATCTGTACATGTGATCAAATCCAAGATCGAGTTGGTGTCTGAGCCTACGATCAAGTCGAGCGTGTGACTGAGCTCGAGTTGGAGTCTAAGTTACATGATTTTATGCCAAAATTTTGCTTGAAGGTCCCACTTGAGCCAGTTAAGCATAATGACTTCATTATTCATGATCCTTCATAGCTTTTCAGCAAGCAGGTTTTGCATGTTATCCTATCTTCTATGACTTTGGTACGTTATTTTGAAAATGCTTACTTATTTTATTTCAAAGTTTGAGGACACGTCTTGTCCAATTATAAAAGATTGTTGATTTTTATCCTATTATGCTTGATCTATCATCATTCATTTGGTGATGAATTTTCAAAGACATGAAGAATGATATGTCACCAATTGAAATTCACGATTGAGATTAGCCTTTTTAATTTGTTATTTGAGTGTTTAGTAGGTGTTTGAGTCCTTTTTATGCATAGTTTTTGCTACTTTTAGTAACTTTTTTGTCCCATGTTGGTTGTGATAGTCATAGTTATCAATATCATATGATATACAAGTCATGTCGTCTGCTGCAATACGATATGTGCAGATTTCGATATAAATCGGAAGCCCATATTATGTTAGAGAAAATATTATACGATTTCATATCGTATAATACGATAGCATATTGAACGATATGCATATCATCGGATTTGATATTTCGTTGTTTTATGGTTTAGGTTTTAAGATATTGGGTTTTTGGTTTAAACCCGATTCGATGCGTATTTAGGCTCAATTCAGGTCATTTTCTTTAGAAACCATCGATCTGTGATCAATATCAGCTAGTCAACTTGACACTTTGTCTCCCTCAGCAATGATATCCATTAGTGCAATCGATGATGAAATTGAAGCAATCGATGATGGACGATGCAAACTTGATGATTATGAGTTCCATTGACGCAATTGATGACGAGCTTGATGACAAACGATAATAATCTCGACACCAAATGATGGCAAAGTCAACACCGAGCGCCATTGAAGCTTTGAGCCTTTGATGACGATGACTGCAACTCTGTTGTGGTTTTTTTACATAGAAATGATTAACGAAGATTTTATTTAAGAATTTAGATTTAATATTCTTTTCCTTTTTAGTTTTTTTGTAGATGGTTTTTGTTTAAGAACTAAGACTAAATTTATTGTTTTGGTTTTTGTTTATGATTTGTTAAGTATTAAATTAACAGTTCTACTTTTTAGTTTAAGGATTACAAACTTAAGACTGGTTTTAGTTTAATAATTAAACTGATTTTGTTTAATTAAAATTTATATTGATTAAGATTTTTTAGGCTCTGTTAAGTTAACACAATTTAGGACTAGTTAAATTTGATTATGCTTGGGCACTGTTAATATTTAAGGCATTGGTAACAGAATGTTGGGTAATTTTTGTTTTATTTTGTTTATGTTTGGACAGTCTTAGTTTATAGTTAACAGTTAACACTTATTAATTTTAATTTAAAGCTTAAAACTAGTTGATTGTTTTGAAGATTAGATCGACGAAGGAGTGTTGATACATTAAGGGCCAATTCACTTTCCCTGCATTATATTTGAAACAAGCAATTTGTTTGTTGTGCGGCTAAAAAGTAATTAGTCGAAGTGGGGGACTTCTACAACAAGACCAAGACAAGAATATTGATTGATTTTCAATATATTTAATATGTTTAGTTATTTAAGTGATTTGCTTAATTTTTTTATTTGTCAAATATCTTACGATACGATGTATGAACAAAAACGATATACGATACGATATGTCAAATTTGATGGTAGTAGGTTTAAGATGTAAGCCTATATAAAGATCTTTAAGTTGTGTTTTATTTTCATTACAGATTGCATGAGTATTTTTTTGTGTAAATTCTGTTTGTCATCTATATCTTTTGTATTAGAACGCGATAGTGGGCTTAGTTACTTGCGCATGAGATCCAAAAATCTCCATGTGCGAGACGGTTGAGTTGGTGATCATTAAAATTCTGGGGATCCAAGGCTTGAAAATTTATCATTCCCTTAATTTTGTTTTCCTCAAATCCTCAACTATAGTTTCCCTCTTTCGTTCTGTGTTAAACCCCTAATACACTAAAGATCTAATGCACCCATGGTGTTTTGCTTGTTGATCTAGTTATTTCAAAAAGTTTTATTATTGTAAGACCGTTGAATAAAATATCGTTGGTTCATTAGTTATTTGATGTATTTAGTCATTTCAAAAAAAATATTATTGTAAAACCATTGAATAAAACATCTTTGGTTCACTACATATTTGATGTATTAAGGTTTTAGAATATAAAGATCAAAATGATCGGTATCAATCATATGCAAAATAATCGAGACTTAACTTTTTGACTCACGCATAAGAAAATTGTCCTCCTAGGGTAGTTAATCATATATCCCGGAATATGTATGTGTGCTGACATCACATGAAAAATTCTAGTGCCTGTTAGCATTTTGAGGGAATAAAACAATTTTTTTAAATTTTTTTTCGCAATGTGTTGAAAAACTTGTTGGTTACCTTTCCATCAATTTTCAAGTTCTAAAACTGTCGGCGTAATTTTTTTGAAATACATAGATGGAGGCACAAACAGTGTTGGATTCACTTGAAAATTGGTGAGGTAGCTAACAAGATGTATAATACATTGCAAAAAAAATTCAAAATAATAGCTTTTGGTCCTTAAAGTGCTGACATCACAGATAAATCGAACCTGTGCTGTCAGCACACCACACACACATACGAATATGGGCCTGCACTGTTAGCGTAGGAATTTTTTCCTGCGTCGATAGCGTTTTGGTGGCCAATTTTTTTTTAATTTTTTGCAATATGTTTTACAACTTGTTGGTTATATCATCATCAATTTTCAAGTGAATCCAATACTTTTGAGCATTAATTCATGCATTTCAAAATAACCGCTCCGAAATCTGGAACTTTCATAGCAATCTTTTTGAAAAGCATGTATGTAAGCTCAAAAAATATTGGATTCACCTGAAAATTGGTGGGAAGGTAGTTAACAAGTTGTAGAACACATTGCAAAAAATTATAAATTTTTTAACCATCAAAGTGTTGGCAGCACATGAAAACCGAACATGTGCTGACAACACATTCCTATATTACTCATATATGTACATACGTACATACGTAGGTATCAAATACCGTCTAAGGATTTTTTGTGTGTTGACTAATGGCTTCTCATTGGCACATATGTTGTACATTACCTTTTCTCTGGCTAATGTGTGACTGCCATGTCCGTGCTTCGAAGGAAAAATCCTTAGATGTGATCCGATACTTATTATTTATTGCGCATACACTCTTTTTAATTATGCCTTTGAGGGCCTTCATCATTTTATTAAATGTACACATCTGTTCATCTATCAATATACTTACTCACTCACTCACTCACTTTGATCATGCCTTTGGGGTCCACATCGTATCTTTAGTTGTACTTGTTTCCTCCTCTTCTTTGTTTGAACAAAGGCCTAACACCTTTGCCGGCGAGATATGCCTCACTGACTTTAAATGTATGTCTTGAGTCATGCTAAGCTTACTACGATTCAGTGCTTGAGTTTGGAAGAACTTGCTACTATAATGTACTTATCCACATGCTCACACCAAAGAACTACATGGGGCGGGGAAGGGAGATTGAATTGGGCATGGTTGATCATCTCCACCTGAACACTAGCAGGGTTGGATGGATTGGACCAAATCACCGGGGATTTGGGAAAAAGAAACACGGAAAAAATTAAAGTGATTTGATGTGTCAACAATCACCCTGCAACCTGTTATCCATACACAGCATGATAGGTTAATGGAACGGTTGGGTCATTTTTGGAGTGCTGGGGAACATGTTCTACAAATAATTTATGGTTCAAAGAGCATTATTTTTAACGCACAGTATCCAAAAAATTTAGCTATGAAGCATCGACATGGACACGAGACGTGGAATCATCATGATAGAGACACGACAACACGGTAGTGATCACGATGATAGAACCAAGTATGTGCGAATGAGTATCTAATATGATACACATCAGACCTATATGAATCCAAATCCATATGATTAGGAAGTGTTGTATTAAAACTAGACGAGAAAATTAAAATTTCAATGGAAAGATATCCGTACTTTCTAATTAAGTAACAATATGAAAATGTAAAGATAAAGATCTACTGTTTCTAATTAAATAACAAAAGCGAACAAAGAAAAAAAGGGTCAAAGAAACTATAGTTGATATCTACCATAATCTCGGACCTTTGGGTTATAGGTTTTGTTGACATTGTATGTGCTTAGTTAAGGACCTAACATTTTTATTCTAGTGACATGTAAGTGTTTGACACATGATCTTTAGATTTTATTTACAGTTGACATGGCTCCAACACATTTGTTCAGTTTTTTTGAAATCCAACTTGAGTCTGGAGTGTTCGACACATGTGGCGTAACTATCGTGCAAGCATCAGTGTCTGACACATGTTCGATATGACACGACACTAATGTTGAAGTGTGCTGGCTCCATACATTTTCATCACAGGAACATGTAATCCTATACATTTGCGCTATACACATTCCAATATTTGTCTATGATGCCTCCATGTGTACAAGCAGGCTTACATGACAATTTGTCTATGATGCCTCCATGTGTACAAGCAGGCTTACATGACAATTGTCGAAATAAGTGGGGGCTGAGTGATGCGGTCGTGTGTCGCAGAAGGCGCGGCAAGGACGCGGGCGTGGGAGCGGTCGTGGGTTCAACTTAGTATCGTGCTATTTTGCTTTATGCACTACCTTCTATGTTTTAAGTTGTGTGTTTAGTATTTTGTTAGGAGAGTATTTAAGGGGATTAACCCTAATTGTGTTAGCTATCGAGATATTGAGATAATTCGTCATTTTGACGGCTAGGTTTTGTGGGAATAAACTTGATCCCATATTTCAAGTTAGGGAGCGATCTACTCCAGAAAAGATCAAATTATCTCTTATTTCTTATCGATTCCATTGTCTACATCAAATTTCTTTTCTTTCTTCCACCTAAAAATCTGAACTTTTGCTACGATTAATCCTATCGTATCAATTTGGTATCAGAGCACTCGATTCTATGGCGAACACACGAGCGACTGTGACGAAAACTCTGAAGGAGCGACTTGATGCGGAGATCTCGGGGTTGCGGAAGGAGATGACAGATATGAAGGAAGAGATCAAGGCAGATCTGAGCGCAACCATGGATGAGAAGATGAATCGGATCTCGGAGCGACACTCACGCGAGATGAAGGAGGGGTTTGCCGAGATGACGAAGATGTTTCAGCAGCAATTTTTTCAGCGAGATTCGGATCCGAAATCGTCCGGATCTTCAGATCTGATCCCGTGAACAAACCCGGAAAACAGTGACGACGGAAGGCAACCCCTAGCCCTAGGGTTTGAAGGAGGGGCTTCCACTTCGTGGGGGGGACGCCACGTGACGAAAGGAGGACGAGCGGGCCCACCAGGGGCCCGCTGGTGATCGGTCGCCCCAAACTGGGGGTGGCCAAGGCGGGCGGCCCCAAACCGGGGCCGCCGGAGAGCAACCTCCCCCTTTTGGGGGCGGCGAGCAGCAGCGGGCCCATCTGGGGCCCGCTGGGGGATTTCCGCCCCCCATGGGGGGCGGCGGAGGGTGGCGCCCCCTACTTGGGGGCGCGGGGGGATTTCCGCCCCCGGTGGGGGGCGGAATTGGCAGGCGGGCCCACCTGGGGCCCGCAGATGGAGATCCACCCCCGCGGGGGGTGGAGGAGGGTGGCCGGCCCACTTGGGGCCCACAGGTGGCGGGCAGACCCCGTGGGGGCTACGATGACTGGCGGGCCCATCTGGGGCCCACAGGACGATTTCCCCCTCCATTTGGGGGCGTCGAAGAAGGGTGGCTACATGGAGGACCCCGGCGAGAGCAGGTTGACGAGTGGGACGATGTAGGTGCACTCGCCAATGAGAGAGCCAGGGGAGATGTGGAACAGTGGAGGACTGAGGATCACCCTTACCAGAGACGGCAGATAGTGAATAGGGAAGGGCCACCACGAGGTGACACCAACCCAAAGATGAGGAAGTTGAAGGCGCCACTTTTTGATGGGAAGGACCTCGATGGATGGATTTACCAGATAGAGAGGTACTTTGAGGTCGCGGGCTTCACTAAGGCAGAGAGACTGAGGGTAGTGGCACTGAACTTCGAGGGAGAGGCTTTTGCGTGGTATCGATGGACCCAAAAGCAGAGGCCTCTACGGACTTGGAGGGAGCTGACAGAGTGCCTTATAGAGAGGTTTCAGGAGACCCACGGGGAGGGCTGTTTGAGCAGTTATACGCTTTGAGGCAGGATGAGACCGTACATGATTATATCACGAAGTTCGAAACACTCTCGAGCCGAGTGGAGGGGGTGTCGGCAGAATCGATGGAGGGAAATTTTTTGAAGGGGCTGAAGCCAGCCGCGAGAGCGGAGTTGGGAGTACATGACCCTTAGGAACTGGCAGCCATGACGCGGGTGGCCAGGAGAGTGGAGGACAGGCAGACACAGGAGAGGAGGTCTCGAGGAACGTGGGGCGGGGTCACGGCACGCAGCCCAGCTCCGACTGCAGTACCCAGGATCACGGTCGGGGCTCCAGCAGCGGAGGCCAGACCATGAGGCCAGACTCGTCGGATGACCGAGGCGGAGATGAGGGAGCGCAGAGCCAAGGGGCTGTATTTCAAGTGCGAAAGAGATTCACACCAGGACACCGGTGTGCGGGGCGAGCCATGCAGTTGGAGGTGACGACAGAGGAGGAGGACGAGGGAGACATTACGGTGATACTTGACGTAGTGGACGAGGAGGCAGATCATCATGCACCCTTGGATACCGTGGAGGTGTCACGCAGTTCCGTGGTGGGATTTACGCCCTATCACACCATGAAGCTGGCAGGCAGGTTGGCAGATCAGGAGGTGACGATACCGGTGGACAGTGGGGCGACCCACAACTTCATCTCGAAGAAGGTGGTGGAGCAACATGGGATTGATATGAGTGAGACAGCCACTTTTGGGGTGATTTTGGGCACATGCCAGAGGGAGGAAAGCAGGGGGGTCTGCAGGGCAGTGATACTGGCAGTGCAGGGTACTCAGATAGTGGCGGATTTTTACCCCTGGAGTTGGGGAAGGTGGACTTGGTGTTGGGGATGCAGTGCTTACAAACCTTGGACGACACCAAGTTCAACTGGAAGTTGCTGCAGATGGAGTATCAGGAGGACGGGAGGACCGTGGTTCTGTTAGGGGACCCCAGCCTGTGCTGTCGCGCGGTGTCCCTTAAGTCCATGGCCCGGGCAGTACTAGTCGGGGGAGAGGCATTTTTGGTTACGTACCAGGAGCTGGGAGCAGTAGCGGAGGAGCAGGTGATGCCTCCAGAGGTGGGAGAGTTATTGGAGAGCTATGAGCATGTGTTTCAGATGCCACATGGACTTCCGCCACAAAGGGACCACGAGCACGCCATCGTGTTGCGTGAGGGAGCGGCCCCGATCAGTGTTCGGCCCTACATGTACCCTCATATTCAGAAGGATGAGATTGAGCGGCTGATCCGGGAGATGATACAGGCAGGAGTGATACGACCGAGTGTCGGTCCCTTTTCTAGCCCGGTGCTCTTGGTGAAGGACGGTAGTTGGAGGTTCTGTGTTGACTACCGTGTCCTCAACAATGAGACGGTGGCGTATCGTTTTTCCATACCGGTGATAGATGAGTTATTGGATGAGCTACATGGGGCAACGATCTTTTCGAAGATTGATTTGAAGTCGGGATATCACCAGATCAGGATGAAGGCAGAGGATGTGCACAAGACTACCTTTCGGACTCATGAGGGGCACTACGAGTTCCTCGTCATGCCATTTGGATTGACGAATGCGCCCGCTACTTTTCAGGCATTGATGAACAAGATATTTCAGCCTTATCTTCGGCAGTTTGTCTTGGTGTTTTTCGACGACATACTTGTCTACAGCCGCACGATGGAGGAGCACGTACGAGATTTGGAGACGGTGCTGCAGGAGCTGCAGGCCCACCAGTTATATGCTAACCGGAAGAAGTGCACGTTTGCTCAGGAGGGAGTGGAGTACTTGAGGCACGTAGTATCAGCAGAGGGGGTGGCAACGGATAGAGCCAAGATTGAGGCCATGTTAGATTGGCCACAGTCGATGACATTGAGGGCATTGCGAGGGTTATTGGGCTTGACGGGCTACTACCGCAAATTCGTACAGGGCTATAGTACCATTGTCTGGCCTCTGACAGAGCAATTGAAGAAGGATTGGCTCCAGTGGAGCGATGAGGCCACATCGGCGTTTGAGGCATTGAAAAGGGCGATGCCGACAGTTCCGGTGTTGGCACTTTCCGACTTTAGCCGGCCTTTTGTGGTGGAGACCGATGCCTCGGGGCATGGGCTTGGAGCAGTATTGATGCAGGATCAGCGACCTGTGGCCTACTTTAGTCAGGTTTTGTCCGCACGGGCGAGGCAGAAATCCGTGTATGAGAGTGAGCTTATTGCGATCGCCTTATCGATTCAGAAATGGCGTCCTTACATGTTGGGACGGTATTTTGTGGTGCACACGGATCAAAGGTCGCTGAAGTATTTGCTGGAGCAGAGGCTAGTGGCGGCAGACTATCAGAAGTGGCTATCTAAACTGGTTGACTACAAGTTTGAGATACACTATCGGTCGGGGTTGGAGAACAAGGCTGCTGATGCACTATCGCGGAGAGACGAGGTCACATCCTTGGCAGCCTTGTCAGTACCACTGCTGACAGAGTGGGAGCCGTTATGGAGGGAGGTGGACACCGATGAGGAGCTGTCTAGGATCCGCGAGGATTTGGTTTAGGGGGTGGCTGAGCACCCGGGCTATACACTGGAGGGACGGCGGCTGTTATATCAGGGGAGGTTAGTCATACCGCGGGCTTCAGTTCACATACCGTTGATCTTTCAAAAGTTCCACGGGAGTGCGATAGGGGCCATTCTGGCGTCCATCAGACCTATATGAGGATGGCTAGAGAGCTGTACTGGTGGGGGATGAAGAAGGACATAGCAGAGATGGTAGCCAGTTGTGACGTCTGCCAGCGTCACAAATACCTTGCCATGGCACCGGCAGGACTGCTGCAGCCCTTAGCTCTTCCTGAGCAGGTGTGGGAGGGGATCATCATGGATTTTATTGATGGAATGCCCAAGTCGGAGGGGTACACGGTGATCTTGGTGGTGGTTGACCGTCTGAGCAAGTATGCACATTTCATCGGACTGCGACACCCGTACACTGCAGTGACAGTAGCCACGGCCTTTATTCGGGAGGAGTTCGTCTACACGGTTTTCCCACTTCCATTGTGTCGGATAGGGACACAGTCTTCTTGAGTCAGTTTTGGAAGGAGTTGTTCAGGGTCCAGGGGACCGTTCTGCGGAGGAGCACCGCTTACCACCCTCAGACGGATGGACAGACGGAGGTCGTCAACAGGAGCGTTGAGACGTACCTTCGCTGCTTTGTGTCAGATTGCCCGAGGAGTTGGTATCGGTGGTTGGCGTGGGCCGAGTACTGGTACAATACTACCTTCCATTCAGCGGCCCAGACGGCGCCATTTTGGGTTTTGTACTGCAGGGACCCATCGGCGTTGGTTCACTACTGTAGCGGGTCGACACCTGTATCAAAATTGGACCAATACCTCGAGGAGCGAGATGGAATTTTGGAGGAGCTGAAGAAGCACCTTACGAGGGCTCAACAGCTTATGAAAGTAAAGGTTGATGGACACCGCAAAGAGGTTGACTACACTGTAGGAGACTAGGTATATCTGAAGTTGAGGCCATACCGTCAGAGATCACTAGCCCGACGCCGGAACGAAAAGTTGGCTACTCTCTTTTACGGGCCCTTCCAGATGGCGAAAATTGGGCCCGTGGCTTATCGGTTGACATTGCCCCAAGATCGGCATTACATCCGGTCTTCCATGTCTCTCAGTTACGACGGGCGATTGGGACGCATACAGCGGTGGCAACTCTGCCACCGACTTTGACAGCTGATTCGAAGGTACTTATGGAGCCCCAGGATATTCTACAGGTGCGGCGCATTGATGGTGGGGGCCGAAAGGTGTTGGTACGATGGGTAGGACTGCCCGATCACGAGGCTACGTGGGAGCTGGAGGACACCATCAGGGCGCAGTTTTCAGATTTCAACCTTGAGGGTAAGGTTCGATTTTTGGAGGGGGGAGTAATGATGCGGTCGTGTGTCGCAGAAGGCGCGGCAAGGACGCGGGCGTGGGAGCGGTCGTGGGTTCGACTTAGTATCGTGCTATTTTGCTTTATGCACTACCTTCTATGTTTTAAGTTGTGTGTTTAGTACTTTGTTAGGAGAGTATTTAAGGGGATTAACCCTAATTGTGTTGGCTATCGAGATATTGAGATAATTCGTCATTTTGGCGGCTAGGTTTTGGGGGATAAACTTGATCCCATATTTCAAGTTAGGGAGCGATCTACTCCAAAAAGGATCAAATTATCTCTTATTTTCTTATCGATTCCATTGTCCACATCAAATTTCTTTTCTTTCTTCCACCTAAAAATCTGAACTTTTGCTACGATTAACCCTAATCGTATCACTGAGCCAGCACAATGACATTTGTCATAGAATCCTTGGACCAAATGAAATTGCAAAACTGGCTTGTCATGAAGTTATAAACACTAGGAACCCTGTAAAATGATTCTTGTCGAACTCAACTATTTTGTTCCGATATATCTGAGATTTCAACCTTCATGAATTTTACATGTTACAGTACTTAAAATTTTTATTCCACCGATATACTTTGCATCTACTTTCTTTTTTTTTGTTCAATCATATTATATCATTCTGAAAAATTTTTGTTCTCTGCAGTTGGTTGGCGAATTGTAATTAACGCTCAATTAATATCTGTGTGCAGAGCTATGCATGCTGCTAATGTTTCGATCCACCCACTTGTGATAGCAGGCTGGTAAGTTCCCCATTGCCTTGTCTGTCTGTACTTACTCTTATATATATACAGATGTTGATTGATTTGGCAACTAATGCAGGTGTGGCCTGACCACTACAGCTTTTAATATGCTTCCTGTGGGATGTCTTGATGGTGGAAGAGCCATACAGGTATTTACCGTTGCCTGTACAAAAAAAAGAAATAACAAAATAGATTAGTCCTTGATTACCAGGTATGTCTTATGCATGTGCAATGAAACCTTCAATTACACAATGATTAACCTATCTTTCATTTGTGGAGTGTATATTCATGCAAATCATGTAAAGTTTTGTAACTTTGTATGAAGACCCCATTTAGGGTTGATTGCAACTATGCATGCATGCACACGCACACACGTGCACACATACAAATCTAGGGAAATGGTTAGGGTGCTGAGCATCAACCCTTCCCCAAAAAATCAACTTCTCACATCATGTCGTTACCTGTGCTTCCTAGTGTGATCTCTTCTAGGCATTTTGAACACCATTGCTTCATCTGGTCATTCATACATAATATCCATCTAGAATCCTTAATAATTTGATAGTCCCTTTAAAGAACCTAGATCCAATGATATAGTAATTCCATGTGTGGTCAGACTGATTACATATGAATTATGTTAGTTTTACCTTAGGGTAATATATGAACAATTTTTATCATAAACTGATAATCTATTCGAGATGTAGATGGAAAAAAGGAAAAAAAAAAATGAGTTGATGCATTATACTTGTCCTAGCTGTTGTGTCCAAAATGTTGCATGCGTAAGGGATTATAGGTGGATGGAAAGTTACTGTTTTTATTGGTTGAATGCACATGCAAAATATTGTACTGTGTTTCAACATTATCAACTTGGTGTGTTTTTGAATGACGGAGAGAAGTGATGGTTATTTCAAGTGCGCATGTGCAAAATTCTTGGATTGTAGGTATTAGTATGGTATGTAAAAACTTTATGCTACTAATTTGAAGGGGGTATTTTTTTAACAAATCTTCCCACCTTGCAAGGTCATTTTGTTGGGAAAAGCTTTAGATAGCTTTTTTTATTAGCAGGAGGTATCGTCTAGACTCATACACGATTTTCCCCTTTTGATAGTGGTGTAGGGAACCAAATTTGGAAGGGTTGTTTTCACCAAAATTCCTTACATTTCAAGCACACTTTTCGGGCAGATGGGTTTTCTGTGCGAGGAGGTAACATTTAGAAGACTCATGTACGAGAATTTTATTTTGGTGGTGCTGTAGGATACCAAATATCTTATTATACACTGTACAGATCTTTACAAGCAAGGATACTTTATAGGGATGCATTCGGGGACATTCTACTACTACTCTCAGACGCGGTTCAAAAGTGTGCAATGTGGTGGTGAGGAACTCTGCTTTCTTGAGCTATTACAGTAGAGATGTGCATATTGAGACATCATGCATAGAGTAAGTTTCAATTAGAGTAAACCAGGAAGCCAATTGTTTGGGGTTCATATTTATCTCCATATCCTTTGGTCTGAGCTCAAGTTGGGTGGGGATAACTCTGTTTGGGTGGGAGCATAAATATGTGAAAGGATTCTGTAGACTCCTGGATCTAGGATGTTGTGTGCTACAAAAATATGGGGATTGTGGACTACATGTTAGATACACGCTTACTAACAAGAGAAATTACAACTGTTTTTGACTGAGAGGGCAACGAGGTCATATTAACTATAACCTAGCTAACTCTGTGGCTTAGTGTGAACTTTTTTGAACTTTTATATGCATGCATGGCCACCGAATAAGTGAGTTGTTAGTGCGATGCAATTCACATTTAACATCCATTTAATCCCGTTTATTCAATAACCAGCATCGCTTAATGACGAAGATACGGAAACAGAAAGGTTAAGTATCTAAGAATTGTGGTGGGATTTGAAGGACTAAATTATAGTTTCTAAATTAAATGATAAATTAGGATTTTAGGCCGTTCACCTCGGAGATCGGATTGACAGCCGATTTCAACACCTTACACATTACCCAGACGACTTGATCGCTCATTCTTGCACCTCGTATGCAAAAATGATTCAATATCTTTGCAAACACAGCTTACAAACCCAAATTTTAAATTAATTACTTTAATCTATTTACCATGAAATGCATAAAGGCTTTTATATGCCCTTAATATAGAATAATAAAACTCGACTTTTAATAAAAACTAACCATATTCTAAATAGAATTCTAAAAGATAAAACAAACTTATATTGTAATAAATAATGTTACGAAAGAATCCACCACGTCCTCTGTTAATTTTACTTCCGATTGTCCGAATGTTTTTATCCGTAGAGTCGACGCGAGCGCGTCTAAATTTTTCACCGTAGTTTAATAGTTACTATGGTTATTTTAATTTACTAATTACATTAGCTTATTTATTTTACTAATTACGAATTACAATTACGAATTTATTTTCTTAATTACCAATTTTACTCTGGTGAATTAATTAGTTAAAATCACCCACCCATGTTTTTCTCATTCCGAGCACGTTACCTTCCCAAAACACGTTCAATACATCCCCCTAAAATTTTTAGTCAGAAACCCTACCAAACTACATTAATCCCAAACCTAATCTTTGACTAATCTTCCCCCGTTAATGAACCCTATCCCCTGCCCCTTCCTTCTTCAAGGGTCACCGATCAACTCCCCTGCTGCAACATTGATCAGCCGCTTACACAATTCTTTCCCCCTTCACAGTTTCATCATCTTCACCCACAACCCATCACCAACACAACAACACCAGATCATCTCCTCCTCCTTCGTCCCAAAATCAAACATCAAGCAACCAAACAAATCAGGAATCAAGCTCAGGAAATCTGAAATTGAAGCTGAAAACAGAAATCAAAACTCCCAATTTTCAGATCAAACAAATTCAGAAACCATCAACTTCAGATCTACAAAAAAATCAACAAAACCTCTTCAGATCTTCTCCTCCTTCCCCTCTCTTCTCCACGCAGCAAGGCCGGCCACCCTGCCCTGGCCGTCGTCCTCGCGCCCGCCGTACGCCTGAACGCTGCTCGCCGGATCCCCAGCGCCACGCCGCCTCCAGACCGCCGGTGGCCGCCCCCTCACATCGCCCGGAGTGCCGCCGCCGTGCGCTCCTTTGGCCGCCGCCCCCTTGCCCCGTGTCCCCTGCAAGCAACGCAAAAAAAGAGAGAAGAAGAAGAACGGGAGACAGAAACGAGACAGAGAGAAGGGGAATTAAGAAAGAAAGAAAGAGAGAGGGTAAGTAATTTAATGTATAATATTTAATAAGTAAGTTTAGTTTAATGAGTTAGTTTAATACCTAATTTAAGTTAATGATTAAGTAAGTTTTATTATTATAAGGTTATTTTCAGTTGAGTTTATTAATATAAGTAAGGTTGAGTTTATTATTATAAGCAAGGTTATTTTCTGTTAAAATAACTTAATAAATAAGTTATATAAGCTTAATAAGTTGTATAAGTAAATTATTTTAGTAGGTATTATTTTCTTAGGTTAAGTCAAAGTCTAATTAAGTTATTAAATAAGTTATTAAGTTATGTTTCTTAGCATGTTGACAATTTGTGTAACTGACTCATTTGTAACGTGTGAACCCAGGTATCGCTACATTGATTGAAACGCGTCCTTCACTACAGGGCGAAACGGTAACTCATCGTACCCTAGCTATGGGGTTTAAAAACAATATTGATGCATGCCAAAATTAGTTTCTTTTTATTAGCAAAGTATTTCACTTGAACAGTTAGCTAAACTCGATAATTTGCACAGTATTGTAATTACACCGTACCGTAAATTGAATTGGACTCTGTGACATGCTTATCCAAAAGATGTAATTGGAAAAGTGAAAATTGTAATTGACTCGTAAATGGTAAGTTGGTAAGTACGGTAACATGTACACACACTGGGTTTTTGGGGTAACTTATAATTGTGGAAGTGCGGGAGCGACCAGTCCGATCTGCAGTGAATAGTACCGTTTTGATTGAACCGTATCGTTTTGTTGAATAGTACAGTTATGATTGTACCGTACCGTATTGTTGTAACCCGGGATATCAGGTGGACTCTGGTTGCATATCGTACTTCCCTTTATAAGTCACGTAGGATCAGGCACAGCTAAAAATCAAATCTCGTAACTGGTCTTTTTAATATTGTTTATTGCTGATAGAAGTAGACTGCTATGTTACTTTTCTGCTCTATTGATCGCACTTTACTTTTTAGTTTGCCATGCTAGTTTTGCCATGCTAGTTTGTCGTTTTAAATATCATGCTAGAGATACTTTGAGTTACGTCTGATCCTGGCGACCCTTCTTTTTATGGTGGTCTCGCCAGATACAGCACAGGTTGAAGAAGTTGCAACATTAAAATTCGACACTCTGGGGGCCATTGCTCGTACCCACCGCCCCAAGCTACCGCCCTATTTAGCATGAGTGTCGAATTCTAATTAAAAACACACTGACACCAAACTTAGTAACCAGCTATTTAAAACAACAAACATTTTTAACTGTGCCTGCAACCAAAGTCCACCTGTAGTTTTGGCATGCATCGTTAGCGTTTCGCCCTGAGTGAAGGGCACGTTTCTCAATGTAGCGATACCTCAGTTACACAAATTGTCATGCTAAGAAACATAACCTTAATTAGACTTTGACTAAGAAAATAATACCTAATTTATTCATGTACGCTTCGTTACATCCTCACATCCACCCCCACTCAAATTTGCATGTGGATGTATTTTTGTGCGCATGCATGCATGTGTATTTCCCTATATGAGTGTTTGTTTGTGCCTCATTTGGAAACACGAATTAGTTTCAAAAACTAAAGGTTTGTTGGAGCGTGGAGCCCAAATTGAGGTTCCTTGTACCTCTTTGCTTGGAAGGTGTGTGGGTGTGGGTGTGTTTGGGGGGTGGTGTGTGGGTGTGGATGGGGACAGCGAGGTTTGTATTAATAAAAACCTTTGTTTCATTTTGACTTGAGCGAAACGCCGGTTTCAGAAGCTACGTTGCCAAACTAGGCCATTAGTGGTGTAGTTGGATTTCAAATTTGTTTTCCCATGGTTAATAAATTATTGCTTAAAATTAAATTTGTATTCCTCTTTTAATATCGAACTTTATCTGCTTCAGGGTGCTTTTGGGAAAAATGCCTTGTTTGGTTTTGGCTTGACGACGTATGCGATGTTGGGACTGGGAGTGGTAAGCTCATTTTGAATCCCTTCTAGTCATCATCCTTTTTTCGTCAGAAACATTCCTGCCCATCCCATCGTATAAATGGTACTTGGTATATTAGCTTTGCTTCATTGTACTGCCTTTTGTTTTTCTGACTCGTGTACAAAAAATTTTCTCCTTCGCATTTCTCCTTTTGTTTCTTTTTAAAGATTTTTCATATATAACTCCTTTATTATATAACTCTTTTCTAATAAAGTATGTTGCTAAATTTGTATAGTTAACGTTACTTGCAACTTAATTCTCAGAATGTAATCTCATAATCTCATTTAACTCAGTAAATTCTCTGCTTCTTTCTCTTGTCCAGCTTGGTGGACCGCTATCGTTGCCTTGGGGTTTATATGTTCTTATCTGTCAGGTATGATGAGAGATCTACTTAAAACATAGCAGGAAAAATTGCGCGTGTTGTCAGTATGTTGCTCTTTCTCGTGCTAAACTGCATACTAATTTCTCAGAGGACATCAGAGAAACCATGCTTAAATGATGTCTCCGAGGTCGGAACATGGAGAAGAACAGCACTGACGGTGGCCGTTTTTCTTGTAATAATGATTCTTCTTCCGTTGTGGGATGAGCTTGCTGAGGAGCTTGGTATAGGATTAGCAACTTCGCTTTGAGGTAGAAGATAACCTATTTAAATATATCTCTCACCTCCTACTCATAAGCCCAGTTTTGTATTAAATTTTGTCATCTAATGAATCAGTCTGTGGCTGCCACACAGTCATTTGTTACACAGAAAAATCTGAACTTCTGTTATATCTGCATTATTTTGAACAACAAAACATTTTTTTAGTGGCCTAGGGTCTCACTGCAAGTCTTAATTTATGTGTGCATGCTTTGATATGTAATCCAGCCTTCTTAAGGTCGCTGAAAATTTCCAAAGTAATCTTGTGTTGGTTGGAAAAAGATAGCAAGACAAACATTCCATCTTGCTTGTTGGATATTGGGCTGTTTGACCCGGCTCAAATCCGACTCGAATTCTAACCCAATAGGGTTGCATGTATGGACCCGGTTGGGATCCAAACCAAACTTATTAAGGCTTATGGTTTATGTGTCTTGTTGGAATTTGTACCAAAACATCCTTGTGTTATACGACGTGTGGTTAAAGGGGCGAAACCTCTTTGGTTCTTTTGAAATTCGGTGTATTGAGGTTTTGGAATCTGAAGATCAAAATAAACGAATCTGATCCTTCAAAAAATGACAGAGATGTTAGTTTTTGAGGTCGCATATGAGGCTAAGCCTCATATGTCATATGATAACCAGTATTCTCATATGAATATACAGTTGAGGGATGTTTATGGATGTGTTTGCTAACTAGGACAAAAAGAGGTGCGTAGAAAGTCGGTTGAGATTTAATCTTGAGTAATCAATGGTTAGAAAATTTGAGGAGATCCAAGATTTGGGGGGGGGGGGGGGGGGGGGGGGGGGGGGGGATTTTTGGTAGGAAACTCTAAAATTATAGGAGAAGCTAATTCTAGAGCAAACTAAATTTTGGATGAAACTAAAAATTTTAGAGAACTGAGATTTAAATTTTTAGGGTGAACTAAATCTAGATGGAATTAAATTTTTTAATAACTAAAATTTTAAATTTTGGGAGAACTAAATCTGAAGTGAACTAAACTTTGGGTGGAGGACTAAATTTTAGTTTGAACGTGATTAAATAATTTTGTTGGTGGAAATATTTTGAATGTGGTTGTAAATTTTTTCGGAGGAATTTGAATGTGAATGAATTTTGTGTAGGATATTTTGAATGAGATTGTAATTTTGGGGGATTTTTAATGGGTTCAAAATTTTTCATTGGAACATTTTGAATGCCCCACGACATATTGTCACAGGTTATGACTAGTATGTATGTATCATGTATGTATATGAGTATCATATGACATATGAGGTTAAGCCTCATATGCAGCTCCAAAACTTCACACTCAGCTATTTTTCGGAGGATTAGAACCATTCATTTTGATCTACATATTCAAAAACACCAAAACACCGAATATGAAGTGAACTCAAGAAGGTGTTGCCCGTCCATCTACCCGTCGCAGGTTTAACGGTTTTGCATGAATAAAACTTTTGCGATGGGTGGATGAGAGAATATGAACATCAAAATGAACGGTTCCGATCAAAAAAATATAACAGATGGTGAAGTTATGGAGGTCGCATATAAGACTTAGCCTTATATGTTATATGATACTCATTATTCTATGTACACACACCGGATTAATGTGGTTGGTTGCTTTTTGGGTAGCAAATCATTGGCCACCATGTCAGCGCACATGCCTAAATTTGGTCATGTGCCATCTGTTTTATTTTATTCCATATATCCTTTATACAAAACACATCACTCCCCTCATCAGATAGGGCTAGGACAAATGTAAGAGGAGTAAAGTGTCACATCACACTAGCCACCTCAGCAAATAGGGCCAACCAGCCCCCTACTAAAATAACACCCAAAACAATACCCACCATTACACCCCAATCAAAAATCCCAAAACCCCAAAACAATACTCACACACACCCCACTCTTATTTCTCCCTTCCACCTGGGCTTGGGTCTCGCGTCCTGTGAGTGTAGGGCTTTTTTTTGTGCCCGAGCACTTTGTGCATGGGTTATTGCTAGTGTGCGTCTTGTGTGTATGTGGGGTTTTGGTGCCCGATCACTTTGTGCACGTGTTATTGCTTTTGTGTGTGTGAAAGAAAAATGGGTCTGTGCACGTGCACATCTAGATTAGCTGTGCACGTGCAAAAAAAACTCAATTTTCCTTATTTGGTTTGAAATTTTTTTATATGATTTGTTGTATACCTCATGGATGATAAACACACCAAAAATCAAGTGAATCCAATGCTAGTTGACACTCAATCTAACCCTGTCAAATTCAACGGTTTTAGAACAATAATACCCCTACGGGTCACCTATATTTGAGATTTTGGGATTTTAGAATATGCACAAGAACCCTATAAAATATTTTTTTTTTAAAAAAAAGGAAATGTGCGTTTTTGTGCACACGCGTTCACAGCAAACTTAGTTGTGCACACACACAGCTACATACACACACACATCAACATTATTTTGGTGTGGGGGCCCATGCCCCCAACAAGCTAAAAGGTATTCCCCATGTTCCTAAAAGAAATATTTTTGTAGATTGTGATTCTAGGCCTGGCGAAGTATTTTTCCACGAAATATTAATTCTAGGAATTATTATTTTTCGTTTATGTTCAAAGAAAACATTTGCACACATGCTCAGACCTGTTATTCTAATATTGAGAACATAATTAAAATTCATTTCTCACTTTCTAGGGCCTGTTTTTTTGTGTTTAAATTTGTGTTTGTTGAAGTTGTGAATAGTGTTGGTGAAAGTGAGTATAGTGTTTTTTTTGGGTGAAAGTGGATGTTAAAATTTTTTGTGGGTCCCGCACAACTTTATTGTGTTTTTTTTGTGGCCACGTCAGCAATTTTCACAGTCAAAGAAGCTAACACAAAAGAACAGGACGAGCGAAAATGATGATGAGAATGAGTGAATAGTGGAAGAAACAGTGAAACCTCCCCGTTTCACAACCAACTAAATCAAAAAGGACAGGCCTAAGGTACCAAATGGCATCTCGATCTATTGTCATCAATTCCCTCAAGGGACTGAAACTTGACGTTGACATTTACGAGTCACGTGAAACGAAGGGTTGGTACCTGTTAAATACAGATAATTATTTACATTCATGGTATAATATCTATCTCATCCCGAACAAGGCCAAGGCACATATATGTTTCGAACATTACTTGGCAAATGTGAAGAATAGATTATCTCGGGGAATTAAGTTACTGATAGCTGACCATGGATGCGAGTATATGTCCGCAATGTTCAAGTAACTGTATGAGAAGAAGGTGATAACTTGACAACTTACCGTTCCTTACACACCATGGTAAATGGTGTGGCCGAGAGAAAGAATATGACATTATTGACACGGCTCGGTCTATTATGCGTAGGCATCCTTACATATGTCATCATAATTGTGTACGTTAATGACATATTCATGACTTCTAAAGACAAAGTGATGATAGAAACAATCCACAGTTGGCTCTTATCAGCCTTTAATATGAAAAATATGAGTGGCGACGTGGTATTGGGAGTTAAGATCCATTGGAATCAGCTTAAGTGGATCTTACGTCTCTCACAAGGTAGATCACCAACACAAATGTACCTACCCTTCTTTTATGTAATGTAAGTTCATTGTTTGCAATATTGCTTCATGGCAAGTAGCGTTGCAACACTTGTCCCTTCGTTTTTTTTTTCTTGGGAGCTACTTTGCGAACGCACCATTTTGCTCTGTGCACGTACCACTCATTTACAAGTTTGCCATTACTTCCGCGTACATATCTTTTATTTACAAGTTTGTCATTAAAATTGCTCACCGCGCAAACCAACTTAACCAATTTCTAAAAGAACTCCTAGGTCTGTTCACGGGGAGCGGCTGTTGCCGGAATTCTATAGGGTTTTGAGGATGGAGCGAGGAATTGGTCGACAGAAGTCGTGGATAAGGAGAGAGAGGACCACGTCGAATACAATGAGACAGTCGAGGAAACTCAACGGATGTTTTGCCCCGACGGGGGCCGCGACATCGGTGGTGGTCGGATCACGGATCGAGCATGGGGATGAACATGAGAAAATTTAATGAGGGAAAGATTATGGTTTCGGGGGTTAACATGAGTTTTAGGGAAAATCATCAAGACGGTAGGGTTTTAGAGAAAAGGAGTTTTCGGGGATGAACCAGAGAAAACCCCAAACAGTTTTCTCTTGATGATTGCTTCATGCAGGAGTTTTAGAGAAAAGGATGAAGCTAGGGTTTCAGGCGAAGTTTGCATCTTTTGAGGAGGGAACGATTAGTGTTTTTGAAGGTGTAAACCATAAAATCGTTGCCATGGAAAGAGCCGAGGATGAACAGGAGGATGACTGCTGGCCATCGAACTCAACAATTCCGGGCTTTTTTTTTGATCCATTGGAATTTAAAGCTAGGCGTGCGTAAGGCACTTATCCACCAGTATTCGAACCCTGGTGGCCCCTCAGGGAGGCAAAAACATGCCCTTGGACAAGGTTAAAAGAGGAAACTGGCTGGAAAAAGTTTAAATGTCAAACTTGCAAATAAGTGGTATGTGCGCGGAGTAAAACGGTGGGTTAGCAAAGCCCTTTATTCCTTCGATTTTGAATCGACTCGGACAGTCGGACATCGACCAAGACACGCGCATTACGCGTGACCTAATTTTTCGATCGCGTTAAAAGGGGTTTTCTTTTTCTCTCGGGAGTGAAGTTCAAGCGCGCGATTTCTTAACGAAGAAGAGATCACCAGTTCATAGCCCAGGCGAAAGAGACCAGAGATTTTGAGCGATCGAGAGAGAGAGACAGACGATGGCGAGGTCCTCCGGTTCTTCTCCCTCGATCTTCTCTTCTCTACTACACTTCGCCCTCTCCCTTGCTCCGCTCTTCTTCCTCTCCACCAGCGAAGAAACGCACTTCAAAGGTACTTTCTAGGGTTTCGTCTAACGTGCATTTGGTTTTGATTCGATTCTTTCATGAGTTACCGTTTGAAATTTTGCTCCAATTGATCTCGGGTTTATCGTTCATTTTGGTTTCTCAGGCAGTGCAGTATAGTTGTTTAAGATTATTAGGGTCTTATATTGTTCTTTGATTTCCTGAAGTTGAACCCTAAAATTTTCTTTCGAGTGAAAGTAATGAGTCGCAAACTCGCGTCGTCCATCCCATTTTATTTATGTTGAACCCTAAAATTGCTATAGCTTTTTTATTTTTATTTTTTATTTTTGATTATCTTGATTCGCAAGTCTTTCTAGTTGATTGAACTGTGATTTATTTCTGTTTTTTGTATTTTTATGGTTTAATTGGACCAAGTCTGTCTGTTAGGGGCAATGATAATTAGGGGAAAAATATTTGGGATTTGCTATGTGCACATACCTGCTTTTTCTGCGCACGACCGCTTTTACTTTTTACGCATGACCGCTTTTACTTTTTATTCTGCACACGACGAATAAAATAATAATATTTACGTGTCTGCTCAGCATAAGACCCGGAGTACCAAAAATACACCTAAGACAAAACATCATAAAATCATTAAAAATCATTAAAAAATCAATTTAAATCACAAATAAAAACTTATAATATATACGTATCGAATGAAGGATGTCGTAGAATTGTGATTACACGAAAGTTGGCGATTGAGCAGAAAAATGTTGAATATGACGATCCAGAAATTTCTTTTCCAAAATTCTCCGTTGGGTTGATTACCGAATTTGAACACATACACTGATTTTACTAACTGTGCACAGCAGCTGAATTTTGCTTGTGCGCGGTGAGTAAAAATAAAATCAGTGGGAAAAATTTCTAGTCACGCACAACAGGCAAATTTTTCCGAATGATTCTATTTTTACTCACAGCGTACAACAGGCAAAAAATTTGCCTGTTGTTCGTGATGAGTAAAAATTATGCACAGAGCAAAATTACTTATTTCGCACACCATGCAAATTTTTTTCTTGTTGTACACGGTGAGTAATTTTTCTCAAAGAATCTTGTTTTACTTGTGCGCACAACCGCTTAAAATTTTACTTGCACGCATAACCAGTCGTTATAAGCTCTGTAAACTGCATGATTGAAACAACAAGGAGAATGATGGCCAATAGAGATACCTTTTTGTAGATATAAGGTTTAATCTACAATCTATTTCGAAGCATTCTCAGTTCTAAGTTCATCTGAGAAAGGGTGCATGTGTTCATGAAATTTGGGGCAATTATGCACGTCTCCGTTTTTTAAAATTTTTACAAATCCAAAAATTATAGGTACTGACAAGTAGAGCAGAAGATGATACCTCTAGCCGAAGATTATATATTGGCACGATTGGTTCTGCGATTATCATTTTCTGCTCTCGTCTTGCCTCATGATCAACTACTGCAATATAAGGTAACTGAGGAATTGCAACTCAACTAGATATGCACAGCTATGAACAGAACTTTGTTTGTTTAAAAAAATATTAATTTAGATAATTAGTTTGCAGACATAAACTAATTTAGATAATTAGTTTGCAGACAAACTAATTTAGATTATTGGTTTATGAGACCATCAGAATTTTTGGTATGTGCACGCAAAATTTTGCATGTTGTGCGCGGTGAGTAAAAATTGATGCTTAGACCAAAATTACTCACTGCGCACAACAGACAAAATTTTGCCTGTTGTTCGCAGGGAGTAATTTTTCTCCAATAATCTTGTTTTACTCACGTTCACAACCACTTAAAATTTTACTCGTGTGCACAACTACTTAAAATTTTACTCGCGCACAACCACTCGTTATAAGCTCTATAAACTGCATGATTGAAACAACAAGGAGAACGGGGACCAATAGAGATACCTTTTAGTAGATATATGATTTAAACTACAATCTATTTCGAAGCATTCTCAGTTCTAAGTTCATCGAGAAAGGGTGCATGTGTTCATGAAATTTGGGGCCATTATGCACGTCTTTGTTTTTTAAAATTTTACAAATCCAAAAATTCTTGGTACTGACAAGTAGAGCAGAAGATGATACCTCTAGCCGAAGATTACCTTCAAATATATTGGCACGGTTGGTTCTGCGATTATCCTTTTCTGCTCTCGCCCCGCCTCAGGTTCAACTACTGCTATATAAAGTAACTAAGAAACTGCAACTCAACTAGATATGCACAGCTATGAACAGAACTTTGTTAAAAATATTAATTTAGATTATTAGTTTCAGACATAAACTAATTTAGATTATTAGTTTACGAGACTAGCAGAATTTTTGGTCTGTGCAAACCGCACACAACACGCAAAATTTTGCATATTGTATTTGGTGAGTAAAAATTGATGCACAGACCAAAATTACTCACCGCGCACAACATGCAAAATTTTTGCCTGATGTGCGCGGTGAGTAATTTTTCTCAAAGAATCTTGTTTTACTCGCACGCACAACCACTTAAAACTTTACTCGTGCTCATAACCACTCGTTATATGTTCTGGAAAATGCATGATTGAAATAGCAAGGAGAACATGGGCCAATAGAGATGCCTTTTAGTCGATATAAGATTTAAACTACAATCTATTTTGAAGCATTTTCAGTTCTAAGTTCATCTGAGAAAGGGTGCACGTGTTCATGAAATTTGGGGCCATTATGCACGTCTCTGATTTTTAAAATTTTTACAAATAAAAACATTCTTGGCACTGACAAGCAGAGCAGAAGATGATACGTTTAGCTGAAGATTACCTTCAGATATATTGGCACGGTTGGTTCTGCGATTATCCTTTTTTGCTCTCGCCCTGTCTCAGGATCAAGGTAATTAAGAAACTATAACTCAATTAGATATGCACAACGCAACTAGATATGCACATCTATGAACAGAACTTTGTTTGTTTAAAAAATATTAATTTAGAAGTTTGTAGACATAAATTAATTTAGATTATTAGTTTACGAGACCAGCAGAATTTTTGCTCTGTGCAAACAACACAACATGCAAAATTTTTCATGTTGTACACGGTGAATAAAAATCAAAGCAGAGCACAAAGTTACTCACTGCGCTCAACGCTTTGCTTCTTGTGCGCGGTGAGTAATTTTGGTTCTCCGCACCACTTTTTACTCACCGCACACAACCGTCCATTCAAAGTTATGCGGGGGTATTTCTGGGGGTTTTCAAAAGGTCATTTTTGTTAATGTTCATTTCAAAAAGCGGTCGTGCGCATAGCAGTTCAGTATGTGCACATAGCAACTCCCAAAATATTTTCCTGATAATGCTTTGGGTACAATCGACATAAGCATATATTATTTTTGCATTAGATTTATTCATAAGTTAGCGCGGTATGGTCTCATCATACAATTTTGATTCTTGAGCTATTTTTCTCTTTCTGCATAATTTTGAGCCCTCATTTTGCATTTAATTTATGATGAAATTGCAGATGTTAGTCTGGAAAGCCCAGTCATTCAATTTGTCCTATCACCTCATGCTGGATATTATTGTGAGCGTGTACGTGTCACTGGCATTTCAAGGTTAAATATCAAGCATTATGCTAGTTCGCTCCATGTTACACTGAAAGCTTTCGACGGTATCCCCGAAAAACTTCATGGAAAAATTGAGGTTTGTTCTCACAGGTGAGCAACATGTTTGGCTTTTGTTTGAGTCGAATGATGTGTATAGTATGCTTACAGTATTGAGTTGCTTTCCGCAAACATTTCTAAAGAAATCCATGTTTTGCAACTGCTGGCAGAAATGTCTCTATGGGTCTATGCCTGTGTGAGCACGGTGAATGGAAATCTCTTCAGAAGGGTCAATGGAGTGTCGTTTTATCACCATTTGAGAAGAGATATATTGATGTAAAGATCATTGATAAACTAACAGGCTCTGTCACAGTTTCTGTTGAGGAAGGTTAGCGGTTACCTTTGCTAAGATCACTAAATTTCACAGTTGCTTTTGTGCCTTTGTTATGTGGAACTTTAAAATATGACCAATGTTTGTTTCTTTGATTGCAGAGTTTCAACAATGGCGTTTAGTTTGTCTTGGATTTGGTTTTCTCCTACTTCTCTTGGCACCAATAGCTAGCACCTGGGTCCCATTTTATGTCTGCAGTTCAATGGCTGTCGGGGTCCTGGCTGTTGTGTTGCTCCTTGCATTCCAGGTTTTCCCCTTCGCAACTTTTGATTTCATTATGTGTTAAATTATGACTATTATAGCACAGAAGTGAATGGTACTTCGGCAATTTATGTCTTTCCAAGAGGTGGAACGTTTTATGTGCTCATGTAGAAACAAGCACCAATGAGATTGTTTACTGTATTTTCAGAGACCCATAGAAACATTTTCCAAAATCTGGCCAAGACATTTTTTAGATATTTAGGTCTCGTTCCAACTAGAAAGTGAGTTCAAGTTTTGAAGTGCAGCCTTTTACAGAAAATATATATGTTCTTCCTTGATGTTTTAATTGCTTTTAAGCGTAGGTTTTTGGGGTGGTCTACTGGGTATGCCTGGGTATTATGGATACGGACTTTAAGCCAAAGAAACCCTCCTTTGGGAATGCTTATGGACAACTACTTTCTTGTTACTGTTACTAAAATATAAGGCCTCCTAATTGATCTGTCAGGTCAGGAGGGATTTTTTGAGATGTTGATGTATGCAATCTGATTCACTGGTAGTATCTTTGAGTCTACTACTATTTTACATCTTTAAGGGCAGTTAGAATAGTGTATATTTCTTAGGATTTCCTCTTCCTTTTACCTTCTTCTTTGTATAATTCCTCTGCATTTTTTTTTGATTTCAGTCATTTTAGTGATCTTATTATGTTTGTTTGAATTCTGTTTGAGAACTTCTTAACTTCTGTTTGTGTTAAATTTACTTTGTTAAACTTACTGAAGTCTTATTCAAGCTGAGTTATTATGCCTGATTCAGCTATTGATTATTTCATCATGAACTGTATTTTTTGGAATTTTATGTAGTTGATGAAGCTATTGCCCATGGGCAGGAAGAATGTTCTCTATATTACACTTTATGGATCTGTGGTAAGTATTCTGTCATATTGTATCCCGAAAATATCATTTGCTTGCTTTGAAGTGTCACGCAAATGAAATTATTATATTCACGTCCCATATCTTTTGCAGCTTGGTGTTGGTTCATATGTTGCACAATATTTCTCCACGGTGGTCAATTCTATTCTTGTGAATTTTGGGCTGAGCGATGAGATGCATTACCCTGTAAGTCACGTTTGTTGGTCTTTATCCTATTTTTGTGAACTGCAAATACTATTACTGTTAGTTTCCAAATGTAAATCATGATGCCTTCATTGCAGTCTATATGTTCATAATTAGTCATGCTAGAATTTTGAGTTTGCATTATGACTACTTAGTATATGTAATGTTTTTGCAACTCAGGAGCTCATGTACCTTTTGTATTACATACAAGTTCTCTTTTCCATGTCTGTATACTATGATAAATCATATTTTAATTGCATTCAACATTTCTCACCAATTTTTTATTACCTCAGCCTACATGCCTTTATCCCAAAAAATTTTATCGCATCATGATTGAAAAACACCCTTGGGGGTTGAATAGGGTGTATGGAACAAATAAAAAATATCACAAGATGAGAGTAATGCAAAGCACAGATATTTAAAGAAGTGGCTCCCAGCCTTTGCTCCGACATCTCCCAGAGGATTTAACAACCCTTTTATAACGAAAAAAAAAGAAAACTTGATCATTCTTGCTGGTGGTGATCGAACCGTACAAGATATCGTTTAAGGAATTTAACACTCAACGATAGCTTCTGAATGAAGCTATTCTAAAATACAATCTCACACCAAAATTAATCTCACTAATGAAATATAGAGAATAATTTCAGAAAAAATATCACCTTGGTGTAGATCGTGTCGTGATGATTGCATAGGCGCAAATTGTGCTTCAATCGACATCTGCAGAGAAAGAGAAAGTTACGAAGTTTTCTGTTTCACGTCTACAAATCTTCATCTTCATCTTCTTCCTCTAACTTTGATGAACTCTTGAAGCTTGGATAGAGGAGGATGGTTTTGGCTAGCAAGGAGATGATGGAGCTCTCAATAATTTCGGCTAGATCACTTTTGTCCAAGAGAGGGGTCTCTTGCTTTTATAAAAGGTTAGAATTCATCTTCAAGTAGACTCCCTAATCTTCAATTTCTCTTCCAAATATTCAATTCAAGTTTCCTTGATTTGAATAACTTTCTTTTAATTAGAAATCCCAAAGGAATTGGTCTTGAACTATTAGCCATCATAGGAAGTCAAATTTGTAAGTTTGACTGATCAAACTAGTCAAAATTGGACGATTCTGAACTTGTGCGCATGTGGCACGGTCGTGCCACATTTCCTTTGTGATTGGCACGGCTGTGTGACTTTGGCAGTAAGTTGTGCAGAAAACTGCATGGCAATGCGGAATTTCCTGTTGATTTGGCACGGTCGTGCCAAATGAACAATACGTTTTCCTATGATATGCAGCAGACTGTAGCACGGCCGTGCCAAATTGTGCTCTGGTTTGACACGGCCGAACCAAACTCTGTTTTGCTCCGTTCAACTCCGTTTGACCTTGTTTTGATTTGAAACTCACTAGATAGACTTATTAAAGCCATATGACTTGTTTTTCATCATCAAAATTAAGTTTTGACATTAGTGAGCTAACTAGGCCAACAATGACATGCATGGTATTAGCAAGTCTTATTGTGACTTTTTTATGCAGCTTTATATGTTAGTGTAATGTAATGAAGACGTATATTGCCTCTTAATTGTGGGAATAGATGGGTTAGTGCAATTGCAAACAGGTGGATGGTGCCCACAATGAGTTTTCATTAACTGACCAAGAACTAAAAGAGGACGATCAGCAACAATGACGACAATGATACTGAACAATGTCTTCCAAGTACCAAAAGGTTTAAGTGAGACAATTAATTAGTAAGCTGGAGACTGAATTTGGCGCCACATTTCACCTCTCCCAACAGATATTATGAAGGATGTATTCATTCAAGGATGTCCCTCCATTTAGGATTGGAGGGATTCAATCTTAGCATGAAGACAGGAGATCTTACTCAGGGATTCATTTTGGGTGAGATTGATTCATTTAGTGTGAGTAGGGCTGGAGATCTTGATGTACATAGCACAACATGATTTGATTTTCTTGGAGGATGGTGTTTTCGGTGGAAATGATGAGGAAATAAAGTTGGAGTCTGGCGCATCAGGAACTAATACAGTTAAAAGAGGGTAGAGAATCTATCACAAATAAAAAAGTTTTTGTTAAAATACTTCATTATCTGACATCCGCATTTTTATTATTAGCTATTTTATAGGCTTTACTATATAATATGGATAAAGAACAAGTGATAAAACTAATCTAAACTAATTCAACTAGTTAAAATTATTAGATAAATTAAAACCATCATCTTTCACTTTTACAACTGTTTTGCTTTGCATTTTGCATTATAAGCATAAGTGATAAACTTCATACAGAATAACCTAAACTAACAAGACCAATTACAGCCAATAAGGTAGACTACTGATGTGATTCGCTAGGGATTTGACGATAAAAAGAGGATTTTTATTGGAGCTCAGATCTGAAATTATAGGAAACCCTACTACAAATCAACTACTCGCAAAATAACAACTACAATTTAAAAGGACGACTAGCTAAGGATTAATCTAGGGGATAAACTAATACAAAGAAACTTCTCTCAACAATTTTCGCATAAGAATTAGGGCCGGCTCAACCCCCTTAAATAGCAAAACATCCCTTAAATGTCATTTTACACAAATGCCCCCAGTTCCAATTACCGGCCGCAACACTACTCCGCCCCGGGAAAACCACCTTGTCCTCAAGGTGGTGCGTGAAGGGTATGGTCAGCTACTCCACGTGCAGGTGCTCCTGATCATCGTCCACGCCGGCTTCCAGCATTATCACACTATCTTCTCCCTCTTCTTCGTCATTTACTATCAGGATCTGAAGAGTACGATTCCCGCACTGGTGCCCAGGAGTAAACTTCTCGTCGCATTTGAAACACGGGCCTTTGGTCCGTTTGTCACGAATCTCTGCCTCGGTCATTCTTCGTGTATGTCCCCCAGGTCGTAGTTCCATTCCCTTCTCCTTGGTAACCACTGTGCCGTCAGTGGTTGTTGCCCCTCCTGCGGCCCCCTTTTGTCCCCCTCCAGGATCCGGCCCTCGAAAGGTAGAGCCTCCCCACGTCCCCCGGGCTCTTCTCTCTGTCTCCTGATGATCCTCCACCTTCCTGGCCAGGGTCATCATCCCGCGCAAACCAACGGGCTCGAACTGCCTCAGCCCTGACCTCACCGTGGGCTTCAGCCCCTTCATGAAACATCCCTCCAGAGACTCCTCAGAAACTCCCCGAACTCGGTGGCAGAGCGACTCGAATTTCTTGATATAATCACCTACGCTCCCCTCCTGCTTCAGTGAGTACAGTCTCTCGAACACGCCACCAGCCTGTCCTCCTCCAAACCGCTCCGTCAAGAGCGTCGTAAACTCAGCCCATGTCTGAAAAGGCTGCTGCTAATCTGTCCAACGGAACCAGCCCAAAGCCTCTCCCTCCAAGCAAACCCCTATCGCCCGAAGCCACTCCTCCCCTGGGACAGCGGACACCTCCAAGTACCTCTCCACCCGGTACAGCCAGTCATCTGGGTCTCCTCCCTCAAAAACAGGCACCTCCAGCTTCCTCAGTCGCCTCTCGCCAGTGTATCCACCTCTCTCCTGCGGCTGGAAACCTCCCCTGTGCTGGTACACCTTGTCGCCTGTCTGGGACATAAGCCTCAGCTCGATCACGGTAGCCTCACGCTGCTCCATGCCCCTGCCAGTCTCCCTGAGGGTGTCCAAACTCTGCCTGGTGGCCTCCCGGGGGGTCCTGGTACGCTCGCCAATCTCCCATAACTCCCCTAAAGGGTGGAGGCTGAGTCGACGGGCCTCCTGTGATCTGGTGGTGCCCCCCACCCTGCTGAAATTCTCCGCCCGGTCCCCCAAAAGGCTGAAAACCCCCAAACTGCGCCCCTCGGACCTCGGGCGGGGCCCCCGGGGGCCTGAAAATCGTCGAAATAGGCTGTCGGGCCTCCTGGGGGGTCGGTGGGCCCCCCAGGGGTCCGGCGGGCCTCGGGGCCCCCCTCTGGGGTCGGCCGAGGCCCCCCAAGCCACCGCCTGGGCCGGCCGGCCCTGGAATTGGGCCGGCTGGCCCCAGGCGACGGCGGAAAGGCCCGCTGAGGCCGCTGGGGGGGGCGGCAGGTGCGCCCGCCCCTCCCAGCCTCCTGGCGGCCCTCCATCGCCCCCAATGGGGTTCGCCGACCCCCCATGTATATTTGGGGGGCCGGCGGCCATGCCGGGGGGTGCCGCTGAGTCGGAAAACCCCCCCGGCCACTTGATCTTCACGGCGCGGCGGTGCGTGGTCTTGGTGGGTCCCCCACGCGTTGTCTCCTTGGTCAAAGCCTCCTTCGTCGTCTAGATCCGGATTATCTTCAAAAAAAATTGCCTTTTTACCTTTGTCCTTCGCCAAAGGTGGCTCCTTTTTGCTTGGATCCGTTTTTGGGATAAGATGAGCGGTCAACGCCGCTATGGCCTCCGTCAATTCCGAAAGTTTTGCATCCGTTTTCTCTTGATTTTCCTTCATCTCCTTCCGGATCTCCGCGGCCATCTCCGCATCTTCTTTCCTCAAATCGATGAAACCCTTGCCGATTTGGGCTTCAATCCTTTCCACTTTTTCTTCCAAAATGTCGACCCGCTCCTTGGTGTGCTCGCCATGGATCGAACGCTCCGATACCAATTGATGCGATTCGCTAGGGATTTGACGATAAAAAGAGGATTTTTATTGGATCTCAGATCTGAAATTATAGGAAACCCTACTACAAATCTACTACTCGCAAAATAACAACTACAATTTAAAAGGACGACTAGCTAAGGATTAATCTAGGGGATAAACTAATACAAAGAAACTTCTCACAACAATTTTCGCATAAGAATTAGGGCCGGCTCAACCCCCTTAAATAGCAAAACATCCCTTAAATGTCATTTTACCCAAATGCCCCCGGTTCCAATTACCGGCCGCAACAACTACATCCATCCAAACTTAACAGCCAAGGTTCAAGATCTAGGTACATTTTATTGAAAGTTTCAGTGGGTTGAATGGGAGTTTTTCAGTGTCTATTCCACACTTAAAAAAGAACTCTAAAATATATTATTTTCTTTATTGTTTTTTATTTATTTCTTTAATATTTATTGCCTACAAGTTATATAAAACATTGTGCAGCTAATTGTTGCATTATTTGTTCAAGGCATAAATGAATATGACGCTTTCATTGCCTACACTATTTTAATATATATATGTAATAATCTGGGTAAAACATTCTTTAGCTGTATATATTTATGTATATGAGAAGTGTGGTATAATTTCTGTATCTGGCAATGGAGTCCCCCATAAACTCACCATCCACTGTTTAGAACCTGATACCACTTCTATGAAGCTTCAAGGATGCGCCATGAATTGAAATGTGGGAATTGGATCATAATTTGATGGGGGTGGAATTAGATGATTTATCCATTTGATGCAGAGTGGAAAGTCGAGCCGCTTTAATTGATTAAGGGATTTCGTTTGATGACAAGTGACAACGGTTCTTGCAAGAGATAATCTTGTTTGGAAGAAATTCTAAGTGACTGGTGAAGTACATAATATGTGTCAGTGTGTCACTTTTAAGGATTCCATACTTGACCACCGCTTGCGACATTGGACCTATGTCAGGGAAATATTGAAGGGATTTGAGAAAAATTAAGACCATGGGCCATGCTAGCTGGATAAAGTCATCTTGGCCAACATCTCGAAGCCTAAGATGTGTAGGATCTGATCTAATTGGAGCAGTAGCAATCTCCATTTACTGCTGGTGAATTACATAATATGTTCACTTTTAAGGATTCCATACTTGACCACCGCTTGCTACATACTTTGGACCTGTGTCAGGGAAATATTGAAGGGATTTGAGAAAAATTAAGACAATGGGCCATGCTAGCTGGATAAAGTCATCTTGGCCAACATCTCGAAGCCTAAGATGTGTAGGATCATGATCTAATTGGAGCAGTAGCAATCTCCATTTACTTGGCAAAGAAAGGAATTTTAGCATGTCCAGATACCTCAAGAAAGATGCCACACTATGCTGGTGTTTTTCAATCCATGGGGCCACCTGTTCCAAGGTTTTTTGTTTGTTTGTTTTGTGGGACATGCATTCTATATATGAAAACCTAGGATGGATTTTGGATGTGTTCTGTAACTTACATCGAGGATAGGTATTTACCGGTTTAGGCAATTGGCATGCTTGGTGGGCATAGTCATCCTAACTCATTGCACTTTTAATATCTTTTAGTGACAAACAGGTCTGGCCTTTTGATACCATTGTATTCTCAAAAGAAAAATCAGCATTAAGGATATTGCATGCAGTCCACTATACTTGAAGATCTAGCCATCATGACAAGCAGGTGATCAATGTTAAGTAGCTCATTAGTTGCAGTATGAAGGAATGGTGTGGGTAATCCATTTTTCATGCGAGGGAGCTGCAGAATAGATCTCATCTCACCTTTGTGAATACCTGTTATTCAACTGGAAAATCTCACTTCCACAATGTCTAGTTATGATGTGTATGGACCAATAATAACTGGTCATTTTCCTCCAAATAACAGCATCATTAGCAGAAGTAATAGCAATTAAATTACTAGTACTTAGTACCACCATAGTGTTGTCCTGGAATTTGATTAATACTATCTGGAACCTTCTAAATTGTACTTGTTGATCAGCTTCTTTTCCACTTTCATCAAAGTGTGTTTCTATACCTTTTTCACATCTAAATGGTGTGTATGCAGGAGCAGAAGATTGCATTTTCCAGTTGAAGGAATACTGTGGCTTTGTTCCCACAGAAGGTTGCATTTTCCAGTTGAAGATTGCATTCTTCTCCCTGCACACTGGTTGCTAGAAACTCTAATGACAATTTTGTTTGGGAATTTGGTTGGCAAACGGCGTATGCTGGGCTTTAGGTTGCATTTTCCAGTTGGAAGAATCCTGTGGCTGTGTTCCAGTGGATGAACAGAGAACCCCCATATGTGCATATGTTTACGAACACACATGTTTGGGAATTCTTGTCTCCACACACCGTAGGTCAAAAACTTTAATGTTTGGGAATTTGGTTGGCAGAAGGTGTAGGAGGTATTAGGTTGCATTTTCATGTTGGGACGATGTTGCGGCTTTGGGCACGCGGAAGAATGTAGATCAATCTTATATGCATATATTCACCAATGCACATGTTTGGGAATCCTTGTCCCTGCACACTGTATGCTTGAAACTCTAATAACAACTTTCTTTGGAAATCTGGTGAGGTAGAAACTTGTGAGCTCCGAAAGGAAGTAGTCACTTGCCAATGACATCGCTGAGGTTTTTTGAGGATATTTTTAATAATCTTGGATTCGGAGTGGTTTTGTATTTAGTTAGTCCTTTGTATCGACAACCTGTTTTGTTGTCGTAGGAGCTCTGCAATCAAATTTTTTATTGCTGTGCTTTGAAGTGATTTAGTTTGGGTTTTAATTTTGCAGTCAAGATAACATTTTGCAAAAATAGACTGTAGAAAGTGTTTACTTGTCGGGTTTTGGTTTTTGGGCTCACGTGAAAAATGGTAGAGTACGGTGCTGGTTCATTTTATTTTACATCTTGGTTTCTGTTGCTCAACTAAATAGTCTATCTACTTTGTAGAGGTAGTGACGTGAACCAAGTATTAAATGCACATTGGGGAAATATCCGCATCGGCATGGGGGTTGCTCGGGTTTAGTAGTTATTGAGCAGGCAATGGATGAGATGTTACTTTCTGTGTTTGTAGATATGGAGCATGCATCCATTATCCAATTCATTTATTAATGGCTCTCGATTGATGTAAGTTATGAATAAAGTCTTCTGATTATAGGCGTTTTTGTTATTGAGAAATAAACGTTTTGCATCACCAGCTCATATTTCTTTATGCTTGGTATTTACCATGTTTCCGTTAGTAATATGATGCACATAATTGCTTAGTTCTGTATATTAAAGCACATAATTTACTTTTCTATGATAATTTACTTTTCTTTAACTACTCACGTTTCCTTTCTTTTTACGTTTCAGGTATCAGTCATGCTTCTGGTATTGATAATTCTAGCTGGGGCTGCTTTAGGGTACTGGATTGTGAGAAAATATGTTATTTCGGAAGATGGTAGCATAGACGCGAGTGTTGC
Organism: Scilla litardierei; assembly: GCA_030789695.1. NCBI lineage: Eukaryota > Viridiplantae > Streptophyta > Magnoliopsida > Asparagales > Asparagaceae > Scilla > Scilla litardierei. The sequence continues at coordinate 154,183,974 of CM061139.1, read as the reverse complement.
GCACTTTGTTAAGTGGGCAATGCGTGTTTTTGCCATTGTTTCTGTTTTTCAGGTATGTAGCATCATTATTCATTTGCTACATTGTGGTTTATTCTACTTGGCAGAAAACCATTAGTTACTATGTCTGGTTTGACATTCAGTCAGCCTCATTGATAATGGAATTTGTTTGCTTGCTTTGATTTGATTTTAGGAGATTTCTTGTGTGCAATCATTTGAGTGTTACTCTGTAAGCTTTTCGATTGTGCATGTCATTTTTGGGCATGTTTGGTTAACCATAATAGGATTGACAGGAGTGACCATGCAGATCTGAGACTGACTACAGAAGGCGATAATTACAGCTACTTGGTTCACTGTATTTGGATTTTGGAACATCATCTTGAGTTTCCTTGTTTTTATTTTTCCAGAGCTCTGTAGACAATGTTTTGCCGATGACTGCATTGGGTATTTATTGGTGTACCAGCTTTCTTTTAAAGAAGTGGTGGGGTCAAGCAAGATTGTAAGTTCTATGTACATGATCTATATATACATGATCTCAAAATATTTACCTCATGTTAAGAGCCTGAATCTATTGGCTTTTTCGTTGTTAAATTTTAGGCGACCTGTGCATTCACAGAAGGGAAATATGTGGCAGGCAAGAACGGGGCAAGCTTCTAACATCTGGCAACCAAGAATGAGGCAAGCATCTGCAAGTAGTAGCAGACGTACAGAATTCTTGAGTCGGTCACCTGATAAAGTTTACAGTGGTGTTCGGAGAAGCACACACAGTCCATATGGGCAGTCCAGCCGGCGCATGAACGGTAATTATCAAAGTGTGTACATAGTATATCGATTATAGACATGTATGTACACATGCATTAATGTGCACACACACAGAGAGAGGGGGGACAACTGTAGGTGGGAGCTGGGCTGCATACTGGAGACATAAAATCCACCCCCACCCCCCACCCCCCACCCCCTGCGCATGCGTGTTTTGATATATATTTTTTGATTTTGAATATTATTATTATCATTATTTAGTATTTATAATTTCATTTTACTAAACCATGGAATTGGCTCTCTCATTACTATTTGGCCGAGTGTTCCAAGCATTCAAATGGGAAATGTATAATAGTGGTTCATGACAGGTGGGCTGCATATCCTTTTCCTTTTCCGTTTTGATTTGTTTTTTAAACCTATAGCTTCTACTCACATTACTTAGAACTGAGCAAAATTTTTGTCTTTTCCAGGCATTTTATCATCTGCTTGTTATTTCTTTCAAATGCGAAGTCCCTATTTTTCTAATGAACTCAGTGTCACATCTGTCTATGTTCCAAATCGGGTAAATTGCACTCAGACATCCTGTTCATGGTGTACTTGTAACCAAACATACTCAAATTTTGATATTAATAGTTAGATCCCATGAATTGGCTAACTAATAAAGGAAAAGTTGCACTTGGACCCCCCCTCAAACTAGAATTTTGAAGGTAATATGGGGGGTCTGTGTTAATTATAAAGGGGTGTTTAGTTACAGGTACTTCGTAGAACATGGGTTGGAGTGCAATTTACCCTTCTAAATAATTAAGACCTATATGTTGATGGATTCAACATGGTTTCTGTGGGTGGATGGATCCCTCTTTCAAATCTATAGCTTCAATTCATATTTGCTATCTGAATTATGAAAATTTTCTTTTTTCCCCCATCTGTTCTTTCTTTCGTTTGCTGTGTGTGTGATTGGGGGATTAATTTTTTTCATAATATGCTCCCCTGGGATGGATAATTTCTAGCTGTGCATGCTGCAAGTAATTAGAACCATTATGGTTGAGAGTCCAAAGTTGCTTTGTTCAATAATATATGAGACATGATTTGATAAACTTTCTCATCTATCTCAAAACTAAGATCATGACAGTGGTGGATTCATTTTTTGGGTTTTGAATGTCATTCTTTACATTAAAGAGTAGGAGCGAGCACTAGCCATCAACCCATCCATGACTTCATTTCTCTCACCCGTTCTAGGAAGGGCGAGATAGTAATAGGCTGGGCTTGGTATTAGACTTCATGATTCTTATTCAGTAGTAGGACCACGCTCGCGCTCGCACGCCCATGTACGTACATGCAAGTACATGTGCACGTGCATATACTAACAATTAGTACAAATACATGGTCTTTTTGATCTTGTTCCATGTCGCTTATTTCTTTCTCATAAATCACTGATTGGTGCTTTCTGAATACTAGCAGCTGCAGATCAGGCATACTCATCCTCTGGGCAGAGATCTGCAACTAAGCGAGAAGACTACTACTCATCTTTCCACAATACACCTGTGCGCAAGTTTTCAAAGACGGAGTGGGAGGACTTCACCCGGGATTCCACCAGGGAAGCACTGGCTGAATGGCTCTCCTCCCCAGAGGTTGCCAAATGGTTTGATGAGAATGCTAACCGTGTACGGGTTGACCCTGACCCTGACTGCGAGAGCTCTTCTGATTCCTCCGATGAAACTGTAGTGGACAATGGCGCTGGACGCGGCTATTTAAACTGGTACTGAACTTAACTGCCTGTTATGTACATACTGTGGCGGCTTCAAGGAATGAGGATGATATTGGGCTGGTTAGTATATCAGAAGAGTTGTAGACTGTTTCTAAAGCATTTTCTTTTGTTCTCCTCTAGTTTGACCTATTTGATACTTTGTTAGATAATGGTTAGTTTCCTAACGTCTAGATGCTAGAAACAGTTCATTGTTAGTTTTCAGAGGCCGTGACTGTGGATATTATTTCAGTATAGCCTCCATTGTTCTATTTTTGTAAGGTGGTCTGCAAGCAAATTGCATTTGCCTCATTGTAGAAAGAGAACACGATGTGCACCTTTTGTATGAGCAGTGAACCGGAGCGAATGTTATTTTACAAAATTCTGAATACTTGGGAGAACATGTATTTTGAAGCTTGTATTCGTGTATTTGCTTAGTGACATCCTTTGAAGACAGGCTTATCATCATATCACCTTGTCACTTATCAGGGCCCGTATTATTTTTTTTGGTTATTTGAGACGATGACATGATTTACTAACACACCGCAAGCATCCAGTATCATCCTTATTTCTCATATTTTTGAGAAACATTCGACCATGGGCATGCCATGCCTACTCGTGTGGTCTATGTAAATTTTTTTTGAATTACTCTGCAAATTATCATTCTCATCGTATTGCCAGTAGAAATCAAATTGTGCATCTTAAGCAACATTTAAAAATAATTAAAAAAACGACTAAAATAAAATAATTAGCAAAATCGACTAACCATGGTCATGCCAGTGCCCAAAGGGGTGAGTCGGTGTTGATGTGGCTCATAAATGTAACCCCATGGACGGGGGTTGTGTGTTACAAGTATTTTGCGTGTTATGTGTAAGCGAATATTACCATAATGTAATCCCACATGACATCTAGAAAAACATTATCTCAATATAATGAAATTCTAATTGAAGACATGCTTACGAGAGGATTTCTACGCTTATAATGTATGTAATTTTGTATTATTTTTCCTACGAGTCCAATGCAATGGTAGTGTTCCTTTTATAAGTGCATTCCTAATTTTAACGTTTAAAAACATTCATGTACATCTATATAAAGACGTACTGTTATATAACAAAAGAATGTTCAGTTTTAACAAAAATTTGTATAGTTTGTTGTGCATCAGCGGAATACTAGGACCCTCGGGCGATCAAAGCTGAGTATAAGCAACAACAAAATAGAGCTCTATGAAGATTGTAGCTTTAGGACGTTGGCCGGCCAAGGGAACACCAAATAGCCTTATTACGAAAGGAGAGAATAAATACAAATCTTCAAACTTCATCACGAAGAAGAAGCACTCAAGATCTCTCCAAAAACTCTCAACACAATCTCTCAAAGTTGACTCTCAACAAATGTTGCTCAAAGTTCTCTCTATTATGTTCTAATTAGAAACCCTCGCCTAAACACCTCTTATATATCCTAGTGTACAATATGTGTTATAATAGAAGATGGATTTCTATTTGATTAGAACTCTGACTCAAACCGAATCCTAATCCAATCACAACTCTATTTTGAATAGAATTCTGCATCCTAAGGTCGGCCCCTCCGTGCTGTCGAACTCCACGCTGAAGGCCGAGTTGACGAAGTGCCGATCCGAGCTGTCCGAAGCTTGGACTGTAGAGTTGCCGAGCCATGAGATGCCTATCCTCCGATTAGAGAATCTATGAACTGTAGAAGTCCATTAGCTCGGTATCCCCCCATCTGACTTGTGCATAGTCAGATAGGCATGATCCAAGCACATACGAGCTAACTTTGCACAAGATAGCTCGTCTGCACATCTCCAATATTTCTTCAACGCCTCAATCGAGCCAATTTTCACACATGCGTGACATGACACGGTTGTTCAGTTGTAAAAAAGGTTGTACATCGCTAAAAAAAGATGTTTAGATGTAAAAAAGGATATACAGCTTGTGCAAAAGGATGTACATGGTTCTAGAGTTCAATAGTAAAGTAATATATGGTTTTCAAATTTCAATAACAAAGTACAAGATTCTAAGGTTTTTGGATATATTTCTCTGAAAATATGTTGCAAAGTTGCACACAACATCTTTCACTGTATAAATCCCACATGTGGGGTTGTGTAAGCGCATTTCCACAACGCAACCCCACGTGGGGTTGCATATTGAAATAACTCAACAGATAGAATCCTTTGGAAAAAAATAAAAGATACTAGAAAATACTTTTACCAAGCAACACGCCGTGGCGGGGTTACGTTATCATAATTTCAAGGTCAGACCCAAACCCAATAATCAAATCAAAACCACACGCAAATCCCTCATTTTCAACCTAAGCCCACAATGACAACAAACTTAATCCAAACACAACTTCACCCCTCAGCTCAAACCCAAACCCCAAAAAAGGAGAAAAGATAACCAAAAGATGATAACTAAGATAAGGGCCAGTGGGGGGAACTCTAGCTTAATAACTAAGATGATAACCCAAACCCAGACCCAAAGATAACAAAGATAAAACTCTCGGCCCAAACTCAAGCCTTCAAATGAAGATGGCGAATGGTGGGGATCGCAAGCGTGATAGGTGGTTGTATTATCTTCTTTGGTTACACCCATGTGTATTATATCAAACGTTTATGTACTCCATTTACTGATTGTTTTAAGATTTCGTGAGCTTTATCACCACCAGACAGACGATGGGGAAAGGTATGCAGCACATGCACAGTATATGACACCAGTCTACCATTGACCCTCCTCAATAGCTCGAACATGAGTTGCCTATGCATTGGTCACTCTTGAGTCACAATGTAGCTTGTATCATTTTGAGATTCTTCTTCCTTGCATCAACTTTTTCTCTCTTTCCTTTGGTCTTCAGAAGCGGTTAGTCTGTGTATTTTGAGTTAGTGAGTACACTTTGATATGAAAGTCATTATCAACCTCGTGTTTCTTCGATATGCTAGTATTGTTTCATGTACGCTTACCAATTTCAATGGAGTCAAGGGCGGAGCCAAGATTCGAGAGGAACTCGGGCTGCAAGGGTTACCCAAACTAAGCCTGCGCTGCAAGGGTTACCGGGAGTACGGGTTGCGGGGAACCGGGGCTGCAAGGGCTATCGGGGGTACGGACGGAGCCCGGGCTACATCCCACCTCAGCCCATGCTAGGCTCCGTCCCTGAATGGAGTTGATGATATTTTCTTGTGATCATGACTATCTTTTTCGATTGATTGATGTCAAAAGGGAGAGAGAGATAGAAAATTGGATGCAAGAATTTAGGATGAGCATGAGAGAGAGAGAGGGAGGGAGGTAGAAAGTTGAGATGCATGGATGCAGAGGGAGTTGTTACAAAATATTTCTTGAAAAGCACATAGACAGGGGAGCATTATACAAGGTTCATGATCTTATGCATGTTTTCGACATAGCACTATATTGTTTATCTCAATTTTCTTTATTAGTTTGCGATCATCAAAAATGAGGAGATTGTTGGTATAGTTATCCCACTAACTATAGCCAAAACTTTAATTTTGATGATTCCAAACTAGTATTGTGGCTCTAATACTTTCATTTAGTGAGTTTCAGGTCGAAACGAATCAAAACGGAGCAAAACCAGAGATGGCACGGCCGTGCCAAATCAACAGTGTATTTGGTACGACTGTGCACTGTGCTGGAAAGTTACTGTCGATCCAACATAGCCATACCAAGTCGACACCAAATGTGGCACGACCGTGCCAATCATCCAGATGCACACAAACATGCCAGAACACTAGTTTGACCTGGTCGAACACTAGTTTGACTTGGGTTTAAGTTTCATGATTATTGGATGGGTTTAAGAGTTCTAGTTCAATATGAAATTTACTCCTTAAAGACTTGTGAATTAAGAGAACTACTTATGAAATCAAGGGGAAAGAAGAGATCAAGCCAAATACAAAGTCAAGAGTTCATGTTCATGAAGAATTGGTGTTGCATAAATCCTATATAAACATATAGTGGCCGGCCCCCCTTACACATCTCTTTTCAACCATCTTGCCAGCTAAAAACTTCATTGCTCAATCATCCCTAGCAAGTCATAACATCTCCTCTTCCATCAAAAAATCCAGAGCTTGATCAAGAGACAAAGAAGGAGAAAAAGAAAAAGATCGGACGACTCTGAAAAGTGCATAACTTTCATTATAGAGCTCAAATTGGCTCACCGTTTTCGACAGGACGTCCACAACTTTACGCTCTACGCTACGGTGATATTATTCTGATTTTAATCTTTGTATTAGATCGGTTTGCAGTATTCTTAGGGTGAGTTGTATTTTTGAATAACTTCATTCAGAGGCTATCATTGAGCGTTATATCCCTTGTAATTATTCTTGTAAAGGTTCGATCACCATTCACAAGTGTGATCAAGATTTCCTTTTCGTTATAAAAGTGTTTAAATATTCTCGAGAGAGGTCGGGGTATAGGCGGAGAGCCGTTCGATTAAAAACTGTGATTTGTGTGCACTCTGATTTATTCCGTTGCTTGATATTTTTTATTTGTGCCACATGATCGAAACTTCACTAGACTTCGAGTCAAAAAGAAACCACGCTCCCATACCAATCGAAAAACACTCCAGAGAAAGACGACTATGTGTATTGCACAAATAAAAAATTTAACAATCTATTAATTTTTCTTGTTGGGTTAGGGGGGATTGGGTGGCGCTAATCGAGGGGTTCACTTCCGATTTAGTTATTTCACTTCCATGCTCTGGTTCAAAACTAATTAGCCATTTTTCTCAATCTCTTTAACCAATTATTTTTTACTCCCGTCTAGTCAACACGTCGGCCTGGATAGCAAGTAGACCCGACCGCGGTTCGGTTCCTGTTCGGTTTCGGTTCCGAACCGCCGGTTCCGGTTCCGAACCGCCGGTTCCGGTTCCGAACCGCCGGTTCCGGTTCCGAACCGCCGGTTCCGGTTCCGAACCGCCGGTTCCGGTTCCGAACCGCCGGTTCCGGTTCCGAACCGCCGGTTCCGGTTCCGAACCGCCGGTTCCGGTTCCGAACCGCCGGTTCCGGTTCCGAACCGCCGGTTCCGGTTCCGAACCGCCGGTTCCGGTTCCGAACCGCCGGTTCCGGTTCCGAACCGCCGGTTCCGGTTCCGAACCGCCGGTTCCGGTTCCGAACCGCCGGTTCCGGTTCCGAACCGCCGGTTCCGGTTCCGAACCGCCGGTTCCGGTTCCGACAAAACCCGGAACCGGAACCGAACCGCTTTAGAAGCGGTTCGGTTCCGGTTCCGGTTCTCGGCCGGTTCCGGTTCCAGTTCCGGTTCTGGTTTCATTTCGGTTCCGGTTCCGAACCGCCGGTTCCGGTTCCGACAAAACCCGGAACCGGAACCGAACCGCTTTAGAAGCGGTTCGGTTCCGGTTTCGGTTCTCGGCCGGTTCCGGTTCCGGTTTCATTTCGGTTCCGGTTCCGGTTTGGTTCCGGTTTGGGGTCGGTTCCGGTTCGGTTGTGATGAAAATATATGAAAAGTAAACAAAATTTAAAGGCTATAACTTAAAAAAGAAATATATCTTGTCACTAATCAACTTAATGCAAGTTACATATGAGAAAATTGAGTATGTAACAAACCAAACAAGGGAATGTGAGAACACTTTGTGAGAAAATTGAGAATGTGAGCAAATTGGCCAAAACCGAATCGGTTCCCCGGTTTCGGAACCGGGGAACTGAACCGGGGAACCGGGGAACCGGAACCGCCGGTTCCGGTTCGGTTCCACAAAAGGGCAAACCGGAACCGAACCGGCTTGGCACGGTTCCGGTTCCGGTTCGGTTCGGTTCCAAATCGGTTCGGTTCCTGTTCGGTTCCACGGTTCGAACCGAACCGTGGTCGGGTCTAATAGCAAGACATGTATCTTGGCCTGACAAATAAGACTTTCTCCCAACTATATTTGGTAGAGAAAGACTATACACACCCCTATCTATAGGGGGTGCATGATTGTGGTCAAAAAAAGGGGGAAAAAAGCAAGTTTGAAAGAGTATGAATAATTGCTACGTTCCGAACTGTTATTCTTTACATATAAAAAGCTTTATTGCCAAAAACTTGCACGGGCTGCGGCCCGGGTAAGCCCAAGTGTAGCTCCGCCCTTGCATGTAATGATTGTGGTCAAAAAAGGCAAAAAAAAAAACAAGTTTGAAAGAATATGAATAATTGTTAGGATGTGTTATAATTTCTTTTTTTTGACAATCAATTATTACATGCACCTCCTATAAAGAGGGGTGTATATAGCAATTCTCTATTTGGTAACAGAATAGCGCAGGTTTTGACCAACCCCCCACCGTTTGCTCCCAGTCCATGAAGCATACGTAGAAATACCAAAATAGATAAATCCACGGATAAAGAAAGAGCAGGACTATATACACCGGAAATTTGCAGTGTACGCAGTGATGCGTCCTGTTGTAAAGAAACAGGAATTATAGAACTAGTTGAACAACCTGCACCGGTAGGAACATCTCTTCCGAGGAACTATTTCAACAAAACGTTGGTTCAGATTCTCCGGACACCGCATCCATCGCTTTCAAATTTCGTGTGGACGAAGGAAATTTCTTCCAAGCATATGCCTGCAAGGCTACAACCCTCCTCCGAGCTACGTCCGAGTTTCTCTCTCCTGATTCCGATCAATCACTTCTAATGTGTTCCACGCACGAGAACTGGAATCTTCCTCTCGACTCAATTTGACTGCTTTTTTCAAATAAAGTTTCCACGTTTTTAAGCTTTCCTATCAAACAATCCAATTATTCGCTTCGCACCGATACGGGAATGGGAGTGCCCCCACACTCTTCCTCCCAAAAATTAGCATCGGACCCCTCTCTCCCCTTTCTCACTCCTCGCCTCGCCGAAAAGGACAAGGTCTTCCTACTATTTGACGCACGTTAATTATGTTCCCAAAGAGAAAGTAGGGTAAAAATGCTCATTTTCAGCAAACGTAACCGAAACATTATGAAAATAAGTTGTTTGGCAACCCCAAAGAGCACAAGTTACGCGTTGAAAGTAAGCAGCTAGCCATTTTCATACTTTCACATCAACTTTTCAAATTGCCAATAATCGATTCTTTGGTGATCAAGTTTCTATCGAGGGCGACAGTCACCTCCACGCCTATCGCCACGGCAATCAATGACCTACTACCTCCGTGGCCTCCACATCTTAGCTGGCTAATTAATCATATTTTTTATCCCACATCGCTTGCTTTCAGACTCTTGTCTACGTTAACATCGTATCCCTCTCTATCGGGCAAAAGATAAGACGATTCCCTGCAACAAGTAGCGACATCTACAGAGATGGACTCCATCTCAACGTGCTCCACTGTCGCCCTACAGTTCATCATCCATTGTATTAAGACTCTGATGTCGACGATTCGGTGGCCAGAGATCCCAAGTCCATGTCAAAAATTTCAACCTCTTACTCCGACAATAAATGTCAGATTCACATATCAACTACAAAGTTTCCTGAACTTAGACTCAAATCCTAATACAATCGGGGTTTTATTCAGGCTTTGACAAATTTGACAAACTGAACTCCAACAGTTCCAGCCTCGCTTGCCGTTGGAAACTGCATCAAAACGAATCAAAATGCCGGGCACAATGGTCCATAACTGTTCCCTAATAAATAAAGTCGTCACGGTCCTGTGGATAGGGCTTAGAGAAGTGTGCAGTGGAGGATCGAAACGTCTTAAAAGTTGTGGGAACCAACGGAGAAAAGAGACGTGACACAGATGGTCACACTTATCATCTCTCTACGTACCATACAAGTTTGATTGGATGCAAAGGGATGGAGCATGCAAGCGGCAGTTCTTCTCGCTAGTTGCAGCAAGCAAGCAGTAGTATACACAATAATTGAAGGGAGGGGGGGCACTAACTTTGATGCACATGTGGGCCATGAGACACAGAACATCAAGCATTTTGCTCGTTATCGTTGCCGTGCTCCCACACACACACATACACTGACGCACACACAAAAGTTGGGGGAAAACCTCCAATTTAATTCCACAGTAGTTGTAGAAGATGGCAATCACCGCATAGTAAGGCCCGCAGCTTCAGCCTGGTAGTCCAAAGGCCCCCACGTGCCGTCGGTAATCTCCTCATTGAAAGTGACGGTTTGATTGACCATTGGGTTCATTCAGTTAATGCGTTGGCTCATAATCCAGACGTTCAATGACTGTACCGTTAGCTTGTCATCAATGCCGACAGGTTAAACCAAATATAATAAAGTGTCCTACATGCCTTGGCGTTACATTTGAATGCCCTTCACAAGACCATCACCTATAAACAAATCTCTCAAACAACGAGAGAATGGACGATTCCCGGAGAACCAACACTCGGATACTCTTACACTCAGTATCTGCTCCACCTTAGACATTTCCTCCATAGCTTGGCTTGATAACTAGCGAACGACCTCCAACATATCAAACATAGTTAGCCGAGCCTCATTGAGTCATCTACTGACTTAAGCATCGTATGGAATTAGGTCGGACCGCAGATCCGATCCCTCTTAACGCACTTTCTATGTTGCAGGCAGCCCGAAGACATTTACTAGTCTACATACGAGTTATAAATTTTAATTAATCACGGTAGGAAAGATATATAATAAAAGAAAAAAATATGAAAATATAAAAGTCAATTACAGGGAGATAAAGGTAAACCTTTGTTTATATTAATATAGATTCTTGATTCAATTGAGTCCGAATCAAAATGAAGAATTTCTATCCCAAAACAGTTGCCGAAAAGAACTACTACCTCTGATGCCATCCAAATCGGGGTTCGGGCAGCGCGGGCAGCCTCCTTTGTCTTGTATATAATCATCTGTTCTCTAATTTTCTTATAGATATATAAATAAATACTCCCCCTCGTGGAAATTGCGGTGAGGTCAGGAGGAGAAGAAGAAGAAGAAGAAGAGGGCAAGCAAAGCATTTTCAATCCCCGATATAAGCTTCTTCTCTTCTCTTCTCTCGTTCTCCTTCGATTTTGACTACACCCTTCCCAGTTCAAAATTTAAAAAATAAAATAAATAAATCTCTGTTTATCTCCGCGATTTTGAATGGGGTTTGAAGATGGGGGAGCCAGCAAAGGGAAAGAGAAGGCTGGTGTCGGATTCGGGTTTCGGAGCTTGATGAGGAGGAAGCAGGTTGATTCGGATCGGGTTCAGACTCACAGCGGCCACCCCAAGCTTGCCAAGGAATTGTCTATTCTTCAGCTCATTGCTATAGGTACCAACGCCCTTCCGAGGGAAAAAAGTCATCTCTTTTTTTGGGTGATTTTTGAGTTTTGCTTGGATATGAAGAGAGATTAAGTGTGGCGTTGAGATGAATTTTGAGCTAAAATGATAGATATATTATATATGTTTTTCCTTTTTGTTTTTCCCCTTTTGATTTGCCGAATAAGGTTGGCACAAACAGTCGCTCTGTTTGACATAGATCTTGAGAACAAATTGATGATCATGTGATTTTTGGTTGAGATAATTTGTAGATAATTTGAGATATCTAGTATATTTCTGTTTTTGAGATGAATTTTGAGCTAAAATGATAGATATATTATATATGGCTTTCCTTTTTGTTTTTCCCCTTTTGATTTGCCGAATAAGGTTGGCACAAACAGTCGCTCTGTTTGACATAGATCTTGAGAACAAATTGATGATCATTTGTAGATAATTTGAGATATCTAGTATATTTCTCTTTTTCCATGGTGAACATATTTTAGCAGCTGTATGGGTTACATAAGAACGATTACTAAGTAGCCATTGTGAAGATATGTATGTTGATTTAGTGTTGTGAAAAATGTTATTTTGTCAAAATTTTGAACAAGTTCTATGGCTGTAGCTTATGCGTCATTCTTCTCTGTAAATTGAAACCGTTGAACTCTTAAAAGCATAGGCAAAAAAAAAATCTCATTTAGATCTTATGATACTGTTTGGCAATGAGTTAATGGTGAAGGCAAATCCGATTTTTTTCCCCAATGATTTCTCTATAGTTTTATGTTGAGATAGCTTATTATATATTTTTAACAGGATCTGCTATCGATCTTGCTTTTAATACGAAAGCCTTAATATCATTAGTTTCATTTGAGCTCATTTTCCCTTCTGTAACATCACAATGAGTTTCCTGCCGTTGTTGCTGTATCTTTGCATCTTAGCTGACCCCAAAAGTTTGGTTGAAGGTTTTGTTGCTGCTGCTGCTGTTATTGTTGTATTATAATTTATTATTGTAGCTCTCATGTATTTTATTTGTTTACTTCACTTCAGGTGTTGGATCCACAATAGGTGCCGGAGTTTATGTTCTTGTTGGAACCGTTGCCAGAGAACACTCAGGACCAGCTCTGACAATTTCCTTTTTAATCGCTGGGATAGCAGCTGCGCTTTCAGCATTTTGTTATGCCGAACTTGCCAGTCGTTGCCCTTCCGCAGGGAGTGCCTATCATTATTCATATATTTGCGTCGGAGAAGGGTAATTAGCTAATCTTTTACCATATTAACATGTATTCCTTACATATTATGGCTCATACCAAGATTTGTGTTATTCATCCTATGATGTTAGGTTCAGACATAATTATCAGCATCCCGTCGACTAATAATTGACTGAAACGGTTTTATTGACTAACTAGTAACTAGAAAAGTGTAGTTCAGAATTGTGAATTAAAATGACCTGGACTCTGCAATGCAAATAATAATGTAACAATGTAAATATTTTCCCTTCAGCGTTGCTTGGTTGATTGGTTGGGCCCTAATTCTGGAATATACAATTGGTGGTTCAGCTGTTGCGCGAGGAATTACCCCAAACTTGGTATGTAGATTTCAGTACAGTAAGCTTCCTTGCTCCCTATGCACCTTGCTTTATTGCATCTCGGATTCACTATGATCATTGCCGATGCCCATGGCTGTTGCTTATAGAATAATAATTAGCCTTATTGTCCATAATTTGTTTTATGAACAAATTCATTCAAATTTCCTACTGAAATATTTTGGTCATCATTCTTTCTTTTCGTTCCAGTATATTGCATAATTAACTTAATATACCATCTAGTTATTTATAAATTCCTCTGGGGGTTAGAATATGTTTCAACAACATGTAACAACAAGAAAAATGCTTGTCGGGTTGGGCCCCTTACGACACCTTTTATGAAATAATCTTGTTCATCTTCCATTGAAGCCTCTCCACCTGGGAATATTGCGATGTTTTTATCATTTGCCACTAGCTGGAATCAAACCTCTCTGCATAAACTCAGTGCCTTGTTATAATATCTGATGCGCTGTGCTGTTTAGGCATTGGCTTTTGGAGGACCAGACAGTTTGCCTTTTTTCCTAGCACGTGCTCAAATTCCAGGCCTTGATATTGTTGTTGATCCATGTGCTGCAATTCTAGTCTTTATAGTCACGGGCCTGCTATGTGTGGGAATAAAGGAGGTATGTTGGTTCTTTGATGCAAACATCAGGCTAAAGTTTTTGCTTTAAGCACGCTTAGTTCAACTTCATATATTTATCTATGCAGAGTACATTCGTACAATCTGTCGTCACGACTTTAAATGTCTGCGTCATGTTGTTTGTCATTATAGCCGGTGGATATATTGGCTTTAAGACTGGATGGGTGGGATACAGTGTTTCAAGCGGGTAACTGAAGTTCACTCAACTTTCCAGTCCTGCAGTTTTTAATATGGGAATGGCTGAAGTTCTCCTTGTTTTTCAGGTACTTCCCGTATGGAATTAATGGAATGTTGGCTGGATCAGCAACTGTCTTCTTTGCATTCATAGGTTTTGATTCAGTTGCTAGCACGGCTGAGGAGGTAAGCTGATGCTTCCCGTACTCCTGCATGCAGTAGCTGTTGGCCTCTCGGGGTTTCATGTCATTGAGTTATTGACTATGAGAACATTTAGAAGCTGGGAGGAATTCATTGTTGTTTGGATATACAGTGGATCCTTACTTGGTATCTTTTGTTGTGAATGTTCTTGCAGGTAAAAAATCCTCAGCGTGATTTGCCTTGGGGTATAGCATCCTCTTTGTCTATATGTTGCTTCCTGTATATGATGGTTTCTGTTGTCGTGGTTGGACTGGTACCGTACTTCGCGATGGATCCTGATACCCCAATTTCATCTGCATTTGCTAAAAATGGGATGCAGTGGGCAATGTAAATTGACAGTTTTCATTAAACATTTTGATGGATTCATATTGCTATGTAATTGTCCAATCTTCACTGGTTTTTTGTTTGGTCTTAAATTCTTCTGGTTTTGCAACTATAGGTACATTGTCACGGCTGGTGCTTGTCTTGCTCTCTGCTCAACTTTGATGGGTTCTCTTCTACCGCAGGTAAAAGATCATGATCAGATGATTGTCACAGACGTGTTACTTCTTCTCATTCAGTTAAAGAATTCTTTTATCCAAAAAGTCACTTCAAGACGTGCCTCTTGCTATAGTTTCTGCTTGGAAACAGTCTTCCGCTATATTACTGGTTCTTAGATACACTGCAAACTGGAATCTAAATGTCACTATTATTTTCTTCTCAGCCTAGGATCTTAATGGCAATGGCTAGAGATGGGTTATTGCCGTCTTTTTTCTCTGATGTGAACAAACGTACTCAAGTTCCTGTGAAGAGCACAATTTTGACTGGAATCTGTGCAGCCGTACTAGCTTTTTTCATGGATGTTTCACAGTTGGCAGGAATGGTAAAAAAATTTGCTAAACTCTTTTATATATAATTTAGGAATCATTTGGCAACCTTTTAATGGAACTTGTTGGGCAGTGAAATCAGTAACCATCTATTGTACTAGGGTGAATTGGTTGATGAGTCAGAACTTTAATTGAGCCAATGATTTGTGCAGGTCAGTGTTGGTACCCTCCTTGCATTCACCATCGTTGCAATTTCAATCTTGATTCTTCGATATGTTCCCCCAGATGAAGTGCCTTTGCCATCATCACTCCAGGACTCCATTGATTCAGTGTCATTTCGTTATAGTATTCAAGAAAAAGATGGAGATTTTAAAAATTCTGACTCATCACTTGAATATCCTCTTATTACAAAGGAAGATGTTTCAGGTACAGATTAGTACGTCATCTATCCACCCCCTTCTTTTTCAGGGGTGTGGTGGTTCCTTTCCACTCGAAATTTGATGCTCGAATGTACCACTTTTTTCAAGTCATTACCTGATATTTTGAATCTAGCAGATAAATTGAATGAACAAAAACGGCGAAAGCAAGCAGCATGGAGCATAGCATCTGTGTGCATTGGAGTTCTTATCCTCACTTCCTCGGCATCAGTTGCATCCTGGCCTGCGTAAGTTATTTTCTGATGTCTTTATATTTTACCATTGATTTCCAGTGCTATAATTGTTATCCATTTTTCACATTTAATATAAGATCCTTGCTGAGTAATAGAACTTTTCTCAAACAACTTTAGGTTTATCACATGAATTACTATATTAGTAGTACAAATTTTAGCCAAGGATGGAGGTTTCGGATCGGTCTTGATGGGGCTAACCCGGCCGTTTTGGCCAATTTTGACCGATATGACCAGTTTCAGCTTAAAACAAGATTGTAGAAGGGAAAAAAATAAAAAAGAAGCACAAGAGGAGAGGAAGTAGCAACATCAATTAGAAAAAAGACATTAAAATACCCTAACGAATTATATACCCTATCGTTCATTTTGGTAAACTTTGATACCCAAATCTAAATTTGATGTAGGATTGGAGGAGGAAATATTGTCTGAAGAGGCCTCCAAATACATGCATTCCATCAGTCTTCCTATGTCTGGGATGCACAGTGTTTTCAGCCTCCTCTTCAGACAATATTTCCTCCTCCAATCCTACATCAAATTTAGATTTGGGTATCAAAGTTTACCAAAATGAACGATAGGGTATATAAGTGAAAATGGCCCAAACATTAGGGTATTTTAATGTCATTTACCCTTAGAAAAAAGGAATTACTTGCCATCGAACATCTCAACGTATGATAGGAGAGAAGAAACGAGGAAGCTGATGAGATCATCACGTATCAACGAAGACGTCACAAGAAGGATCGCGGGATGGACAACTAGGCCGAGGGCATTTTTGTGAAGTTTTCGGTATTTTTGCAAAGTTTGTGGTTTAAGGGGGTCTTTTGTAATTTGGGCTAAATCTGCCCTTAAATGTTTGGGGAGAAGTTTTCATTTGTTTCTTCTGCAAAAATTGAGAGTTAAGCCCCAGTTTAGAAGAATAGAACCATATATCAAGTGAGAGTGAGCTCTCTCTTAGATTCAAGTTGGTTTCCTCTCATAAGAAACACTTATCTGGTATTCCTCTTGTGATATTTATGAAAGTATCATGTTTTCTCTTCCAACCCCTAGCTTTCTCATCAGAAGCATCAACATCAATGGAAAAAATCAACATGAACATCATGATCAAAAGAAAAAGAAGAATTAGAAGAAGAAGATTACCTCACATTCGATCTCCTCTCCTCAATCTCCTCTTCTTCCTCTCCTAGTTGTTGCTCCACCATCTCTTCTTTTTTGGGGATCATACTCATCTAATACGAGTTTGGAAAGAGAAAGAGAGAGATGGGTGAGGTTAAGGTCCTTTAATGGAGGCACGTGGGGGTCACGTAAGGGTTGGCACGGGAATGGGTAAGGTTTTTTCCATTTCGGTAGTGCAGTGGATTAATAAAGATGGGAATTTATATTTTATATGTTGTTAATTGATATGTTAGTTAATTGATATGTTGGAAAATTGATATTATAAAAATTTTAAAAATTCATTAAAATTCTAAAATCATATTATAAATGCATTGATATATATATAGTAGTTTTCGTTTGCGAAAACAATTTTTTTTGAAGTTTAATCCATACAATTATATACCCCAGGGAAAATAATGGGTGAACCCTATTGTGGAATTTGAGCATACATCCACCCGTTACAAATTAAATGGTTTCAGAACGTACGAATTTGTTGAAATGCCTTGATCGAAGACCAAATCATATTATTTTTCAACCATTATTTTTTGAGGGTTGTATAACGACAAAATGAAGGTGGAAAAAATTTCAAAAAAAATTAAAACACATTTGCACGGTACAAAATGTTCTCAATTGAATATATATATATATGAGAGAATAATGGGTATCATATGACATGGAAGGCATCTCCTCATATACAAGACACAAAAATTGGGGTGGTACAAATCCACACGGGCTTGTACTTGTTGTTTCATCCCACTTTTTTTGTCTTGGTTTACCCTAGGGAATCTTCAGATATGACGTCTACTTACAAAGTCTAGGAGCAACCTAAGCGGATACGTGAAAACACGATAAAATTGGAAAACACAATTGTTAAGAAACTTAATGGCAAGACTAAGATTGGAGGATTCTCATAGCAAAAGCCAACATGAGTTTAATGATTCTGATGTCGTGGTTATGGCTATTTTACTTGCCAATGTCCTCGTAGGATTTTAGACGTTGGAGACTTGATGATACTAGGATAGCTGTAGAGAAGTATATGTCACCTGAAAACGTTAGTGATGCAGATGATGATTGGACTTTAGTGCCTGATTGAATGTCATTCATTTATCTGTTACCCAAAGAGTGAGGAAGATTAACAAAAGATTAGAAATATTTTCTTTATCTATGTCAAAAATAAAGATAGCCCATTTAAAGCAATGGTTGACGGAGGTAGTTGTTCAAATTTAATCTGCAAGTCAGTTGTAAACAAAATGAGACCTAAAGCTAAGCCTTACTTACATACATACGTTACATAAGTTGATAAGAATTCATATGTTGTTAACCAACGTTGTCAAGTGCATATTACGTCTATTGAGTTACGAGCATTTGGTGTGATGTCCTACCGATGGATGTTGAATATATCTTGTTAGGTATGATACGAATGTATGGCCTTGATGTTACACCTCCTAAAAGTTCTATAGTATATTCATTTGTGTTTAAAGAAAAGAAAATTATGTTGACTTCTAACCAAGCTAAGTGGAACTGAAAATTAAGAGAATCGGATGAACACTTATGTGCCTTGCACAAAGTTTGTTAGGTTCACTAGAGTTAAGCATCGATCATTGACCTATTGCATCCCATGAGCATCCTACAATTCATTTGAGTAACCTGCATTTCAAGACTTTCGAAATCAATGCTATTCATAATAATAAATATAATTTATTGCAGAATCCAATATAAATTTGCACGAATTTACGATTATGGATACGGAGTTAATTAGAGATTGTCCAAAGAGGTTCGTTTTAAACGTCCTCAAACGCTTTGCATGTACTCGTCCAGCTTTATAGAGTATTAGTCCTATTGTGATCGAGTTGTTTATTTCACACAAGCTTGGTACTATTCTGTGGCGGACAGAGCTAACTTGTCATCTTTCACATGCACAATCTTGGAGTTCAGTTTTGTCGGGTTATAGTTTTGTTGGTTTATGCACTTCTATCGTCATTCATCACGTGGTGAATTTTTAAAACTGGGGAGATTAACGGAGATCCAACTTGAGTGTTATTTTAGACTTAGCTTTTAGTTTTAGTCTATTTTGATTTTATTTGATTGAGTGATTTTGAGATCCACATGTTGTGCGTGTGTTATGAGATTTTTTTATTTGCTTTATCTCGATTTGAACATGATGTGCACATAGTTTAGCTTTTAAATAAGCATAACTCTTTTATTCACTGAATTAGAATTTGATTGTTTTGAGAGTTTCTAGTTTGGTTCGAGAAAACACTAGTTTGCTTCTAACTCTCTTTTTCGAGAGTTGTGAGTGGATGGGGTGGTGCAGCGAGAGATCCAAAAATTATTTATCCTTAGCTTTCTTTTTTGTAAGCCTTAAAATTTTCTCCCAGTTCTTTACCCCACATCACAAAACTCAATATCTATTTTTTACTTTGTGCCGCATTAGAAAGCGCATGGAAATTTACACCGTAAGGCAAAGTTCATGTGCATCTGGTTTGGAGTGAGAGCCCTTTATCAATTAATTAATGAAAAGGCAACACTCAAAAAAGGAAAAACCCACCATTACCACCACAGTGTGCGAGCATACTCAGATAAAGAGAGGGTGAGAGGAAGGGATAAAAGTGAACATGTATGCGTCAGTTGAAGTAAGGTTTGTGTTTAGTATCCATTGCTGATATGTTGAGTGCAATGAATGAGATGATTGATAGGGTTAAATTTGAGTTTCACGTGTTTCACCAATTTGTTATTAATATACGTGATAACTAGAAATAACCCGCTCACACAGTACACTGAGCAAAAAAAAACCCCACGCGAAGAGAATGCGGTGGGCGTGCGCAACCGAAAAGGAGTGTGAAATGTGGGTGTGCGTGCCGGTATCATCGGGGGGCAAAAAGTGCAAAGTCCGGGGGTTAAAATGCAAACAACCTTGGGGGTAGCAAACATGTAAATAAGTGTGTGTTTTTTTTGGTTTTTTGGGGTGAATGGGAAACATGTAAATAAGTGAGTTTGGGTGGGTTTTTTTTGAGGGGATGGCAAACATGTAAATAAGTGGCATGTGGGGTGAATTTTTGGGTGAGGTGGAAGGTGAGGTGGAGGGGGTGATGTGAGGGCCCATCTTTGTCCTAGTCATACTTTATCCCCCTTCATCATTTGTATAAAGGATAGGAACAAATATCTGATAATAGTATAAATTGTATGAACCAGGCACTAGTAAAAATATGCTTGTAGATGAAATACATGTTTTATGGATTCTGATGTTGTCACTTGTTGCACCAGTGTGTTTGAAATTTTGGGTATTTCTATGGAAGTAGTTTCCCCTATGCTCTTATTCTGTTTTTAATGTGATGGTTACATATTCTGTGTGCTTCTTATTTTTTATCCTGGCACAATACATGATGAGACATTCAACCTTTTGCATAGAGTATAAAGGTCAAGGCTTAGAAGTACTATGTTAAGACAGGGATATTAAAATACCTTGTGCGCTGCCTGCTGATTTTAATTACCAGAATACCTGATGCCGGGAATAAACTTCAGAAAAGGGTTCACAACCCGATGTCATGATACGAAGAACCAATCACTTGTGACCTTTTCTGTTCTCTAATAACTTGGGTAACAACGAAATTTGTTGGTTGTGCTACATAGTTGAACTTTGTGCACCTTACATGGAATTTAAAATTTTGTTGGGGATTAAAGATCATTCAGCAACCTGATTTATTTGTAAGTTCTGGTACATACATAGTGCTCTGTATATATTGATTACTTCTGGTTCTTATTTGTGTGTCAGTTTGGTACGTTATTCAATATGTGCTTTTGGTGGTCTTCTCCTTTTGGGAGGCTTAGTTGTGCTTTCCTGGATTGAGCAAGATGATGGTCGGCATAGTTTTGGACATGCTGGAGGTACGTGTTAAATTCCATTTTAAATGCTTGCTTGGATAAGTTGAGCTTAACCCAGATTGGCGATTGCTTCATGAGTTTCGAAAGTAACACTGATTTTTTTTGGCTCTTTTCAGGATTCATTTGCCCATTTGTCCCGCTTCTACCAATATGTTGCATCCTCATAAACGCATATTTGCTGATAAATCTCGGGTGAGTATGAAAACAATGCACCGTTCGTTCTGTGCTATAGTATAAATTTAGTGGTTTTAGAATTCCATAGTTAAAGCCAAGAGTTACTGTGTTTACATTAAATTTGTTGGAAACTTCAAGTGGTCTACTCGAGCAGTCGAGCGTAAAAAATCAGAGTTCACCAACGTCGCAGTCAAAAAGAGGGCCCATGTTATGGAAGGGATGCCCAATTTGTTGCATATCATCTCACCCTATGTAGATTTTGCATTAAAATCTATGAGATTATATGCTGTCTGTTTAATTTCCTTGTAACGGATTAGTGTGGTAACACCCGAAAGGACCCACGCTTGTATCTTACCATGCAAAACTGAATTCATGAACCGTTGCTTCCCATTGAGGGTAATGTTTAAGATTCAATGTTATCGGATGTTTTTTTATCTAACATTTTAGAATCTTTATCTCCCAGGGCTGGAACTTGGATACGTGTTTCGATATGGCTATTGGGTGGCGTCTTCGTGTATCTATTTTATGGGAGAAGCCACAGCTCATTAACAGATGTGGTATATGTACCCGCGTCCCACGCAGATGAGATATATAGGGCTTCTGCAGAATATGTGGCTTAGTACCTTGCCTCGGCCTTCTCTAGTGTATAATCTGTGTTGTATCAGTGCACCCATATTATTATTATTATTATTATTATTAGTATTAGAGAGTAAATTGATCGGTCATGATGTCATCCATGTATACAAAAGAGGACTTGTATCGCATCATATGCATCCCTTGTATCGGGGAGATGTAAATAGATTGAAGAAATGTAAGCAAATGCTGAAAATAGTTGTTTTCAGCTTGGATTATTTGATAGACTGATGTGTTCACTGATTGGGACATTTTTTGGTGATTGCTAAATACACAGTAGAGAATTGCACTAATGCTTGATTGTGAAAAAACATACACCGCAGCCAGCGGTGTGTGGTCCAGCCCCATATTTTTTTTTCGCCACAGCCATGTGAAGCGGCACAACTCAGCTCTGCTTTTATAGGCGATCCAGAGAAGCTACACCAGTAAGGCGCTTAATAACAAAATAATGCCAGATCTTCTTGATAAAACATAACAACCATTGGGAGATATGAACATAACAGCAATCTTTTCATAGGATAAAGTAGCATCATAATATATAATAATGATTGCAGAACGAAAACTTTCAGCTTTCAAGCTGAGGACATTTGGGATAAATTTCAAATGCATCAAATAATCCTCATTATAAATAAAGATGACATAAATTTAACTAAAGAAAATTAAAAATATTATTGAAAAATGAAAAACAATAAAATTAGTTCACCAAAAGATATGAAATCGGGTAAGCATCTGACCAAAGAACACGAGAAAAATGAACTGGATGTTTGTAATATTAAGCACAATGCTACAATTTCCTTGACAAAATATTGATATGACAAAACTTATTGCAGCAGCTTGTGCACTCCATACATAGAACAACAAGGCTAACCCATGTCTGCTTGTGATTTCCTTAATAAGATACATGCATAATTCATTCTAGCAAGCATGAGATTAAAAAATAACTTTGTTCTAGCGGCATATACATGTGCATACAATACTCATACTGAGATGTATGGGAGGAGCAACCTAGTCCTACATAGCAATTACATCAAAATCATCCATATCCAAGCAGACCCAAAACAATCTAAACAAACCCGAAAACGTCTCACATTTAACTTGTTGGGTATGAAAGAAACTTACTTGGCATGAAAAAAAAGGTAATTTGATTGAAGAGATTAAAGTGAATACTAGAATCACAACAGTGAAGACAAAAAAGTTAAGGGAAAAGAACCTTAAATAAGCCGAAAGTATAAATTATCAGACAAAAGAAAGAACCCCGATGTGAAAGAACAAAGTTAGTTTGACCAAACAATAGGGGGCGCTGGAAAAGAAAATAGTAACCAAAGGACACAAATTGCAGCTAGCCGAATAAACATCCACAGAATTTAGTGTAGAAATACTTCCAATAATTTCCTTGATCCTACCATGTAAAGAGTTTATAATATGTCAATTTCTTAGCCATCCCAATCTTCCCAATTTGCAGTTTCATTTGTCCGATATCTATATAACTTGTTCTATCTGCATACTTGCATAATACTTGAATCCCGATCACCATGACATTTTAAAAGAACTTGATAGACAAAATTGATGAAGTGTCCAGCACAAAGGAGTAAAAGAAATTCCAAAGAGCTAATCATGCATAGCAAGTACGTAGGGATACCAAACTTCGACTACTCACTTCAAACTTACTCCATGTATGCTCAAGAAACATGAACCTATAGGACCATTGGCTTTGCAATATTAACAAGTATATGTCACAAACAAGTATGTTGGAAATGAGTTGGAACCAACTTGGAATATTAGAAGGTGAATAATAAGTATATATCACATGCAAGAACAATGGAAATACGTTGGTAACAAACTTGCAAATAAGACGATGATGATGAAAGGTGACTGACTAAACAACACATTGTTGACAACAAAACAACAGTTAAAACTTACATTTGACATTCAGTGAAGATTAAATGACCAAAAATTGTGAAAAAAGAGTAAGCAACTAAATGGAAAACATGAAAGTTTGAAACAATAATAAAGACACCAAAAGACAAGCACAATAATAGGAAAACTACACAGAAGCATGCATTAGACCAGATTCGAAGTCAAAGAAATGAACAAAAAGAAAATGAGCTGAGACAGTTTAATGCTTATTTTCTTCTAGAATGGAGAGTATTCAATTGAAGACAATTGTAGGAGAAAAAATAAGTAAGTTAGACTCGCAAGAACCTGAACACATATAATGAAGACAAGCCCATAACCTAAACAGCTAGGACTGGAATCAGGATCCAATTCCCAGATAGATCAGTTTATAACCAATGAGGTTATTGAACTCACAAATATACAGATGCTAATCCCAATATATTCCAAGAGTATTACAATCCAAGACCTCATATTATTGATAACCTTATAATGAGAAAATATAGGGACCAGTGCATACACCAAACAAAAGAAACTTTTACTCATAGAGAGAGAGAGAGAACTCTAGCATGAGTTTAATGCATGTTACATGCATCAAGGCATGTAACTTGGAGCAATGTGACGTCCGTCAAGAAGCTGATTTCCCTTCGCTTTCCCATACCAGAACCAATTTTCCCACAGAAGAGAAACAATAAAAGAAACTAACTTGCTCCCCAATCCTTCAATTTCTTGCTACCTTTGGGTTTCTCAATTGGTGCATTCATTCCAGCCATTTTTGCATTATACTTCGCTCGAAGAGGGCCATTAGCAGTCCACCTACAATAACAAGAGAAAAGAAACATAAAGCAAATTTCTTTGACAACAATCAAGTTGACATTTGCAAAATGCTAAAGAGTGTCTAAATTCCTTCATTTAGAATTGCTGACGATTCTAGTTTGTCACACTTTTTATAAGCTCTATATTTTACATAATTGCAAAATTATTTTGGAGTATTTAACAACTTAATATAGTGTGTTGGCAATTGGGTTTATATATACATTTTCTTGATTGAATGATGACTGAGCACAACCTACACCCACAATTTTTCCATTTACACCTCAAATGTATTTTACCAATACCTAGTAAGAGAGCACAGCTATGCAACCAGTAATACAATATATGGACATTTCATTCCCTACCACAAAAGTCCATATGGCAATGGATTAAACTAACATCATTAGACAAATGAATAATTTGCAGAAGGCTTCAGGTCAACTTACGGGGTATTCCAGTCAGTCGTGTCCTCGTTAACAAGATGAGTCCATTTGGTCCTTCCACTGCGTCCAAAGTGTTTGACTTGCATGACCTTAGGCAAAATTGTCTTGTCCATTTTATCTTCTCCTGTGGGTGCTGAGAAATCGCGATGGTAGATCTCATCAGTACCAGCTGTAGCAGAGCGATCATCAGACTGTGACTGAAAGAAGACACCCTTGTGGTAGTACTTCTGCATGAACCTCCACTTCTGTTTAGCTGGAGGAAGTGGTTTTGGGTTCTTCCTCTCCCATTCTCTCCTCTCCTCCTCTGTCATGTTCCTCACCTTCTCTATCTCTTCCTTCTCCCTCAACCTCGCTTCTCTGTCCTCCCTATCCCTCTTAATTCGAGCAATTTCCCTAGCCTTCCAGGCTTCGTACTCATCGGCTTCATTCAACTCATCGTCTGTATCCACATCCTCAATGTTTGCCTCCATTTCCAAATTTTTCTGAACCTCCTCATCTTTCCTAATCTCCTCCACCACAATCTGCTTCGTCTCAATCTTTCTCTCTTCTAATCTCTTCTTCACAAACTCCTCAAGTCGTCTCTCCTCCTCTTCAAGCTTCTCTCGTTCAGCAATAGTATCGCGCTGAGCCTTTGGAATAAAAACAGGCTTCACCATCGCTATACCCATCTGTTCCTCTTCCGAATCAGTCTCATACTCAGATTCCTCCTCCTCCTCCTCCTCCTCCTCCTCATCTTCTTCCACAGGTTGGATGGCCGCCTCTTCCTGTTCTCTCTGGAGCAATTTCTCTCTAATTATCCTCCTCCTTTCCTCAATTGCATCTTCGTCGTCCTCCTCAAAATCAATCCTCTCTTGCCTCCTATTCTCCTCTTCGATAGTCGTCACAATCTCAGCCTGCCGGATTCTCCGGTGATCTTGTCTAATCTCTTCCTTGTTCTCAAACCTGCTCTGGGCAAGACGACGAAGCCTCCGATCATCGCCTCGGACAATATTGTTATCTTCATGAGCGGGGAAAGCTTGCTCAAGAGCTTCCGCTCTAGCGGTTTTGATATCTATATCATCATCGACCTCATCGGCCCATTCCGGAGCTTTTCCGGGCCAATACCTTTTAACCTTTGTCTGCCCAATTTTACCCCGGAGTTTATCTCGGACGGCGATGGCAGCCTCACTAACTCCGGCAGTCACAGACATGATTGCAAATGGAACTCCAACTTCCAATAATGTGTTCTCTACCTTCCTTCAGTTCTTAATCACCGACTAAAGCACTCAATCGACTCTGTGATATATGTATTCTTTTAACCTACATCCGATAAGGAACCAACCGAGTCATTATTTACCAAAAGGAGGTTTTTTTCTCTTTCTAGTAACCATTGAGGGAAATGTGAATGCGTAGCGAATGTAAAATAGAAGCAAACCCCCCTAAGTATTCTCAAACTATCAGAAGAAGAATGAATTTTTCGAATTGATCTTCAAATTTTTCACGAACTAAAAAAAGCCCTAACTCCCAATAAATACTCTCGATTTAAAACTAAAACCGCAAGTAATTTTACTGATTTATGCTGGCTTCGAAAGGAGAAGGCAAATCTAGCCCTAGAATCAATTAAATAACAGAAATATCGGTAAAATTAATCAAAAACAGCACCAAAGACTTACCAGAGAAGGGGCGTTCAAAACTTCGAGAGTTCCATTCGCAGAGAGGGGCCGCGAGGGTGTTTTTTTTTGTTTTTTTGTTTTTTTGTTTTTTTTTGTTTTTTTTGTTATAAATCAACTACTGAGGGGAGAGCCCTCACGTCTATATTTATAGCCAAAGGGGAGAATACAAGTGGGTATGGGCCCAACCACTTGGGTTGGCCCAATAACTCATCAACCCAGTAAATACTCATTCACAACACTCCCCCTTATCCAGCCATGGTTGTGGACCCCGCTCATGAATACTTCAAGATTCTGAGCCTGTATGGGTCTCACATGGGGTGGATACTTCAGGATCCTGAGTTGGTGAGATTTGCCTCGTTAAAACCTTTGGCTATGGAAAACCCAGTGGGAAAAACCATAGTTAAGGAAAAAGGGTGCAAACGCTCTTTAACTCCCCCTGATTTGTACAAGTGACTCTGCTCATGAATACTTCTGGATTCTGAGCGTCACAGAGGGGTGGATACTTCGGGATCCAGAGTTGATTTGATTTGCCTCGTTAAAACCTTTGGCTATGGAAAACCCATTGGGAAAAACCATAGCTAAGGGAAAAGAGTACAAATTCCCTCAACTCCCCCTGATCTGTAAAAGCTCTTAGGCTTTCAGATCTCTTAGGCTTATCTCATCACTCCTATTTACAATATTCCGAAAATGTACACAAATTACAAATTTTGTCACCATCAAGCAGCTGCTGAATCCAGGGACTCTGAGGAGGTTGCTAAGTTTTGTCGCCTCTGATGTGGTCTTCAGACTATATGGTTAGCTCCACAGAACCAGCCTCTATCCCAGTCGTCACTGGGATGTGATGTACCACCAGGCGCCCTCAAATACACCATTGGTGTGATTCTGGAATGGTGAGGATCTCGGAATGATAGGATGATGTTGCCTTCATAAGTTGCTTTGCAGATCTGCAGGGGATGGCCATCCCACTGTGGGTACCCGTTCTGTGATTTCTCAGCATAGGGACTGGACATGAAACCTGCATTTGCATAAACATTGGAGGATGCTACTACATTTTGTAAGTCCGAATATTTCGACCCTTGGAGTAAGCGCAGAAGGCTTAACTCAGGTCTAATGGCCCTTTTTAGGTGCCAACTATCTATGGCTAATGAATTTACTGCAATTGTTATACCGGGACACATGCAGTTAGCCAGGAGTGCATGATTGCACTAAGATAAGGGACTTTAGGACCAGTTATATCCTCCCCCTCTTCCAGCGATCGGAAGGGTTCTTTTTTTGTACATCCATTGAGTATACCACCGTAGGTGTACTTTGGATGACAATGGTCCTGTTAATATCTCCAACGCACTTCTGGGCGTTTGTAACAGGATTCTATGAGCCATGACTTTATATTTGCCTAGGTCTTTTTTATTTCATGTATAAAAGTCAGGCTAGTACATTTATTTCGGTTTTCTCTTCAGGAGATCCGATGAGATGTTAGTTGTCTACAACTAAGATCTCTAATCCTGTTCTTTGCATAGATGCAAAGACAACCTTCAGTAGGAATCATTGACTTCTCAAGTGATTCTCTTGGTTGTACATTTATTTGTTATACTTATATTTCTTCATTTGAATAGACGTCCCGAAGTCTATTCAGGCATTTTTAAGGAAATGTGGAAATTATCTTTACAAGATATCCACGAAGGTATGCCGTCACAACATCCAATAACAGTATATCCAAAATTTTCCTTCGCCAAATCGTAAGGTATTCGCTTTTGATAACTTAGGGAGACTGATGCATCATTTATGAGACATGCTCATTTGAATTTGTTCGATCCCTAGTTTCAGCAAAATTTTCCTTGGGCTATAGGTTGTACCGTATAGCATACGATTTTGTATTTATTTTTCTTATGTTTGCAATACTTTGTTTTATCCACAGGTTTGACACCTTTTAGTGTCTGGACTTCAGGTCCGAACATTTCACGTTTCATAAAGTGAGTCCAGCTCATCTTTTATTGCCACGTTCCACGTTTGGCCAATCTCTACGTTTGCCTTCTAGCAACGGAGTGTGGAACGATAATTTACTAACATCATCGCCATTGCGATGTATATGGCAATATGATACGTGAATACATTGTCGACAATTTATGTTCTATCTGTCCAACACCTCCCCAGTACGTACAACATTTACTTAATTTCACTTTTTCCCGGCAATTCCTCTGCAGTGGATTCCGGGAAGGGTGATGGTGTGGACAGGAGCTCATTGTCCTGTGGTAGTATTGTCTTAAGGTCTCCAGGAGTTTCTGTCCTTGGAGCCTGGTGGTCTGCCTCTTTTCTGTTGAGGATCAGCCACTTCTGCTGCTGGTGGATTGCATCCATTCTCGGGGATGTCAATCCTAGCTGGAGTTTTTGCAGCAGGGATGTGTGATCTGACAATCTTCTGGTTGTCAATAAATGATTCCGGTAATTGGTGAACAGTGTTCTGTGTGTGGAAGATCTTCTGGATCTCATCTACACATTGTATTGTTACCGGATCATAGTGGGTCAAGCTGTTTGTATCCCACGTTATAATTTTCTTCGCGCCAGATTTTCCAGTATCTGGGCCTATTTTTGGGAAAACTTGTCTCATCGAGATCACAGTCTTCAAGGTGTGCCTTAATTACGTCCCCCGTTTGGGGTTCTAGGTATCTTATAAGTGAGGGTGAGTCAAACCCTGCATGGATACCTAGGCGACGTTGAGTACCGTTTTGGTCCTCTTTGGTGGTGCAATGGGGATTTAAGACTGCGCGACCGAAGATTCTCGGATGAGAAATGTTCGGTGGCATTCCATATGCAAGTTGCATTGGAGACTCTGACCTCCAGAGGGTCTTATTTTCATTTACGATGCAGCATGCAGAGTTTGCATGTCCCCATGCATCCATAGGCAATCGGGATTTAATGGACGTTCAGTCCTTTGGAGTCTACTTTTCAGTGACTCTGCCGACCCATTTTGGGTATGAACATGCGGCACTTATATGTTCATTTTCAATTCCCGTTGATTGGCAGTACTCTTGAAAAGACTGAGGTATATTTCCCAACATTAACCAGACTTATTTACAACATTTTATTGTCTGGGAAATGTGCCCGCAACATTTTTATTCTTGTGCCAATAGCTTTGGAAAAACTAAGTTGCGGGTCTTGTAGTAGACATACGTACGAATGTTCTGAGGATGCATTTATCAGTACAATGAAGTACCAAAATAGCCCACTAGGGGTGGTGGATTTTATCCACATTTGTCTCCTTGTATTCTTTTTGAGGAAGCGTGGAGATCCTTTTTCAACTTTTCGTGGAGATGGCCTTGTAATTAATCTTCCCTTATAGTAAGGGATGCGAGGGAATTTTCCCTTCTGAAGAATCTTCTGGTTCTTCAAGTCATACCCATAGGATAAGATGCTGTGCATCATCACAAATCCAGGGTGGCCAAGTCCATCATGCCAGAGTAAAAACTCGGCTGATGTAGGGCACTTCAGGTGCTCCGTTTAATTCTGCTTCCTTTCTCCGAATCTTCGTATGGTAGAGGCCTATAAGGCTCTCAAAACGTTCAAGTGTGGATTTTACTCCTTTTCTTGAGACGTTGCATACGGTAATTTTTCATTTACATTTGCTGTTTCCAAGTGGGATCCGTTGAAACGGATGTCCTTGAAACTTAGAAAGTTTCTTTTGGAATTCGGAGGGATTAGTGCATCCATTATTTTTGTGTCGTTTGGGGGCAACTGTGTTGCATTCCCTGGATCTTCAATATAGCCCTGATATTGGGCTTTGTATTGAAAGAGATCGTACGTGTTTATTGTCTACTAATTATTTATGAGAGCGGTTTCAAAAGATGAAACATAAAGGCACATGCATATTCAGATAGACATATTCATTTATTGTCTACTAAAATTTTTCAATCAAAACAGATTGCGTAATACAAAAGCTCTCATAACGTGAGATGTTCTAAACAATTTGCTAAGATAAAAGTAAAGGCTAGTCAAGCATGTCATTATTTTTGAAGTCGTCAGCTGAAAAACTTAACTGGAGCATCAGATGTCATCAGGTTTGTTTCAGCTTTATTTTTCTTGTTCTCTTTATACAAATCCTGGAGATGATGCGGAGTTCGGCACACTCTGGACCAGTGGCCTTTCATGCCACAATTTTGGCACTGGTCTTCCCATTCCCTCTTGGGTGGGGGTATATCATTTCTATTTTTGTTATTTCTGTGCCTCGTGAACATCCGCTTACTTTCATTATTTCGCTGCTGCTGTACATGGCCCTTGGCATTTTTCTGTTGACCCCCCTTCTGTGGTCTTTCTTTTCTTTTATTATCTCTCTTCTTTTTGAAGGAAGAGGAATAGTGAGCTTCTGGTGGGGGGCAGTGCCGGGGAGCGTATATTATGAGTGGAGAGAAGAAGCTCTCTGTTTTACTCGGCCATGAGTAAACATGGCGGCAGCTCGGAATACTTGGTGAACTTTCGTTCACGGTATTGCTGCATGAGTATCGCATTTTTTTCATGGAAGGACGTATACGTCTTTTCCAGCATGCGATTTTCTGAGACTTTTTCACCACACAACTTCAGGCGTGCGGTGATGCTAAAAAGTGCTGAGTTGTACTCAGCAACGGACTTTAAGTCCTGCAGTCTCAGGTTCTCCCACTCGTATCGTGCCCTTGGGAGTATAACATCTTTCTGATGTTTATACCTGTCCTCAAGGGCAGTCCATAGCTCAAGTGGATCTTCGACCGTAAGGTATTCAGCCTTTAAGGTCTTGTCCACATGGCGGCGAATATAGATGATGGCTTGCGCCTTCTCTATATCGCTAACATTTTCTTTTTCAGTCACAGCAGCGATGAGGGTCTTTGCCCGCAGGTGAAACTTTACATCTAGCTGCCAGCTTAGATAGTTTCTACCTGATGCTTCCAGTACTTCGAAATTAACGCTTGCAATATTAGCCATTTATCTAGCAGAGCACAAACATGCATGAATGATTAATTAATTCAGAGAAAACATTTTCATGCGGAGGCAATATTTAACGAAAAACTAAATGTGTGGATCGGCCAGTCCCACAAGAAAGAGTCCAAAAAAGTCCACAGTCCAAATTATACAAATTTGCAGCTTAAAGAAAATGAAAATACAACTTTGGAAACCACGTGGGTCCCATATGATATCTCCATCTTCAAGCATGGCCTCCGTCTTCATGGAAGTTGGTCTTCTTTCTTTGACATTTACATAAATTCCTCACTACAATTTCTCTCAAAAATAAAAGAAAAGTGCGGGAAATAAACTGTGGGACTAAACGACCGATCCAAAAACCACATTTAGCAATTCATGCAGAAATATTGTGCTCAACAACATTTTCATCATACATTTTCATCACAGGCATTTAATATTCGCAGAGATGGATAAATAATTTAAACACCTAATAATTATTGGACCACTGGGCAACGTCATACACCGTTAGGCTACTAACAGCAGAACGGTCGCAGGATCTTCCTAATTATTAAGTTTTAAATACAATGCACAACCACGCATATAATATCCAACAGAATATACCAGAGATGCAAAGCATGTAAATCTGATTTTTGCAAAAAAAAAAATCATCACAATGCAAAGGTTGTAAATTGAATGGGTTTAATCAATTAAATTGATTAAGAGCCCAAAATAAACATTTTCTTTGTCAGAGGAAAAAGTTTTCCTCATCATCCCAAAAGCCCCCCCCAAGAATCCCCAAAAAGTCCTCGCCTGCCCGATATTTGTCCCGTAATTTACCGTGATTTTTCACGAATATTTTGCCCTTAAAAACCCCTTTAAAATAAATATTTTTTTAAGGCTAGCAAGTTGCCTTATAAGGCCTGGTAATAGCCTTTGCCTCCCCCAATTTTTTTTCTTTTTTTTTTCTTTCAGATAAAACAGACTGCGGGTCTGAAGCCCGCAGTCGGCCTATGGGCTTCAGGCCCATAGGATTTTTTTGTTGAATATATATATAGAAATCTGTGGGCCTGAAGCCCACAGATCTGCTGTGGGCTTCAGGCCCACAGATCTGTATTTTTTTTTTGAAGAAGTAGTTGGCCTGTGGGCCTGAAGCCCACAGCCGGCCTGTGGGCTTCAGGCCCACAGGCTTTATCACATTGTTTTTTTTTTGGTCTCTCACGGGTTAGGGTTTGGGGGGGCCGGCGCCGCCGCCGCCCCCTGCAGGGGGGGCGCGGCCGCGGGGGCCGCCCCCCCTGCAGGGGGAGGCGGCCACGGGGGCCGCCGCCCCCTGCAGGGGCGGCGGCGGGGGCCGCCCCCCCTGCAGGGGGAGGCGGCCAGGGTGGTGGGGGGGGTGGATTCCGGCGAGGGGGGTTCCCCTAAACATTAGTGTTCAAAATTTGGGTTTTTACCCTAAAAATTGGGTTTTTGCCCTAAAAATTGGGTTTTTACCCTAAAAATTGGGTTTTTGGGATGAAAAATCCGTCGTTTTTAAGGCGACGATGAATCCCCATGATGATCTTGTGAGATCTAGGGGAGGGGTAATCATACGTATGATTAAAAATATCGTTTTTAGTGTTTTTACCTCTATATCCGTCCTCCGGATATAGCGACGGTTGCTCGAAGCCCTACGCGGATGACAACCCTTGATGGAGGAAGCCTTGCACTGCGCTCGTGGATCTCCCGTCTAGCCTTCGCCTTCGCCTTCGCAACGAACGGAAAAAAAAATTTGTGGAAAAAAAAATTTTTAGAGCCTCGTGCTGATAACGTGTTATAAATCAACTACTGAGGGGAGAGCCCTCAAGTCTATATTTATAGCCAAAGGGGAGAATACAAGTGGGTATGGGCCCAACCACTTGGGTTGGCCCAATAACTCATCAACCCAGTAAATACCCATTCACAACATTTTTCGGTTTTTTTTTTTTGGTTGGGGGGTGTGTTTTGTGGGTGGGGTGAGTGGGTGGGTGGGGTGGGTAGAGCCCAGACCGACTTGGGGCTGATCGAGGCCCATCGCCCATGCCGACTTTGGGCGGGTCAAGAATTTGGGAATTGCTTCGAGCACTACCGTTTCTCTGGGCACATATAGTGTACTAGAAATAACATGTGCATACAATGCACAACGCAAAAAACCCTACAAACAGGTTGTATAGCACGTGTGGAACCGAAAAGGTGTGAGAAGTGTGGCTGTGTGTCGGTATAGTCGAGTTGTAAAAGAGGTAAAATCGTGGGTTAAATGGCAAAAAAAACTCTGGTGCAAAGCGCATAAATCCCAATGACAAACTTGTAATTCTTGAAAATGGGTAGCTAAAGCGTAAAAACCAAAGCCCAGGGGAAAACACGTAAAAAGGGAGCAGAGAATGTTTTGGCAAAAATGAAAGGACAATGACAACCCCGTAATTACGCGAAAAAGATGGGCCATTTGTGTTTGGGGGGCTATGTGGTGCCACATGGAACATCCCGTTTGTCACATGAGAACAAAGATGATGCACACACATTTGTCTATATCCCTAGTTTGTATACTAGATATTATAGAATATGTGCTTAATGTTAGGTAACATTTGTTTAGATGCCTCAAGTAACCTCTGCATATTTTGAACCCAAAAAAATATTATCACTATATAACAGTAACTTGAGTAAGCAAACAAGAAATCAAAAAAAAAAACAGAACACAAGCAACTCACCTTTTGTCACATATATTACTATATTTTGCCCTTAAAGCTTACTAGTTCTCCAGAAGCCATAACGATATTTGAGTGTGCTGTCCTACAAAAAGTGCATATGATATAGGATACATCTGATAGTTGGTATCAACAGCAATAATGGATAGAATAGCACCTGGTTGTCCACTTTTTATCATAGGGTCTCCATGCATGATCTTCAACTTCACAGACATTCATCTTATGCTGGGAGTTTGATCGATTTCCTCAGCTCTAGCAAGCTCATCTTGTTCTACTTAGAGAACAATGCAATTTCCTGAGCCCTATCTAAATCCTTAATGACAAGACTCCTTAATTGTTGCTTCAACATCCACATGTGCATCAGTGTGCCTACCATCATTAGCATCATCATCTAACACGACGTCAGATCCATCAACAATGTTAGTAACATTGTTAACTGATCATTTGGTTTGTGGGCTTCTACAATCTCATCACTTACTCCAACCTGAGTAGCCATTCCATCATCAAGTTCTACATTCTAAGCATGTGCATCATCATTGGCATCAAATACCAATTGGTCATCAGGTGCTTAAAGATCAACTGCAGCATCAACTTTAGGGTCCACTTCCATGGCAAATTCACCAAAGCTATCAATGTTGGTAACATTATTACCATGGTCATTTGCCATTTCTGCATCTACAATCTCCAACATTTACCGATCTTGAATAATTGCTCCATCATCTAGACCTACATTGAAAGCATGTGTATCATTATTGACATCAAATACCCCTTGGTCATGATACACAATCATGGAAAATACATTAGAGCCATCAATGTTAGCAACATTGTTGCTCACATCCCAAATGTTTAATCTATCTTGAGAAACTACTGCATCATCAAGAGCTACACAGGAAGCGTGTGTATTCATTGCCATCAACCTCTTCAATCATATGATCAATGTAAATAGAACCAACTGTGAAATACGGTAAAGATCGCCCTAGTTTACACTCATCTCTTACTTGAGCCAACCCACCATCACTAAGCAACATGCAGACGTTAGATGAGTTTCAATCATTTTCGCCTTTTTTTCAGTAAACAAACAGGATGTCTGATAAGCTTGTCTAAGGGGTTTCTGGTAAATTTTGATGATTTAGGACATTTCTATTAAATTGGTGCAAAGTGAGTGATCTTTCCCAAAAACGTTACAAAAAGAGAAAAGGCTCATTACATGTACAAAAGCAAAAGCAACAACAAATTATCTCTTAATAATTATTATCAAACTCACCAACATCACAGCAACATGTGATGCAACCAAAAAGGGGTAGGAAAATTGTAAATATCGCACCAATCCATTTAACATTTGATCATGCCGCATCATCGTCAGGAAGCAAGACAGTGTTATAGCTAGCAGGGGCACCAAAACACCGGTGCTCACTGGATTGCCACAAGCACGGTTGGTTGAAGAAGGTACATGGAAGAAACGGGAAGAAAACAGAAAATAATTTCAAGTCACAACAGCAGGCAGGGATCGTCCAAATTCAAGTCATTGGATTGTGGCCATGGGCCATTTCTCATTTCCATTACACCTGAACAGCTACGCGCTAATGAGGCAACTTCATCAACACCATAGGAGATAACTGCTGTAACCAGTACATGCGATCTTTCTCCTCCCCGTTCATAAACTGCATGATGACAGCAACAGAAGAAAGGTTCATTATCATGGCATTAATGGAATGAAGTTTATCATGCAAGCGCTCTTCGTGCATGAGAAAGGAGATACCTAGGCTGCTTCAGGGTCCGAAAATTGCATCTCATCCAAGATTGCTTAGCCAAATGTTGCGATAAGGAATCCCTTGTAGACGCTCATGAACTTAGCAACGAACGCTGGAGCAAGCGGAATTTAAGATAGTTACATTGAAAGTTAGTATAGATAAAATATAAGATCAGATATCTGATGAAATTACATGGTTAGAAAAGAAATGGAAGCCTGTCATCATATGCGACGGAAAACTACGCCCCACAGAAAGTAGCAACATGTACGCCATGATTGACCTCAAAAGTATTTTTGAACTTATTGTACCTTCCTATGGATTCATCATTATCTAAAGATTCTAAATATTGCCCCATCAAAAATTGTTCCGTTGTGCCGATATGAAAAACAAGACTCCAAAGAATATTTGAGAGAACTGTGCAATGGCCTAAATTGGTATGCCAAGCTTCTAGCAAGGTGCTGTAGACGGTCGGAGCTTGCTACAAATCATGAGAAGGCTGTTGACCCTAAGAAGACCGACATGACAGTTTATTTGCCACATACTATGTGCTCGTGAAGCAAAGGAACAAACCTCAAAACTTCTCATAGGCTGAGAAAGAACCGAAAAAAAATTGCAGATTTGTTACAAAGAATTACACATATATAAAGATACAGCTAGTCATGACTCAACACATTCTAAAATCATGCCTACCAACTGACGTCAAAAAAGCAAAGAAAAATGAAATCAAACACAGGTACAATTTATATTATTTAAATGTTCTTCACTGTCATCAAGTGCAAAGCACATGTATATATCTCTGACAAATGCAGTTGCCCTCAGAACTGGATTGACAGTAGCCAGTCCACTAGATTGGCTTCTTCCAAGAACCCTTTTCCGTTTCAATAAAAATAAATTGAATATAGTGCAATCACATGAGCTGTAATCTAGACGTAACATGTTGCCTAGAATGTTCTACCTCCAAACTTAAACATAGATAAGGATCCAAAAATAGATCAATTTCTCCAAATATAGTTTTGCTAAGTCTAAAATCTAAAGTGGAAGAAAACTTCCGGCCATATGAATTAATCTATAAAGAATTTGATGGGCATCTATTGAGAAAGATGTTCCGCTTCTCAAGCGTCAGATACACTGAAAAGGTTAAATGTTGCAACACAAACACACGAACCAAAATGATCAGGTTTCAACCCTAACAACGGTTGATTATTCCATTTCATGTCTTAAGAATCTTGTCAATAGAAAACCATACAGAATGGAAAATTGTGACCTTCCTTAATCCCCTGGAATCAGTCTTATATCCCAAAATTTCTCCATTTTCTATCCAGAAATCGTGTCATGTCAGACGTGTATCACGCCATATTAGGGAGAATTTTTTTCATGTCACTGACGTTTTACATATGCAATATCAAAATTTGTTCTATGTTGCCATGCTGGACCGAGCCCTGTCCTTGTCAAATGTGTGCCATGTGCCTTTCAGCTGTGAGTTTTCATCGCAAAATTGTGTTAAATATGTGGCTCAGGTAACAGTGAATACCTTCTATGTGAAATATGGCCTTTTGCCCAAGACGCATCCTGTGTTCCTGCAGTAATTATATATAACAAAATCAAGAGAGAGAGAGAAATAGGTCATTATAGACTAACAAGCAAAGGAATACAAATGACACCATTTTTTCTGCCTAAATAATGTCTGAGCATTGAATGCTATTCCATGCAAAATAAATTAAGGCTGAATAGCCGATATATTCTTCAGCTTGCGCAAGTCAATACACATAAATTCTTAATAAATTGATATGTCAACGCATTCATCACGTAAAGCTTCCCCCAAACATATTCCAGTCTTCATATTCACATTTGATAGTACGACTCTATCAGAAGTGTGTCCATTTCTCAACATGTCCATCCAGTTTTTCCAGTTTCAAAACAAGCTAATAAGCTCTGCCACAATGTGTTGTCCGTTTTATATTAGTATGGCCAATGTACTGACTATAACTGTTTTAAAGAGCATATATGTCAATTTTTCCATGATAAAAAAGATGAATCACTACACTCTGCATCACACAGCAATGCACACCCTATCAAAGGGTGGAAAACAATTCATCCGTGGTGGGCAAGAGTAGCTAAACTAATACTAAGAAATCCACACTGTCCCCATCAAATAGTTCAAAACTAATTGCAATGAATCAAGATATGCAAATGAATTACTAAATATCTGCAGATGGCTTTTCCGCGGCTGGTCGAAGGGACTTGCAAAATTGGAATCTCAGGAGGGGATAGCCCCAGCAAAGCCCAAATGTATGCTTGATTATTGTCACTGGGAGATTTCCAAAGACTAAAGTTGGTTATGATCCAGTACTTCATTACTGAGAGGAAACCGACAAGTTCAAATAGTCTCAAAACCTTGTCATCATGGTAGGAACTTCTAGTGTTTTGAGTGGTAAAAATCAAATTTTTATAGATATAAATAGGAATACAAAGATATGCTGGTTTCTTTAGAGAGGAAACCGCTCTACCAAGCCACCAATTCGAGAGGATGGCCGTGCTCTTCACCGAAGAAGGATCTAATCAACCTCCTATGAGTTATCTCACAAAATTCAACATAACCTCTCTCTAAGCCCCTTACAAATATAATGATCAGTTTTTTTCCAAAATCCCCAAAATTACAGAAACCTCCTAAACCCTAAAATTAAGAAAATGCATTAACACTAATTTTCCGTCCCAGACCTCCGGCACGGCCGTTGATAGGTGATTGATGATTCCATCATTACTCCTCCCAAAAGAGCCATCACGTCATCAATGTGAAAATTTGAAAATCGTTGCTCGATAACTCCAAAAGATTTCCAAGTAGCCTCATGGTCAGGAAGCCACTTCCACTTAATCAACACCTCACGAGCCACTGTATTTTCCCGTCGAACTCCCCTCAGCTTCGATGGCTCCAAGATAACCTACATGTCCTCAGTCAATATTAGTGGTAATAGTGGAGATGGCATGTGGTCCCTAATGACCTGATAAAGCTGTGATACGTGAAAAAAGTGGTTGTATGGCGAACTCTGACGGTAACTTCAGTCTATAAGCAACCTGATCGATCCTCGCCTTAATCTCATATGATCCAAAGTACTGTGGTGACAGCTTCTCGTTCCTCCTATGCACCAAGGATATCTGACGATACAGACACAGCTTCAAGTACACCTTACCCCCACATCAAACTGAACCTCCTACCTATGTGCATATGCATGTGTCTTCATAATCTGCTAAGTTCTGGTCAGATGCCACTTCAATTCCTCCAACACACTATCCCTCTCCTCCAAGTATTGCTCCACATAAGAAACTGTTGTAGAACTTAGACATAGTGGAGTAGTGTGGAGGATCTCGTCTATTCAAAATCTTGAATGGTAGAGTCTAATCTGCAGTGTGGTAGGAGATGGTGTACCAATATTCTGTCCAAACCAATCACCTCACCCACTACCTTGGTGTCTCTGAAATGAAGCAACACATATAAGTTTCAATGCTCCTGTTGACGACAACCGTCTAGCCTTTAGTCTAGAAATGATAAGTTGTGCTCTACTTCAGTACTGTCCAATACTTTTGAAGAGCTCCCTCCAAAAAATGACTCCAGAAAACCTGATCTCTATCAAATATGATGGACTCTGATATCCCATGCAGCCATACCACCTCTCGTAGAAAAGCCTTTACCACTTTCACAGCAATATAGGGATGTCGAAGAGCTACGAAGTGTGTATACTTGTTGAAACGGTCTACCACAACAAGAATGACTATAAATCTAGCTTACTTTGACAACCCTTTGATGAAATACATGGTCATCTCCTCCCAAACTTGATTGTGTAAAAACAGAGGATGCAGCAACCGGCTTCTGCCTCTTGCTCGTACATCTTAGCATCGGGGGGTAAGGCGCGGAGCGGTGGCCTAAGAGAGGAAGCCAAACCAACCAGGGCCTATTGAGCGCAGCTAAGCGTTCAGGAGCCATCGTCATATATTTGCAACGTTAGTATACATCATACCAAGCCACCATCTCTGCAATGTCCTTCTTCATCCCCTTCCAGAACACCTCCCTCGCTAAGCATCGATAAGTATTGAGGACTACAGAATGGCACCCAACTGCACCGCCATTGAACTCTTGTAAGATGCTCAAAATGTGTGTAGAGGTCCTCGGTGAAACCAGCCGTCCCTGATATAATTATCACTGCACATCCAAGAAATACCATAGAAACTCCGTCAATCCCTGTAAAAATGTGGCCCTAATCCTGATCAACTCCTCATTTGCTACAATGTCCTAAAGCAAGGGCTCCCAATCATGTAATACTGGTACAGACAAAGCAGCCAACTGCAAATCATTTCCACGTCGTGACAATGCATCCGCCGTCATATTCTCAAGCACTGATGTACTGAATCTCAAAATCGTATCCCACAAATTTGTAAGCCACCTCTAGTGCTCCTCGGTCACCATACGCTACTCCAATAAGAATTTAAGGCTACGCTTATTCGTGCGCATAATGAAACGATGGCCAAGCAAATAGGGTCTCCAGTTCTGCACCACTAACGCTTGGCCATCAGCTCACGCTCATATTCAGACTTGAGCCACGTACTCGCCATCAACACTTGACTGAAGTAAGCCATCGGCTTCTGATCCTATATCAGCACAACACTAAATACATATCCAGAGGCATCCATCTCTACCACAAATAATCAACTCAAATCAGATAAAGCCAGCACCAATACACTAGCCATGGCCCTCTTCAGGGCCTCAAAAGCTCTCGTCGCATCATCACTTCACTGAAAATTATCCTTCATGAGCTACTCCGTCAATGGCCAGGCAATGATGTTGTATCCTTTCACAAACATCCTATAATAACATGTCAACCCCAATAATCCTCTCAGCTTCCGTAAGGTAGTAGGACGTGGACAATCAACCATCGCTGCAATCTTCAATCTATCTGATGTCACTTCCTCTGCTAATACCACATGTCTCAGATACTCCATCCTTCGATGTGCAAACAGGCACACTTCTTATTTGCTTATAATTGGTGGTTCTAAAGCTCTTGTAGTACTATCTCCAAGTGTCCTGCATGCTCTCCAAGGACCAACTGTACACCAAAATGTCATCAAAAAAGACTAACACAAAGCGCATCTGGTAAGAGCAGAATACATTGTTCATGAGAGCTTGAAAAGTGACAGTGACGGTCAAACCAAATGACCAGAAACTCGAAATGGCCCTCATGAGTTCTGAAGGCCGTCTTGAGGACATCCTCTGCTCGCATTCTGATCTGGTTGCAGCCAAACTTTAAATCAATCTTGGTAAAAAAATCCACGACCTATGCAACTCGTCAAGTAGCTCGTCAATCATCAGGATAGTAAACTTATCAAAGACCGCCTCCTTGTTAATACACGGTAATCAACACAAAACCTCTATCTACCATCTTTCTTCTTCGGGACTGGGCTCGGAAATGGGCTCACTCTGGAGTTTAATCAATCTTGGTAAAAAATCTCCGACCCATGCAACTCGCAAGTAGCTTGTCAATCATCAGGATAGTAAA
This sequence comes from Scilla litardierei, assembly GCA_030789695.1. NCBI lineage: Eukaryota > Viridiplantae > Streptophyta > Magnoliopsida > Asparagales > Asparagaceae > Scilla > Scilla litardierei. Next base: position 154,142,643 of record CM061139.1, on the reverse strand, counting down.
CTTATTAAGGACCGTCTCCTTATTAATACATGGTAATCAACACAAAACCTCTAGCTACCATCTTTCTTCTTCACCAACAGGACTGGGCTCAAAAATGGGCTCACTCTAGAGTCTGGGCTGAATAACCTCAGCCTGAACTATCTCCCCAATCATACACTCTATCTCATCCTTCTGCACATATGGTTAACAGTAAGGCCCCACGCTGATCGGCGAGACTCACTCGCGTGAGACTATAAGATGCTCATGGTCCCATGGTGGTGGAAGACCACAGGGGTCTAAAACACTCCCTCAAACGAGATCAGTATGGGCTGTACCTCGACATGAATGATCTGCTCCCCCTCGACGCCCTTCCCTACTAAAGCACTGTAACTCTACTAGAAATCCACTGCCCTCAGACTAAATTACCTTTGCCATGGTTTTCAGGAAGACCATGGCACGGCATAAGCTGGGCTCACCCTGAAGTATGATTGTCCTCCCTTCGTCTTAGAACTCCATCAGCAACAACTTCTAATTGATCTGTGTATCTCCCAATGAATGTAGCCACCTCATTTCCAATATCACGTTAGTGCTGCCCAAATCAACGGTGAGAAATCCTACATGACTAGAATGCCTGGAGCATCAAAACCAAACCCCGACACTCCTGCTTCGCTCCATCTTCCTGGTCCTCATCATCACTCCAAAACTCACAGTGCCTACCAACTGCAGGTCATGCTACTCCATGCTCCATGATCATATTAGAGATGAAGTTGTGGGTGGTCCCACTATCAATGAGTGTTGTAACCTCTAGATCTGAAATCATCCTCGTCAACTTCATGGTGCGGTTCAGGATGAACCCCACCATAAAGTTTAACAAGACCTCCGCAACATCCAAATGGTGATGCTCTTGGTCCATTGCATCCACCTCCACAACGTACTCATCCTCCTCATCCACAATCAACGGTTGGAGCTTGCGGTCTCGACAACGATGTTCTGGTGTAAATTTTTCATCAAAGCGGTAACACAATCCCTTCGTGCGCTTGTCCCTCATCTCTGCGTCTGAACTACCCCCTGGCCGTGGCATACTGCTCTTCTCTCTGTTGGACTAAGCTCCCTCCGTTGACGCCTTCCATCCCCATATCGATACCTGGCTGCGAAAATGGATCTGCTCCAGGTCTCCCTGAACATCTGCTCCTCTATGAGACAATCCTCTATCATCTAAGCCAGCTCCATCGCGTCTAACTAACCTCTAGACCACTCTATGTGGAGCTCAGTGCAGATGTTTGCCATGAGCCCCTTCATGAAGCTAACCTCTAAAGTCTCCTCGTGTATCCTCCTCACTCGTACTAAGAGTGACTCCAACTTCTCCATGCACTCCCTGACAGTGCTCTCTTGCCTGAGTACAAGGAGATGCTCCTGCAATTTTCCTCTCTGAGTATCCCGAAAACAATCAACCAATCAGTCCTTAAGCTTCTCTCATAAGCGCATAAGTCGCTTTTGCTCCCTCAACTGAAACTAAAAGAGCACCTTCCTTTCAAAGCATATGCCCACCGCCTCCAACTTCTTCTCCGTTAGGCGGCCCACTGCAAAAAATCTTTCGACACGATAAATACATCCATACAGATCCTCCCGCTCGACCAACGACATCTTCACCTTCATAATCATGTCATCAACATCAAGTCTCCCTCAGGTATGTCCATAGTGGTGTGTCTAATATGTGTCCCGTCGTGTCTCATGTGCAAACCAAAACCTCTCAATGAGGCTTCACCTACTTCACCATCACTCCTCCCGTCATCGTTGCCCCAAACATGGTCTCCAACATCCTCCTCATAGCCCGGGTCGTCATCAAGGTCATCTTGAAAATCCTCGTAGACCGGTCCATGTCGTCGGAGTCTCTCTTCAAAAATCCAGAGGTCGTGAGGTCCCCCATGTCATCGCCAATACCCCGCTACCATGCTCATTGCTTCTATGCTCTATGGCAGGCAGCCCGAGGGCCAGGGAGTCCCTGGAGGCCATACAGTTGCTGCCCCGCAACCCAGGCAGGCCCCCTGGGGGCCGTAGGGCCCCTGGGGGCCCAGCCAGGGCTCTGATGGGTCCAAGCGGACCACTCAGGGGCCGAAGGCCCCCGGCTGTGCCCTAGGGCTGTCGACACCCGTGCGGCCTACACTGAGGCCATGGTGCCCTTAGCGGGTGTACTGGGGTCGCCACCCTCCATGGGTTCTTCCACCGAGTTCTCTACGTTCAGATCTGCATCTAAGAGAAGCGCATCCTCAAATTCGTCAACTTTCTCTTTTTCCTTCGTCAAAAATTTCACCTTTAGCGCTAGATCAGATTTATTATCAACAACATTACCCAGATCTGAATTCTTCTCCCTTTTTGGATCAGAGAATTGTTAAGAGAAGCGTTGCTTTAGGATTTGCACGAAAGTCTCAATCTTGCTTCCATCATTCCCTTCGACTCCATCAACCGGGCTTCGATCACGGCTTCCATCGATGCCTTCATCCCGGATTCGATGAAGACCATTGATGTTCTTATCTTCTCCACCAATTTCTTCAATTATCCCACTTCCCCATCAAATTTCTCGTCCAAAGCTTCCACCTTTCTCGTTGCCGCCATCAGAATCTTGCTCTGATACCAAATTGATAGGAATTTCTAAAGTTTTGAGCGGTAAAAATTAGATTTTTATACATATAAAAAGTAATACAAAGATAGGTTGGTTTCATTCGAGAAGATGGCCACGCTCTCCACCGAAGATGGATCTAATCAACCTCCTATGAGTTCTCTCACAGAATTCGGCATACCCTCGCTCTTTAAACTCATTTACTAATATAACAATTAGCTTTTTCCCAAAATTTACGAAAATGCCCCTGACACTAATTTTCCGCCCGAGACCTCATGTGCTGCCGCTGATAGGTGATGATTCCATCGCATCCATAATAAAACATCCATTAGACAACATATCAGGTCCACTTTCGCATCCAAGCAAACTGTCAAGTGTTACAATGCCCAACCAAAAAACCTCGACGAACAAGAAGAGCACCAACTTGTACAAGAAAAATTTGGAGAGAATCAACACCAGATTTATTCTAGTAGAAAAATAGGCGCAGGATTCAATTCTTTTCCAGGTTTTGTTTTTCTTTTCCTTTTTCTGTGTAGCAGCTGTGTTCATTTTCTGTTTGTTTGTTTGTGTTTTGTGTTTTTTTGGTGGGGGGCTGCAGCCAGGTAAATTACATGAAAGTTATCTCCTTGTTAAATTAATATTGTGAAAAAACACCTCCAATGGCAAGCGCATACTCATAAATTGATCAACAAAGGATTAGTCCTCGCAAACCCCAACTCCCTCCCAACCACCCCAAATGGCTGCAAACATGCAGTAGGGTAAAAATGCCCAATTAAAAAACTACACAAGAAAAAAAAACTTATGGTTCCTAATTTAAAATATTTTTGAAGTGTTTCGAATAGCTGACATAATCCAGAAAATACACCCTAATGCATCAGCTGCTAGCTTATAAAATTACCCCCAAAAACAAAGAACAATAAACAAATCTTTATAAAAATTCACATTATGCATTTTTGTTAAGATTTTAAGATAAAATGATTAGTCCAGATAGGATTGATGCAGGAAGATCCCAATGCATTGAAGAAAACCAAGATATGCCAAATTCCAACAGATTACTGTACGAGGGAGAACTTCCAAGTGTTACAGGCAGAAGCACACAACGAAACTCTACCAATGTATCTATATTGCAGAACAAGTCCAAATTTGGGTTGAAATGGACACCAAACAAAGAAATTCTGAGCAGGACAAACCAGAGATGTTACACTGTCGAGATTCAGTCTGAACTTAAATTAGAGCCTCATTCCAATAGAAAATTGAGCCCAGATTCAGGGGGCATTTGCTATAAACTTTTGGAATTAATTTGGAAAACCTTCTGATGTAATCCATCTAACCTTTATAAATCAAGAGAAAATCTTCATTGCAACTCACAAGCCCAGTAAACAATACAGTCCCTCAAGCTAAATCCAAAAAAATTGGAGCATGAAAGAGCTCCCACTCTACCCAAAAACCTTAGATAACCAGGAAAATCCCAAAAAGCCCAAAAGCCTAAAAAGACAAGAGTTGCTTGTACTTTTAAAGAGATGAAAGGAAGAGAGCAAGACAAACTAATGGCAGTATTCGTATCTCTTTTCCTTCAATTTGATGTACTAAAACTTTTCTTGGGCTCAATTTCCATGAATAAAAATTTTAAAATTTTGGCAATAGCAATATAATATTGTGCTGACATCTTCAACGCAAGTTCCATATATCAAGCATACACTTCTGAATATGCTTTCTTATTAATGCACCAAAATAGATTATCAAAATGACGAAGGCTTCTTACATTACTGCATTAATATGTTGGGAATTATGGAAAATGAGTTGGGCGACGAGATTTTCCAACTAAAAAATCTCTCATCAACCAGAATTATTTTCCAGATTCTATTGCATATCAAACAGGTATCTGTGTTTTAAAAGAACAAGACAAACTTTCAGAAAATGAATGAGAAACTTTCGCAGTTTACTCAAATCAAGTTCCTTGATCGGAAGCTTTCCTTATTCTCTCTTCTTGGCCTAAACCACCGGTATACTATTAGACGGGTAAGGTAGACTGCTTGGAAACTTCTACAGGATTTTTCTGCTGGAGGAGCTTGGTTAACAAATGATTTGGTCCTTTATTTCCGCCTCAATCTTTTTCTTTCCAAAAGATGGGTAGTATTGTTGATACAAAAGCCAGAATCCTATATGCTGGCCTCCTTCAATGTTATTCATGGTTTAAAATACAATGGTTATCAAATTCTCTAATTTAATGTTAGCATCATAACTAATCCTGAGCAAACTATGTGGCAGCACTTGTCTTTTCCAGCGAATAGGAATCCAGACTAGCAAGTGTCATGACCCTGTTAAAGCACAAGAACAAAGAAACTAATGGCTTTGCTGAGTTTCTCTCAGTTGAAGCTGGTACCAAATGCTTTCCTATCATATATCTTGATTTTTTTCCTCACCAGGAACAGTACATATGCCTATGCAGACTTTTATTTATGTTTATATTCAACCTGCTAGTATTCCAGATGCCTGTGAGGGCAAAGCTCTTTCAAGTTAAACCAACTCCAAAAGAAGAATTCGTTCATTTCCATAAAAATATGTTTATCTTTTATTTGTTAATTGCCCCATGGAATTGTTACTATTACTATTCAAACGGTTCACTAAACAAAAAATCCATGAAAATTTTCTCACTATAGCAGCTCCAGCAGAAGCTATCTGCATTCCTTCATGGTACAACCATTTGCTGTCATAGACCATTATTAAGCAGTGAATGTTGGATGCCACCACATGACTTAATGTTTGTGATTCTACAAATTATTTTAGTCAAGTTTAAAAGCAGGGGATCCTTCTGTGTTGTTGTTCCAGTGATACCAATCACAAGATAAAAAATTACATTAAATGCCGGGAATCATACATTCAGCAACAAGGCAGACAAGACACGTTATTTTTCTAGTATCCTTTGCAGAAAAGCACCATATAAGAATATGAAGACAATACTGCGATAGTAATGCCAAATTATAGATATGCATTTTGAATTAGGTAAGTGAAACAGTGAAAACAGTGTTCATAGACTTAAGGAAGACAAATGGTGCCCGGAAGGCTAACCTGCAAAGTCAGATGGAACTTATATTCCAATATTTTTGTAATAACTTGTATTAAATAATTGAAACAACTACACATTATGAAGGTAGCCCACACAGATGGAATGAGACTACTATCATAGACAAAAAAGCACTGCTTTTGGCATATTAAATGAGTAAAACTCACATAATATGCAGCCCAATGAACAACTTCATGCTTCAATTCAGAGTCCAATTTCTTCAACAATTCTGATAGTAATTTCTGCAAATCTGAACGCTGTTATGATAAATTCAAGAACAAGTCTAGAAATGGATTAGCTAGAACCTTTGTCCTTTCACCTTTAAAATGATTTCAGGAGGAATGCAGTTAACAAGCAGCTCATATAATTTTCCACGAACTAAGAATAACCTGAGAGCATATAACCAACATAAGTTATAAAATTGGAGGAAGTTATAAAATTGGAGGATTGATAAGTCCATATTCCGCTGTTAAGTTCATCAATATGCAATTATGATACAAGATAAAATAAAATAAAATCAGTGAAATGGAATGCGGAACTTGAAGTTAACTCTGCACTGATGCCAGCATAAATAAAAAAAGTATGAAAGCACACATGCTAGATTATATTACAGAACAGTAATATGGATAGAGTCATTTGTTAAGATCATTACCATAATATGAAGACCTATGATTTGGAGACACTGACACGTGTTGCACTCCAATGCAGACATGGGGTGTCAAACATGACAAGTATCCAAACTTTAGGCACGAGAACACAGCTATTTATGTATATTCTTTCTGCATGCTTATACGTTTGACTCATATATTCACTTGTAATGATTAATACCAGAATGATATCCGGAGTTTGAAGCACCAATAATTTATTGATGGTGGGGATTAAGTTAAAAGAGTCAATGCATAAAACTCTGATTCATAGAACTTCCAAAAGAAGATCATTTATAGCTCTGTCAAAAGCTGATAATCGTTCTTTTTTAGATCCATAGTAGATATCTAATCATTTAGATAGTACGTATTAACAGGGTTGAGTAATTGGTTGGTTTAGCCTTTTTATCTCCCTGGTCATTAAACCCTTTATATGACATTGCTCTTAACACCATAATTTCGGTTCCAACTGGATTGTTAAATTGAATCAAGTTTGCAACATAATTTTAATTTCTTTCATGATTAGTAGTAATCAAATAAACATGCCCAATAACTAGTAATCAACAACTTTAAATTGATTTTCTCAAAATATTTAGTTAGATTAACAGTAATGCTCAATGTATATAAGGAATTTTCTACTCTAGCAGCTACTGGACATACAAGTTTGATCAAGACTTAACCTATGATTGATTGGTCATAAACAGACCAAAAATTGGCAACTGTCTTAACCATTGTCTGTATTTTAAAACAATTTGACTCTGAAACATCAGAAATTGGATAAATTTGCTCTGGAACTACTGAAGCCGCTGAATCTCCCGACAACGATACTAAAGAAGGCGCAACAAGACCATGACTAATACCAAGACGTCAAACCATGCATCTGATGAATATGGAAGTATTTGTTGACTTGAGTCTACTATTTACTGTGCCATCCCCTACTTGTACAGAATTTTCAGAACATTGAACACATGAAATGGCAACTTTATGATGTAACATTGTATTAATGCCACCAGCAATGCAACATAAAAAGTAGAGAGAGAAGGATTCATATGAATTAAACAAAGGTTTTAGACAGGGAAGATACATAAGAAGGTCATCCAGAATACCTGGTTAGGAACTCAAATTTCTTTAATTAAAAAATTGAAGAAAATACAATGTTGGAATAACCTTCAACACATTGTATTGAATTCTTTCATCTCGTTCATGATAACAAAAACAAAGTTCAAAGTGATTGGAATAAACATCATAGGGAAAACGATACAAACAGCAAACAGATGGTTAAGGGGAAAATATAACGAGAATAGATAGAGCTAGACAGTCCAAAGCTTGATTCCCAACTTGAGGCACTTTTTCCTATGAGAATAAAAAACAAGAAAATGAACTGAAAGTAGAAAAGGAAAAAAGAAAAGACAATAATTATGCCATGTATGGCATATTGGCATGCCACTGTATCTCTTAAGTATAATGTGAGAACCGGTATCACAAGAACCAACGATATATTAAAAAACAATATTCTAGAACCTTTCGTAAGCTAGAGTCAGCACTCAGCAGCAGTGTCACAATTTTAATCACTCAACATAATGAAATGATATATAATTGCTGGGTTCATAAATAGCAATAAACATGAGAGATCAAAAAGAGGGCGTGGAACTTAATGGCAAAGATGATAACATAGGGCTTCTGTGCATGAGAGAGAGAGAGATCTAAGTGCTTATGAGTGGAATTTAACAATAATTTGTAAATCTGACTCAGGATGACCTAAAAAAGTTTGGATTCTTAGTATGTCAGTGTTGGGATTAAAAATCATCTATTCTTCCAAATCCACACCTTTCTTCCTCCAAAACCCTAGAGCTTCCTACCAAATTAGTATCAGAGCTTTACGATCCATGGCGGCAGCAGAAATAAAGAAAAAGATCGAAGCTTTGGATGCGAAATTTGATGCCGCGCTTGGGGAGTTCAAGAAATTGGCAGAGGAGAATTTCTCCTACATGAACACGAGGATGTTAGCGATGGAGGAGAAACTCTCAAATCAGATCGCAACTCAAGTTGGCATCCAAATCGCTGCAAATATGGAAATCAACATAAAAAATTGAAGAGAGTGATAAGCGAGCTTTGATCAAGGGAAAGGAGATGATCGTCGAATTCATTGAAGGGGGCTTCCTGGAGACAGAGGAGTTGGCCGGAAGAAAAAAGTTGGGGATTTGGAAGAAATGATTTTTATAACAAATAACACGAAATGGATATACAATTTGGTCTCAATTAGAGAGGAACCCACTCTTCTACCCTTTGATTAAGGATAAAGGACTAACTCTCAGATCTATCAACTAAGCTACTCCTATTCTCTTTCTTCTTCAATATTCAATGTAACCTCTAGCCATAACCCTCCCTCGTAATATAAAGGGCTGATTTGCCCAATATTACAAAATATACCATTATGACCCAAAATAACAAGTTTGCCCCTAGAGCCCAAAAAACTACCAAACTGCCACCAAGGTATCAGCACCACATTCCCAACATTAGTTTCATGCAGGAGATCCCTGAGGCAACGGTGGAGGGAAGTTTCATATAGGAACACATGCCCGATATATGAGTTAAGCTCCGTTTACAGAGGTCGAATGGATTGATGAAAACGATGAATCTAGCCCAATTGATCGAGGACAGACTTATCGTGGAACGGCGGTCCAAGAGAGCGAATAGCACAACTGCATTCCGCACTCAATTGGCCGATGAGACCCAGAAGCCTCAACCACAGTCCAGACAGCACAATGGAAGAGTGGCGAGCCTCTAGCAGACAACAGATACAGGCATCTCACACAGAGGGAAATCATGGACAGGCGCGCCAAGTGGTTATGCTACCGTTGTGGTGAGAGGTTCGGTCCGGGCCACCATTTTCAAGATCGCGCGCTGCAAGTGTTGATTGTGTAAGATGAGGATGCGGCTCTCGAAGAAGAAGAGACAACAAGGGACGAGCATCCCCAATTAGAATAGTGCACACACGGACATCATGCGACAATGTGGTTCTTTGTGGGCAGAGTAGTGTTGGGAAGGAGGTGCGGCCACCCCGGTGACAGTTTGATAGGTAGCAAACTAGTTATTTTGGACCATAATGGCTAATTTTGTAATATTAGACAAATTAGCCCTTTATATTGAGAGGGAGTGTTAGGGCTAGATTTAATGTTGAATATTGAAGAAGAAGAGAGAATAGGAGTAGCTTAGTTGATAGTTTGGAGAGTTAGCCATTTATCTTTAATCAAAGGGTGTGAGAGTGGTTTCCTCTCTAATTGAGACCAAATTGCATCTTCATTTCGTCTTATTTGCTAGAAAAGTCATCTCTTCTTCCAAATAGGATGATCTACAGAAGTTTGGATTATTAATGTCATCATTTTCGCTACTAAGTAGGAACTGTTAGATCAGATAAATCATTAAAATATGGGGTAATCCATGCAGCCTAACATTCATGTGTGGATCCTTGGCAACATTTTTTTAAAATGGCACATGTGCCAAATTAGTGGTTAAAGACAAAAATCACCATAATATCTCTTCTTCTCCCAAACCAAATAGAAACAATGCTCACTTTAGGCCCTCAAAGGGGCTTCGGGTACTCTCTACTCCAAACAGTCTGCCAAGAAAATACTTGTAATCTGTCAACTTCTAGTTAGTCAAAATGACCGCCGATATATGCTCATATGGAATTTTGGCTGGGTTTCATGAAGATTTTATATTAAATACTCTTGAAAAATACAGCTCTTACATCTCAAAGAAAATTCCTGAGATCAGTCATAATATTTCAAAGTTTTCACAATGTTCTTTGAATTTGAATTCGAATTTGGTATATGGTGATATGTGGCTAAGTCTTGGTAAACTTGATTACCCTATGTAGACAACCCAATTGACAATGAAGGATTAGAAGGATACATGCCCACCGTTTAGCTGTAGTGTTCTTTGAGATTCTTAAAAACAAGTATGAAGTACGCTTAGACTAGAAATTTTACCCGGACATGTACCAAGTTTCTACGATAAGAAAAATAGATTCTAACAGTCCATCAAATTTCCAGAAATGATTAGGGAAAATGAGAAAATTACCAACCTTTTTGGACTCTGCTCCTTCATTATATCAGACGCTATTTCCGAAACATACTGCTCCCAGTCCAAGGGCGGGATTGCCTGATTAGCAGTGAATGGATACCTAAAATGAAAAAAAAGTTAAATCTCAAATAATCATCAGGAAGATGTAGGTTCAAAATGCAAATTTTGTCAATAGAAATCTGATGGATTAGAACATGTATTCTTTTCTTTTCTTTTCTTTTTGTTGGAAGACGTGTACATGTGTATGAGGCTTTCTTTTCTCTATTTTCCATTTTTATGGCTGGGGGATGATGGAATCTAGGTGCATGTGGATGTATGTGAGAAGGTGTCTCTGAGCACATCTATAATGTGTAATGATAGTATTTTTATGTGAACTCGTGCTTGTCTATGCGGGTGTGAACATGTATATGTGCTTGCATATATCATTATACGTCAGTGCATATGCACATGCCTACACACACTTGTATATGTAGGCAGATTTGTGTGTGCGTGTGCGCGTTAGCATGTAAATACTCATAATTGAAGCTAAGCTAGAATGAGCTTACTGCTGCACTTTACAGGTCTCAAAAGCTAATATTGCTCTTCTTAAACTACGGTTTGACTGAGATGCAACACGTGCTGCAAATCCAGCTGGAATCTGTAGACCTTCCTTCTTGCCAATAAATTCCAAAACTCTAATAATCTGATGCAACACAATGATTTAAATTACAATTTTACAATAGACGTCAAAAAGCAAATGATTCAACAACTTAAGCAAAATGATTAAAATGAATTCTTAAATAAATGGTGCATGGTTGAGAAGCAATTGATGGGCAATGAGACTACAGACAGTGCAAGAATATCACAAAATACAATTCTAGAATAAAATATTCAACTTTTCAAGATCTTTATGCAGATACTAGCGAATGAGATGCCAATTAGTCAATAACCAACACTCGTTCTCTGGTTTACTGATAGCCCGGTAGGTTGCACCTGAAAGAAGCTTATAGCCCGAAGATTGATGAAAATTTGTTTGAACGGGAACATGATTGAGAAGGTGCCCACTATTAATGATGTTAGTGAAGCTACAATTAGTAACTGAAATCATATCAAGCTTAAGTCAATAGGTAAAGGCGTAATTCCTAAATTATGAACATCAAATTCTTTCAATTTTTCAGACGTGGGACTCATATTCTCAATAATCCCCTCAAACTGAAGATTTTTTTTTTAGAATCTTGGCAATACACCATAATTCATATTGATATGGTTCCGGATTAGGCCATTACAAACGGTCAAGTAGAGGCATGTGAACAGATAAAATTACAAGACAATAATTAGGCCATTACAAACACATAGGATTACAAGACAGATGACCGTTACAAGGCTTATCACAGAAATCATGAAACAAGATAAGATCAGGTTTACAGAATCTGGTGACATGATGAGGAGCCTTCAGCTCTAATAACATGTTAGAACGGGAACGCAATTGATTGAAGACCCCTATAATGATGATGGAATTGCAATTGATCACTAAAACGTTATCTGACCTAAAAATTCATGATAGTGGATAGAAGCCTAATCCCTAATTTATAGACATCAAATTCTTTTAATTTTTCAATGTAAGACTACTATTCTCAACACTTTCTAGTATCAATAACATAGGACGGAAGCGGGATAATTTGTGATGGGATTTGAGGCAAAAATCAGGAATTTGATATATTTCGGGCCTCGCATCATGAAGATCTAACAAACACCGATTCATATGCCTCGCACGCAGAGATGTTTCGGACTTCTCGTCCAGACAACCAACTACATTCTCGTAGTCTAATGCAAAAGATTTCATTTGACAAACAAAAAAGTTTACATCAATTTTCTCTAATTCCATTGCTTCTAAATAGGCTTAAATCTGGACTTTCAAAAACTACATCCAATGTGATCCAATGTGAAACTAAAACTTCAGAATAACTAAAAGATTCAAATGACTCAAACTTTAAATAAAATAACCCAAAGACTCAAAGAATTCAAACTCTATTTCAAATAAAATCTAATATAAAATCTAAAATAAAATCTAAAACCATGGGCATGCTACTCCAAGTGGTTGTGCTCGTCTCCTCCTGGCTCCTCAACATCATCATTATCCTCGTCTACTATCAACGGCTAAAGTTTGTGGTCTCGACACCGATGCCTTGGGTGAACGTTTCATCACATCAGTAGTACAACACATTCATCCACTTGTCCCACACCTCAGCCTCCGTCATCTTGTATTGTTTCCCAGGAAGTGTCTTGATGTTCTCCTCTTTGCTGGACTGGATCCTCCTGACGGTGCTTTCTCTTCCTCTACCGGTAACTGGCTATGAAAAGTGGATCCGCCCCAGGCCCCGTGGCCCGCCGCTCCTCTATGAATCGATCCTATCATCTGGGCTAGCTCAATCATGTCCAACAGCCCTCTCGGTCTCTAAACGGAGCTCAACACGGATGTTTGGCTTAAACCCTTTCATGAAACTCCCCTCCAATGTCTCCTCCATATCCCACTCACTTGTCGTGAGAGCGTCTCAAATTTCTCTATGTACTCTGACGTTGTCCTCTTGCCTGAGAACAAGGAGCTGCCCATGTAGATTCCCTCCGTGAGTATCACGGAAATAGTCTACCAAGCAGTCCTTAAGCTCCTCCCACGAACGCATATGTCACCTCTACTCCCTCCACTGGAACTAAGATAGCGCCTTTCCTTCGAATCATATACCATCGGCCTCTAATTTCTCCTCCTCGTCAGGCATGTCACTGCAAAAAAATCCTTCTACCTGGTAAATCTATCCATAAGGGCCATTCCCCTCAAATAGCGACATCTTCAGCTTCCTAATTTTGCCCTCAACACCGATATCTCCATGTCCGGCTGGTGGTTGTCTGTAATGATAAGGTTGGTATGTGTTGTGATATCTCTGCAGGTCGCCCAAATCCCCCACTGGGGCTCCACTAGCTTTGCTATCGCTTCCCCAATCGTTATCTTCCCCATCAGAGTCTCCACTATCCTCCTCGTAGTGCAAATGATCATCATGATAATCTTCAAACTCCTCGTAGTCTAGAACACGTTGTCGACGTCTCTCTCCAACAAACCAGGGCTTGTGGGCCCCTAGAAGGCCGCACGCCCATATGCGGCCCGCCCGGGGCCACCAGGCCCCTAATGGCCCATCCTAAGGCTCGTTGGTCGGGTGCCTTTGGCACCTGACGGGTCCCCAAGGGACCATGGTGCCCCTAGCGACAAGTGAGGGGGCAACTTGCCATTTTCGCTTCCTCCCAATGGCCATGGTGCCCTAAATCAGCGTCGTATGAGTTGTCTTTGATATGCTGGTGGTTGTTCTTCCTCAAAGACGACTTTTCCTTATTTGTCGGCCAAATATCTCATCTTTCGCTTTAGATCTACACCGCTCGAAGGTGGATCTTACATAAAATTGTCGACTTTTCTCCTTCCCATTCGCCAAAGATCGTGCCCTTTGCTCCAGATCTGAATTTTTGTCATCATCTTCCTGCATATCTAGTTTTTCCGAATCCCATTTCTTCATTAGGGTTTCCAGAGTCTCCTTTAACATGGATTCCATTGATGATTGCACTCGAGCAACGATCTGTTCCTCCATAGACACAATCCTTTCCACCATTGCTTAATGTTGCTCCTTTAGGGTTTCTACTTTGCTCCCCAATTTCTCTTCCAATGCTTCAACTTTCGTCGTCGCCATCAAGATTGGACCGCTTTGATACCAAATTGATAGGAACTTCTAGCATTTTAAGTGGAAGAAATCAGATTGATATAAAAAGGAATACAAGATAGGTTGGTTTCTTTCGAGAGTAAACCCATCTCTCAAGCCATCGATTCGAGATGATGGTCGCGCTCTCCACAAAAGAGGGATCTAATCAACCTCCTATGAGTTCTCTCACAAAATTCAACATACCCAATAATCTCTCTAAGCCCCCCACTAATATACTAATCAGACTTTACCAAAATTACAAAAACGCCCCTGGACCCCAAAATTACAAAATACCACCGAATGCGATCTCATCACGACATAACAAATGGGAATTACTGTAATGCCCTACAAGCTACTGCACAAGTACTAGAGGGGGGGTGAATAGTACTTTAAAAATAACAAGGAGTATAATTCCAAATTATTGTGCAAACAACTACCAAATCAATTTGCGGAAGCTTAAATTGAAAGACAACAACAAAATTAACAATGCAAACAAATGATGTTAATGGGTTCAGATCCACCCAAGTCTCCCCGACTTGTTCCCGGTGATCCTACGTCCCAACCACCCGGATCCCCTCCGGATACTTAGGTTAGAAACCCTAACCTAAGATTTCCACTATGAATATCTTGTGAAAAACCTTCACAAGATCAAATCATACAACAACGGCAATAGTGAATCCCACAACCCATGATCACAACCTTCTCTCACAACCGAGAGAATCAACAAGCAATATAAAAGAGTTTATATTGAAATAAGCAAACTTACCACAAAATCCTATACCTTGAGTTTTTCTTACCCAATAGGTGAAATGGAGGATTTGAGGAAGATGAAGTCACCAAGTCCTAGCACCAAAGAAATGACCAGCAATCGGTGCCTAGGAGAGATTTGGAGACTTGGATCAAGCAATAGCTTGAAGAGCTCACCAAGAACAAGCTTCTCTCAATATGGATTCTAGATCTAGAATAGTGAGAGAATGGGTTTCTTGTGAGGAAGAGCGCTTTTGATTTGAGTGAGAATGGCTATCTCTTTTGATCTCAATGAATCTCTGAATGGAAGCTCTAACCTAGATAGAAATGACCTAGGTTCGTATTTATAGGGTCCCATAAAAACAAGTTAGGTCATTCTCCAACGGATAGAAATCTGGGGGAATTAGTCGGTCAAAGAACAATCACTGACCGACTAGTTCATCAACTAGTCGGTCAGTCAAACAGCATGGACCGACTAAGAGAGGAACTGAGAAGAGATAGAATTTCAGACCTAGAAATCTAGTCGGTCCAAGAAGACTTTCTGACCGACTAGTTTCACAACTAGTCGGTCAGTCAATGAACGTAGACCGACTAAGAGGCAAAATGAAATAGTCTGAATACAAATTGACTTAGTCGGTACAAGAACAAAAGTTGACCGACTAGATTGTCAACTAGTCGGTCACCAAACGTTCTTAGACCGACTAACGATAAACAGTAGCTTAGGAGAAATTTAGCATGAACAGTAAGTCACAACTAGTCGGTCAAAGAAGCATCACTGACCGACTAGTTCACAAACTAGTCGGTCGGTGAGTCAACGTAGACCGACTAACTGTAAACAGTAAAGTCCAAGAAATTAAGGAATCAAACTAGTCGGTCCAAGAAGAGTTGCTGACCGACTAGATCACCATCTAGTCGGTCAGTACTTGTTCTTGTACCAACTAACATGCACAAACAAGTCCGAATCGAAGCGCGACGCTTCGAGGAAGTTAGAATGAACTTGTACTAAGATCCTAGAGCTTCGATATGAGCGTTATGAAGTTAGAATCGTAAGATATACTCAAGGCTTAACATTCTATATATCGAAGCTAGAAAGACTATAAATAAAACCTTAATAAACGGTCTTCGAGCGCTTCGATTGATTCTTCATAACTTCCAAAACGGCGCAAGAGCTTCAACGAAGCTTTAGGCATGAATACGAGCTTTGGGAAGTGTTGAGATGTCGCTTTGAATGTTCTCGTGAATTTGGCGACGATCTCCAATACTGCGCTCACAAATTGTTAGTACATGGATTATTTATGTTTGCTCATCATCAAAACCAAATCCGGGGAGTCCAATATTCAACAATTACACCTTTACTATTATAACTCCAGCTTTCCCCCTCCCGCAGTTGACATCACAAATTTTCATTTACACTTGAGATCATTAAAAAGACCAATCATTGACTCTCTACAGTTAATGATTGACATAAGTTGGGGACAATGACCAGAATTAGATTTACATGTAATGGTATATTCACTATTGCTTTTGAGTTTATAAAAAAGAATTAACAAATCAAAACATCATCAAATAAATTACAATAAAACAAAATGCAGCCATACTTTTTATAGACCGTGAAATGTAATTCACTAAGTTAGAAGCCTTGAAGCAAATTAAAATATGAAGATAGAAAGGACATGTATATAAAACGGGACTTGGAAGACTTCCACAATTGAGTCAATTTTCATGCACAATAAATTAGTATGACTCGTGAGATTCAAGCATATAAGAACAATTTGCAGTCAATAAAAAAAGATTGAAAGCTGGCCTCAATATGATGTCTAAAAAAGTAAAACTATACATCTAATTACCTGATCTTATGTTGCAAGATGAAGCATAGGATAACATAGATTAAAATTACTTAAATAGTTAATATCTGCTTAAGAAAGTATGAACAGGTCAATTCCGAACATAAGATTTGTCATGTTAAGCAAACAGTACAGATAATGAATCAACAGAAGTTACAGGATAATGCTTGCTCATGATATTGAATTAGAAAGTTAATAACAAATGAACAAAATAAATAAAAGGCACCTAATGGAGACAAAATGGAACCAAAAAGGACATGGAAAATAAATATATCCCAAAAGTTAAGTCATAGCTATATGGGCAAAGCACACTGATAGATATATAAATTGAGTAACAGAAGATTCATTAAATGATCAACACATGAAAAAAAAAAGATCCTAAAATTATATACAGGGATGATGCTCCAACCAACCTGATCATCAGTGGGTGCATTGACACGAAGATTCAGACAGCGAGATCTAACTGCTTCAGTGACCTTTGAAGAACTGTTGCAGCACAAGATTAACCGGCATGATGCACTATACTTCTCCATTGTTCTCCTGAGAGAATGTTGTGCTTCTCTTGAAAGCTTGTCGACTTCATTCAGCACCAATACTGCCATCAAATAAGCAGGATGTTAAAGTTTAGGACTTTGTTAATGTATTTGTGGAAATGGGTTTCTTTGATCAATTTGATCAACAGAACTATAGCCTCATTAAAAGAAAATATCCCCCCCCCCAAAAAAAAAAAAACCTTATCTGTTGCTTTTTCGTGTTTTTTTTGTGTTTGTGTGTGTGTGTGTGTGTGTGTGTGTGTGTGTGTGGGGGGGGGGGGGGGGGGGCTGAGAGGCTACAAGGTTTACTAGAAATTCATCAAAATTATCACATCCTGCTTTTGATCTATGATTCCTAGACACACACCCAAGTCAAGAGTGCAATACTCAGTAATAGACATGACATGTTAAAATGGTACAAATACATGCGTAAGGCTTTTGTGGACGAGAACGCATCATGCCGGTATATATGAGAGATACCTCTTTTGTGTGTGTGCGCGCGCGCGTTGTACTACAAACTTTACATTGATTTTTTGAACAAAACTTAACGTCTCAGATAAAAAATTTATGAACCAAACTCACAATTCCATTATGCTGAAGATGATCTAACATATTTAAACTATCTACAAACAAAGATTCAAATAATTTTGACATGTTTTGTCAATGCAACAAGTGGTGACAAAATCAACATTTGAAAATATTATTAAAATGACTAATTTATCACCTTCTTGGCCCATGGATAAAACATACCGAAATTATTTGAAATTTTATTCATAAATAGTTACTGTGTTAAATCAAATTCAAAGAAAA
The DNA here is from genome assembly GCA_030789695.1 of Scilla litardierei. Lineage (NCBI taxonomy): Eukaryota > Viridiplantae > Streptophyta > Magnoliopsida > Asparagales > Asparagaceae > Scilla > Scilla litardierei. The sequence continues at coordinate 154,124,603 of CM061139.1, read as the reverse complement.
TGAATTATGGTTTGAATTCATAACTTTTTATTTCGGGTGATATGTTGTTCAAATGATAAACGAAAATTTTGTAGCCCAAATATGTGTGTGCATGTGAGTGTGTGCATACATATACATACATATAGGTATGTGTATATGTGTTTGCTTGTATACATGCATACATATCTTTTTAGGATTTGGAAGGGATATGTGGATAAATAGGGTTTTTATTGATAGAAAATGAAATACAAGAAAAGTGGTCTCGATGCGGAGAGGACTACTCTCCAATGGCCTCAATTTAAGAGGAAAAGTCACTTCTCCAACTAAACTAGGATTCTAATCTATTATCTACTAATTCTCTCAAATTCCACATAAGAACCCCCTTACCCTAGCCCCTCATACATATAATAATCCAATTTTCCCATAATTACAAAAATATCATTGGACCCTAAAATTACAGAATTACCATTGGATCTATCCCCTTGTATTTGCCACCAATTTGCCCTCTACTATTGCTGCCGCACCTCTTCCACTACGAGCCTATCATTATGGGAAAATTAGATTATTATACATATCATTACTCCACCAAAGAATCATCTTGTCCTCAACGGAGGATATGAAATCCATGATGAAAGCTCTACTCCAAATGAGGGTGCTCGTCCCATCCTCCCTCGTCCTACTCAACTGATATGCACTCACCTTCGTCATCCTCGACAATCAACACTTGAAGAGCATGATCCTGACAACGGTGTCCTGACACAAATCTCTCGTCACATCAAGAGCATAAACTCTTGATGCGCTTATTCTAAATCTCCGCCTCGTCATGTGCTTGAACCTGCTATTGGTTCAGGACACGTTTTTCTTCTCCTGGCATGTTTAAACCACCCCTTCCGGGTGGGACTTCTGGACATCCATCGTAGCATTAGTGCAGGAGATGATCACGTTCATCGCTCCCCTCCCAGCCTGCTCAGTGTTCCTATCCTCTACCATCTGGACCAACTCCATCGTCTCTCCAAGCCCTCTCGGCCTCAGTATACGTAGGTCAACTCCGATACTCGACTTAATGCCCGACATAAAGTTTTCCTCTAATCCCCTTCTGATATCCCCCCATACTTTGTTTTATAGCAACTTGAACATCTCTCTGTAATCTCTGACATTGTCCTCATGTTTAAGTGCAAGAAGCTGCTCGTGTAAATATTCTCTCTGAGTGTTGCAAAATGGGTCCAACATGCAATCATTGAACTTCTCCTAGGAACGCACAGGCTGCCTTTGCTCCCTCTATTGATACGAAACCGATTTCTTTCCTTCCAAACACATGCCTGTCGACATCAACTTCTCCATCAAGCGATTCACGGCAAAATACCTCTCTGCAGGATAAATCCATCCATAAGTGTCCTCCCTTCGAAGACCGGCATCTTCAGCTTTTGCTTTTGAATTTTATTGTCAACACCTAACGACACACATCATGCTCTCCAACTATGTTGTCCGTAGTAGAACTACTGAAATGTGTATCTATGTGCAACAATGGGGCCCCCAAATCCCCAATCAGAAATCTCGGTTGGGCCATCAACCAACCACTCGTTGCCAAAGCAATATGAAACTATATGGCCTTTATCAAAGCCCCGAAAGCCTTGTCATTGCTCCCAAAAAGGCAGTCGCCCCATGTGGGGTGCGGCCCCCATGGCTCCTCCATTGGCCCAAGGGCAGTGCCTCCCTGTGGGCCTCTCTTGGCCCAGCCGAATCCTCGCAGGTCTCCACCGCTGTCATCGGAGCCACCATGAGTCTCTGCCGCCATTATCGAAGTCAATGTAATCACTTCCTATGTCGCCGAAACCCTCCAAAACCCGTCACCCCTGGGCATGTCGTCGGGCCCCGATGGCTCCCACCTGGAAATCAGGGGCCGCAGGACCCCTGGAAGACCGTGTGTCCCTCACCTCCTCCTGGCGGTCTGCTCACATGTTACCATGGTGTGGGTGGCCCACCCAGGGCTCGCATGGGCCTGGGTGGCCCGCCCAAGGTCGTCGGCCCTTCCCCGGTTTCGACCGCACCCCCCATGGGTTTGGTGGAACAATTTCGCCTTTCGTGCGCATATCGTCGCCGTTTGGATGAAGAGCTTTCACAAAATTGACAACTTTTCATCTTCGCTTGTTCAAAGAAGTCACATTTTACCATAAATCCGTGTCGTTGTCTCCGCCATTGTTTGGATATGATGTCAATGTTGCCTATCAGATGGATCTCCTTCTTAAAAGTGATGATTTTTTCCTTGTTCTTGTCTAAAGACGTCGCCTTTGTCCTAGATTTGTACCGTTGTCTTCTTTGTTGATCAGATCTGGCTTCGAAGTCTTCTTCCCATGTGAGGGATGACTGGTCTTCTCCCATATCTGCTTCATCATGAGTTCCATCAACGAAAACCTCACCTCAAGCTTATCCACCTTCGGAAACCTCCCATTAAGCTTACCCAAATTCAAAAATTTCTCCTCAAACTTTTTCACCAACGCTTAATATTGTTCACTGATGATCTCCGTCTCACTTCACAATTTTTCTTCTTCAAGATCAAACTGCTCTGATACCAATTTGTTGGGATTTAGAAGGGATTTAGGAATAAAATAAGGTTTTTATTGATAGAAAGTAGAATACAAGTGGCCTCGATTCAAGAGAAGAACCACTCTCCAATGGCTTCAATTCGGGAGAAAAAGCCAACTCTCCAACTAAACTAGGGTTCTAATTTATTCTCTACTAATTCTCTCTTAAATTCTGCATAAGATCACTGTTACCCTAGCCCCCATACATATAATAATCAGATTTCTCCATAATTACAAAAATACCCATAACCCCAAAATTACAGAATTGCCACTAAATTAGTCCACTTGCATTTGCCGCTGATTTTCCCTTCCCTTTTGCCGCCTTACCCCTTCCACTACGAGTATATCATATCTCTGCGTATACGAAACTAAAATAGTAAAATCATCTAAAGTAAACAACTTTTTGACATAAGGTAAAAAGGGTCATAACATATTTCCCCTTGGACAATTAAAGGGTCGTAACATATTTTCCCTTAGACAATTAATCATCCATAAGTATTAGACCTGGAACATGTGTTACTGTCAGACATGTGGGATACTCCGATATTTTTCACTTTTTACTTTTGTTTGCGGGTGGGCGGATGGAAATGTCCTTACATGTTCAAAATTTTGATGCAATTATATTGATATGGATCCAGTTGAGTCCAACTCCTTTCTATTTTTATTTTTATTTTTATATTAGTTTGGGTTTTATATAAGTATAGAGTTTGAGTCTTTTAGTTATTTTAGTCTTTTATTTATTTCTGACAGTTTTAAATATTTAAAAATTTTAGTCCCACAACAGTTGGTTGGAAGACGAGAAAGTATTGGATTATAAGCATATAAAAGGCTTAAACTGTTTTATTTGAATCAATAATTGAATTAAATTTGAAAATTCCAAAATCTGTAAAAAGTCTAAATCCTTGTGAGAAGCCTCGGAATCCTTGGTGAGAAGCCTTTGAATCCTAATCTATCCGTTCTTTCACAAAATCTTTCCCAAATTCTCCAAAACTCTCGTGTCCTACATCAAATTTGAAATCAGAGCCGAAAGATCCCCTTATTCTTCTTCCCAATTTTAGATCAAAAACAAAAAACAAAAAAATCAAACAAAAACTGAAAACCCTAACCCTAATTCCATATGCTATCGTTGTAGCCAAAACACCACGCTTTGGACCTAGCGCCACCATCGCTGCCACCTCAAGCAACTCCTCTGATCACAACTGTCTCCCTCTAACGTGTCCACCGCCCTTGTCGACTTCTTTTACAACCAAGATCATTGTCTCAATCGGCAAAAAGTCGTTGCACCACCACCAATGATTAATTTGACGCTCGCCAACGCCACCGCTGGCAGTGATTGGAGAAACTGACCCCACCAATAACACAATAGCACCACCTCCATCGATAAAAATCCTTTGCAATGTCGGCCACAAATTCATCAAAGCTCGTCGACGCCGTCACCGATGACGACCGGGGAAGCCAACCTTACCAAGAGTTCACACACGTCAAGGCAAAGCTACAACGAGAGATCAGCGACAAATCACTGTCGTTTCACCCATCGACACGATCAGCACCAACATGCTATAGTGTTGAATCGGTCGAACCAACCCATGCACGGAGCTGAGCCGACACACCGTGCCGAGCAAAGCCACTGACGTGATGTTACTGTTTATCGGCTCGGTCTGAACTGACGCCGAGCAGAGCCGACAAGCCGACCCGAACCTGATCCAGCTGAGCTACGTTGACCACTTCAACGACTTGGCCCGAGCCGACTCAAACAGTGAACAGTTGCATTTTTTAGGAAATTTTTGGTTGAATTTCTGAGAATTTTTTCCAATTGACGATTCTGGATCTGTTTGAAGGCCCAATTCAATGTCATTCGTGCCAATGGATAGCTAACTCAACCAATTACGTATAATTACCCTTCATGCAAGTAGATTTACTCCAATTTATGAGGTACTGTGATGATTACTACAAAGAGTATTCTCCTCCAATAAGTGAGCAGGTCTCATACTTCCATGGCTTCGATGATAGATACGAATATGATGATTCGGAATAACATCTAGAATATTTCTTCTCCCATTTTGATTTTTCAGGCAAAGTGAAATATACATATGCATATTACATGTTCAGGTAACTTTCAGTTTATCATTGTCAATGGTCAATATTCAGAACCACTCTTCGATCTCGACATTTTTCCAAGCATTGATTAATTCCATAGGCACCCCGAACAATTCTGAATTCTATAGATTGAAAAGGATCCGTTACGACTGATATATGAGATCCATAACTTTTTTCTTCAAGTGTGTGAACAAATGAAGAGTAAACAAGAGATCTAAACCAAGGCAGAGCCCATGATAGATATTAATCCAACGCATGTGACAGAGTTAGTCTGAATATGAGCTTACGCCAAATCCTAACCAAGTGAATGAGACAGTTTTGATTCCAAGCCCAAGCTGGAGCCCGAGATTCAGAACAAGAGTCCAAGACTAAGCCAGAGTCAAAGTTGATCCAACATCACAATCAGAGCCAAAGTCTTATCTTGAACCATTTATTAAGCATGCACCAGATCTCTCGAAAGAAATACCGCTAAGTCTAATTGAGCGCATTGAATTTTCTATCACAGATCATTGTCACATTTCCAACAAAATGGTTCTACATGTTTTTCTATCTTATGTGAGTTGAGAGAGTTTTTAGAAGACGTTCAACTACCAATCTACATCCTACTAAACTTCAAAATTCGTTGACGCATCTTCTCTAACTATACGAGATTATTAATTTCTGCCCAGTTGTGTTACTCTTGCGTCATTCACAAGGTGAATTTCTCAAGCCGAAAAGAATGATAAGAATCCAATTGATTTTAACTTCTTTTTATTTTTATTTTTATTTTACTTTGAGTTTTATCTAAGTATAGAGTTTAATTCTTTTAGTTATTTAAAGTCTTTTATTTTATTTTGAGAGTTTTAGTTATTTTAAAGCTTTAGTCCCACCAGGGCCGACTTAAGCATAAAGCCGGTTAAGTTGCTGCTTTAGGCATCCAATTTTGGGAGGCCTCCGATTTTTGTGGGCCTCAAAAAAAAGAGTTGAGAGAATGAAGTCGACGATGATGGTGGGATTCATCGACGTATGAGATGCAGCATAGTATGGATCCCATGGCTCTGCATGAGATTTTGGCTTACTAGGCTTCTGGATTTTGAGAGAGAATGAGCAAAGCTGAGAATCCCCCCTTTTGGTTTTTTTCTGCCTCAATTTTGGTGTTGTTTTTTGGTCGGTTAGCAAATGACGCAGGGAGAGAGCAAGAGCAGTGTGAGAGAGACCTGTCTCAATTTTGGTGGTGGTGTTTTTTGGTCGGTTAGCAAATGAAGCAGGGAGAAAGCGAGAGTAGTGTGAGGGAGACCAGCATTGAGGAGGGAGACCAGCATTGACGAGGGAGAAACAGAACATTAGCTTTATGGGGGTAGTGCTATCTGCACTTCAACTTTTCCTAAACACGCATCACTTTTAAGTTTTAATTACACGTATACTACTATTTTTTAATACCTATTCTACCTTTTATCTTTGCTCTGTGTTAAACTACATTCTCATTTCCTCGTCCCCTTTTTTGGCCGCCTCACCACATCTCCGTCTTCTCCCACCACCATCTTCTCATCATCCTCTATGCAGATACCGCCTCTCCTCCTATACATCGTCGTCGTCGTCTCCAACTCTCTCCCGCCTAAATTGTAAATCAGATTCTCTAACCCAAACAATTAAAATGGAGTTCGAGCCATGGTCCGCCAATGGAGCCCGAGTCTCTCCTCCGCAGAGCAACACCACCACCTCCAAGTCAAGGGCTCCCCTGACTAGCATCTGTATGGCTTAATTTCTCCTTACATGCTCGATCGCCTAATTTCGGCCTCAGACTTCGTTTCTATGGTTTTTTAGCCTCGTTCTGATATCCCAGGTCGTATTTTTTAGGCGTCATTCTGATACCTCAAATTTTGGTTTAATCTTTAGGCCCTCATATTTTGTTTTGATTTAGGCCCCATTTATGCTCTTGAGCCGGCCCCAAGTCCCACATCGGTTGGAGACGAGATAGTATTGAGTTGTAAGCCTATAAAAAAGGCCTTAGACTGTTTTATTTTAACCGATTATTGAATTAAATTTGGAGAAATACTCAAATCATGTGAAATATCCAAATCCTTGGTGAGAAGCCTCAGAATCCTTGATGAGAAGCCTTGGAACCCTAATATATCAGTTCTTCCCCAAAATCTTCCCCAGAATTTCCAAATCTCTCGTGTCCTACATCATATATGCCAAAATTTCACATTAAAGCCTTGAATTAGGGTAAATTGAAAAGACATTTTATGTTGTGTTCAATCATATTCATTGTGTGTGTGTATATAATCAGTCTATATAGGTTCCGTGGTTAAGGTGAACTTTGATCAACGAACAGCGCATAGTGAAAAGGACATTGAGAAATCAGCTGATTGCAACAAAGTAGAAATTGAGGTACATTCAAAACATTACATCTTAAATTTTTCTTACATACAGACCATACCAAATAATTGTCATATGATTGATGTACAAGCTCTCATTGTGCAAAATAAACAGATGGATTAAAAAATTGAGTAGTAGCCTAGTTCACACACATTGCCTTTAAGCTCGATGGCAGTTCTCATTGCTCCTTGTGAACGTAATCTAGCTAGTGATTGGCATCCCCTTAGACATCCAACAACAGGTGCATTCATCGCATAAACATACATGTAACTTAAAAATATTGCATTCCACGTTATAGATTTAGTTAGATGTTTATAAAGATTATATAAAAGAAAGATCAACATCATCACAAATACAATACTAGATTTTTTTCAGTTCAACGGACCAGAAAATATGGACATCGCATGTCCTAACCCATCATATGGGGAGGAATCTTAGAAATTAGATTCCAAGATATGAAAGAGGAATAAAACAGTAGTAAAAACTAATAACATATTTGTTGTTAACATTTAAGCTCATTGCCAACATATACGACAAGTTGGAACAACTATACACCGGGGCAAAGGTAAAATAATGCATGGATGAACTGTAACCACTTCAAGATAGAATACTAATTAATTTGTTGATGGGGCATCTACAATCTCTTATAATTGTATTAACATAAAAACTACAGCATTTGCCAGCTACAATTAGCTCCCTTTGAGAGAAAACATGAGTGCATTGCATACAGAAAGTCACCATCATAAGTACACAGAATGCTTATATGTGCGAAAATACTTAATAAAATGTGTGTAAGTACAGCAGAAAAGAGCACACATAACCTTTTTTTATCACTTGAGACATTAAGTAAATGTTTAGCGGTAGCAGGCTAGAATATATGATACCTTTAAAGCCCTTTTTGCCTTTAGTATCAATTGGTCTGTTCTTTGCCATTTCCTTGATGATTTCCTGAACGATATACCTATCTTGAAAGCCTGCATCGCTGGGATTCAGCTCCACATGGTGGGTGCTTGAAAGTGTTGTCAGTTCTAACTCAATAGTTCTAGAACCAGCCTGCAGGAATACCAACATTATTACCATGACCCGAGAGTAAGACGTCCGATAATCACTAATTAATTTTAACTTCTAATTTTTTACTTCATCGTACAACTTTTCATATCATTCAGAAAGTAAGAAATCTCTTCATTATTATATTGAAGAAGGGTTTCAAACACGGTTTTCTTTAATAGAGACAAATGAAGCAAGAGAAATCTCATTAAAACTGATATAAAGTAAATCCCTTTTTTGTCAAAGGGGGTCAACAGTAGTGGGATGAAACAATGCATAACTGCATGTGACATTTCCTTTCCATTTCACGATTAAGACTTCTCATAACCGTTACGAAAGTAAAATTTATCTCTTTGTGGCCCTATGGGTGAAGAGTTTCCAAATAGGGTGACATCAATAGAGGCCAATAATGCAAGAAAAATATCATAAACACTAGTAAAAATTACTTTTTTCCCAAATGAGTAAAAAAAAAGTACTAAAAAGAAGCACCTCATGATTGCGACCACAGAAATTAGAGAATTCTCCGGGAAACTTACATCAATCTTCCACGCCTTGTTCTCCATCCTCACCTGTAATTAACAGAGCTTAACCAAATCAATCATCAAGAAATCAACACACCTAAAAGAAAGCATACAGATACCAAGAGATAAGAAAGAAAAGGATAGACCTTTTCGGTCCCAGGGCCGAACATTTGCTTGAGGAGAGCCATAATTAGGGTTTTCTTCCCCGAACCAGGCGGCCCATAGAAGAGGAGATGTGGGCAATCCTGTTCCGAGACCTAAACGAAAAATCACAGGAGAGATCGACAACATGAGATCGGCTAGCAGAGAAATTTCGCAAATCATCAAAACCCTAGATCGAGAACATCATGATCCCAATGTGTGAAAACACAAGAAACAAATAAAATCTTACCAGCTTCTTGAGGTTGGAGGCGATCTGCTCGTGAACGATAACCTGATCCAGGGTTCTCGGCCTGTACTTGTCGACCCACAACATCTTTGGAGGGAAGAGAGAGTGTGTCTGTGTCTCTCTCAGGGGGAAGAGAGAAACAGGAGACCGAAGTGGCGGGAAAAGGGAGTATTTACATCAGTGGAGATATCGGGATGAAAATATCCGAAACGCTACGTCTCCGCACGTGCGTTTCACGTGATGTCTCAGTTTGGAAAGGTCGTGTGTGGAATCTCAGGAGAGAGAAAATGGAGTTTTGTGTTTTTTGGTTCTAAAGTTGTGTGGAAAGTGAAGTTAAGAAAGTAATGTGGGGTCCACCCCACTTTCTTGTGTTATTTTGGTTGAAGAAAGTTGGATGAAAAAAGTGAGATTGTGGAGAGAACAATGGATGATAACAACCCGTGGGACCCACAACCCCAAGATTCCTGTAATCCCAACAAAAGACATGAATACAAAAATGAGAAATTTGGACGCCACGTCAGCCCAGATTCAATGCCAAACTTTTCCCCAAAAGAACAACCCAAGGAGAAAACAAACAAATAAGTACATCAACAGTGTCATGAACAGTGCAAATTGGGTGGACTCTTGGCCCCTTTCTTGCAAAAGAACAGGCCCTAAATGCACCCATAGATCATTCCCAACCCAATGTTTGGGATGGAATATTCTTGGAATATTCCTAATATGGCGGGTTGGAAATGAAGGGAGCTCCAACCCGACCTTCCATATTTCTACTCCAAATCACCCACCATTCTCATTTCCATCATGTTCTTTTCATTTTTCTCCCCTTTTCTCCACCCGCCATTTCCTTTCACTCGCGTTAAATTTGGTGCGCAATTGTAGCCCGTTGGCATTTTTGCCGTTTTTTTGCGGTCGGTTGGAGAAAAAATTCCGTCAGAATAGTGTTTTGCAGGGCGGTTGGAGATGCTCTTAGCCGCTAGTGACAAGCACCGGTTTGCAACCGACAAGTACCTGTTTTAAAAATGAGGACGGCTAAATACAACTCAAATGATCGAGTTGCATTTAGGATTTTGTCAAAAGTGACAATTAAAGTCCCAATTACAAATCACTTCTCGCCTCTTTCTTCACATTCATGCCACTTTTGGCAAAATCCTAAATACATGATTGAGTCATATTTAGCAAATACCATAAAATTTTATATAAATTTAAATATTTTCTATATGTTATTTTGCAAGTGACTCCCAAGTCTGGAGGGCACGGATACGGTCATTGCACGGGCACAGAATGCAAACGGAGACATTCGTTGCTCGTATCCAAAGTGCAAACGGAGACAGTCGTCGTCGCCCAGGCACAAAGTGCAAACGGAGATAGTCATCACCCCTGGTGCAACATGCAAACGGGATAACAATGCGAAAGGCAGATGGTTTAAATGTTAAAATGCAAAAAGCAGGGGCCTAATAGCAAAAAAACCCATGGTGGCAAAGTGCAAAAAGAGGGCATGTTACGGCCTTAAGGCCGGCCAAGATAATAAAGGCCCATATATAGTGGAAGCCCAAGCGGACAACCCTCCAACTATCCCGAAGGAAAACAAGCCCGAACGGAAGATCGCCCCCACACTGGGAAGCTCGCCTCGCTTGGCGGCAACCTAGCCAACAGAATCAATAGAATGGCTTGTCGGCCGATCAAGCAGGAAGATCGCCATCCTATCTTGGGAGAAGCTCGCCTACTCTCCGAACAAGAAGCACGGACAGGGAGTCCACAGACACCAAGATCGGACGCCAAGCTTGGCTTTTCCTAAGGGCGGCTTAGCACAAATATCTCTGACAGGGTGACGTAGGTCCACCTACACCCCAATTAATGCCAGAGGTTAAGAACAAGAACTGATGGTCGTCCATCGAGTCTCCCATTAATGCATTAATGTATCTGACACCATCTGACACCCTCGTCGACCTATCGCGTCTCCACTTGTGCTCCAGCTAGGCAGACTCGATAGGTGATTGGACAACGAACAACCGACCCTCGACCCTATAAATACCCCCTCCATCCACCAAGGAAAGGGTTGGTTGGCTGAAATCTTAACTCCTATGCAATATTCAAGGTCGGATATCTATGACTTCCTCATAAGCTCACCACGCAATGCCGATCTGTCTTAAGATCGTCAAGCGTGTCCGACATACTCCTTAAAAGTCATCCACTGACTTAAGCATCGGAGAGGCTACGGGTTGACAGCCAGCCCAGCCTTTTTGACGAGTTGTTATTTTCGCAGGAAGCTTGCCTCAGCTACCGGAAGTCGGCGACCTTTGGCGACCAACAGGCGACATTGGGATCATTTGCCTACGAAGTGTATTCTTAGTCGCGCTAGACTCGTCATCAACCCATTACTTGTAATCATTGTACATATGATTCCCCCATTAAAAATAAATTAAATTGTTGGGCAGACTTGACCCGCAACAGGGCACTAGTAGAGTTGTAACTAGTGTAGATATGCATGGGCTTCGTTGGTTCCATGAAAAATAGATGACATGAATAAAATTAAAGGAAATTGAGGGCTTTTGTTTTGTGTCTCCACGCACACACCCCAAATTGCACACACCCACTCAATCCCCATGTGTGGGATGAGGTGTCACACTCCTCCACTTGCCGCATAGGACAAACATTTGTCCTAGTGGGACAAAGGGTTGTAAAAATCCCACTTTGTAAGAAAGACTAGAAATAGCATCTACATATAGTGCACTGTGACACAAGAAAAACCCCCCACACATGATGTGGTGCATGCGTGCACCCGACAAAGGATCGAGAAGATTGAGGGGTGTGTATCCTCGGGAGAAGAGGGAACCTGCGCGTAACCAACAAACAGATAGATGTATGTGTGTGTCTCGTCGGGGTAAAAGGATTTTAATTGCTTAAAAAACTTTGGGGGTGTAAAGTACATATATTCCACCCCAAAACAAGGGGTAAAAGGGGGAAACAGGTGTTAGAGTGTAAAAAATGCAAGTGGCCAAAGTGAAAAAGACAGATGACAGACCAATAAATAAGTGGAACTGGGGGAGGCATTTGGCTGTCGTTAAAAAGCAATGACAATGAAGCAAATAATGGGAATGACGGCCCAAAGCCTTTGGTTTGACTTCGCAACTACCTTATCCCAAATCCAAAACCCAGGTCATCACCCCCAGTAGGGCCCACCATGACCATGTGGCACAACCTAGGCCACCCGTTTAAGCTGCACATTAACGAATGTCAAATGATAAAATTTTCCATTAGCATTTTGTCTGAAATGTCCCCATTTCGGGAAAAAACACAAAAACACAAAAAAAATTGACGGCCGGAATGAATCGATTGGATTCATATGTATGTTTTCTAGACCACACATGTAAATATGGGATTCATCGTAACAAAAGCCATCATATTTTTCTGTTTTATTTTGTTTATTTTGTGTTTTTTCCCCAAAAAGGGCCATTTTGGCCAAACTACATATGGAAAATTTTATCGGCGAGCATTTGTTAATTTGAAAAATTTTATCGGCAAGTATTTTGTTAATGTGAAAATTCACATTTACAGATGCCCGTCGATAAAAATTTCCCTTTGTATTTTGTCTAAAATGTCCCCTTGTTTTGGAATAAACACAAAAACAAAAACAAAAACAAAAAATGACAACCGGAGCAAATTTATCGGATTCATATGTATATTTTCTACACCACATAATGTAAATATGGGATTCGTCAAAAAAATCCTTCATTTTTGTGTTTTTTTCATAAAAAGGGCCATTTTATACAAAATACGAAAGTGAAAATTTTATCGGCGGACATTTGTTAATGTGCATTTTTTCCTCGTGGGACAAAGGTGGGGCCCACTTTTTATCCCATGAGGACATGTATGTTTGTCTCCATCTCCCAATTGTATAAAGGACTAGTACATACTCGTGTCCGGAAGACACGGAGACAGTCATCACCCAGGTGCAAAGTGTAAACGAAGACAGACGTCATCCGGGTGCAAAGTGCAAATGAATACAGTCGTCAACCGTGCGCAAAGTGCAAAAAGGAGGAAAGCAAGCGTTAATGTACAAAAAACGCAAGGGGCCAAAGTAAAAAAAGCCGATGACAAGCTCGTAAATAAGTGGAACATGGTGGTGCATTTGGCTTTCATTAAAAAGCAATGACAAGCTTGCAAATAATGGGGATGAAGGGGGCTTTTGTTTGGCTTCTCCACTACATCCCCCAAACCCAAAACCCAAGCCCGCACCCCCCACCAAGCGGGGCCCACCATGCCCATATGGCACAACCTAGTCCACCCTTTGTCCTGGTGGGATAAAGGCGGGGCCCACTTTTGTCTCATGGGGACATGCATGTTTGTCTCCCTCCCTCATTTGCATAGTAGATATAAAATTAAATAATTTTATATGGTTTTTAGACCTAAACTAAAAACAAAAGATGAAGACAATCAGAAGAAAGCTGCCTGACATTTCAATAGTAATACTTTCTCCAATTATATATATTATTTTTGTGTGCACATTGAAAATTCTATTTGTCTTTAAAATTTTATATAAATTTAAGCAATTTTCATACTTTTTATATGGCCCACTTAAAACAGAAAATAAAAGGCTTGAGGCAAAACTCAAAATGGCCAATCGGCCCGGCGGCCCGCTACTCCGCCTGCCCGATCCGGACCCGGTGCTGTGGACCGGGCCGCAGGCCCGGCCCGGCCCGGCCCGGCCCAGTGCCAAGGCCAGGCTTCCACACTTTCTTCGGCCTGGGCCGTCGGGTAACGGGTCTGGTCCCCTTTTTTGTCATTGTGCGCTAAGCATTGGGCACTCGGAACGGTCAAATGACCATTTCTAACGGTCAAATGGTCGTTGGGAACGGTCAAATGGCCCACAAGGGCTTTTCAGCAAAAAGGCCAAAAAAAACCCACAACTATCAAAATCGGTCATTGGGGGCTTTGGCCTTTTTACACCCAAAAAATTCCTATAAATTGCTCCACACCCCCTCTCATTTTTCACAACTCTCATACACTCATATTCTCTATTCTCATACACACTCTACCCAGTAACCCAGTCTGGATTCAAGCTCGCAAGTCTCAGTTCTCTGGCTCTCTAGTCTCAGCTAGCAATCTCCATTCGCCCTCAACTCTCTGGCAATTAGCAAGCTCCATGTGCTCTCAAGCTATGTCTGCTCTCTACTCCACTCGCAACCCTGCAATCAGGTTCCTTTTAGTTTTAATTTTTTTTATAAATTAGCATAATGGCCGAACCAAACGACCGTATGAATGTTAATATAAATTTTAATAACACTGATGAATATGACAATTTTAAAAAGATACTCTACAACCCTATAGATAGATCAAACTTTGCTGATATGTCACAAAATGCAACACATGACTGGTTCGATAGTAATAATCATAGCCCATCAGTATTCAGTACATCTGCTTATACTTCATTTGCACTGACTACTTCTGCACACGCTTATACTCCTGCACAACCTACTAATCCTGATGTTCACACTTCTACACAACAAACCCAACCTAGAGCACGAAAATCTATGGTTTGGCAGCACTTAACCCGTGAAACTGTCCCTGGCAAAATAGGCTAGCGGGCAGTTTGCAAAATTTGTAGAGCAAATTTTAATTACAGACATTTCGACGGAACAACACACCTTAAGAGACACATAGAATCTCACGAAAAAAAGATTATAAACAGTCCCCTTTAAACTTATCTGCTTCTTCTATCTCTCTATCTAATTTCTCATATTCTGTTGAGCCAATGAGAAAAACGATGGCTAGATTAGTTTCATACCAAGAATTACCCTTTTGCTATAGGGACGGCTCTGAATTAGAAAAGTTTTACCATGTGGCCCTTTTACTTGCATTTATAAGAGTGCATATAAACATTCTTAGAAGATATCTATGTCAGCTTTTCAAGATGAAAAAGCAAAATTGTTGTAAACATAAATTCCAGAATAGCTTTAACATCTAACATATGAACAACAAAATTGGGTGCTTCTTATTTATGTGTTACATTTTATTACATAGATCGTGATTACACTCTTAACAAGATGATTATAGGATTTAGAATGTCAGCGCATGTGCATACTGGTGGTGTCATTTCTACTTTGATGATGTCTACTATTCATGATTTTAATATTTATGGAAAAAAATTCATTTATTTTTGATAATGCTTCTAACAACAATAATGCAATTGCTTATTTAAAAAGACAATTGAACCATAAGTTGGATGAGTTGATATTTCATCAACGATATGGTTGTCATTTCTTAAACTTGGTAGTATACGATGTACTTAAAACTACTTCTGTTTATTTAGAAAAAGTTAGGAACATTCTGTTATTAATCCATACTTTTGGTATTATGAGGCATCAGTACAAACAACCATGTCGTACTATCCAAAGACCTTGCCTAGCTTTTAGATTTATTGTTCAACATAGGTTGAATTCAACGTATCTAATGATGTGTTCTATGCTAAAAAAATAGAGATCAGCTTACTGATTTTGCAAGTACACACCTTGTATTTGACATAGATTACGACATTAGTGAATATAAGTGGAGAACTATAGAACAGCTTCATAAATTTTTTGAGCTTTTTTTACATCTACAGATAAACTTTCCGTTGTGTATTACCCAACAACAATTTTAGGCTTAGAACAATTAGTTTTAATTTCAGAAGGCCTAGCAAAGTATAGAGACCATGTGGACCATAACAATGCTCTTCTTCATATGATAGCAGACATGAAGAGGAAACTAGCGAAGTATTGGAATCATGTTCTTATGCTTTACTATATAGCTAAGGTTTTCAATCCACGTATTAAGGAGGAAGTTGTAGTTGGGTTATTAGAAACCTATTATGAAAACATGAGATTTCCATTAGATGAACATACATCTATGTTTAAAACTAGCTTTATAAACCTTTTTGCACCTTATGATAATAGAGTTGGTAGGTCTTCAAATACGTCTTCTGTGCCTGCTAATACTTCTTCTTCGAGTAAAATCCGACAGATTTTGGGAAAGAAGAAATAAAAAATGGAGACAGATAGTTTTTCTAGTGAACTGTCTAAGTATTTAGCAAAACCGTTTCACTTTACTGATACAGAATTGGATGATGAGAATTTTGATACTCTGACCTGGTGGAAAGGGCATGAATCTCGGTAACCAATTCTTGCCATCATGGCTCGTGATTTGTTAGCAGTCCATATATTTGCAATTGCTTCGGAGCATGCTTTTAGTGCATGTGGTCGTGTTCTGAGTGACAAAAGTTCAATGCCGAATGAAGATATAATTGATGTGACGGTTTGTGCAAATGATTGGTTCAGTGCTGAAAACCGCTCGTAAGATATAAATGATCTTTCCGAAGACTCTGAAGAAGAAGAGACTCAAGATGATTGATTTTCATTTCTTGCTGTATTATCATTTTCTTTTTTGTCTTAGAGTTCTTTTTTGCCATTGTATGAGGAGTAAGACTGGCCGACTTAAGTCACCCCTCAAAAAATAATTAATAAATTTAAAGGGTCAACTCGGGACCTTCGAGAATTTCGGGATTAAATACTTTTCTTTCCAATACTGTATCTATTTAGCAATAAAAAAGTTAATTTTTTTCTCATTTTAAAAATACTATCTATTATTCATTTAATGAATTTTTTTGAATCTTTGGCCTACATGACACCCAAAGTACGACTAGGACAAACATTAGTGACTAGTATGCTGACTAGGACAATGATAACATGAAAAATGATTTGAATTTGAAATTTGGGGGAAAACTTATTCGGGTGAAAATTAAAATTTGGGTGAAATTTAAATGAGCTTTGATTTTTTGTGGCGGGAGAAAAGCTAAATGGGAGGAAATATTTAACTTTAAATTCACTTTTTGGAGGAAATTTTTAAATGAACCGTGCCATACAGGCACGGGTTATGACTAGTGTATTTACAAAATACTATTTATTTGTAATTTTTTTAATAAAATACTATTTTTTAAAAAAATTATCTATTTTAAAAATATTTTTAAGCTACAATCAATTTAAATTTTTAATTTTTGTATAATACAAATTTGATATACTTCATTTTATAATATGTTTAAATATTTGTTTCTGTTATGAATAGGACCCATTGAGCCTATTGGGTATCCACCCACATGAGTACCCATTATGAATACTATATAAAGGAGGCTAGGGGTTTCCTAGCCTCAACCCTTCTCCAAATCTGTTTCTCGTTCACAACACGTTATCAGCACGATCACGCTCGTTGGAGGAAACGGCGGCTCGCGTGGAAGGAGATCCATCAATCGCTCAGATTCAAGAAGATCGTAATCTTCTCAACGGGGAGCGTAAATGGCATCCTTCACCAACCGTCGACTAGATTCCATTGTCGAATTTAGCGGTAAAAATCAAAACTTTTTAGATCTAAACTTGCTTTTCACGTTAGATCTGCATGTTTTAGGATCAAAAAGTTTAAAAACACGGTAAAAATCACATTTTTTTAGATCCGCATGTCTAAAAACAATAAAAAATCTGTTTTTAGCGATCTAAATTCTCGAAAAATTTGTTTTTTACCCCCCAAACCTTGATCCATACCCCGCACGCCCGAAGGGCTAAACGGCGGCACCCTACGAATGTCGCCGACGGGAACACGCCGCGGCCAGCGGCCGCGGCCACAGGCCGCGGCCTGTGGCCGCGGCCCCGCCGCCACGGCGGCCGCGCCCCGCGGGCCCGCCCTAGGGTTTTTCTGAAACCCTAGCCCTTAACGGGCCAATTTTTCGGGGGAGGCCCAATTAACCCTAATGGGTTGTTTTCATGGCCCAAAAGGCCAGAAAATTAGCCCATTTACATAAATAATTTTTTTCTTTTATTTTTGGCCCTAAAAAGCCCAAAATAATTAAAAGAAAATTTAAAGGGGTTTAAAGCGGTAAACATAACATTAAAATATGGATCAAAGGTAAAAGTTTTTCAAAATAAATCTTTAGCACGTCCCACTATTTAGATTATTTAATTAATCTTTACATGCCTATGATATGATTATCTGCGTGGTTGTATATTTTCCATATATTATCTGCGTGGATGTGCGATTTAGGCTATGTTTTTAGGGATCAGCCAAGTTTCCGACACCTTTAATTTCCTGCAGTTTTTTTTCTTTTTTTGAGAGAAATTTGTAAGTGAGGATATAAATGTAAAAAGAAGACCGGCGGACACCAAAAAGGAGCTGAAGGCGTATGCACAAAGATGAAAGGGGCTTCTCTCTGAAGTTCCCGAGTTGTACTTATTCTTTCATGCAACTTTTTGATATAATTTTCGGACTGTCTTTTTCTTTTCGGTGTCGGCTAGCTGATCCCCATAGTCCTAAGTTATTTTTTCATTGCTTATACATTAAATGCGTGGATGTTAACTATTTTCATGCTATGTTAATGTTACAATGAAACCGTTAAAAAGCATGCTAAAATCCCTTTGATATAGTTTAACGCCTATAGCTTGACAATATATATGCGATAAGATTATTTAAATGCCTGCAGCATATAAATAGCATGTGTATACATCATACTTGTTTCAATTCAGTTTAATTGAACATAATCTTTAGTTCACAAGCTTTACATTATATGTATGATGGGCTCATGATATGACGATATTTATGACAATAAGACAATCATGATTTCAAAAAGTTTAATATCATATCCACTTTGACAAAATGAACCTGAAGTTCAAAATCAAATCAAAAGTCAACACCCTCTCTCCCTAATAAAATAAATATTAACAAATACGATGGTTTATGCGAAAATTATAATTGCTACCTTTATAAAAGATGCACACTTTGCGGTAAACAGATATATAAGATCTATGCTCTATATAATCCAATATGGACACCCGAAGTTTTCCATAATACCGTTAAACTCTTTAAAAGAGTACTCTCCTTTATTTTTACAAGGAAAGATTTTTTTCTAGCCTTGAATATAAGCATACGCCTGAAGTCGTGGCTTAATAAATAAGTGAGAAATATATTACGCACCCACGTATTTGTTCCCCTCTGAGCATGATAAACTATCCACATAAAATTTGACCGACTCAAGTAAATGGCCTGAAGCTATACTCGAGCATTCAAATAGACTTTTTAAAAGTCTCTTATTAATTAGAAAAGTAGAAGTATAAATAATTTGCTCAACCCCCGGCTTATGTCTCCTTAGCAAGACTAATTTTCATTGTCCTTTATAAATAAGGAATATTGAAATCAGGGGAAGTTTCAGGATCAAACATGACCTGAAATAAAAATAAGGAAAACTCAAAACAGGGGAAGTCTTGGATTAAATGGGAAAGGGAAGATACGATATACCTCGACATGGAGTAAGCAATGGCAAGCCAAAATCAGACCGGAAGTTCTGATAAGAGCCATAATGTTTTTGCAAACATGAATGTGCATTAACTTATGACATATAAAAATACATACATACCTAGTCAAAACGACGAAAGTCTAATTGACCTTATGTATATTTAGCTACTCCCCGAGGACAAATAAACTTTGAAATCAAATATAATCTGTTGTCACAACATAAGTCTTAAATGAGCATAATTATTGTTGTATGTTTTCAAGAGCACACATCACACTATGTCACTTGTTGACTTAACAAAATCATCAGTATTATTCTCTTGTAGTTTTAATACATTTCATTTTACTGCGAATGATTTGCTATCTTGAATACCCCTAAAAATAAAATGAGGATGCCATATACTCTCTGAAACTTATACAGTTTCAAAAGGATATTCGTCAAAACGAAATCCCTAATGACTCAAGAAATAAATGAAGCCTGAAGCTTTGTCCCAAAATAATCCGCACAATAGTCAAAGTGAAGAAGTAATCCTTCACAGTTTGAACAAAGTTCAACTATTACCGGACAAAATTAACTTGAGCATTTTAATGGACTTTGCAAAGGTCCCACATAAATTCAAAAAGAGGAATTATTTTGGAACACCAAAAGTGTCCAGAATCGACCAATTTTGGATCGATATCACCTTGGATTAATGATGCAAGACATCATCAACCAGACGAACCCGAAGATTCTTCAAAAAGGGTGAAACTTTCATTGTCCTATTCAAAAGGGAAAAATGATAATGAGATCATCTCCATTCACATGGACATTGACTCTCCCCACTTCCTCAAAGGAATTTAAGATGATATACTATCATCATTAAAGATAATGAAGACCTTTAGGTCTCTTGAGAGTATTTAAGGGATATAAATAGGCTTCGTCCACTCCCTTGATAGGACTGATGATGTACCCTTGGTGTACTCATCAATATATCCTCTAAATAAATGGTCATTATCCAACCACATTCTTTTATAAAATGGTGGTAACTTTGGATAACACTGGGAAATTTAAATGTTTTTGCAACTGGAAAAATATCGAACACCCTGAAGCTTGCGTTCACACCCAAATATGGGTAATATAAATCATTAAAATGATTTAAATGGATTTCTTATCCATTAAAAATCCAGTTGTAGGTGACCACATGGGAACATGCAATTACTTTGCAAACCATCAAAACGCCTCCTTAGAACCTATTTATACGAGTCTGATCACCTCATATAAACAGTTTCTGAGAACCCCTGACGGGGGAAGCATTTAGAGCACATCTTATAGATTGTGCCATGATGAGTAGACACCCCCATATCACCACTATGGACCATCAAAATGCAGAACTATTTATCGGAAGTAAATATCCCAGATAAATAAGAGTCTGAGCACTCTGAACAGTGGAAGCATTTAATTTCACTTCTCCTAAAACGTGCATTGATGACCCTATTTTAAAGATTTGATGAGATCCTGAAGATACCTTACAACTTTAATGTCCCAGCATCAGTTTCAACAGAAATACTACAATCATCCATGAGCCTGAAGCTCAAATGACCATTTAAATCATTAATACCTATGATCTGGTTATCATGAATTGTGATGAGATCCTGAAGATCCACACTTATGAAACTGTTAAAACAGTTATCAGACATAGTTTACTGACAATATAGATATTGTCAAAACTTTCACATCCCTGCTACTAAAAATCCAGCTAGGATCGACATACCAAATATATTGGATGCAATCCACCAGTAGCAGAAGTGGATATCCTCAATGGATGAGAGGACATACCACTAGGCTCCAAAAAGAGAGATCTACTCCTGGAGACCGAAAAAGCAATACCACCACAGGAAAGTGAGCTCAAATCCAGAACCTTATTACAACTTGGTTGCTAAGGACCAATTCTGGATCTGTCCATATTCTTTACCCGTCCCAGAACCTTCACTTCTTTAACGTGTCGTGAAGGAGACACCTCTGGGAGAAATCAAATAATTATAGTACGTACGGGGTGAGTTTTGGACAAGAAAGAACACATTTTGTCGACAAATTCTCTCATATTTCACTTTGCCAGTTAAATATAAAATCGATTCCACAACTCTGCTTTACCTGAAGCAAAGATAGAGATTTGGCTAAATTATAATAATGTGGAATGAGGCAATAATAAGGTGAGCTAGACTCACTTATGAAATATGAGGTGTTGGACCTGAAGTCATGGTATCAAAAATGATATCAAATCCTGTGGGATAACTGAGTATTGAAGGAGAATTAAAATAAAATCGTTAGCTATAAGCATTTTAATTTGCTATAGCTTTAGAGGTATAAATCGCTCAAACCAGGAAGTAATCAAGTAAGATGAGCTGAACTCACTTACAAGATGAATCTGATGCATCGACCGGTTTATGTCAAGGCGTAACCCAACGAATGACAAAAGATGGAATTTTTGGTTGATGTTGCTATTGGATGTGACAACATTACCGATATAAAATTTCTTCAACTGCATATATAAATTTCTTCTTTACTTTCCTTTCTTTTTGGGACACATATTAATAATATGATTAAAGGAAAGACAACCTAGACAAAGATCCTTATAGGACTCATACAAAAAGGTTGTTGTTTGCACCTCTTAAAAACAGTATTGTTCTTAAGAGAGCAGATTAAAAGAATTGAGATTATTTTAATAACTCAAAATATTATCGGATCTCCTGAAGAGAAAATACCGAAATATCTGTTAAAGCCTATCTATCAAATATGCTATGAAAGTCCTAGCTAGGCATAAATTCTAGGCTTACAGAATATAATCATCTTGAAGATGAACCATCATCCTGAAGATGAACTATCATCCTGAAGATGACATTAATCATCCTGAAGATGAACTATCATCCTGAAGATGACATTAATCATCCTGAAGATGAACAATCATCCCGAAGATGAACTATTATCCTGGAAATGAACTATCATCCTGAAGATGACGTTAATTAATCATCCCGAAGATGAAAACTTCATACAATGACGATTGATGAAGAAATATTAATTTCATTCTCCACCAAATACACCTATTTGGTTGTATGGATATACATTAAAAGACTCCTTTCCGTTAGCTGGAAGAGGGGAAGAATATATATGGTCCAGAAGTATCTTAAGTGACTTTGAAACACTCTTTTACCTGGCTAACTGCATGCGTCTCTTTTGAGCGTTAGCAATATAGCTATTAGCCAGGTACAGTGCAGCGGCTCCAACGCGCCACTGGACCAGAGATAGGTAGCTTTTCTGCGCTATCTCCAAGGGTCGAGGAAAAATCCTCTATGTTAAATGTATTTGCATATGCAGGTTACAGATCATCGCGATGAATGGCATAAAAGGGACGTCCACCTCCTGAAGATCTACACAGAATCCTTCCAAGTCTACATCCTTCCACCATCCCGAGAAGCTCATCACCCAAGGAGCAGTTCAAGAACATACAAAGCCAGGTCCTGAAGTACCTCGCAGACAATGACGATTGAGACGTGGAGCTATCTACCAAGTTTGCTAGCGCTCCTTTAGTTTCAGCTAATGCCCTATATGAGTGAAACTTGTATAGATGAGTGATACTTGTACTTTACTTTTGCTTTCAGAATGTTGCAGATGAGATGGATGTATAGACACATAGGAGATAAATGTATAGATATATAGGAGATCTGCAAGCCTGAAGCTTGATCAGATTAGGGGGAGTCAACTGTTAAGTTGTACTCTTTTTCCTTGGCTAGTGGTTTTTCCCACAGGGTTTTCCATAGTCAAGGTTTTAATGAGGCAACCACATTAACTCTGGATCCAGAAGTATCCACCCCTCGACACA
This sequence comes from Scilla litardierei, assembly GCA_030789695.1. NCBI lineage: Eukaryota > Viridiplantae > Streptophyta > Magnoliopsida > Asparagales > Asparagaceae > Scilla > Scilla litardierei. The sequence goes on along the minus strand of CM061139.1, from coordinate 154,101,469 downwards.
TCCCCAAATCAGGGGAAGTTATGAAGTGTTGTACTCTTTTCCCTTCGCTATCGGGTTATTCCCACAGGTTTTTCCATAGCTAAGGGGTTTTCACGAGGCAGTTACCCTTAACTTGGATCCAGAAGTATCCACCCTTTAAGATACTCAGTAGTACAAATGATTCATTAAGTATTCATAAAGTCGAGTATACCACGTTGGTTGGATAAGGGGAAGTGTTATGAATAGGACCCATTGGGCCTATTGGGTATCCACCCACATGAGTACCCATTATGAATACTATATAAATGAGGCTAGGGGTTTCCTAGCCTCAACCCTTCTCCAAATCTGTTTCTCGTTCACAACAGTTTCCTTTTTAAAAGATTTTTTAAGATTTTTTAAGATTTTTAAAAGATTTTAAAATTTTAAATTTTTTTAAAAAATTTTAGCCTGGCGGGCCTCTGGGCCCTGGCCCGACCGGGCGCCGGGCCACGTGCCGGTCTTTCCGATGGGTTTTCCCTTCCCGACCCGGGCTGGGCCGGCCAGTTGACCATCTCGAGGCAAAGCCCACGCGGCCTTTCCTAATTATATTGAAATTTTTTGAATTTTGGAAACTCGTCAAATAATTCACTTGAGTAAGCTTCAGTTTAAAATATGTTGTGGGTTTAAATTGTTAGAATGCATATATTAAAGGGTGACAATAAATAACAGGACATAATGAAATGTTATACTTATCATTTTCATATGTGAATATTATTTGACATGTTCATAAAATGTTGTTATTTCTTTGTATGCAATATTTCTCCCACCATTATTTTGTTGTTAATATTTACTTTCTATGGTTCTGGGTTATGATGTTTCTACAACTGTGATAATGAAATTTGTTTAATAATAAATGGTCGGAGATCATAGTCATTAAGGATTTCATTAATCAGATTAATTCGTTAGGAATTTAAGTAAATATACTTTCTAAACGAATTAGTATTCTTGATTAATCAATCATTCAAGCTAATATATTTTTAGTATGTTTGATTTAAAAGATTTCTAAAACAAGGTGAAGTTGATGTTCATAGTGCTGATGAGGCCGGTCTTCTGAAGGATGTAGAATGTGGCATGCCCAATTGGGTGCCCAATTGGGTGCTTTGGGCATGCCCATTCTCATCCCTGGCTGAGGGACTGGAAGGTGAAGCTATTGATGGTGAAGAAGAAGATATGGACGTGGTTAGAGGCTATGGGAACCAGTGGATCATCTTCTTATGTCTCTGTGGATGAAGTTGTTGCTGGTGATTAGGTGTGAGAGATATGCCAGGCCTAGAGCTGCTGGTTCTTGTCTTCTTCTTTAGTATTTGTTGAGCTGATATGGATGTTCTTGTCTGCTGATTCCACCTGAAGCAGTAGTGTGGAGCCACTTCCAACCAAAGCACTCCGTTGATTCACACAAAAGTAGCATCCTTCACGAACCAAAACCCTGTTTAGGCAACTCACGAGGCAACGACCAGCGGTTTCATCATCGAGCATCACAACAACTTGCCCCCCCAACACCTACTTTAGAGCCTCGTACACGTACAAGATTTTCTGTGCGGGCGTCCGCACAACTTTTGCGCAAGGCGGTTATCCAGATCCCACAACCTTTGCACAAGGCAGTTATCCAGATCGTTCACTGACTTCAACCATTGCAATGCAGGCCCCACTTCTTCCCACGTGCCACGGGCTAGATGAGAAACAAATAAGTGACAGTTGTGCACTTTTCCACTTCCACGGCACTGTTCCGACCGGTTCCGTTTTTGTAGACACCAATCATGTTCATCAATATTAATTTATTTAATTTATTGCTGCAATTTATAGATTTGCATTACTTGTCCCCCAAATTAAACCTAATAAAATTTTGTTCACCCATTAACTAAAAAAGGGTTAGAGATTTTTTGTTACCATATTATTGTAGTACTATTTAATCTAATTAAAATTTTTCACTTACAATAAAATTAGCATTTAATTACTATGATAGGTTATTAGATTTAATTTTAGTTGATATCAAACATTTTTACACCTTGTACCTGAACCACATTATCTCATTAATCAGTGACAATGGCAAGTGTTGAGTCATTGGGCCAGCACTCAAGATGACTCGACCGATGGATGACTAAGGCCCACAGGGCCCACAAGGAAAGCCCGATATCAACTCGGTCAAAGCCCATTGGCCAGTCGACCATTGCATTCCCCTCAATCGAACATGGAATTAAAGACGGGCTCGTAATTCGCGGGAACGCGTACAACATTTACGCCTAGTAAAGGGGGAAGATCGTGGTCACATAATGGGTGACCATTATCTCCACAACGTCATTGAAGGGATCGAGGATGCTTATAAATAGAGAAAGGGTTCAATTTCAAGGTACGAGATTTAAGACAGAACTCTACTTTCTCAGCTGATATTTCTTACATCATCGAGCTTGCGACTTCAGACCTGAGACGAGCCTCCGTGGATCGATCTCAACTGCTCCGAGCTCCCTCACGTCCTTAAGTTCCCATACAAACTTAATCTTCGGAGGGGATTTGGGTCGGGACCCAGATCTGACCCACCTAACGTGTCTCTGTGGTGTAGATTGACGAACCGCCGTCCTCCGCGAAGGTCGTTTCCGAACTTCCCAGCCTCAAACGATCAACGCATCAGATATCCAAGAGGCGATCGAGCATTGCATCATCAACTACATCCATCACTCGACCCAGGTTCTTCCAACCTCGGGTCCCACCTCACCTGATGACGAGGCTCTGACTCAGTACGAAGAACCCACGTCAGCTTGACAACTGTCTCGGTCAATTTTGGCATTAACAGTTTGGTGCCGTCTGTGGGAAATCGTTAACCAGCTCGACATCACAAAGCAATCGAAGAGCTATGCCAGCTGGACCTGTAAGGGACCCTGCGGGCTATACACATACTACGGGGTGAATAGTGTAATGGCAAGCAAAATGCTTAATTAAAATCTACTGAAATTAAAGCACAATAAGCAGCGGAAAATAAATAGAGTGCTCAACAACAACAATAGCAAACACAATGATTTTACCCTGGTTCCCCAAAACTTGGGCACGTCCAGCCACGCCAATATTCACTATATTCTCACACAGAGAAGTGAATACAATCTCATACAAAAATACCTCGCACAGAGGATTTAGGATTCCCACAAAGAGATATCCTTACTCTCACACAGAGAGACCTCACACAGAGGATTTGGATTCTCACACAGATAGATCTCACACAGAGGATTTTGTTCTTTCACACAGAAGGAACCAAACTCTCACACAAAGAGTAACTCCCACAAAGAGAGTTAGAGGTATCACAAAGGTGAAACGAAATAACACTTACTATGCCTTGATATGATCTTACCAATGCGATAAAGAAGGCATGCAAGTGAAACTCAAGTGCTTGAGATTAGCTTTGATTGCACTTGATGATCTTTCTCTCTTCTAGGAATGAATCCTAACACTTCTCACTTGAGTGTATGAAACGAAGAGAAGAAAGATGTTCTCCAAGAAAGGAATGAGAATTAGATCCCTTGGAGAATTTCCTTATGAGCTAGCTTCAATGCATGAAGAGAAATATGCTCATGAGAGGGAAATGGGAGAGATTAGGAGTGGCTATTGATTCTCTAAGATGATTATTAACTAAGAGTTCAAAATGAACTAAGACAACTTCTATATATAGGAAGCCTAAAGGAACCCATAAAACCAGACAAAACCCCAAAGGGAAGAAATCTGCAACGGCTAGATTTTGGCAGTTTACGGCACAGACAGTCGACTGATGAACAAATGACAGTCGACTGTTCAACGGCTAGAAAAATCCCAATGGCTATAATATGAGCCAGGACAGTCGACTGTAGAAGACTACACAGGCGACTATAAAACAGACAGTCGACTGTATATCCTTCATCAGGCGACTGATGCAGGGGATGGAGAAAAACAGAGAGTTGCACTCTTACTCCTAGTATGCATACATGCGACTGATGACCAAAGTACAGTCGACTGTAAAAAAGGCGATTGTTTATCCTTCATCAGTTGACTGCTGCATAGGATGGAAGTAAAACAGAGAGAGATGCAATTTTCGCACTTACGCCTTTCAGATGACTGATGGCCATTTCACAGGCGACTGTAAATATACAGGCGATTGTCTTGCAAATTGAAAGAAGCCCAGAAAATGCAAGAAGTGCACAGTTGACTGTCGACCAATTCACATGCAACTGTAGAAACACAGGCGACTATAAATTGAACATTAGTCGACTGATGTGAAAAGCTCAAGAAGAGTCAATAGAAATGTTGACTTGATCTATGCATCACAGTCGACTGTAGAAACACAGGCGACTATAAATTGAACATCAGTCGACTGATGTGAAAAGCTCAAGAAGAGTCAATAGAAATGTTGACTTGATCTATGCATCACAGTCGATTGTAGAATGCTCGACCGGCGACTGGAATCACCCAGTCAACTGCAAAACCTTCAGCAGGCGACTACATGAGAGTCAGAGACTCCAATTGAGTCTTTGGGCTAGATAAACCTATTGGGTTGGATTCTATAATAATCCTAAGGCCCAGTAAGATGGTTAAATGCAAATGCATGAGAGTACGACCATCTATCAAGGCATTACAATAATCCTAGACTCAAAAAGAGAAATGCAAGTAATATAAATTACATGGATTACATGTTGCATCTCCTAGAGTCTAAGTCTTCAAGCTCACGATACCTTGATGCTCCCCATCATCTCCAAGCTTTGTCACTCCTTGATGAGCTCCCTTCATCAAGCTCCAAGCTTTGACAATGCTTCTCTAGATGTCCATCCATCATCATGCTCCAAGCTTTGGCTTCATTAAATGATCTTCATGACTTCATCCAGGCTTAAGCACACCATCACTCTTGGAGGTATTTAAGATATCCCTTGTAATATCCTCCAAGCATTATGCTTTGTCTCATCAACCTTTAATCATTAAGATAAACTAAGACTAAAACATAAGATTGATTAGCACACTAACATAATGTATTGATCATCATCAAAACAATGTTAGTCTTGAACCCAAGAACTAACAATCTCCCCCCTTTTGATGATGACAATCCATTGTTTCAAAATATAATAAACATTGAAATAAACAATGTGTGCTAACAAACTCCCCCAATCAATATGCAAATGTGCACAAAATATAAACACATAAAGCACCAATCATATTGATAGTTGTTATGCAAAAACATACCAATTGATAATAATGCATAAACAAGCATAAGATATATTTTTACATAACCTATTTCTCTCCCCATTGGTATATCAAAAAGTTGGGTAATAGCTAAATAGGAAAACCAAAGGCAAGAGAAATAACCATCCCATATGCACAAACATAATATGAATGAAATTCGATGTGACATATGAATGGAACAATAATGCTAGCAAGCAAAAATTCCATACTCCGCCGTAATCATACTAAACATGCAAACATGAGAGTAATAGACACACTCACAAAAAGGTGGGTACAAAATGTAAACATACAAGCATGGTACCCAAACAATGAATAACAATGTGAGTGAGCTAGCAAGATGGAAACCAAACAAAAGTGGAGTTTGGTTTCCGTATATAGTCATATGAGAATTTAACATGACGAACATATGATTCTCTATACGAGTTCCTATCAAGCCTATAAACATTCTTAGGAATCCACAAAGAAAGTGTTTTGGGATTCTTAAGAAGAGGTTTGGTTTAAGGCATGAATAAGAGGTGAGGGTGCACGCTTATGAGGTGGAACATAAACATTAGCGTGCCCCATGTGTGAAACATGAGATCTATCATTAGAAGCATTCACACAAGCAATTCTACCATGCATAGGAACATGTGAAGCATGCAAAGGTTTAGCATCAATTTTAGCATACAAGCAAAGTAAGTTATTCCTATAGGTAGATTTATCATGCATATCAACATATGAAGAAGCATTCACACCAATAGGTTTTTGAATAGACTTCTTATGCAATGAGGTGTACATATATCCATGATTCTTCTTTGGCTTAATATTCAAAGTTGATTTTTGGCCAAAAGAAGACTTAGATGTGACTAACCCCTTAGAAGGCTCCCCCACAAAATTTATTTGGGTGCTTCTAGGGGAAGAGCTTGGTTTGTTCACCTTCAAAGTAGAGGATCCCAAAACCTTGTTCTTACTCAAAAGTTGAGAAGACAATAGCTCACATTTCTTCAAAAGAGAAGAGATGTCGTCATCCCTAGCGGATAGCCGTGAGCTAAGCTCAAGACATTGAGATTTGAGAACTGATGTCTCATTTCTCAAAGCGTCAATTTGAGAATCTCTCTCAAGAATGACGGAGTCACAATCCGAAACGTGAGTATGTTTAAGTAAAGTATTCTCTTCACGTAACTCACGAATTCGGGAAAGAAAAACTTCTTTCTCGGTATGCAAAGAAGTGCAATTATGAGAATCATCATGAAAAGCATTTGCACTACACTTATGAGTAATTAAAGAATTTTTATCACTAAAATCATTATGCTCATAAGTAGATTGAGTTTGAGATACCTCATTATTGCTAGACTCAATCTCATCACCTCCGGTGAACTTGGTCTCAAGATATCTCCACATTTCATGTGTTGTCACCATGCATCCAACTTCTTCATTTTCATGGTCCCACGTGGAGATGCACAAAGCTCTTTTAGTGTGGACGTTCATCATGAAGTTTGACTCTGAGACATCCGAAGTCACCGCATCTAGAAGATTGTTCTTCTTGAGGTGCTTGATCATTTTGCTCCTCCATTGAGTATAGTTCTTCGGATCGAACATGTGAGGATGTTGTTAAGACTTAGAAGTCATGCTAGCAAAAGCCACCAAAACAAGGCTCTGATACCAACTGTAAGGGACCCTGCGGGGCTACACACACACACACACACACACTAGATGAGGGGTGAATAGTGCAAGGGCAAGCAAAGTGCTTAATTAAAAGTTACTGAAATTAAAGCACAATAAGCAGCGGAAAATAAACAGAGTGCTCAACAACAACAATCGCAAACACAATGATTTTACCCTGGTTACCCAAAACTTGGGTACGTCCAGCTACACCAATATTCACTATATTCCCACACAGAGAAGTGAATACAATCTCACACAGAGATACCTCACACAGAGTATTTAGGATTCCCAAAAAGAGATATCCTTACTCTCACACAGAGAGACCTCACACAGAGGATTTGGATTCTCACACAGAGAAATCCTTACTCTCACACAGATGATTTTGTTCTTTCACACAGAAATAATCAAACTCACACACACAGAGTAACTCCCACAAAGAGATTTAGGGGCATCACAAAGGTGAAACGAAATAACACTTACTATGCCTTGATATGATCTTACCAATGCGATGAAGAAGGCATGCAAGTGAAACTCAAGTGCTTGAGATTAGCTTTGATTGCACTTGATGATCTTTCTCTCTTCTAGGAATGAATCCTAACACTTCTCACTTGAGTGTATGAAACGAAGAGAAGAAAGATGTTCTCCAATAAAGAAATGAGAATTAGATCCATTGGAGAATTTCCTTATGAGCTAGCTTCAATGCATGAAGAGAAATATGCTCATGAGAGGGAAATGGGAGAGATTAGGAGTGGCTATTGATTCTCTAAGATATTCAATATTAACCAAGAGTTCTAAATGAACTAAGCCAACTCATATATATATGAAGCCCAAAGGAACCCATAAAACCAGCCAAAAACCCAAAGGGAAGAAATCTGCAACGGTTAGATTTTGGTAGTTTACGGCACAAACAGTCGACTGATGAACAAATGACAGTCGACTGTTCAACGGCTAGAAAAAATCCCAACTGCTATAATATGAGCCAGGACAGTCGACTGTAGAAGACTATACATGCGACTGTAAAACAGACAGTCGACTGTATATCCTTCGTCAGGCGACTGCTGCATGGGATGGAGAAAAATAGAGAGTTGCACTCTTACTCCCAGTATGCATACAGGTGACTGATGACCAAAGTACAGTCGACTGTAAAATAGACATGCGACTGTTTATCCTTCATCAGTCGACTGCTGCATATGATGGAAGTAAAACAAAGAGAGATGCAATTTTCGCATTTACGCCTTTCAGACGATTGATGGTCATTTCACAGGCGACTGTAAATATACAGGCGACTGTAAAAACAGCAACAAGCGTCTGTCTTGCAAATTGGAAAGAAGCCAAAAAAAGAAGCGCAAAAAATGCAAGAAGCGCACAGTCGATTGTCGACCAATTCACAGGCGACTATAAAAACACAGGCGACTGTAAATTGAACATCAGTCGACTGATGCGAAAAGCTCAAGAATAGTCAATAGAAATGTTGGCTTGATCTATGCATCACAGTCAGCTGTAGATGGCTCGACAGGCGACTGGAATCACCCAGTCGACTGTAAAACCTTCAGCAGGCGACTGCAGGAGAGTCAGAGACTCCAATTAAGTCTTTGGGCTAGATGAACCTATTGGGTTGGATTCTATGATAATCCTAAGGCTCACTAAGATGGTTAAATGCAAATGCATGAGAGTATGACCATCTATCAAGACATTACAATAATCCTAGATTCAAAAAGAGAAATGCAAGTAATAGAAATTACATGGATTACATATTGCATCTCCTAAAGGCTAAGTCTTCAAGCTCACGATACCTTGATGCTCCCCATCATCTCCAAGCTCTGGCACTCCTTGATGAGCTTCCCTTCATCAAGCTCCAAGCTTTGACAATGCTTCTCTAGATGTCCATCCATCAGCATGCTCCAAGCTTTGGCTTCAATAGACGATCTTCATGACTTCATCCAAGATTAAACACACCATCACTCTTGGAGGTATTTAAGATATCCCTTGTAATATCCTCCAAGCATTATGCTTTGTCTCATCAACCTTTAATCATTAAGATAAACTGAGACTAAAACATAAGATTGATTAGCACACTAACATAATGTATTGATCATTATCAAAACAACGTTAGTCTTGAACCCAAGAACTAATAGGACCCAGCAATATTGGACCGATCGAAGATCTGAAGGAGAAGCAGAAAGCGAACAACGTCCTGGTGGAGGATGCCGTAGACTCCACATCACCATCACAACGACCAGCAGTGGCCACGAAGGGCCTGAGGTGACCCGGAGGGAATTTACCCAGTTCACCGAGCAGGTCGTCAGGAGTCTCGGTGTTTTGGCAACTTTGATACGCCGAAACATGGGGAATCCATCGCTCTTAAATGAGCCAGTGCCGCCTCCAAAACCAACCCTGACATTAACCAGGGGCACGACATTCCTCCGAGATCAGGGGGATCCGAGAGTAGATCAACTAGAAATCAGCCCACACAACACAACCCCCGCGTCTCACCAATACGGCGGAATGGGGGTCGACAATCGGGCCTTCACTCTCCAGGGGGAATGTACCCCCTCCAATTATAGGGAAGTAACCCGCAACATCCTGGATCAGGTAATGTACAGGCCTCCCCTGGGTTATAACCCACTCAACCCTGCAGATGGATTCGAAATGAGAGAGGAGATCACAAACCGATCTTCAGGAGCCAATTACGTGCAAGCTGGAGAGAGAGGATATCTACTCGTCCGATCTGTGATTCAGCAGATCCCGCTGAGGGAGAATATCACTTCTGCTCCTCCTCTTCCTAAGTTCAAACTCCCTGCCCTATCAGCTTATGATGGTAGAGGCGACCCGTGGTCGCACATTCATAAGTATCTAAATGTAGTGCTGCTTCACGGGGCCGATGAGCCATTCCTTTGTAGAGCCTTCCATACTACCCTATTCAAGAGGGCAGAAGGCTGGTACGAAGGGTTACCCCATGGCTGCATCGGGTCATTCGATGCATTGACGAAAATGTTCTGCAAGCCATTCGTCGCCGGTCGACGTCATAAGAAGTAATCCTCCCACCTCTTCTCGCTCAAATAGAATGAGAATGAGTCGATTCGAGCCTTCGTCCAAAGATTCAATGACGAGAGGCTCGATGTAGAAGAGACGTCGGACGTGACTGTCATAGCGGTGCTCACTCAGGCAGTCCAAAATAAACACCTGCGAAGGGCCCTCCACTAGTTCCCCCCTAACACCGTCACAGAAATGCTCAACATAACGGATCGGTTCACTATCTTCGAAGAAGCGGAGAAACCAATCGGAACTAGTGCGAAAGGCACTCCATCCCATCACGGAGACACGAGGCGAGAGAAACCAACGCCGGGAACCTCCATCAGGAGTCTCGAGACAAGAGACCCAGAGAGATGAGCCCTCGAAGTAAGGAGCGCCCTACCTATGTGAAACCAAGTGCTCCTAAGATGGAGGTCCTCGCTTATGCCCCACGAGAAGAGCTGATCCAAGAGACAACAAAGAAGGGCAAATATGAGAAGAGAGACGCCCTCAAATTCTGCAAGTACCATAATGACTATGGGCACGACACCAACGACTGTTGGACTCTCAAAAAAGAGATCGATGCACTGGTCAAGCGAGAACACCCCAAAAACCCGGCTAACGATCAATCTAACAAGTAGGGATCCTCAAAGCAGAAGGGCAAGATGACGGGGTCACCTGTCACCAAGGTGATTGACTAGCAAGCCGTCTGATCTCAGGAGCAAATAAAGAGGCGAGGGGCAAAATCAACACCGACGAAGTTCGAAAACACATGTACGCATTTTGTTTTTATCTTTCTTTTCAATAAAGCATGTCTTTTTTCATCAAATACAGTTTTGCTTTTTTAAGCCTTCACGAATTATACAAAAACTATCCCATCAAAACTCCCCATTAAAAGGATCCGATCCTCGGGAAGCCTGGATAAAGTGAATTCATATTGATGAAATCTGTGCGAGTTACTCCTAAGAGGTCGTCAGCCGTAAGTCTAAGGGGCCACCCCTTCGCTACTGAACGACTCCCTAATGCGTTGTCAACCGTACGTCGAAGGGCCACCCCTTCCCTACTGAATGACTCACCTAAAGGTCCTCAGCCATATGTCGAAGGGCCACCCCCTTTGCTATTGAAAGACTCTCCTAAAGGTCGTCAGTCATAAGTCGAAGGGCCACCCCTTCGCTGCTAAATGACTCTCCTAATGCGTCATTAACCATAAGTCGAAGGGCCACCCCTTCGCTACTAAATGACTTTCCTAAAGGTCGTCAACCGTCAGTCGAATGGCCACCCATTCCCTACTGAACGACTCTCCTAAAGGTCGTCAGCCGTAAGTCGAAGGGGCCACCCCTTTGCTACTAAATGACTCTCCTAATGCGTCGTCAGCCGTAAGTCGAAGGGCCACCCCTTCGCTACTCAATGACTCTCCTAAAGGTCGTCAGCCGTAAGTCAAAGGGGCCACCCCTTCGCTACTGAACGACTCTCATAATGTGTCGTCAGCCGTAAGTCGAAGGGCCACCCCTTCGCTACTGAACAACTCTATTAAAGGTCGTCAGCCATAAGTCGAAGGGCCACCCCTTCGCCACTGAATGACTATCCTACAACGTATCGTCAGCCGTAAGTCGAAGGGACCACCCCTTTGCCACTGAACAACTCTCCCAAAATGTCGTCAGCCGTAAGTTGAAGGGCCACCCCTTCGTCACTGAATGACTCCCGAAATGTCGGTCATGAGTCGAGGAAATCATTCCATAACCACAGAACGTAGTGGTCTACTTCTAACAGGGATCGATGTCATACCCTCGATCATCCTGAAGCAGCGTCTAACCCATCGAGAGGCATCAGGCGTTACGACCACCACGTGACGTAAGCGATAACAAACAAAGAGATGCAACGACAAATAAGGATATACAGACCAATTCTTCTGGCACTCCTATTGCAAAACATTGTTTTCGTTTACATCAACATCACCCCATATACATTCAAAAATTTAAAAAGCAGACATAAAAAGAGCGCGAGATCCTACAACGGCTGGCTAGGCCCTTAGTCTCCATCCAGCACGGCCGTGGACTCTGGGTCCTCCGTAGCATCTGCTTCTGCATCGTCGCCAGCCATGGTGGAAACTTCATCGGTGGGAGCAGCCTCCTTCGTGCCTTGGCTTGACTCGTCAGCACCAAGATCCAGAAAAATCACCGGGATCTGATCGATCTTAGCGAAGAGGTCAGGAAATCGGTTCTTCATTTCCATCCTACATCGCTTATAGCCTTCCGTATATAGCTCGTCAAAGTCAGGGAATGAATCATTGAATTCCTGAACCACCCTCTCCACTACGACCTCGGCACGGGCTCGCTCTTCCAACAGAGCCTTCTCAGCCCGCTCTCTTAGAGCATCTTGCTCTACCTCCCTCTTACGAGCCTCCAAAAGCTCACGATCAAGCCGATCAAGGCGATTCAACCTCGTCTCGGAGAGAAGGCTGAATCTAGTAGGTTCAACTTGAGACTTTTCCACGGCCGACCTAACAGCCTCCAGGATGACCTCATGATTGGCCACCATTGGAGCATGACGACGCAACGCTGCGGTGGCCAGAGAGCCTGTAAACAACACACGATAGTCAACATCCATGCTGACATCACCTACGAGGGAGGCTGGAGCAATAATTACCTGGACGCTGGCATGAATGGCTAATGACGCAAGCCGCTCATAGCCGACCCTCTCCACGACAGCCATGTCCCTTGGAATGGTTGCATTCTCAGTAATACGGGAGGCAGTCTTGCAATCGAGGAGAGTAGAATCTTCTTGCCTCATCAGAAACTCCATTTGAACGAGCTCATCTGCAATGCAGTCGAATGAGGTCTGGGGAGATCGACCCTCCAGCAAAATCGACCTAAATTCATCGGGGATGTCTTCAGACAATTTGATAGGAGGGAACAAACCCTCCCAAGGCCCGGAGTCCTCGTGGAGAAGAAGCTTCGAAGGGATCCGAGTCTTCCCCGAATCTTCCACTTGAGGGGTACTCCACCCCGGCCGGGAGACCGGCTCCGTGGATGCATTCGACCCAGATGGCTTTGAGTCGATGAGAACGAGTTGCTGCCTCCTCTTATCCCCCTCAAACGCATCTACTTCAAATTCGAAGGCGGGCGTTTCCTTCTTCTTGTTCTGAAGGCAGGCCACCTGAGCAACTCTCTCAACAACAATGGGTTGATCCTCTGATGGTTGGGCCATCCATTCCCCCACAGTCGGTACCCGAGGAGACAACATGATCACATCCACCTCTCTGATGGAAGCCTCGACTGTCTCCCTCAGTGCAAGATCCACCTGATGATCCACACTGGTCATGTCTGCAGAAGCAACAAACGAGTTAAGTCGAATAACAAAGGTCAAACAGTTGGCAGGCACGATCGAACCGACCTTTCATCCACACGGTCTGACGCAACACGTCGTCAGACCACATCCACTTGACCGGCCTCATATTCTCTGGCAGACTCGTCAATGTGTCGACAGCTTTTTTCTCCTCGCTAATCAGCGACTTATACTCGATGGGACCCAAGTCAGGGGCATCCCAGTCGGTGTAGAAGCTTGCCTCTTCTTGGAAGACCACAAACACAAACTCGTCTTTCCATTTAGGATTAGAAGAGGTAAGGTCTTCGAACAGCTTCCTTCCTTGACGAGCCATATCGAATACCAGCCCGGGGTCTTGAGGGGAGGGATCGAGGGAAAAATAACTGAACAATCTCAGTAGCGGTTCAATTCCTTTCATTACACACAGAGCTATAAAGCCCCTCAGCATGCTTATGGCATTCGGCATCAAATGGTAGAGGGAAATGTTCAGGGTACACAAGAAGTACCACAAGAAGGGGTGCATAGGAAATCGAAGGACTCGTTCGAAGGCTTTGACGTATACCCCCACTTCCTGGTCGTCGGGACGATGGGCCCTCTCGTCCCTCCCAAGCACGCGGATTTGATAATCAAGACGGACATAACTCCTCTAAGTCATGGGGATCTGGTCAGCCTTGACTTTGGACCTCAGATTCACGAGCAAATCCGGCTCCATAACTCCATCCTTATTTTTCTGCAAAACGGTCACCAATCTCCTTTCAGAGGCAGGTATAGAGGACGAAGCCATTTCTTTCGAGGGAAGGAAAATCTAAATCAAAGAGAATGAAGAAGATACCTTCACACTCTCCGCTGGAACCATCCTGTATAGGCAAAGCAACAACCACATGATGGAACACGCATCGAAGATCCAAAGGCTTTGAGCGTCTTGGATTTCGAACCGGCAAATCATCTAAATCGACGAGGCGGGCGTTTTGGCGCTGGAACTTGAGTACTATTTTTTCGACTTTCGTGCCCCATTAATGCGATGTAATATCGTTTGACTTTAGCAGGCAGACCCTTTGGGGTCGTGCAACGGGGGCCATTGTTGAGTCATTGGGCCGGCACTCGAGATGACTCGACCACAGTGCCCACAAGGAAAGCCCGATATCAACTCAGTCAAAGCCCATTGGCCAGTTGATCGTTGCATTCCCCTCACTCGAATGTGGGATTAAAGACAGGCTCGTAATTCGCAGGAACATATACAACATTTACTCCTATTAAAGGGGAAGATCATGGCCCCATAATGGGTAGCCGTTATCTCCCCAACGTCACTGAAGGGACCGAGGATGCTTATAAATACAGAAAGGTTCCAATACCAAGGAACAAGATTGTAACAACATGTATTTGTAGGCGTGTTTGGGTTCGTGCGTGCCTGTATTTTACTTCAGTCGTCCGAGTGTTATTTTTCATCCGTACGTTCTTTTCTTCTACGCATTGATGCGAGCGTGTCTATGTTGTTAGAATTTTTACCATATCTTAACTAATTACTCTTAACCCAACTGTACCCACCTACACTAATCAAACCCCTAATCCTGCCCATTAATCCCACCGAAATTTTTCGGTAAGATCCAACATACAACATCACTCTTCCCCATACAGCCAACTCACTCTCATCAACACTCACCCTCGTTAACATGTAACCCCCATTTTCATTGTTTTAAAGGAAACAATAGCAGCTTCACCATCTTCCTCCTCCCTCTCTGCAATTCCTCAACCAAAATCCAACACCAATCCCCAGCAACAATTCAGCCACCCTCAAATAAACACCCCAATTCAACCCCAAATCAAAATCCAAATTAGAAATTGTGACGATCTGAAATCAAATCAAATCTGAAATTGAAAAGGGGGGGATCAGATCTGAATTGGGTCTGAAGCATCATCAATTTTAACCATGTTCTTCTTCCTCCTCCTCATATCTCCCTCAGCCCTCACCCCTTGAGATCTGCCCACACAGCAGCCCCTGCTCCCCCATGCCCACTGCCGCCACCTGCTGTGCAACCCCGCGTGTGCAACAGCCATTCGCAGCCCCCGCGTACCCTGTGCTCTGCCGCGCGCGCTGCCCAGCCGCCGGAGCCGCCCGCACGCGCCACCAGCAGCCCCGCCTGCTGCTCCGCCCCTTGACCGTGCGTAGCCGCCTGTGCCCTGCCTTGCTGCGTCGCCTGATCCTCCCAAGCCGCCACGAGCTGCTCCTCCATCCCCTCCTCTGCTGAGCCCCCTGAGCTCCTTCTCCCTTCCATGCAAAAGAAAAGAAGAAATGGAAGAAAGAAAAGAAAGAAGAAGAGAAGAGAAGAGAAGAGAAAGAAGAGGAAGAAGGCATGTATAAGAAAGGGGGGATTATTGGGTTATTGGGTTTATTGAGTTAGTAAGTTATGGGTAATTGGGTTATTGTAGTTCGGGCTTATTGGGTTATGGGTTATTACGTTAGTTTAAGTTATTAAGTTATTTTTAAGTTAGTAATTTGTGTAAGTTATTTTAAGTTTTTTGAATTGTTTGAGTTATATTAAGTTATTAAGTTATTTTAAGTGGTTAAGTTATTAAGTTTAAAGTTATTAAAATTATATTAAGTTATTTTAAGTCTTAAAGATATTAAAGTTATTAGGTTATAAGTTATTAAGATTATTTAAGTTATAAAGTTAATTAAGTTAATTGAGTTATAAAATGTTAATAATATTTTTAAGTATAAGTTTATATTATTGCTTAATTATATACACGATTAATAAGTTAGTTATATAATATAGTAAGTTGTTTAATTTCATATTCTAACAGTATTATAATAGGAACTTTAATGTTATTGACGTATTAACCATTTGATCATGTTGAACGAAATAGAAAATCAACCTCACCATAATATCACATTTGAAATGAACACAACGACACCAAAATCACCAAACAGGCAAGTGTGCACTTTCTACATGTTCTTTTTAAATACCATCATTTAAATGTGACGCTAAACTTCATAAGTTTACTTTTGTGGATTGCAAGATAAAAACCCCGCATGCGTGTGTGTGGACATTTATTAAGTCGAAAGATAATGTGTTGTAACGACATGAAATGCAAAACACTGTTGAACGTATATGAATTGCTTGAATTACTTGAAAATCATAGATATTGCATAACAAGATTTGGCTATCTTGTGAGTCGGTTTGGCTAGTCTGGCTCGTGTTCCAGTATTATAAGACATGCGAGCCGGTTTGGCTGATTCTGGCTCGTGGTCCAGAAAAGTACATGTGGGTGGGGTTGGGCTCGCGGGCACTAGTCAGTAGTAAACGAGTCACCTTCGAGGGCACGAGAAGGTAGATTCACTTACTAGTCGCCTAACGACGTGAACCTTAGTCACTAAATTGAACACACTCATGAACGTCTTCAAAATGCTATATTGAACATGTATAATGTATAGAACTGATACTGCTTCTATTTAAAATAGGACTGTCACGCTAATATAGAAATTTGTTCTTACTGCTTAGAAATAGAACTGCCATGCTAATGTAATCTCTGTTTGAACTGCTTAGAAATTGTAATTGTTCGTTTATTCATAAATGCTTAACTGCCATGTAAGCTATTTCGAAAACCTTGCCAAGGGTCCTAATCATATTATTGCTTGCCAAGGACCTTGCTGACATACATTTCTATATTGTATGGAATGTATGTCAGGACACGAGACAAGTTACATTGAGGATGAGCTGATTGAGGGAACTGACCCACTAGATCAGGAGTACACTGATCCAGAAGTTCTCCCCACTGAGAACTAGTTATCGAGCACTATCTGCTGTTTCTCAGAATTTCGTTTCTTGCACTTTTGTAGGGTGTGTACCCTCTGTATAGAACTCTGTTGTTATTGGCCATGCTTGGGGCCTTATTACTTTGTGTACTCTTGTCTGGATGTTGGCTTTGAATTCATAGTTATTTCTGTTGTTTCTGAAATGCATGCAAATTCCTGCGAATGGTTTATTCACAGACGCTTATTTGGTTTGAGCTTCCCCGCTTCAACCCATGCGGACCCGCTCGCGTCCTCGCTCCCAAGTATAAAGGGAAGCGGAGCGTGACAGGTTTTTGTGGTGGTCCATGCAGGTCTTGCATTAAGCAAAACTTCAGGACAATAGAAATACTATCATTTAGCCAAAACGTCTAGATTTATCTTGTACATAAAATTTAACCGAGTTTCTTGTCTCAGCATGGCAGGAGGACACAACACCAGGAATGGGAATGGGAATAGGAATGCAACTGCATCTAACGGAGGTGCCAACGTGAATGAACTCCTCGGAGTCATGAGGGGGATGTTGGAGGTCCAACAATAGCTGATCTAGCAGGGACAACAACCTGCTCAGATTACACCATCACCACCTTGAGCTAAATCAGGAGTTAGGCAGTTCTATGAGCTACAACCTAAGAGCTTCTCTGGAAAAGAATGACATTTGGATGCTGAAGAATGGGCCCAAGGGACCGAGGGTAAGCTGAATGCTACTAGTATCCCTCAGGTAGGATGGGTCGATGTCGCGAAGCTCCAACTGACTGACAATACTAGGAGCTGGTGGCAACTGGAAGAAAGGCGTTTGGTCAGACCCATCTCTTGGGGGCATGTTTCGGGAAAGGTTCGATGCCAAGTATTTTCCCAAAACAGCCAAAAGAGAACTTCAACAGTGCTTCGCCAATCTGGTCCAAGGGGATAGGACTGTTGATGAGTATGAGTCAGAGTTTGTGATGCTCAGTCGCTTTGCACCCATATGGTCGAGGACCCAAAAGACTGTTCATTTCAGTTTCGCCAATGCCCGATTCCTAAAATTCAAGCCTCTATGACCTCGGTGAAACTAATGACCCTACAGGACGTTTTGGATCCTGCACGGAGCCATGTACTTGTGGTAAGACTTCCATTAGGACCTCAAGCTGGAGGAAACAAGCGTCCCATGGAGCCACTTAGGCTTGTGCCAAGAGGAAATTTTCGGCCTCCCCAGAACATGCAGTTCAAGAGGCCAGCTGCTCATGCCGATCGAGCTCAGCTGACATGTTTCCTTTGTGTCAAGACCGGACATCAGAAGAAGGATTGTAGGAGGATGATGAACCAATGTCTGATCTGTGGAGCACCTGATCATACTGCAAGAGACTGTCGCCACGGCAAGGATCGTTAAGCACCTGCTAGAGTACCTGGACCTGTTCAGCGAGGAGTGCTTGGACCTATTCAACGAGGTGCCACTGGACCCGCTCAGCGTGGACCGCCTCTAGTTCCACAGAACCGAGCCTATTAGCAGGCCAATCAACCGAAGCACCAGGCATCCATTATGACAGCTGCAGAAGCTGAGGCTAAGGATGCAGTGATTACAGGTAACATTTAGATCTAGTATTTCATATTACTTTTATATTCATGCTTATTAGTTAGGGATTTAGTTATTATCATCTTAGGTGTCATCTCAGTGGCTTCTCATCCAGCTATGACCTTTTTGATTCCGGAGCTTCATTGTCTATCTTATCCCGGAGATTCGTGGTCAAACACATGATTCCCACATACTCACTTTCCAAAAGTTGGCATATCACTATCGGGAGTGGCGTGGTGAGTGTTTCCTTGGGATGCAAATCATGTCCTTTGGTGATTTGCAGACATGAGCTCTATGCAGATTTCATGGTCATGGACACGCCCAACTTTGATGCTATTCTCGGCATGGATTGGTTAGGAACAGTATATGCTATTATCGACTGTCACAAGAAGAAAGTAGTATTTGAGATCTCCGACCATCCAGTGTTCGAATTCATCAGTGGAAGTCGTTCGCTCAGGCCTATCAAATTTCAGGCCCAGCCAAACGAAGTGATCGTCACATCTATGCAATTTGAACCCGAGAAGCATGCAGTGGTTAGAGATTTCGAAGATGTGTTTTCGGAGGATATTTCTGGATTACTGCCTGACCGAGCTCTGGAATTCAGCATCGATCTTATGCCGAATACTCCACCGATCTCGAAGGCACCTTACCGTATGGCTCCTGCAAAACTTGAAGAGCTACGGAAGCAATTAAACGACATGCTGCAGAAAGGATTCATCAATCCCAGCATATCTCCCTGGGGTGCACATGTTCTGTTTGTCAAGAAGAAGGACCGATCGAGAATGATGTGCGTGGACTATCGGGAGCTGAACAAAGTCACTGTGAAAAATAAGTACCCGTTACCTCGCATTGATGACATCTTCGATCAACTCGATGGATCACGAGTTTTCTTGAAGTTGGATCTCATGAGTGGTTACCATCAAGTGAAGGTCAAGAATGAAGACATCTACAAGACGGATTTCTGGACCAAGTATGGACTCTACGAGTTCGTTGTCATGCCATTCTGTGTGACCAACACCCCTTCAGTATTCATGAATCTCATATTCTACGAGTTTCTAGATAATTCGCGGTGATATTCATTGACAATATATTGGTCTATTCGAAGAGCGAGGAGGAGCACGCCGAGCACCTGCAGATTATTTTGGAGACGCTTCGCCGTCATCAATTGTATGTCAAGTACAGCAAGTACGAATTCTGGCTGGACCAAATTGCATTTCTTGTGCATGTAGTATCGGGTGACAGTATCTCTGTTGACCCCGAGAAGGTTGCATCAGTCAGTAATTGGCATACCCATCGGTTGGCATCAGACATCAGGAGTTTCCTAGGATTGGCAGGTTACTACCCTCGACTTCTCGAGGATAGACGAGCCCATGACTCGATTGACGAGGAAGGATGTCAAGTTTATATGGTCAGACTCTTGTGAGCAGGTATTTGGGATATTGAATGCAAGGCTGACGTCTGCACCAGTCCTGACTATACCAGATAGGAATGGAGGATTTGAGATATTTTATGATGCATCGGGCAAAGGCCTTGGATGTGTCCTGCACCATCATGGTCATGTGGTTGCATATGCTGCTCGACAGTTGAAGATTCACGAGAAGAATTATCCGACTCACGACTTGAAGCTAGCGGCTGTCATGTTTGCCCTGAAGATTTGGTGACATTTCTTACTGAGTGAGAAAGTGAAAATATTCACTGATCACAAAATTTTGAAATACATTTTCACCCAGTAGGAGTTGAATATGAGGCAGCGCAGATGGTTAGAGCTGATGATCGATTACGACATCGACCTCCAGTATCATCCAGGAAAGGTTAATGTCGTACCCGATGTTTTGAGTAGACTTCCAGTAGTCATGACTCTTAAGTTCACAATATAGATGATTTCTAACATCGGGTAAGCGATGAAAGCTATGGATTCAAGAAATAAACTCAAAAGATAGCAACACACACAATAGCAATAACGAAGGAGAAGTTTCTATTAAGAAAATCTAATCTATTACAATAAGAAGCTAAATAAAACAACTAAGATTGCAGAATAAATGAGTTAGAAAATCCTCACAAAACTCCAAAACCCCCAAATGGCCCAAAATGAAGATGTGTTTGCTTAAGGAAGAAGAAGAGCTTTTATACATTCTCAAAAAGACCAAAAAAATCCCCCAACTACTCCCTGGTGGCGCCTAGATTCGTGTGGAAACCCCATTCGACGCGACGGCATCGAAAATGACGCGGTCGCGTCGTCCCAGTGCATAAGTTAGGGGCGCGGAGGCTACAGCGACGCGGTCGCATCACTTGGGATGCGGTCGCGTCGAATCTGACTTCGACGTCTGCGCCAGCATTTAAACGATCGCATGGAGCGACCGTTTGGTCTTTGGTTCTTTCGGATTACGTGGCCGCGTCGTCTGTTGTCATGCAGGTTGCGTTGATTGCATATTTTCAAATCAACTCCTCAGCAACATGGCCATTTGGAGATCCTTTATGCGGCCGCGTAGAAATGGGTTCTGGAGCTTAATGACATGGTTGTTTGGTGCATGTCTGCGCAGCCGCGTTGAATTGTGTCCTGCTCAGTTGTCTGTGATCACGCAGTTGCGTTGAATTCGACGTGATCGTGTGTATTACAGCTCTCTCTTTTCTCCCCAAATTGCACATGTGGAGCCCCCGGCTCCGCTCCTTTCACCCTTTTGCGCCATATTTACGCCATATGGTCCCTAATTGCGCCATATTTGCGCCATATTAGGAAAAACCATATGGCGCCATATGGTCCCTGTAATGGTCCGTATTTTTCAACACAACTATTTACGTGTTTAACCTATTTTTAATCTTTTAAACTATTTTATAATGGTTCGTCATGAGTTTTAGGATTTCAAAAATTTCTTATAAAAATATTTTGAAGTATTAAACTACTTATGAAGTATTTTAGTAAGTTCAGGTTCCATCAAATACCTTTCAATAATCTGGTAAACATTCATTTTCACTTATTGTTGTTTTGGCTTAATGAATTTATTTTCTATACAAACATCGTCAAAACGTTTCCAAACTTTTACAGTATCCGTCTATGATCAATTAGGGCTTTTCACATTAATTTCGCAATTTTCTGAAGTCAAACCAATAGAGAACCTGCAAACCTGCTTTCTAAACGTTTTGGGCTAAAACTCGTATCTCCGTAGCTCAAACCCCAAAATGGATCTCGTATTCGCGATTCTCGTGACGATACGAACCCGTGGGTGTGTTTTCGTAATTTTTCAGACACGTTTACTAGTAGGGACAAAATCATAATTTTGCTACAAATTATACTATACCGTCACTAATTACCTTAGCTAAATTACTAATTACCTAACCTGATTAACTATTACATTACTCTTACCATGTCTAAAACGTGGAGGGGACATGTTTAGACATTGTCAAAACGTAGTCTAAAGTTTTACCTAATCACCTAACCTATTTAATACTTTGATTAAGTATTAATGTGGTTTAGTATTTAATTAGTTTAATTAAACCTATAAATACCCCTCATTAATCTCTCTTCCTCACAGCTAAAAACCCAAAACGGCAGACTAACACACACCCTCCCTCACCCTCTCTCGTTCTCACCCACGAAACTCCCCGTCACCTTCGACTCAAACCCCAGGCCCTCTCAATCTCTCTCACTCTCGTCGAACCCATCCCCAGCCCGCGCTTACAACCCAGGCTCCCGCTCTCAATCCCGTGATAAGTGGACACTATTTGGGTATTTTTGTACTTCTCTGCATCGTGGCTATTTTGGTTTCACTGGTAACCTGCAGGACCTGCGCAAATATCAAATAAGTAACGGGCCCCGGGAGCGGGTCGTTACAGTTTTGGTGGCCCATACAGGTCCGCGCTAACTACCTCATGAACAATATAGTAAGATCAGGGTGTACAATATGGAATACACAAATTGAACTCTCGAGTACAGAACGCCTCGAGTTTTCACCTGTACGTGACGTACAGATGAAATGTCCTTATTACCCATCTTCTTTGGCTATCATTCACTTCTTTGAACCCTTGAACTCTTGTTCCATCCTCTGAGTGTATCCTTATACACTCTTCTACTAGAGTGACTTTCCATATGTGGAAACCATTCAATCATTTCATCATCATCTTCTCCTTTGAACTCTTAACCCTTGTCTAGAAACTCGTGTTCCATTCTTTGGAGTTACTTTTGCTAATAATCTCCTTCGTTGATAATCCAAGTTATCTTCGATACGAATGAAACCATATAGTTGATAAAGACTTAATAAAAAGTCATTAACAAAACCTAAAATTTTGAATTTTTAGGATTCAACTAGTTAATAGGATTAATTAGTTAATAAAAATCCTTTTGTTAATGGCACACATATAAATGATAAGCTTCCTTCAATGGACCATGATCCGGTCAATGTGTGCCTCTCTCAAAACAATGTGAGCTTTACTCCCAAGCGCAGGAGATCGTGCAAGTAGTACCTGGAGAGTCCAGAGTCGAATCCTCGGGACAAGTCGATCTGAGATAACACAAATTCAACTAATCAAATATAATATACGGTTAAGAAAACAACCACCTTTATGAAGGTGAAGAATAGTGTAAAGATTGGTAGCAAAGAAAGTGGTTCCTAAAAGTATTACGGTATCACGAAAGTTTGGTATTCAATGAGACAAATATGCTACGGTTGTGGGTTCATTAGGAGTTTATAGTCGCCGAAATTTCACGTCTTTTAATGTAACACAACGCTTCACCCGGTCAAGGCGTGAAGGCGTCGGAAGATGAATCGATGAAAACTAGTCAAAATAGCCTTAAACGTATTACTAGCAATGTTGATCTCATTAGGCAATAATTGCAGCGATAAGTTCAGATTAGAGAACATGAATTAGCTAGCCTTATCAGGGCCTAGCCATAAGGCACAACAAAGATATCGACAATAAGCAAATACCCAACAAATACGATGTAGAAATCAACATAACTAGCAATTTTGACATGATAATAGGGCTAAAGACATGAAATTTAGCGACTACATACTCCTAACTACATCACAACCATAGCACAAGGAGATTAGCCACGCATGGTGCAATAAAAATCAGATTGCATAGCAAAATACATCGTTTTAGTAGCAAAATACAATGAAATACACCAAATACGTGGTATAAGTTCAAGAATTTATCACCAAATCTCCACTTTAGAACCCAAAACTCTCTGAGAATATGAAGAACAGCCTCTGGAAATTTTCATAAATTTCTCCTGGAGAAATACGCACAATAGCCGCTCCAAAAGTCCCAAAATACGCCAGAATACGTCCCAAAACCCTAGAAATACGCTTATATAATAGCATTGCGGGTTTGGGGCGCTTAGCGGGTCGCAACCCGCATCCAAATGCTTAAAACCCAAACTCAATCAGCCGCCATCGATCTCGGCCGTTGATTACATGCGGGATCAGCTCTCAGATCGCCGCGTGGCCTTTACAATTCGTGCGCGCCCGAATTCACTTCGCGTATTCGAGTTCGAATCGGAGATGACCGAAGCCGTCAGATTGAAATCGTGCGCTCGAAAACATGCCACGTCGCCGCTTCTTTCGCTTCGGGCGGGGAGAATACGATCCGTTGGATCGAAATCCAACGCTCCAGGAACATCCACGTCGCCCGCAAATTCCTTCGCTCCGCTTCGTTCGTAGCCTCGACACAGGCCGTTGGATCGGGATCGGACGGTTGAAAACGAGATGCGTCGCCCAAGCGCTAAGGATCGTCGGATGAGGCGGGAGAACGACGGATTCGCGCCGCGTCATGCGCCAAAAATCGTGCGCCGACCGTATTAAAGTATTTAAGCGTATTTTCCTTCGTATTTCTCCAATTAAATGGTATTCTGCATTCAAAAATACACAGTAATTAGCACAGATCTCAGAAAAATACAAATAAATAGTCTTTGGAATCGTGAGATCGAGACCTTACCATGAAAAATATAAAAATGTAGAAATACTCAATAGAATTCATGTTTTGTGCACAAATCAAGTAATTTCTCTAATAAATGATGATATTAAAAATAAGAATGTATTAGAGACCAATTAAGCATCATATGAACACAAAATAGGACTAAATGAGGGGTTAAATATGCAATATGCAACCAAATTCACACCCCCAACTAGCGTTTTGCTAGTCTCTTGCAAAAAGAACGAAATACGATATCAAATATACACCTAGATCACTGTATCAGATCTCAATTTACTCACCACCATACTACAAAGACAAAAGAATATGACCACACACTAATGCCAAGATTTCATGCTCATTATATAATTGTACTCATGGGTTTAACGATGAAAAGCAAGTATCTCAAATGGTTATAAAATAGACTTAAATTCACTATCCATTACTTCATAGCTCATAGTATATAAAATCAATGGCTCACACCGTTCAATCAAATATTCTAACTTGGAGTGTAGATGCATCATACAAAGCAAGCATCAAAAAAATAGAATGGTATCAAGACATACACACGTCAATTTTCATTCATAGGAAATCACACCATATCTTGTGTTTTCTTGAAGCTTTGGAAGTTTTCTTGCCTCGCTAATTATGCACACTTATCCTCTATTATCTTTCTCCCTTTTTTAATAGTTCCGCGTAACGCGCATCAAGCAACATTTGCAGAAAAAATGTATACCTTGGATCGCTCCATCAAATGACTGAGGTTCCAGTCAATGGCTCCCAAATCAGACGATAATAGGGCATTAGGCCAAGAAGGACCCCTCGGACTTTACTACTCGAGCCAACCAAGTTATTTCTTTAATGACACATTTATTCGTTCATTCATTTTTCTTCATTCATCTTATTTTATTATTTCTTTTGTGCGTGCATAAATAACTTAGCGAGATAGCTTCCTTTTCTTTATTCTTTCACGAGAATGGGTTATCCTAATCATTTCAAAAGACAGTGTAGACTTTTTCTACCCAAAGTCATACAAAGTATGCAAATAGCAATGAATATGAGATAAAAAGCAATGCTCCAGTCATTTTGTGATGGTGTGTTCCATTGAAAGCATACGACTTGCTAATTCATAACTTCAAGAGCCATTAAATCATCAAGCAGTCCTACCATTGAGATATATCAACAGAGATTTACCATGAGTACTAGCATTCATGTCGAATGAGAATGAAATATGTAACAATAGCGGTGTAGGAAAATAAATCATATGTGAACAGTGGTGAATAGACTTCGAGAATTGTCATCACATGAGGTTCATTTCTAGGTGTAATAAGCGTTGGTGATAATTCTTGACTCAACCCCTTTTTTTTTATAAAAAGAAAAAAAAATTTTGCAAATGGGAACTACTTAAAAATAAAAAAAAGTTTTTTTAAACAAAAATCCTAAAAGTTTATACCCTCCCCCCAACTTAAAATAAGCATTGTCCTCAATGTTAAGGAGATGGAATCATGGAAAGAACACACCTGATTAGTTACCACCCGAAGGTGGATCTGTGAGGTCAATGGTGGTATCCTCTCTGGCCCAAAGCTCTTGAAAATGTTTCAGACGTTGTCCATTGA
This sequence comes from Scilla litardierei, assembly GCA_030789695.1. NCBI lineage: Eukaryota > Viridiplantae > Streptophyta > Magnoliopsida > Asparagales > Asparagaceae > Scilla > Scilla litardierei. Next base: position 154,075,416 of record CM061139.1, on the reverse strand, counting down.
CTTTGAATTCATGGCCATCCTTCTCATTCACTAAGACCACCGCTCCATGTGAAAAGACTTCTTTGACAAAGTATGGTCCCGTCCATTTTGAGCGCAGCTTTCCTGGAAATATATGGAGTCTTGAATTGTACAACAGAACCTTGTCTCCAACTTTAAATTCCTTTTGCAGGATCATCTTGTCATGCACAGCTTTCATCCTTTCCTTTGCTAGTTTCGCATTTTCATATGCCTATCGTCGTATTTCATCAAGCTCCATGATCTGCAATTTACGAGAAACATTTGATGAGTCATCAAGCAAATTAAGAGTTCTACTTGACCAAAAAGATTTATGTTCTAATTCAACAGGAAGATGTCAATTTTTTCCATAGACCAAACGGAAAGGTGACATCCCTAAGATAGTCTTGTATGATGTCCTGTAGGCCCATAGAGCTTCAGGTAAGCGAAGACTCCAATCTTTGCATGTTGGGTTCACTGTTTTCTGAAGTATATTCTTTATCTCCTTGTTCGCCAACTCCGCGTGTCCATTTGTCTGGGGGTGGTAAGGTGTTGAAACTTTATGCGTCACCCCAAATTTCTTCATTAGATTTGCAAAGAGCCTGTTGCAGAAGTGGGAACCTCCATCACTGATAATGGCCTTTGGCACTCCAAAGCGCGAAAAGATGTTCTCTTTCAAAAATTTCAGCACAATGGAAGCGTCATTGGACCTGCAAGGAATAGCTTCCACCCATTTAGGAACATAATCGATGGCAACCAATACAAATATATACCCAAAAGATGGTGGAAAAGGCCCCATGAAATCAATACCCAAACAATCAAATAATTCTATTTCTAACATGGGATTCAATGGCATCATGTTTCTTTTTGTAATTCCCCCCAACTGTTGACAATGCACACATGATTTACAGTAAGCATATGCGTCTTTAAACATACTAGGCCAATAAAAACCAATCTGTAAAATCTTGGCAACAGTTTTATGACCTGAAAAATGCCCCCCACATACCCCATCATGGCAAAAATGTAAAACACTATCAAACTCATGGTCGGGTACACATCTCCTTACAATTTGGTCTCCGCAGTATTTAAAAAGACAAGGATCATCAAAATAGAATGATTTTACCTCATGCTTGAAGCGTTTGAAATCTAAAGAAGACCAATGTGGAGGGGTTCTACCCGTCACCAAATAATTAGCTATATCTGCATACCATGGTAGAGTAGAAATGGCGAAAAGCTGCTCATCTGGGAAGGAATGTCGCAATGGAATATTATGCGACTCTGTCCCCACCGTCAATCTAGAAATGTGATCTGCGACATTGTTCTCAACTCCTTTCTTATCCTTGATCTGAATATTGAACTCCTGCAAAGGAAGAATCCATAGTATAAGTCTAGGTTTCGCATCCTTTTTAGATAAAAGATATTTTAGTGCAGAATGATCTGTAAAGATGAGAATAGGTGATCCCAATATGTAGCTTCTGAATTTCTCCAATGCAAACACCACCGCCATCAAATCTTTCTCCGTAGTAGTATAGTTCCTTTGTGCTTCATTCAACGTTTTACTGGCATAGTAGATCACACAAGGAACTTTCTCTTTCTTTTGCCCAAGCACTGCCCCCATTGCGTAGTCACTTGCATCACACATGATTTCAAATGGCATACTCCAGTCTGGAACCTGCAAAATAGGGGAGGAAACAAGTGAGTTCTTTAATTTATCAAATGAAACCTGACACTCTTGTGTCCATATGAAATCAGCATTTATAGTTAATAAGTGGCAGAGGGGGCGGGAGATGGCGCTGAAATCCTTTATAAATCTTCGATAGAATCATGCATGGCTTAGAAAGGATCGAATGTCCTTGACGCATTTTGGTGTAGGCAACTTCTCAATCACCTCAACTTTTGCTCTGTCTACCTGAATACCTGCTTTGGAGACTAGGTGTCCAAGAACCAAACCTTCAGTTGTCATGAAATGACACTTTTCCCAGTTTAACAGCAGGTTCTTTTCCTGGCACCTGTGCAAGACAAGAGCTAAGTTAGATAAAAAATTTTCAAATGAAGTGCCATAAACAGAGAAATCATCCATAAACACTTCCATAATCCTCTCAACCATATCGCTAAAGATACTCAACATGCAACGCTGAAAAATAGCAGGCACATTGCATAATCCAAAAGGCATTCTCCTAAAAGCGAAAGTTCCAAAGGGGCAAGTGAAGGTAGTCTTCTCTTGATCCTCTGGAGCAATCTCTATCTGATAATAGCCAGAATAACCATCTAGAAAGCAATAGAATTCATTACCTGCTACTCTTTCCGAAATTTGATCAATAAAAGGTAGCGGAAAGTGATCTTTTCGTGTTTTAGCATTCAACTTCCTGTAATCAACACACATCCTCCAACCTGTAGTGGTTCGCATATGTATAAGCTTATTGTTTTCATTTCTTACCACGATCAAGCCTGATTTCTTTGGAACCACCTGTATGGGGCTAACCCATCTGCTATCTGAAATAGGATATATTATACCTGCAGCAAGTAACTTAAGAACCTCTCCCTTAACAACCTCTTTTAATGTAGGATTTAAACGACGTTGCATCTCACATGTAGGTTTCGCATCATCCTCAAGATAAATATGATGAGTGCAAATTAAGGGATTTATACCTGTAATGTCCGCAATAGACCATCCAATGGCCCCTTTGTACTCCCTAAGCACATCAAGCGAAGCACATTCTTGTTCAAGCGTGAGTTTAAAGGATATTACCACAGGGAAGGTTTCCTCTTTTCCAAGGAAAGCGTATTTCAAATAGTCTGGCAGAGGCTTCAATTCCAGCTTTGGATGCTCAATCTCTGAAGGTTGTTGTGGTGGCAATTCCACTGGCAATGTCTCGAAATTTGGCACCCATGCATCCCTTGATCTTTCATTTTTGCCCTGCACAAAATAAGATTCATCAATATCGTCGAAATTATAATCAATAAAATTGGACGAACATTCATACTTAGCATCAAAATAGTCTTCGATTAAGCTCTCAATAAAGCATACCTCTTTCACGTCATCAACATTCGCAGGTAACTTATATGATTTAAAAATGTTCAGCTCAAGTTTCATGTTACCAAAGCTTATCTTCAATTGTCCATCCCTACAATTTATCATAGCATTGCAAGTCGCTAGGAATGGACGTCCTAATATAATCAGAGTGCAATTACCTGAGTGTGGCCCATGAATATCAAGGACGATAAAGTCCACGGGATAATAGAATTTGTCCACCTGGACCAACACATCTCCCACGCATTCTCGTGGGATTTTTACCGACCTGTCTGCTAACTGTAAAACCACAGGTGTCATCTTCAGCTCCCCCAATCCTAACTGCACATAAACAGAGTAAGGCAAAATGTTAACACTAGATCCCAAATCAAGTAAGCATCTCCAAATTTCTTGGTTCCTATAATGCATGGGATAGTAGGAGAACCTGGATCCTTATATTTGGGAGGAGTGTCATGTTGTACCATTGCACTTACCTGTTGTGTTAGGAATGCTTTCTTTTTCACATTTAGACTCCGTTTTACAGTGCATAGCTCCTTCAGAAATTTAGCATACGCTGGCACTTGGTTGATTGCATCAAGTAATGAGATATTAATTTTTACCTGCTTGAAGATATCTCTTATCTCTGCCTGATACTTATCTTTTGATGGTGGAGTGAGTCTATGTGGGAATGGAGCTGGGGGTACATATGGTTCTGGCTCTTTTTCTGCGACCTCTTCCTCAACCTGCAAACTTTCAGGTGCTTGTACCTCCTCTTTCTCCTCAGCTGGTTGTTCATGTCTAGGCATTTCTGGGTTTTCAATTTCACGACCGCTACGCAGTGTAGTCACTGCCTGTCATGGTTTGACATTGTTTCCTGCAAAAGAAGAAGAAGGATTCGTATTAGGATTTGCAACAGGCTGAGCTGGTAATTTACCTTTATCTTGTGATGCTATAAATCTCGAAAAATTCTCAGTGAGCTGTTGTTGCATCTGAGCCATCTGTTGAACTGCAGCAGTGAGACTCTGAATTTCATTGTTCTGCTCCCTTTTTCCTTGATAGTTAGAGTGGTTGGGATGGTAATAGGGAGTGGATGTCTGCTGCTTCTGCTGATATGAAGCACCTCCTTGGTTTGATTGGTTCTTCCAATTTGCATTGTAACCTTGATTTGCCACCCAATTCACCTCTGATTCTGGATTTCTGCCCAATTCTTTAATTGCTGGGATCAGTGGGCAGACGGTAGTATCGTGAACTGGCTTCTCGCATATGACGCAGTATGGCTCTGATGTGACCGCCTTTGCTGCTCTAAGATCAATATTTTGTAGCTTTTGCGTCACCAATGCCTCCACTTGCACCATCAATGCATCTTCAAGCTTCAAAGTCTGCAAGCCACCTTTTGTTTCATGTGTAGACATGGACCTGTCAAATTCTGAAGTTGGCTCCCATCTTCTTGCATTCTCTGTAATGTTCTCCAAATATGCCCAAGCCTCCGTCGGGGTCTTCTCAAAGAAAGCTCCATTGCACATCATCTCTACATATTGCTTCGTATTCGGCTGCAACCCATCGTAAAAGAATCCAATGGTGCGTCACGCCAACAGAAGCTCCTTAAATCTTTCCAAAGTTTGATCATATGCTTCAGTTTCCTTCTGCGAAAAAGACATGATGTGCCTCTTTAAAGCCTACGTCCTGGCCAAAGAAAAGAATTTTTTTCAAAAACTCAGTTTGCATTGTTAGTCAAGAAGTAATAAATCTAGGAGGCAATGCATTGAACCAATTCTTTGCCTTGTCTTTCAATGAGAATGGAAAAAGTTTAAGATAAACAACGTCATTACTAACCTTTCCATCCAATTGTGTAGAGCATGCTTCTTCAAACGTTTTAATATGCAAGTAAGGGTTTTCCCTATCCTCTCCATGGTAAGAGGGAAGGATCTGGATCACCCCAGCTTTAAGCGAAAAAGAATGAGCACCCTCAGGCAAAACAATGCATGATTCAGAAGCAACTCTAGTGGGCATATAAGTAGCACTCAATGGTAGTTCTTGTGGGTGTGCAAGCGGTTGTTCATTATTATTATTGCCCATGTTTTCAATTCTTATCAACCTATGTGAAGTGGAGGTCCTATGCCACATAAACTAGCAAAGAGATATTTTTTTTTTCAATAATAAAACTAAGCTATAAAGTGGAAGGATCTCACCGAGTAATCCTCTGAAAAGCTGAAAATGTGGATCAAAGATACCGTTGTCCCCGGCAACGGTGCCAAAAACTTGACTCTCTCAAAACAATGTGAGCTTTACTCCCAAGCGCAGGAGATCGTGCAAGTAGTACCTGTAGAGTCCAGAGTCGAATCCTCGGGACAAGTCGATCTGAGATAACACAAATTCAACTAATCAAATATAATATACGATTAAGAAAACAACCACCTTTATGAAGGTGAAGAATAGTGTAAAGATTGGTAGCAAAGAAAGTGGTTCCTAAAAGTATTACGGTATCACGAAAGTTTGGTATTCAATGAGACAAATATGCTACGGTTGTGGGTTCATTAGGAGTTTATAGTCGCTGAAATTTCTCGTCTTTTAATGTCACACAACGCTTCACCCGGTCAAGGCGTGAAGGTGTCAGAAGATGAATCGATGAAAACTAGTCAAAATAGCCTTAAACGTATTACTAGCAATGTTGATCTCATTAGGCAATAATTGCAGCGATAAGTTCAGATTAGAGAACATGAATTAGCTAGCCTTATCAGGACCTAGCCATAAGGCACAACAAAGATATCGACAATAAGCAAATACCCAACAAATACGATGTAGAAATCAACATAACTAGCAATTTTGACATGATAATAGGGCTAAAGACATGAAATTTAGCGACTACATACTCCTAACTACATCACAACCACAGCACAAGGAGATTAGCCACGCATGGTGCAATAAAAATCAGATTGCATAGCAAAATACATCGTTTTAGTAGCAAAATACAATGAAATACACCAAATACGTGGTATAAGTTCAAGAATTTATCACCAAATCTCCACTTTAGAACCCAAAACTCTCTGAGAATAGGAAGAACAGCCTCTGGAAATTTTCAGAAATTTCTCCTGGAGAAATACGCACAGTAGCCGCTCCAAAAGTCCCAAAATACGTCAGAATACGCACCAAAACCCTAGAAATATGCTTATATAATAGCATTGCGGGTTTGGGGCGCTTAGCGGGTCGCAACCCGCATCCAAATGCTTAAAACCCAAACTCAATCAGCCGCCATCGATCTCGGCCGTTGATTACATGCGGGATCGGCTCTCAGATCGCCGCGTGGCCTTTACAATTCGTGCACGCCCGAATTCACTTCTCGTATTCAAGTTCGAATCGGAGATGACCGAAGCCGTCCGATTGAAATCGTGCGCTCGAAAACACGCCACGTCGTCGCTTCTTTCGCTTCGGGCGGGGAGAATATGATCCGTTGGATCGAAATCCAACGCTCCAGGAACATCCACGTCGCCCGCAAATTCCTTCGCTCCGCTTCGTTCGTAGCATCGACACAGGCCGTTGGATCGGGATCGGACGGTTGAAAACGAGACGCGTCGCCCAAGCGCTGAGGATCGTCGGATGAGGCGGGAGAACGACGGATTCGCGCCGCGTCATGCGCCAAAAATCGTGCGCCGACCGTATTAAAGTATTTAAGCGTATTTTCCTTCGTATTTCTCCAATTAAATGGTATTCTGCATTCAAAAATACACAGTAATTAGCACAGATCTCAGAAAAATACAAATAAATAGTCTTTGGAATCGTGAGATCGAGACCTTACCATGAAAAATATAAAAATACAGAAATACTTAATATAATTCATGTTTTGTGCACGAATCAAGTAATTTCTCTAATAAATGATGATATTAAAAATACGAACGTATTAGAGACCAATTAAGCATCATATGAACACAAAATAGGACTAAATGAGGGGTTAAATATGCAATATTCAACCCAATTCAATGTGCTTGGCTAAGTTTGTTGGATCACCCTAGCTAGACTGGAGGTAAGTGATCCTGGCTTAGTCACTTCCCTGGCCGTGTTCGCTGGACCGCAAAGACGTGAATCATGATTATGTAACACCATCGATCTTCATCACTATCACCATTCCTTTAGCTTGATGACATTTCGATTGACCTTATTAGAATCTTTCTATTTTTAGTACGCTTGGACTCTAGCTACGTCTATTTTAAGGAGGGTAGTGTTCGACTTTCCGATCACCAGACGTTCGAGTTCGACAACGGAAGCGAATCGAAGGACGCTTAGAAGTATTGGAGGATGGTGCTAGGAAAATTGAGACGAACCAAACCGAGACGTGTACGCTGATGCCGATACTTCTTCATCTTTCTTGGACTCGTCTTTATCTAATTCTATTTTGACTTGAGACTAGCCATAAAAGCTATGGTGAAGTCGATAGTATATTTCATATATAACTTATCTTGTTTTCTTGATGCTATAATATCACATTATATTTCATGTTATTTACAACCTAATTTACTAGATTACTATCATTATTATCATTTATTTGCTTGAGCTTCTTCATAACATAAATTATTTGTTTCAGAAAGGTCTTTAAATTCCGAGAACGGAATTATTTTAAGGAGGATAGAATGTAACGGTCCATATTTTTCAACACAACTATTTACATGTTTAACCTATTTTTAATCTTTTAAACTATTTTATAATGGTTCGTCAGGAGTTTTACGATTTCAAAAATTTCTTATAAAAATATTTTGAAGTATCAAACTAGTTATGAAGTATTTTAGTAAGTTCGGGTTCCATCAAATACCTTTAAATAATCTGGTAAAAATTCATTTTCAATTATTACTGTTTTGACTTAATGAGTTTATTTTCTATACAAACATCGTCAAAACATTTCCAAACTTTTACAGTATCCTTCTATGATCAATTAGGGCTTCCCACATTAATTTCGTAATTTTTTGAAGTCAAATCAATAGAGAACCCGCAAATCCGCTTCCTAAACGTTTTGGCCTAAAACTCGTATCTCCGTAGCTCAAATTCCAAAATGGATCTCGTATTCGCGATACTCGTGATGATACAAACCCGTGGGTATGTTTTCGTAATTTTTCGGACACGTTTACTAGTAGGTGCAAAATCGTAATTTCGCTACAAATTTTACTATACCGTCACTAATTACCTTAGCTAAATTACTAATTACCTTAACCTAATTAACTATTACATTACCCTAACCATGTCTAAAATGTGGAGGGGACACGTTTAGACATTGTCAAAACTTAGTCTAAAGTTTTACCTAATCACCTAACCTATTTAATACTTTGACTACGTATTAATGTGGTTTAGTATTTAATTAGTTTAATTAAACCTATAAATACCCCTCACTAATCTCTCTTCCTCACAGCTAAAAACCCAAAATGGCAGACTAACACACACACACACCCCTCACCCTCTCTCGTTCTCACCCACGAAACTCCCCGTCACCTTCGACTCAAACCCCAGGCCCTCTCAATCTCTCTCACTCTTGTCGAACCCATTCCCAGCCCGCGCTTACAACCCAGGCCCCCGCTCTCAATCCCTCTCCTTCTCTCTTTCTCTCGTTCTCAACATACCCTTCCCCAGGCCCTTCGAAAACCCCACTCCCGCGCTCGACTCGACCACCCCCTTCTCCGATTGCAGCCTATACCCTCTCCGACCCACGTCAACGGCGAGGCAACCCTCCGACGAGCGCCGCTCACTGCACCAAGCAGAGTGCACGTACCTCCTCCCTCTTCCTACGATGGCATCAGCTCCCGCGCTGCCGCTTCGTCACCAAAGACCTCCGCCTCACGCCGCCACAAGCGCCACCGGAGTCACCGTGCCCAGCTCCGCTCCCAGCACTCCGACGAACCCCCCACCGACCACCGCCCAGACCCCACACCGCCGTGCACCCTCCTTCGAGCTCTAGGGTCGCCGTCGCCACCTCTTCAAAGCTCGCCGCGAGCTCCACTCGCCTCTCCTTCCTCGCAAACAGCGCCGCCGCAACACCCTCTCCCCGCCTCCCTCTCGAAGTCGCCACGCCTCCCCGAGCTCCGTCCTCAATGCTCCTCGCTCGAAGCACCCCCAAACAGAACCCCTCGACGTGGCTCCCTCCGACAGCACCCCCGAAGTCCGACGAGCTGCACCGCCGCGCCCCCGAGCTGGACAAAGCTCCACTCGCCGGCGACGAAGCGACGAAGGCACCCCCGCTGCATGCGGAGAAGAGGTGAAATGTAATTTAATACGTTTTCTTAAACGTATTTGAGTATAATACGCATGTATGCGTATTTAAATAATTATATAATATGGGCCTTTTGGTAAAAAATTAATAATAAATAATATATAAGTCAGAAAAATGCAAGACCACCTCCAGAAAATCAGAAATGACATTCTGGATCCAATGGCACTTGTTTCATCTCGATCAGACACTTAATTTTTCCAGAATAAGTTTTTTACCCTAAAAATTAAATACATAAAATTCTTTTTAAAATCCGTAACTCTTTATTTTCACATACATTGATACGTGATCAAAATATATGTTGTAGTACTCTTCGAGACGGTCATTTTGACAGCTTACTCGCAACTTTTCGATGCAGATTGCATATAGAATAAATTGTTGAATAAATATGTTACTTAATTAAAAATAGTTTTAAAATTGGTTTTTGATCTTTTAAAAGTTATAAAAATTACTATAAGCTTTAGAAAAATATTTCCTCTTGCAGTAAAATTATTTTCAACATATCTAGCCTATATAAAAATTTAGAACGCTTTTCGACACCGTTTCAATCGATTATAAAAATCAAAACGATCAAATTAAATAGATAGAAATAGGGTAGCCAGTAACTAATGATTTCTTGTGTTTGCAGGTATCAATCCTCGTGCACCAGCTTCATTGCCCTAACCTCGTCTTACCACGACGATCTCGATAGCGTAAGTCACAAAGAATTCTAATTTTAGAAATTGAGATAGTGTACTTTATGGAATTACCGCATGCTCAAAGCATGGATCGGTATCATAGATGTTGGACTTCAAAGCATTGCTGAGGACTGACATTCTCTGTTGAGGCTTCTGCCTTGACTTTTCAATAAGCAAAACTCTTTGGAGTGTTGTTAATGCCTTTGAACATCTTTGGAATGAGACTATTGTGCATAACTTTATTGGTATGTAAGTCGGTCTATCACAACCGTCATTAGTGCCTTTGCCTTTGAAACAACGGATTGACGTACCGTATTGAAAAGTAATGATTGAATGGAATATAGTGGAATGTCCTATTGAAATTGAATGCGTAAAAGTAGTTGGCACATCACTGGGTTTTTGGGGTAACTTATATTAGAGAAAGTGCGGGAGCGACAACGAGCCATCTACACATTGCATCGTACCGTACCGACCGTCTAAATGAAATGTACCGCCTAAAGTGATTTGAGATCCGCTCGGGTGAGCGCCCCCGTGGCAGGAGATGAGCTCAATGGTCGCATACTGTACCTTTTCTATATAAGTCACATAGTTTCTAGCTTTACTATTGCCTCCTGGTTAAAATATTGTTGTTACTACATGTCATGCTTCAGTTGTGTTCTTGTACGTTACTTTTGCACTTGCACAGTCACCTTTACTTTATGCATACATGCGCTTTACTTACCACACTTGAGCAGCCACCGGTACTTTACTTTTCGCTCGTATATGCTTATCTATTCTTGCTTTACTTTTTGCACCTGCATGATTATCTTTTGTTACCATAGTCTGTTCCATACTTTTGCACTACTTTATTTCTATTGCTAGAATTGTTGTGACTTACCTACGGTTCCATCTCTGTGGCACCATAGACGACGCACATATGGAGGTAGATGCTCTTGAGCTAATAGCGCCAGAGTTCGACCATGAGACCGCAGCTCCAGAGCTATTTTCAGTTGTGTACTTTCTTTCTTTCATGTACATTGGTTGGAACATTTTGTACAGTATGGATTGTGATAAATGGACACTATTTGAGTATTTTTGTATATCTCTGCATCATGGCTATTTTGGTTTCACTGGTAACCTGCAGGACCTGCGCAAATATCAAATAAGTAACGGTCCTCGGGAGCGGATCGTTACAGTCCCTAATCAGCATATATATCCTGCAAATCACAAAAGGGACCATAAAAGCAAAAGAGGAAACGAAAACAGGGAAAACGATAGAAAACGGAGAAATAAACGATGAAAAATGTGTATGAAAAAGAGGGAAAATTATATGCAATAAACACTAATCAGAAGACATATTAAAATACAATATCATTACATACATGATATGATGGAAAGAAAAGAAGTCAACGTGACTTACATTCCGACAAGTTATATGATTACAGATACATTGACGAAGGTTATTCCAACAGATACATTCATCAAACATGTTGGTTTGATGGGACTTAAAAATATCCAAGTCAAGGAAAACGTTCATGAATAATGAAAGGAGACAATCATAGATAATGGTTGTACTCGTTGAATAAACGGTGCATATCTCACGTATAGTGGACGTATGTGAAATTGCATCATGTGTCTTATCTCACGTATAGTGTGAGTATGACCGGAATGCACTTGGTCATTTCAGGTCAAATGTGAAATGTAAGCGAGTTTTGACCGGAAATTGCACAATAAACCGGTACCCAAGCCAATAAGTTAGTTGTTGATTTTCCTCAACTAACACACCGAGTCTTATGTGATCGGTTGAGAGAATCACAAGGTCGGTTGAGAAAGCATCAAGAGCAATTACGAGGTGGAGGGGTGGTGATCCTTTACATAACAATCAGCCACTCTCCAGAATCCCGAGTAAAATACATCTCTCTCTCTCTCTCTCTCTCTCTCTCTCTGATCTAACAATGAAAATATCCAATGGGAAGGAGTCCAGGGTCCAGTCATTGGAGAAGCGTGTACTAACAATGCTACGAACTGCCTGTGAGTAATGCACCCAGGAGACATCAGACAAACGGAGTTGGGGGCTTTGCTTGCTTGAGAATGCATGACCATGAAGAAGCATGAGGCGATGCTCTGATGCGACATGCTTCAAGTGTGTAAATCATCGCATCAGCGGAAACATTTTTTGAAGTCCCCCACGTACACGATCGTGGGTTGCATATATGATGGATTTTGATGGTTGTTTGCCCTATGGAATTCATGCCAGGGGACTGCAAGTAGGTCGTTTCTAGTACCGAACTCGCAGGGTAGCTGTTCAGGAGGCTTCATGATCTGTGCACTCTTCTAATGCTCAAGTGCAACATAGAACTGAAAATGAAATCACCGGGTTGAAGGAACCGAAGAGTAGAATTCGCCAAAACAAAGACACTAGTAAACAAACAGAAGATATGGAGCTTCAAATATCGTGCAATAGGTAAAAGCGTTGAAGAGTTATGTGGCAAACGCCATCGAGTTAAACATTAATAATTGGAGCTTTAATTGGATGAATCCCAATGAAAACATTTAATATACACGGAGAATTAAGCATCGAATGTTTCTGTTTATCCCACAGGCCCCTGCCCACGGACAGGGACAACGGATGATAACTGAATGATATTTTAAAATTTACAATCGGCGTAGCGTTGCCAACTTCTAACGCTAAACTGTACGGCAACTAGGGCTCTGTCTTGCAAGTTCCAGAAGCTGTTTTGCTGCTCATTGCCATCGTTGACTCGCATCACCTTGGTCATCGACCTGCAAAGATTTACAAATCATCACGGTCAAGTTTGGTTATCAGAAGTTAGATACTGAAACAATTACATCGACATCATGAGTAGCATGACGTTTACACCGTAGATATGGAATTTTGTTAAAATTTCAGTGGCAAATACCCAAAGCAATGATTATTTAAAAGAACAATAGTACCACTGAACCTAAACGAATGCATATCAAGCATTATGCTCAATGCATGAACAGTCTCCTGAAGAGCACATCTGAGATAGTCATAAACATTAGCATCGTGACTGCCTCCATTTTGACAATGAGAAGTGCATTAGACCTACAGTTGCCACACACAAGCTTGGTAGAATGCATTCCTCAATGACAAAATATCAGAGAGATGAGGCCATGAGATCACTAGGAAAAGCTTTAACCAGATCACGCTAGGGTTTGGAATTAATCAAATGATACAAATAAAAGAGGGAACTGAAAGCAGCATACCAAAATTGCACTGATTCACAAATGTCACGTGCTTTATATCTACACCACAAGCTCATCTTCAAGATAATTGTATTCAAACGTGAAATCAGTTTTGATCCTTTGGCACCTGAAATCAGTAGCAGCATGTCAGCTAAATCAATAATATGTGGTTTTTGACTTTCTACATGACTTTATTAAGGAACAATGAGTTATGGAAAAAGTCAACAAAATTGCTTTTACGGTTTTAGAATATGAAGATCGAAATGAATGGTGTCAATCATCCAAACAAATAGCTGAGAGAGGAACAGCATAGGAGGATCTTTCCTCCCGGGGTAGCTAACATCCATAATCACATACACAGACATACATATACACACACATGTATGCAAATTCCTCCGTTGGCCGTCAAAAAATCCACTCACCTCTATTTATTTTGATGATAGGCACCGTTGAAGTTGTTATTATATTCTAAAATCCAAATTGATACTATATTGAGTGAACCCTATGATTTTTTATCATCAATCTATGGAGAACAAAAGTTTCATTATTATGAACCGTTGAGAGCAACGGCCGAAACTTTTAAGGTTCACTCAATAATACTTTCCAATTGGTTTGCTTGAATTTAAATATGAGTGAGTTGAATCTACATGCTTGGTTCACTTGAATGGATCTTAATCATCCTCTCTATACATATATACATGGTGCACTGTGTGCAAGAAAGAGAGACCAGGATGCACTTAAAGAATTAAAGATATGGATCCTACAACCCCACATTTAAAAATTGACAGCCCAAATGATAATATGTTCAATGGGATGTGATTTAACACACATATTCTACTTATGAATTAAATTAAAATGATCTGAACTTGTTTTAATCATGCACCGGTTGGGAACAACTCGGTCAATTTTATCACAGTTCCAAAACATTATCTTATCAGTACTTTTTACATGAGTAAACCATATCTAAATTATTTCAAATTTAGTTTACTAGTAGCCTTATTTGTTAGTCACATCCAACGGAACGTATTTATCAATTGGGTTGTCAGTTTTAAATTTGGGTTAAGTAGGACCCACATCTGTGATGCTTTATACTCTCATTACACACAAACAAAACACCCCACACTCGTGAAGATCAACATGAACGGTGCACATTAGCCAAAAAATAATGAATGATTGGCATCCTTCATGTCGATGTATATATCCTAAAATACAAGTACAACCAAAAAACTTGTGGTTCCCCTATTGTTTCCACATGCATTGAATTCTTGCAAAGTTAACTTCCCTTAGATTAACAAATGAAAAACCTGGGATTCACTAGATCATTAGGACATTTGGTTGTTATTAGACTACGAACATTAAAACGAGCAGTGCCAATCATATAATTAATCACAGATTGGGCTTCTTGACCAAGCATATGAGGAAACTCATCCTTGTGTAGCTAGCCCCCCCCCCCCCCCCCCCCCCCGAAAATAATAATAATAATAATAATAATAATAATAATAATAATAATAATAATAAAAAATAACAAACAAAAGAAAAAAAAAAGAAAAGAAAAAAAACATGTATATATGCATGCATCAAACATAAGTTCTATGGAAGGGCCAAACCATAAATAGTAATTCATGTTAAAAAAATCAACAGAAAAGATCTAAAAACAACAATCTTTTAAAAAAGTTATTGGATTCTGCAAATTAGAATAATAAAAATAATAATAAGCAGAGGACTCAATAAGTTCTGGAGACAGACTAAACTATACTATATCCATCTAAAAGTAGAAACCAAATCAAGAAAGCTTTATAACACATTTTTTTTTTCAAAAGAAAAAACGGAAAGACATGAAATCCAACTAAGAAAAAAATAACTGCAAAGGAAGTATATCATACCATCCATGCTGCGGACCATCATCTGCAATATGAAAATCAAAATAGACATATGTTCCTTTTTCATATTCATCATTAGTAACTTTGGGCTCTTCATGCCGCTGAAACCAGGTGTTATATTTCCTGTGGTACCTCCATGATTGTCTTTTAAGTTCTCTTGCAGCCAAGTACTGCTGGTATGTATTCTGTAGCATATATTCGATATAAGATAAAACTGTAAAACCATGTGGTGTGTAAAGAAAAACATGCAAGGCAAGTAGGACCGCTTATATACCTGTTGGTAGTAAAATGCAAAGAACAAGGCATCAGTGCCCACAGGATCAATACCCATCCTTTCCCAGAACGCAGGATTTTCAACAATGTCAGCCTGAGTTTGAGGAAAGCTTGGAGGAGTGACTGCGGGACGCCTCTGAAAATTGGAAAAGTGAATAATTTGTAGGGTGAATTAGTAAAAACATCCCTAAACTGTCGACCGCACTATCCTTTATCCAGTATGCTTCACTTTTCTACAGTAACTCTGTAACTGCTACTGGGCCTATTTTTTGGGTTAAAAGTGGATCACATCTCTATTTGACCTCGAATAGCTATGGATATGAATTATTCATAATAGTTAGGGTTAAAGTTGAGGTACGGTTAAATGTGGTGGTTTTGGAGATGGAAGAGATCGTGGTGGTGGTGGTGGTGGTAACAAGAGGGAAAGGGAAGACGATTTAGTGATGGATTATGATGAATAGATGGAGAATTCAACAGGTGTGCTTGTGGATGGGTTAGGAATAAGGACTAGGGCATGAGTTGCTCTAATTCAAATTTGACGACGAGGATGGGAGGAAGTGGTGGTTGTGGTGAATGGTTAAGCTTTGAATTTTAGTTAGGACTGTGCTAATTTTGGAGGAGAGGAAGAAGAAGAAAATGTGAAATAGGAGACGACGAAGAAAATTTGGGGTTAATGGTGATTAAAGGTCAAATGATCATCACACACGACCCCATTTTAACAGAAAATGTCAAATGATCGTCACATGACCCCATTTTAACAGAAAAGATAACCTGTCAGCAGTCATGGGGAAAGTATTGAAAAGTGAAGTAAGGAAAAGTACAGACTGGCCGATAGTTCAAGGTGTTTTGACTAATTTATACTAACTTGTATGATAACGACACATTCCTGAAAGAGAATCGGGAGTAGATTACAAATTATAAAGAACTACTAGAAAGAACTAAGAATGCATACTGGAATGTAGCTCTTTGACCGTTCTGAATCCTTAGGCTGAGGAAGTTTATAAAATGCAGCGTCCAACATCTGCATGTTATAGATCTGATCATGCATAATGCCGGGGTTTGCAGCTGATCCACTAAGGTTATCGCCGATGGCACCTAGGTCCGAAACACTTCTCTGTCCAATAACACCAAGGCTGGATGAGGACTGACTTGGTTGCAATGGCTGCCCAGGTGAGAAATCACTGTCTCTTTGCAATTGGTTGGCTTCTGCCATGGCGGCAGAACCTGCAACCTGCAAAAACAACAGAAGCCTTTCAAATCATGTGATGTACAAACCCCAACCTTTTAAATTGTTGCTTAATCAAACAAATTCTTTCTCACGCTCTAAGTCTCAAACAATTTGATACTCGGTATATTGGCACATTGGCAACATATTTTGAGACATGTAATCAAGATGTTTCAACTGATTTAGAAGGCTAGAACACTACAAGTTTCATTTTTAAACAAAAGTCATAGAACATATAATTAATTAGAAGAAGGTAACATGATCAAATTTTATTTAATGCATGAGTACATGCCAATTCTGTAAGCCAACGCAACTCAGTACCGATGTACCTTACTTTCAACCCCATTCTGGGTTGAAGACAGATTAACATAAGCTACCCCTCCAATGGCTAAAACAGGCACACAGCTAGCAAAATTAATACTTACCGAATCCAGTTCAGTTACAAGAATAATGCAACATATGAAGTATAAGAAAAAGACCATATAGATGTCTAACACTCCTACAATTAATCACTAAGCGGGTGTCCTCATTATTCCATCGTACTGCCTACAAAGACAGCTTCGTAATAAAGTTCTTTGCGAGTTGGAATCAAAATCCCTGATGATATATTACTCAAAGCTATACTGGTTCACATGAAAAGGAACAAATATTTGATTTATCTTCATATGACAAGCATTCCTCAGCAAGAAGCCCGAGTCATCATATACCTAAATCTATGGAATATTCTCTTTTATACTTGTACATTTTGCCATTTTGTTATCATGCTTCCAGCCAGAGTAAAACATGCCCTTCATTAGTGCTAGAGGGTTGGTTAATGATTTTACTCATGAAACATGCCCACTTAGGAGCTGAATAGTGAAAGAACTAAAATAGCCGACTGCTAAAATCTGGTTTAAAAAACCAGAGTTTCTTGTTTCGATTTTTTAAAAACGATTTGATAAGACAAAATTTTAGTATTAAGTCTACTCATGAAACATGCCACGTAGGAGCTGAATAGTGAAAGAACTAAAATAGCCGCATTCTGAAATTTGGTTAAAACACCAGAGTTTCTTGTTTCTGTTTTTTTTCAAAAAGATGTGTTAAGGCGTAGATTTTAGTCTTAAGTCTTAAGGTACTAAACAAGCATAATGTGTTGGTGATGGTTGAATCTATGTATAACATTTGTATATGACCTTGACCCTTGACACACTATTCTTACCGTTGAAAAGAATTAGGCCTAAATAAGTTGTATTGCCAATTGTGTGTTCAGCAAGCGTTAATAAGTTAGACACTACAGAATACAAATGATACATATACTCTGAAGCCACCATGCTCACAAGTAGAATTTAACAAGAGAGCCCATTCATCAACCATATAAGCTGTGCTAAGGTAAATGCAGCAACCTATAATTGTTTGAATCAGTCATGAACCTTCAGTTGCGCACGGCTACCTGATTTCATCATACTAAGACTCAATTATCCAAATAACATACACGGCCAAGTTTCAGAACTCACGAGCACTCACAAGAACATGCACACAAATGCACACGTACAAGAATGCAATGACAGACCATGTGTGTGTGTGTGTGTGTGTGTGACAAATGCACACTTACAAGAATGCAATGACAGACCGAGCACATGCACACAAATGCACACTTACAAGAATGCAATGACAGTCCGTGTGTGTGTGAGTGACAAATGACAAATGCACACTTACAAGAATGCAATGACAGACCATGATGCGTGCGCGCGAGCGCGGGCATGCGTGCGTGCAGCCCATACCTACTCCTACACTGTCATGCAAAGAACTTTTGTCAGAATAAACATATAATACAGCTTTATGAACCGCTGGAAGAATGAACATTTAGATGGAGGTTTTGATAGCATTAACTAACCCACTATTCAATGGAAGAAATATCATCTGTTTAATCACATTATATCCATCACAATAAAAGAAGGTAGGCAAGTAAATAACTTTGTTTAAGACGGGGATCTTCATCTTCCTATTGTTACATCCTACATAGGAAAGAATGTCTGGAACTAGATATTCTACTTACACGTGTTCAAGGACATACTAAAGTTTTATATCAAGTTATCCCTAACCTGCCTAAAAAATAACAAACTGAAACAGATCGTTGAACAGAGAGAGATAGAGATAGAGATAGAGATAGCTTAAAATGAGCATGTTTTCACCGTGTATGGTGTCTTCAAATCATCATCACTTGTGATCTTGTTGAGAGTTGAATTTGTTGTGAATTCTAAGCCTAAATCGTCAGTCAAATTCTGCTGTTGTGGTTGCTGTTGCTCCTCTACTTTGGAATGGCCTACATCTGCATTTTTAAGACATTTGATGCAAAATAATTGAAAGACATATGACATTTGAACAAAATGTTCGAGATAATAGACTTGCCTGCATCTTTTGGTGTAATTGAGATTACTGGATGCTGCGAAGATTGTTGATTGTTTGCAGTTGGCATCTGTGCAGATGAAACAGCATTGAGTCCAGATGATTGCAAATTAAGTCCTAGTCCCAGTTGAGGTGACAAGGATGAGCTCTGAGAATTGAACTGGTACACAAAAAGAAAAGAAAAGAAAAGAAAAGAAAAAAGAATAATGAGACAGGGCAAGCCGTTCACAGGTCACACAAAGATGGGAAAGCAATAATTGAAATGGCAGTCCATGCCATAAAATGCAAAAAGAGAGTGGTAAGAGCATACAATGCAGTAAAGTTACAACAAGATCCATGGGTGTGTATAATCTTGTGGACAGTAAAATGGCATCTATACGCAATAACCCACATCATGATGCACAATAATGAAAAAGGGATTCCATTATGCACGGCTGCATAACATTTGTTTGAGGCTTCGAGTATATAGCTACTGAAGAATTGTCACTACAACAATAGAAACTCAATTTTCACTTATTTGCAATGTATCTGAACTAAGTAGATATACACTCATATAGAAGTCTCGTTACATCAATAGAAAGTCAGCTTTGAGGGTGTACTCTAATCAGCTTATTGTGCTTAATTAGGAGTCTGATGTCAAATGTGATTGATTTAATACGATTAACCATACAGGAGTTAGATCTTGCCGCTATATCAGCAATCTTGACTCATATTAATGCCTAATTTAAAAAAGAGTTGATAATAGTAAAGTCAATCATTGCAATTTTAAGGGATATGATTATAGACAGCTCTAGGTTTTTACATTGGGATATCTCATGTTGACCACCCTATGACCAACTTTGGTTTACGGATGAAAGCCATACATAAGCTTCATTCTCTGGCTTTGAATGAATTTACCTATTTAGATAATTCTAAAAAAATTATAATCTTTTTACTATGTATTTAGTAACTTGGTTCTTAAATTTGGAAGTGATCAAGGGTGGATGAGTTGAGCAAGAGTTAATGAAGTTTATCGCAATGAGGATAGGGCTAATTAATAGTTTAACCCAAAATAACAAATAATATATGACTGGCTCCTGAAACCAATTGGCCAAAGTGCGTGGAATTAACCAGGGAGTTAAACACAATTGTGGAATTTGTTGGCACTAACCAAGGAGTTAAACACTATGCATGAAATGGCACCAGAGAAGAGTTATGGTTGGTTTATGCTTTTGAAGATCTATGAATCTTCTAAATATCCGCGTACTTGAGAGTGACTGATTTTCACCATCTGATGCATGGTGATGGGTATTCACAATCATTTGATGGATTGTGAAGATAATAAACAAAAAATTTATATTTTCAAATATATGTGTGAGAGTTATGTTCTAACAATATAATTGAGTTTTATGGCACTATTGTCTAGCACAAAATGGCACCAGAGGAGTTAATGTTGGTTGATGCTTGTGAAGATACCTGAATCTTCTAATTATTTGAGTCCCAGAGAGGGCTTGCCTTTCACTATCAGATGCACGCTGTTGGGGATATCCCATCCATTATAGTGGGATGCTGGTGAAGATAATAAACAAATCAATTATATTTCTAATATATGTATGTGAATTATGTTCCAACAAGATAATTAAGTTTTATGGTACTCTTAGTCTAGCAATTCATACCCCGAAAAAACAAATAAAAATAAAAAAATAAAAAAATAAAAAATAAAAAATAAAAAATAAAATAAAAATCATGTCGTGACAAGGCTCCTTCCGTGCGACTCCACAGAAGACACGCGCTACAAAACACAGCGAGCTTAAAAACACTATCCCTCCCGTAGCCTCCGCACAATACCCAAGGCTAGAATAGAAATCGTAAGGAAAAAAAGAGAGTTACTGCTTAGGGCTAGCCTTTAACCCTCTCGTTCTCTCCTCGTCCTTTTGACACAGCAGCAAAGATGAAATAGTAACAATTGAGCAACAACATACAAGAATGCCAATAGAGAGGAAGATAGGTTGACTTCTTCTATCTTTTTTTTCTTATTTAGCAACCACCTAGGAAGTACTTAATCGCTACATAGGAACCAAGGCAGGTGCACAACGATGCATTGTGCTTTACATAACATTGTCACATCTGATAAACTCTCCCTGATGACCATATATGTGCAAACATAAGCAAATTTGTGGTGATGAAAGTGTTAATGGGTTATGAATTAAATTGGGTTTCATAATTACCACGAGTATCTAAATTTCATTATAGTACATGCTTGCTTGTAAGAATTTTTATAAATTTAAACTTTCACCCATAGAATTTTTCTGTTTTCATAATTCCTTAAATATTAAAAAAATAGTATTCTATTTTCGCTTTAATTTCATGTTAAGATATTTTTGTAAAATTAATATTGAAAAATCATGTAGCTTATGCTATGCTAAGCATATGGCCATATCGATTTAGTACAAGCTATCATTTTTTTAAATTTATTAAGCTATACTAAATTATTATCCTCAAATTAATACTCAATAAGATTTTCATAATATGAATGATCGTAAAATTAGTTCTCCAACCATGGGAAATCATAATAAACAGCAAGATTTAATCTATTTTAAAAGAGGATTGAACCAAGATGTTTACTCCTCTACTAATTGTGCTGGTGATTGATCAGCAGGCCAAAATTCTAAAAAGAGGGGTGGATGCAAGTGGGTTTGTGGATATGTGCCAGCAAGGATTTTCAACATAAATAGTGTTTGATGATAATCTTATCTTCCATAATTACCCTTACTATCATTTCTATCATTAAATTCTTCATGTTTTCTTTTGAGCTTGCCAGGTCTAATCTTTAAACTAAGTAAGACCTTAATGACTTTGAAGCGGGATGATGAATTGTTTGATATTTTGGCATACTGGTTCAATTATATTAAATCTTATTTTTGTCTTAAATATTTAGGCATAGACCTAAAAATCCAATCGATGATTGGATGACTATTATCAATAAAGTTGATAAAAGTCTCGAAGGCTGGAAAGCGGTTTCTTTGTCTTGAAGGGATTCTAGTCTTAGCAAATGTGATCATTTATGCTTTGCTCCCATACTACATGTTTATTTATTGGTTGCCGACTCGTGTCATTAATACGCTGGACAAATCTTTTTACAGAAAAGGAAAGGACAAGGTTTCTGATGAATTGTTTCATTAGATAGTGAGAGGTTTAACTAGCTAAGGATTACAAGATCTGGGTGCCATAGATCTTAGAAATACGGATAAGCTCTATCAGGTAAGAGGTATTGGAGTGTTCTTAATTATATTAAGTTGCTCCTTACTCTCACCATTTCGGTCAAATATTAATCATTTCCCTATGCTACAACTTACCAAATGGACAATTTTCCTTCTTCTAGCATGTGTTAAGAAAGTAGCAGGATCCTTTTTGGTTGGCATCAAATCAATGATGGGCACTCAGCAGAAAACTTCATTTGGGAAGGACAGTTGGGCCACCAATGTTTCTCTCATGTCCAGATAATGATCAAATTTAAATTTCAGATGGAATCCTTTTTGATTTTATACGTGAAATGGAGATGGAGTTTGAGTCAATTGAGTCTTTTAGTTATTTTATTTAGGATAGAGTTTGAGTCCTTTTGAGTCTTTTATTTATTTTGAGTGTTTTAGTTATTTTAGAATTTTAGTTTTTACATTGGATGTGATTTTTGAAACTCAAGTTGTAAGCCTATATAAAGGCCACAAACTTATTTGTTTTATATATCAATGAAAAATAAAAATTTTGATGTAAAATTTAGTTTCTCTATAAAAATTAAATCTTTTGCATTGAGGTGTGAGAGTGGACCTGACTGCATGTGTGAGAGGTCCAAAAATCTCCGCGTACGAGGCATACGAGTCGGTGATTGTGAGATTCCCTGAGTGAGATGCCCGAATAGTTATCCAATATCTAATTTTCCTTTTCCCGAAATCCTCATCACTTCCATTATCGCTTTCATCCTACGTCAAACTTCATATTAGAGCTCAAAACCTGATTTATCTTCTTTTTTTCCCTTCATTAAAAAAATCTTTTTAGTTAGGTTTTAGAAATAAAAAAATCAAAAGAGAAAAATTCATGGGTTATTTAGTACCGACCCCCTGTGTTTTCTCCGAAATTAGCAACCCCCCCTATGGTTTCAATAATTAGTAATACCCCCCTATGGCACCCAATTTTGGACCCCCCTCCCCCTGTTTAGGGGGGTCTTTCTATAGGCGGGGGAGACCAAATTGGATACAATAGGGGGGTCTTACTAATTATTGAAACCATAGGGGGGTGTTGCTAATTTCGGAGAAAACACAGGGGGTCGGTACTAAATAACCCAAAATTCAAAATAAGAAAAGAGAGAAGACACAAAAACAAAATTTTTGAAAAAAGTAAGAGAAAAAATTGAAACAAAACAAAGAGAAAGAAACGAAAAAAGAAGAGCGGAGAGAAAGAAATAAAACCCTTAACCCTAATCCTAGACCGCCACCGCCGCAAGCTGCTCCAGTGATCTACGACATTCTCCCACATCTTCTCACGCCTTTGCCGACGCCGTCGATCAAACACTGCCAAACTGCAGTTAACAAATTCTTCGGCGTCGCCGGCACCACCATCGACGGCCCGAGGCATCAACCCCCTCAAAGCTGGTCTGTGTCCCGGTGAACTCATATCAACAATTCAGCAAAGAATCGTCAATGTGATCATCGAAAATCGTCAATGCCGATCGAGCTGCTTCACTACAGTAGCGGCCTCGTCGAGCCGTCTCTAACGCGAGCCAAGACATCGTTGTGAGCTGTCCCACACCGCCGACTAAGCCGACACTATTTATTAGCTCAGCTAAGTCGAAGCTGAGCCAACCCGACCCGATCGACCCGACTTAGTCGTTGATCGATCAACTGCTCAGCCGAACTTAGTTGACTGCTACAGTGTGGATGTCCCTTGTTTACTAATTTTTTAGGATTTTCAATATTTCAACCGTATTTTGGCGATTTCTCGGGCTTTTTCTGCGAAATTTTCAGCCTTGACCATCCGGATTGAAATTCTATAAGTTCTAGAGGCCTTGTATGATACTACAAAATTGATATCCACATCATGTAACTTCTAATCTGATCAAATCTTTAATTGTTAAATTCTAAAATTCATTTATTTGATTTTGTTCAGATTAGTTGATATTAATAGTATTTCATTGTTTTCTAGTCTCGAACTGTATGTTGCATTAGCATATTTGGACTGTATTTTATCATATAGATTTGAACCTTGTGCTTTTATTTTATTTACATAATTAGCACATGCATCTAGTTGGTGTTTAAGATCTCGCATTTTCATTTATGTGACTAATTGGCATTGCATGTTATTACGTAGTGACAAAACCATAGGATCATATATTATATATTGCAATTCAAAAGCTAGAAAATCAACTTCAAAAGATCTATATAGAACTAAAACCAGACACAATTCGAACAGGAGATCGCCTATAAGTCTCAGAGAACAAGTTGACTAAAGAACAAAATTTTGATGATGAAGCACAAAGTACTTTGATAATGAACCAAAACTGATCAAAAATAGAAGTAATCAAAATAATAGGAGACAAGATGAGAATTTTGATGATAACTTTGGTTTAGATAACATTACATATTAGACTAGTATAGATGTTCGTAACATTGATGAAACTTATAATTCTCAAACCTTCTCAAATTGGCTAGTAAAAATGGAGCATTTATTCGAATGGTAACAGTTATCAAACGAGCAAAATGTCCAATTTGCTATGATAAAACTGATTCGGTCTATCAAAATCATCTAGACATCAATAAAGAGACAACATGGGAGAGCATCTAAGACCTATACAAACTTGAAATGAAGATCAAGCTCAAAGAGAAATATTTACTTATTACCTATAGAGAGAGTCTATTAGAAAAAGTGAACAACCTATGTTAAGAAAGCATGATTGTGGAAGAAAACATGACTACGTTCAATGACTTATTTGTTAGAAGTGAACTACAAGAAAACCGTCGATATACCCTTACTAGATTTTATTCTGAATTGATATCAAACATTAGGCATGAGATGCTTTCCCACACTATAGATAATGTGCAACAAGCATTTAACCTAGCTTTAAATTTGAAATTTGAGAGCCCCGTAGACATAAAGCCTACTTTTAAAGATGGAAAGCAATTTAAGTGGACAAATGATAATATGACTAAATCTGAAATAAATTCTACTAAGAAAATAAATGAAAAGATTAAGGTTAGAAAACCATTATAACAAAAACATAAAGGGATGCAATGTTTCAAATGTCATAAACTTAATCATTTTGCTAGTCAGTGTCATTATAAAAGTCTACCTATGGGAGAGATCAACAATGGTGATGAATCAATTGCATATGAGAAAATTGATGATACGGATAATGATGTAGAGGAATATAGTGTTCGATTACAAGTCATTAGGTGATTAGTTACTAAGCTCAGGAGTGAGGATAATTGGCGAAGAACTAATACTTACATATGTCAAAATTAGAGATAGACGTTTCAAAGTGACGACTGACAGAGACAGTCCTACAAATTTAGTCGCTAAATCAGCCATCGAGAAAAGAGACTAAAAGCTGAACCTCATTCACAACCTTATAATATTTATGAGTTAATGATAAATCATATTCTGTTACCCAACATTGTTTAGTGTATATCTAGCTTTCGAGCTATTAGGATAGCATCTGATGTGATGTCATACTTATGGGTGATATACATATTTTGCTAGATTGACCTTGAATGTATGACTTAAATGTTACACATTCCGAGAGATTCAACACATACATATTTATATTTGGAGGAAAGAAAATTATGTTAACCGCTGTAAACCCAAGAGCATAATTAAAAATTAAAAATAGGTTAATCCTTAATAAGCCACTAACTTTAATATCTCATCGTCAGGGGCGGAACTACACAGTGGCTGGCTGCCCTGGGCAGCTTCCCAGGGCAAAAAAACCCAAAAAAATGTATACTGCCGGCAGGCCCCGCCGCCCCCTGGGGGGTTTTGCCGAGCATCCGGTGACCCCCCCTGGGGTTCCATTGAGTCACATGGGGGCCCGATACTCCACGTGCTCGTCAAGCACTGGCTCGACTCCCGCGGTAGTGTCTTCAAAGAACTTACTAACGATACCTGACGGACATTTCGTAAAACAACAAAGTGAAATGTCCGACATCAAGGTTTATTCGGCAAGATAATCTCAAAACCAAAACGTTAGACATTTAAAAACTGCTTTCACCACTTGCCAAGGCAAAAAAACCAAATTTGTTTTTAATACTGCCTCCGCCACTTCCCAAGGCGCAACACTGCAGCAGCAAGCACACAAGCACACAAAGCATTTAAGAAGGGTCATTCTATATGTCTTCTTGTCAGGCTTTCGATAAAAAATCAATTTTTTATACCATCACTTCTCAGTTCTCCCCTTCTCAATATACTCTGAGGCAGCCGCCAGCAGAGAAATGCTATGCAGCCCATCTGAACGTAGAACGGCAACGACGAAAGCAGACCCATAGAGAAAAAAATTTGTTGGTCGTCTCCTTTGTAACTTCGTTCAGGAATTCTTTTACTTTCAGCTCACGAGAACGACGCTTGAGGTAATTTCATCTTTGAATCCTTTGTTTTCTTGCCTTATTATCAGATCCAACCACATGGCTGCTTACTTGGTCGTTACTCAATTTAGTTGTATAAATCTTTTTATGCAAAAAAATTCTTCGTTGAGCATCATGGGTGCAAATTGCAACAAGCAGAAGATCTGTGCTTTTCATTTTGATATCAATGATTGGACCTTTTTCCATTTGATTGGGTTTTCTACATCTCTCTGTTAGCCTTACACCAATGGGTTTATTTGTCAATAATACGATTCTGTTTTATTTGAATATAAATTCTACTCTTAAAAAGCTTAAATTGATGGTCTATGTACATTTTGTTGGGCTTTTCATTCAGTTCATGGGGTCTTGCAATTTATATTTATTCCTTTCTTTCAGCATTGTTTGTTATCTTCCAAGTTCCAAGCATTGTAAGACTATTATAAATAGTCATTAAGTGATTCCAATAAAGGGCAGTTCAAAAATCTATCTTATTTCTCTTCTCCTTCTCTCTGTTAAATTCTCTTTATCAGGCTCCACAGGAAAGATTTGATTATACGAATTCAGTTTGAGAGGGACGCCGAAGTTGTTTTTTTTGGGGGGGAGTTGCAATTTTGGGCAAGAAGAGTGTTCAACTTAGGAAGAAGATATCTGAAAATATTGTCATAAACACGGTGGAACAGATGGGAAAGTAAAAGATAAAGATAAAAAAATTTCTATCATCAAAGCAATGTAACAACTGAAATTTTAACAAAATGCATGTGTGTTCTCAGTTAGTGGCAGTGTTATAGAAGAAGTGCAACGTAAAACTATAGTCAAAATAAAGAGGAGGGGAATGTTGCTCTTCTTTTTTGTCACAAGTTCCATTTTCTCTTCACTTATTTTTATCTCTATTTTTTTCTTTTCTTTCCTTTTCCTTTTTTTGAATTTGTTATAGCATACACTTTTGAAGTTCTCATCCTTACTGTTTGTTTGTAATTTTTTGTTTGTTGATACACGAATCTTTCTTTAAAAAATTTAAATGATATAAAATATGATTATGAGTTCCTAAATTTATTCGTTTATTGATTACTTGCATAACTTTATTTTTGTGATTTATAAGTTTGCTAGGGATTTAGTTTAGACTTACGACTACGACTATTAGGTATTGTTTATTAATTTTGATATTTACATATATATTAATTTTTGAAGCTAAAATGTCTCTAAAAAGAAAGAAAACTTTGTTTTCATTTTATCCAAAAAAGATGATATTGCGGCCTCAAGCGAGACACCTTCTGCGGAGCCAATGGTATATGATATTTCTCCATCGACTTCTATAGAACAAGTGCAACATCCTCCAAAGCTTCAAAAGGTTAAACATACGATATCACATGATCCGAGATTACGTCAAGCAATATGGAAATATCCATATAATGAACAAAATGAAATTCGACGTCGTTACATAGTAATAGGGCCATGCCAACCAAAACTTCAAGAATATCCCAAAAATGAAGAAGGACATAGTTTTCGACATGATTGGTTCAAGACTTATGATTGGTTAGAATATTCCGAAGCGACAGACCGTGCATATTGTTTTCCTTGTTTTCTCTTTGATAGCAATTCTTCTCAACATCACAAACAACAAGCTTGGATTTCGAAAGGATTTAATAGTTGGAAAAGAGCTAGAGGAAAAGACAGTCATCTTCGAGTGCATGAAGGAGAAACAAGATCAATACATTCAGAAAATGTGTTAATGCTAGATGATTTGAAAAACTCATCTCAAAATATTCAGAAACATTTGATCTTACAAGCTGAAGCTGAAATAAAAAAATCGTCTCCGTGTCATCACTACAGTTAATGCTATTCGTTGACTAGCATGTCAGGGATGTGCTCTTAAAGAACATGATGAATCTTCTGATTCAATAAACCGTGGAAACTTTATTGAATTGCTCAAGTATAGTGCGACTCTTAATTCGCAAGTTTCAGAAGTTATCTTAGAAAATGCCCCTGGAAATGCTTCTTATACTTCACCATTGGTTCAAAATCAAATTATGGAAATTATAAGAGACTTAGTAAGAAAAAAGATTGGTGAAGAAATTGGCGACTTTAAGTTTTGTATTCTAGTTGATGAATCTCGTGATGAATCTAATTGTGAGCAGATGGCTATCGTATTAAGATTTGTCGATGATGAGGGTTTTATAAAAGAGAGATTCTTTGATGTAGTAGGTGTTGAAGATACTACTGCAATAACTCTTAAAAGGATGTGTTCACTTATCCTTGATCGTAACGGATTGCTCGTGCAAAATATAAGAGGACAAGGATATGATGGAGCTAGTGATATGCGAGGTGCATGGAGTGGGTTGCAAAGTTTATTTTTACAAGAATGTCCCTATGCATACTATGTTCACTGTTTTGCCCATCGTTTACAACTTGCATTAGTTGCGGCATCAGGTGAATTATCAGATATTGAGTTATTCTTTCAGATGTTAAATTGCATTGTTAATTTGGTTGGTGCTTCTCCTAAGCGAAATCAACAACTACGAGCTGCTCAAATGGAACAAATTGAAAATTTGATGGAAAAAGGTGAATTACAAATAAGCAAAATGGGTAATCAACAGACTACTTTTACACGACCTGCTTCTACTCGTTGGAGCTCACATTATTCTTCTGCTTGTAGTTTACTTGGTTTGTATAAACCTGTCCGTAAAGTTCTTGGTATTATAAAGGCAGAAGCTAGTGGTGGGTTTGCTGCAATGAGCTCGTTTGACTTTATATTTAACTTACACTTAATAGTTGAAGTAATGGCAGTAACAGAAATACTTTGTCAGTCGTTGCAAAGAAAGGATCAAGATATTTTATCTGGTCTGGATTGTATTTCTATCACAAAAAATCTTCTCTGTGAGTTGAAAACTGATTACAAATGGAAAAAATTTCTCGAAACTGTGGTGTCCTTTTGCAAAAACCATGAATTTAATATACCTGATATACATGCTCGTTATTTGAAGGGTACATGTCGATCTTGTCAGCAAAGTGATGAAATTACAATTGAACATCATTATCGCTTTGATATGTTACATGAAGTTATTAACACACAAGTGATGGCGTTGAGTGAAAGATTCTCTGATAAGGCTGTGGAGCTTCTAAGCCTTAGTTCCGCTTTGGCTCCAAAAGATTTTTTTCAAATCATTCAAAGTTGACCTTTGCATGCTTGCTGAAAAGTACTATCCTGAAGATTTCAGTGAAATGGAGATTAATTATCAGCTGAAGCATCAATTGCGGTATTATGAGCATGATATGCGGTGTGACCCGGATTTTCAAAATATTGAGCAAACTTTAATCATTAGGATTATGCCAAAAGTTGGTAAGCATAGGAAAATCAAAAAGGTACTCTCTTATTGATCGGTTGATTCGGCTCGTGTTGACTCTTCCTGTTTCGACTGCAAGCACAGAAAGAGCATTTTCGGCAATGAAACTAATAAAAACATCATTGCGCAACAAGATGGGAGATGAACTGCTTGCTAATAACATGATACTTTATATTGAGAAAGAAATTACTTCCAGACTCGACACAGAAGACATTGTGAATAAGTTCGATTCAAGATATACTCGTAGAGTTCGACTTAGATAGCATTAGATAGCCTCTTTTTGGTATGTTATATATATAGAATAATGGGTATCATACGCCATATGAGAGGGTGTCTCATATGCATCTCACATAAAGGGAGCAAGTACACCAAGTACACGCTCATGTGGACTTGTACTTGCCCCCGTTATGTGAGAGGGCATATGAGACAGCTTCTCATATGGCGTATGATACCCATTATTCTCATATATATATATATATATATATCATATTTTGCATATATTTATGTTACTATTTTGTGGTCATTATCAATATATAATGAAAACATTCTGAGCGTTTAATTCTTTTAGCCTTTTAATTTTTAAATATACTTGTTGCATAAATTTTATTTCTGCCCAGGGTAAAAAAAATCCTGGTTACGCCACTGCTCATCGTATATATCTCAATTCCTTAGAGTAATGCTTTGACCTTATTCCTTATGCATTTCATGAGTATTTTGTATATAATTTGAGTGCTTTGCGTCTTGAGACTTATGAAATTCTTACAATAAAGAATAATACTCACAAGTTTGCTGCAAAATCAAAAGAAATTTGCACAAATTTACAGTTATGGATGACGTGATGATTAGAGTTTGCTCAAAGATGTCCGTCTCAGAACCAATGAAGATGCTTTGCATGTATCATAAAGGTTTTCGACGAGCTTTATCGATTGATGAAATTCATAGATACATTTCTCCAATTACAATGGACTGCCGATTTCTGCAAAGTTGTGTTATTCCTATCGACATTCACCTGAAGTTCTTAAGTTGGTGAGAATGATAGAAATCAAATTTAAATATCCAACTAGAGTTCTTTTTGGTTTTCTAAATAAGATGGAGATAACGTTGGAGTCTAAGTCTTTTAGCTGTTTTGATTCTATTAGGTCTTTTATTTAGGAAAGAGTTTAAGTCAAAGACCTAAAAGACTCGAAGAATCTTTTATTTATTTTGAGTGTTTTAGTTATTTTAGAGTTTTAGTCCCACATTGGATGTGGTTTTAAAACCCAAGTATAAACTTATTTATTTTATAGATCAATGCAGAATAAAAATTTTGGAGTAAACTTTTAGTTTCTCCATAAAAATTAAATATTTTACATTGGTGTGCGAGAGTGAGCTTAGTTGTCTGAAAAAGAGATCCGAAAAATCTCCACGTGCAGGGCGTGCGAGTCGATGATCGTGAGATTCACGGGGTGGAATGCCCGAAAAGTTAACCAATCTCTAATTTTCATCTTCCCCAAATCCTAACAACTTCCTTCCCTGTGTCCGTCCGGCATCATGTCAATATGCCCATCTTTGTTTCTTTTGGTTGCGAATGAGTATGCTACTGTAGTTTTCCAATGGATCTGGTGAGGCAACAATTTTTATGGGCTCCTTTCGATAAACATGTCACGTATATCCTTCAAGATGAGCTTGATCCTTCGCTATCAACCATTCTGCCCGTAAACTTGTCTATCATGATCTTCAGGTTTTGGATATCATTGACGATTCCTTCATTTTTAAATCTTTCTAATAGATTCTTTATCTTTGGGGCGTGCAGTTGGCCAATTGCATAATAAAATTGAAAGTGCAGCATTCTAACCAAAGTTAAAATTCTAATGTTGTTTGTAATTAACAGGAAGCTTCTCACTACGGATGTCATGAGGAAGAGAGAAGTTGACAAGGTTTTTATATTTATCCTCCGTCAAAAGAGGATGGAGTTCAAAGCAAATCTTTCTTCAGTGTAGGTACACGCCTACACAGTCTCTATCTTGCAACAAAAACTGCCTGAGTTTAATATTTCTGACAGTCTGAATTCCATGCAATTTTATGTTCACCCATTAACTCCCATAAAGATAGGCACCTTTTACTTATTCACAAATCCATCCTCATCTATGTTGCTAACTCTTTGTTCGATTGAAGAACTTATAACATTTTATATTAATTTTTAGCTACTTCCATGTGAAAGAACCAGTAAGGAGCTACTTACCGGGGGCCACTGTTACCAAAGAAAGGGTAGTAAATACCACTGTTGTTGATGCTGCGACATAAAAGTAAGGAACAAGATAATAAGATCAAGAAGATTAGGTTGGTAGCTCAGAAAGACATATATAAGCATGAAGCCAGCTACGTTCAATACGACCAGCAGCTCTTAAACCAGAAAGAAAAGCATTTTGTTCGTCACTCAGATAAACTGGATTCATACATTTAGCATATCCCAATTAACCAACATCTTGGTATACGGAGTAGAAGCATTAGCTATTGCTTCATATGAATTTTCTACTCTATTTTTTTTACACTTGGTGCGTGACCAAAAGCTTTACATGTCAGTGTATCTGATTGGATACCTAAGTATGTGTTTGAGCCTAACATGAGGTATTGGGGTACTTTTTAGTTTTAATGGCTTCAGTCCACAAAAAATGGATTGAGAGGAAGAATATGACTTCTAACAATATATTGTTAGGGTCAGGATGCGGCTGCCAACGGCTAGGGCATTAGTGGCAAATCCGTGGCGAAAGCAATGGGAAGCTGAACCAGTGGCAAGTGACAATTCTGTAATCCTGTGCACCAAAGTCAAAACTGTAATTTGGGGGTCCTGATATGTAATTATAGGAAATTCAGTCTTATAAATGTATGGGGTTATAAATGTATGGGGGCTGTGTAATTAGGGTTTTTGCTGAATTTGAGAAGAGAATTAAGTAGTACGAGTGGTTATGAGCAAGGTTTGATGTCTCGGTTTTGGTTTCGGTATCGCTCTCCCAAAAATTTAGGTTCCGGTATCAGTATCACACGTTTCAACGGTTTCGGAAGTGAAACCGGAAGTAAGTTTCGGTTCGTCCGTATCGGTAGTTTCAAAAATTGTAAGTTACATGTAACTAACAATATTAGTTAAAATTAGTTACTAATAAGATAATGGCAAACTAATAAAGATAATTTGTAACTTATAATATAATTATGAACATTATTAGTTAAAAATATGTTATTCATGTTAACCATTTAGCTAAAAACACTTTCGTTAGTTACAATATGGCAAACTTGTAAATAATGTGTAATATGTTTAGACAAATGTAGGGTGTGAATAGCGTGTCAATTCTCATTTTTGGGGTTTTTAGAGAATTTTTATTTAATTACACATTGTTCTTCTTCTGTCCTCGACCGATACTGAACAGTATCGGCCGGTATACCGGCCGATACCGTTCAGTATCGGCCGAAACCGAAACCGACCCCTAGTTTCGGTCTCGTTACCCACCGAGACCGAAACGATACTGCCGATACCCAAGTGTATTGGCCAAAACCTCAAACCATGGTTATGAGTATGAACCCGAAATCTAATTGGAAGGGTTATGCCTTCCTCTCAAATTAAATCTAAGTGAGTGGACATCCTCTCGAATTGAGGCTACCTTTGTATCCCCAACTGAAAATCAATAAAAATATCACATTTTCCCTAAATCCCCTCTTTAGCCCTAAAATCCCATTTTTCCCCCAAGTCCATCAAAAATCCTATTTTTATTCCACAAAACCCTCGAAAATCCTATCAAATTGGTATCAGAGCAGTTCGATTTTGATGTCGGTGAGAAAAGTTGACGCCTTGGAAGAAAAATTGGAAAGCAAAGTGGAGATGCTCAAGGATCAACAAAAGGTTGCGAAAAAATGGACAAGCTTGAGGAAAACTTCGATGGAATCAATGTTAAAGAAACTCTTCGATCTCCATCGCCACCCTCCACCAGAGAAAGATACGATGGAGCCAAATCTGGACAAAGACGAAACCAACACCGCGGATCTGGGACAAAAGGCGTCGCCTATAGACAAGGACAAGTGAAAAATCATCGCTTTTAAGGAGGACCCATTCAAAGGGCGGTTCGACATCAGATCTGATCAACAACGATGACTACAACTCAATCTAGGGCAAAAGGCGATACCTTGAACAAGAGAATGTGGATAGTCATCGACTTTGAGGAAGATCTACAACCAAACGACATCAATTCATGGGTGCGGGGCCAAAACCTCCCCCAACACTCGTGGGGGCGGCGGTAGATGGAGGTGAGCCCTATGCGAGTCACCAGGATGCTAGGATAGCTGGCGGGTGAGCCGCCTACGCCTAGGAGCCCCATGACCCTTGGAAAGGCCGTCCCAGGCTTGGCGACCCCCGAACGGCCTTCCCAGGGGCCCGCGGGCCTATAGATAAAGACCAGGGGCCCACGGCCCTTGGGTGCACTTGGGGCTCGGACAAACTTCGGGACTCGACGGATACGCGGGAGACTTCGACGAATGTGAAGATGACTACTGGTGCTTCAAAGATAGGGGGAGACCCAGGTTAATGGGTCGATGGAGGGTGGGACCACGACGCAACAGGAGTCCAGCATGAAGAGTTTATAGGTCCCACAGCCATGCAACAGAACACATATCAGCAATTTCATTACAGATAGCTCATTCAGAGAGCAGAATATTGGCACTTCAGCGTTAACAACAATATCCAAAAGCTGAAGATATCTGTCTTTGATGGGAAGGATCCTTCCATGTGAGTATATCGGTTGGAGAGATACTTTGCCGTGAACTGTTTGATGTAAGAGCAGCTGATAGTGGCAGTTATCTATTTGGAGGGAAAGGCTCTGTTGCGAAGGAGCAGGGACAACATTTACACCCATAGGACGAATTCAAGGACTGCTTGCTGCACTAGTTTCGAAACACTCAGGAGGGTGATCTATATGGGCAGTCCTTTGGCATCAAGCTAGAGGTCATCGTCAAATACCAAAGGGAGAGGTTCGAGATACTCTCGGGCCGCGTGAGAGGGATTCCTAAAGAGTCACTAGAGGTGAAATTTATGAATGGGCTGAAGGCAAACATCATAATAGAGCTTCGTATACTGAGGCCGATGGAGCTCAGAGAGGCAATGGAGCTGGCCCAAATGGTGGAAGATAGGAACACTGTAGAGCGGGCTGCCAAGGGAGCAATGAGCGGGGCCACATCTTGTACTCAAGCAACAATGGAGATCCAAAATCCCATCGGGGAAGGGTGCAGACGAACCAACAACAAGCCTCGACCTGACAGCAGGCTTAAGCGTCTTACGGAGGCAAAGATTCAAGAAAGGCGCTCCAAAGATTTATACTTTTGATGTGGCGAGAGGTTCGGGCTGGGACATCATTGCCAAGATCGTGCTTTCGAGATTGTCATCGTCAAGGATAAAGAAAGCAATGTAACTGAGAAGAAAGAACCACGAGGGGACGAGCACCTTCATTAGGAGTAGCATGCACATAGATTTCCCGACACCATCGTGCGAACAAAGTGGTTCTTTGAGAACAGAGTAATGTTAGGATTGGGATGCGGCAGAAAATGACTAGGGCAAGGGTGACAAATGAGCGATGAAAGCAAGGGGAAGCTGAATCGGTGGCAGTTCTGTGATTCTAGGCACCAGTTGTTAAGACTGTAATTTTGAGGGTCCATGTGATAGGTCTATTATAATCAGTGTTCTAAAAAACGTTTTATGCGGCCGCATATGCGGATGCGCCCATCCAGCGCATGAAAACCACGATATGCGGGCGGAATATGCGGCCGCCCGCATATTCGCCCGTGTTTTGGTTATGCGGCCGCATAGTCCCGTGTGCGGGCGCATAAAAGGGTCGGATTTATTGGGTTTTGGGTTCGAAAATTTTCGAACCCGTTTAGCACCCGATACTGTAAATAATACAGAAGACTTGTTTTGTTTTGTTTTAGGTCTAATTTTACCCAAAGTTATCGACGCAGCGGCGAAAGCATCAAGTTTCGAAGGCGGACAAAGCATCCAATCCACGACGAATTTGCAGCGTTGGTCGGCGGCGACAGCATCCCGTCCAGCATCGATTACGCACGGTGGACCGCGGCGAAGAAGGAGATAGCTGCGGCGGTGGATTCTGCAACTCCCCGGTACGCCGTCGTTCATTCCTTCTCTCTTTTTTCATTTTTTTTTCATTTTTCGTAATTCTTTGCTACACCCTGAAGCCGAAGGATAGCCGTGGGTTAGGTATTTTGGATGTTGAAGTTTATAGAGCGCAGGAGGCGGGGATGTGGGCATGGGAGGCGACAGACGAGGGGAGTTGCTCAGGCTCCAGCTGCAGCAACCTGCTGGGCATGTTTGCGTTTAATTGATGAAAAGTTGCAACATTGGAAAATTAATTCTTGTTTCTTCATGAACAAAAGGGCATTCGTACGTGTATTGTGCTTAGCAATGGAATGAGAGAGAGAGAGAGAGAGACAGAAAGACTTTAGATGCATTGACTTATAATTCTGAAGGATTATAATGTGTTATTACCCATGTTGGCTTTGTCTCATGTTCGTTGTTTTTAATATAGTTTTGTTTAATTTAAACCCTTGGAAACACGTGTCATAACTCAATTTTTAGCGAGCTTGGCTTTTCCTCTGCAAGGCAATGAAAAAGGGAACATAAGTCAGAAACAACATATGCATTTGTTTTCCTCTGCTCAAGTACTCAATGGAACAAATGTACAATAACATTCAAATAGCCACAAGCTTTAAAAAAAGATGAACATAGTTACATATGTAACACAATCACAACATTCAAAGTTGATAATTTTATACTTACTACTTATTTATTTATTAAAATATCATTTTCCGCGTAATCCGCATAATCCGCATAAACGGACGCATAATCCGTATATGCACTATGCGGTCCTGGACCGCACGCATAATGAAACCGCATTTTAGAACACTGATTATAATTATAGAAAATTCAGTCTTACAAATATATGGGGGTTGTGTAATTAGTTACAAATATATGGGGGCTGTGTAATTAGGGTGTATCCTGAATTTGAGAAGAGAATAAAGTGGCATGAGTGACTATGAGTACGAACCCAAGATCTAGTTGGGAGAGTTTTGCCTTACTCTCGAATTAAAGGCTAGAAGAGCGATCCTCCTCACAAATTGGGGCAACCTATCATTGTATCCCCAAATGAAAATCAATAAAAATATCACATCCCCCCCAAAAAAATCCCCTCTTTATCCCTAAAACCCCATCTTTCCCCTAAATTCAATCAAAAACCCTATTTTTATTCCATAAAACCCTAGAAAATCCTATCAAATTGGTATTAGAGCAGTTGAATCTTAATGGCGGCAAGGAAAGTTGACGCCTTAAAAGAAAAAGTAGGAAGCAAATGGAGATGCTCAAGGATCAACACAAAAGGTTGCGGAAAAAATGGGCAAGCTTGAGGAAAAATTTTCTTTGATGGAATCAATATTGAATGAACTTTTGGAGCTCCATCGCCGCCCTCCGCTTGAGAGAGAGATGATGAAGCCAGATCTAGACAAAGATGAAGCCAAAGGCACAGATCTGGAGCAAAAGGTGTTTTCTTTGGACAAAGACAAGGGAAAATCATCGCTTTTAAGGAGGAGACC
Source organism: Scilla litardierei (assembly GCA_030789695.1). Lineage (NCBI taxonomy): Eukaryota > Viridiplantae > Streptophyta > Magnoliopsida > Asparagales > Asparagaceae > Scilla > Scilla litardierei. The sequence continues at coordinate 154,037,977 of CM061139.1, read as the reverse complement.
CATCCAAAGGGTGTCCGACATCAGATCTGATCAAGGACGACAACTACAACTCAGATTTAGGGCAAAAGACGGCACATTTGAACAGAAGAATGTGAAAAGTCGTCGATTTTGAGGAAGATCTGCAACCAAACGACGCCATTCACGGGTGTCGGGCCAAAACATCCCCCAAAACTCATGGGACGGCGGCTGATGGAGGCAATTCCTAGGTATGGCCGCCAAGAGGCCAACGGCCTCCTAGAGGACCCCGCCCAAGCCAGGGCAACTTGCGAGCGAGCTACCCAAGGGCCCACGGCCCTTGGGGGTGCACTTGGGACCCATTGTGGCATGGCGGCAAACTTCGGGACCCGACGGATACACATGAAGCTTCAGCAACCATGGAGACAACTATTAGCGCTTCGAAGATGGCGGTGGAGACCCAAGCTGGTGGGTCGATAGAGGGTGGGAACACGACATAGCAGGAGTCCAGCATGGAGAGTTTGGAGGTCACACGGCCACACTAGAGAATGCCTATCAGCATTTTCACTATGGGCAAACCAATCAGAAAGCAGAACATGGGCACTTCGGTGTTGATAACAATATTTGGAAGCTGAAGATGAATGTCTTTGATGGGGGATGATCTTTATAGATGGGTCTACCGGGTGTAGAGATACTTTGTCGTATCTGTTTGGAGGGAAATGTTATGGCTTGGTTTCAGTGAAAGGAGTACAGACAACCATTACGCTGATAGGAGGAATTCAAGGACTGCTTGTTGCACCGATTTCGAGACACTCGGGGGATGATTTATACGGGTAGTTCTTTGTCCTCAACATGAGGGCACTGTCAGAGATTGCATGGAGGTGTTTGAGATGCTCTCGGGCCGCGTATGAGCGATTCCTGAAGAATGTCGCTAGAGGGGAATTTTATGAATGGGCTCAAGGTAAAATTCAGAGCTTCGTATGTTGAGACCAAGGGGGTTGGAAAGGCGATGGAGCTGGCTTAAATTGTAAAAGATAGGAACACGAAAGAGCGGGCTGCCAAGGGAGCAATGAGGAGGGCCACATCATGCACTAATGCTACAATAAAGATACAGAAGTTCTAACCGAGAGGGTGCAGACGAGCCAGGAAAAGAACATTGAGCCTCAACCTGACAGTAGACTCAAGCTTCTTATGGAGACAGAGATCCGGAGCAGGCACGCCTAGAATTTATGATTTCGATGTGGCGAGAGGTTCGTGCCGATACATCATTACCGGAATCGTACTCTCCAGGTTTTGATCGTCGAGGATGAAGACGGCAAGACAGCTGAGGAGAAAGAACCACAAGGGTATGAGTATCCCATTTGGAGTAGCATACTGATGAGAAAGCTAGGGTTTGGAAGATGGAAAAATGAGGAACTTTATAAATGTCAAAAGAGAACTACAAGATAAGGATTTTTGTGATAGGAAACTAACTTTCCAAGCTTGAATCTAAAAGAGAAAGCTTACTCTCACTTAATCTAAGGTTCTACTCTTTAACACTCAAGTTTTGCATAAGAGAATAATGAAAACCACACCCCAAACTTATAAGGGCAGCTTTAAGCCAATTTACAAAAAACCCCAAACCCCACACTTTGCAAAAATGCCCAAAACATCACAAAAATGCCCTCGGCCTAGTTCTTCATCCCGCAATCCTTCTTGTGATGCCTTTGTTGATACGTGATGATCTCATCATTACCCCCAAAAAGAACCACTTTGTCCTCAAGGTGGAAGTCTGGAAACCGATGTGTAATAACATCGTAAGGTTCCCAGGATCCCAGGAAGTCTCATGATTTGGAAGGCCGGTCCACCTAATCAGCACCTCACATGCTCCCGTGCTCCCGTGCTCCCCTGACAAACCCCTCTCAGCTCGGCCGGCTCTAGAAGCACATCCCTATCATCCGTGGGTAGAAACGAGGAGGCATGGTCTCCAATGGCCCGACGGAGCTGCGACACATGAAAAATGGGGTGGATAATTGAATCTGGTGGCAACCATAGCCGATACGCCACCTGGCCGATCCTGGCCTCTACCTCATATTGCCCAAAGTATCAGGACGACAGTTCTTATTCCGCATACGTGACAAGGAGCGTTATCGAAAAGGTCGCAGATTCAAATACACCATGTCGCCCACATTGAACTGCACATCTCGCATGTGTTCATCTGTCCGACCCTTCATAAGCTGTTGCACCATCGTCAAGTGTCGTCGCAACTCCTCCAAAGTGTGGTCTATCTTCTCAAGATACGGATCCAACTGGGAAACTGGGTAAAGCGGTGACCATAGTGAAGTAAATGCGGGGTATCCTGCCCATATAAGACCCTGAAAGGAGTGGTCTGAGCAGAGGTGTGGAAAGATGTGTTGTACCAATACTTCGCCCAAGCTAGCCACCTCAGCCACTGCTTCGGAGACTCAGAAACAAAACACCGCAAATATGTCACTAGTGTCTTGCTGACAACCTCCGTCTGGCCACCGGTTTGGGGATGGTAAGCGGTGCTCCTCTTCAGTATTGTCCCCAGTGTCTTGAATAATTCCTTCCAGAAGGCGCTAAAAAGACCTTATTCCGATCCGTCACAATAGAGCATGTGATCCCATGAAGTCTCACTAACTCCCTGATCAATGTCGTCGCCACGGTCACTGTAGTGTAGGGATGTCGTAGTGCCACAAAATATGCATACTTGCTCAGCCTATCCACCATCACCATGATGACTGAGTACCCCCTCTGATTTCGGCAAGCCGTCAATGAAATCCATGGTCACCTCCTCCCAAACTCGGTTAGGCAACGAGAGAAGCTGCAGCAAACCCACAGGAGTTGTTGATAAATATTTGTGGCGATGTCATGTTGCACTTCGCCACCATTTCCGCCACATCCTTCCGCATCTCCTCCCAAAAAAGCTCCCGAGCCAAGCGCTAATATGTCTTCAAGACCCAGAGTGGCCACCTACCGCGCTCCCATGAAACTCATGTAACACCATTGGGATATGAACCAACCCCTGCGGTACCACCAAACACCCATTGTACAAGAGACGTTGCCTTTCTAACGAAAACACGGGGCGTGCTGCTGGGTCATGTAGTAGTGCTGCTCTGATCTTGGCTAAACCCTCATCCTCCTCAATCTCTCTCAACAGGTGCTCTCAATCGAGCAGAATTGGTACTGACAAGGCCGACAAGTGTGAATCAACATCCCTCCTTGATAGTGCATCTGACGACTTGTTCTCAATCCCTGGCATGTACTAGATCTCAATGTGGTAACCTAGCAACTTGATGAACCACTTCTGATACTTATCTGTGATCATACTCTGCTCCAAAAGGTATTTGAGGCTCCTCTGGTCTGTTCTCATACGAATTACCGGCCAATTAGATAGGGTCGCCATTTTTGCACTGCCAACACAATGGCCATCAACTCGCACTTATAAACTGACTTGAGCCGAGCCCTCGCCGATAACACGTGGCGAAAATATGCCACCAGCCTGCTCTCCTGCATCAACACGGCCCCCAAGCCATAGCCCAACGCATCTGTCTCCACCACAAATGGCCGGGTAAAATCCGAAAGCGCAAGAACGGGAACGCTCGTCATGGCCCTTTTCAGGGCCTCAAAAGCTCGAGTGGCATCTTCTGCCCAATGGAAATTGTCTATCTTCAGCTGCTCCGTCAACGGCCATGCAATGGTGCTGTACCCACTAACGAACTTCCTGTAGTAGCCCGCCAGTCCCAAGAATCACCGCAACGCCTGTAGTGTGGTAGGGAGTGGCCAATCCACCATGGCCGCTATCTTCGAACCATCCGTTGCCACGCCCTCTGCGGAAACAATATGGCCCAACTACTCTACACTCCACTGGCCGAACGAGCACTTTTTCCCGTTAGTAAACAGCTGATGCTCCTGTAGCTCCCACAGCACGGTGGTCAAATGCTCCACATGTGACTTCATCGATCGGCTGTAAACCAAGATGTCATCGAAGAATATCAGAACAAACCTCCTCAAATAGGGTCGAAACACCATGTTCATCAATGCCTGGAATGTGGCAGGTGCATTAGTCAAGCCAAACGGCATAACCAAAAACTCATAGTGGCCCTCGTATGTCCTGAAAGCAGTCTTCGCCACATCCTCATCTCTCATCCGGATCTAGTGATAACCGGACTTTAAGTCAATCTTGGAGAAGACGATTGCACCATGCAACTCGGCTAACAACTCGTCGATCACGAGGATGGGAAATTTGTCTGGCACCGTCTCCTTGTTCAATGCTTGGTAATCGACACAAAATCTACAGCTCCCGTCCTTCACTAACAGCACCAGGCTCGAGAAAGAGCTCACACTCGGCTGTATAACCCCTGCCTGAATCATCTTGTCCACCATCATCTCGATCTCCCCCTTCTGCACCTACGGATAGCGGTATGAATGTACACTGATGGGAGACACCCTCTCGGAGCACAATGGCATGCCCGTGGTCTTGTAGGAAAGGAAGCCCGTGAGGCGTCTGAAACACCTCAAACTGAAATAAGACATGTCATAGCTCCCATGGTATGTCCTGCTCCGCCACCTCCACTACCAGGCTCTGTAGCTCCACCAAGAAGCCTCCTCCTTCGAACTGGAAAGCTCTCACCATGGTTTTCAAGGAAACCCTGGATCTGCACAAACCGGGGTCCCCTTGAAGCGTCATCAACATTCCCCGTGTGTGAACTCCATCCTTAACAACTTCCAGTTGGTCTTCGTTTCTCCTAAAGACTACAGTCATCTCATGCCTAGAACCACGTTGTTGCTGCCCAGATCGAGCGACAAGAACTCCACCGCATGTATCTCATGTGGGGTCAAAATTACGCCACGGCATACTCCCATGCTCTGCTTTACCTGCCTAGTTTCCATCATCACTCCAAAACTGTTGGTGTCAACCAACTGCAACCCCTGCCGCTCTACCACATGGTTGGAGATAAAGTTGTGTGGCCCCACTATCAATCAATACCACCACCACTGGCTTAGAGATCCTCCACATCAACTTCATAGTATGATTCGGAGTGAACCCTACTACCGAGTTGAGTGACACCTACGCTACCTCCAAATGAGATGGCTCCTGCTCCACCTCATCCTCGCTCAGCTCCACCACCAACTCCTCATCCTCTACCAGCAGCACCTGGAGTGTACAATCTCGACAGCGATGCCCCGGGGCATACTTCTCGTCACACCTAAAACACAGCCCCTTCGCCCTCTTGTTCGGTATCTCCGACTCTGTCATATGCTTAAACTGCCCACTAGGATGTGGTCCGCTGCTCCTCTCCTTGCTCACCTAAGCTCCCCATGTCTGGACCCCCTTGCAGGGGCCCGCTGCACTCTTGGAATCACTGAGCCACGAAAAGCGGACCCAACCCAAGCTCCGTTGGCTCGCCTATCCGCCGCTAGAATGTCATCCACTATCGGAGCTAAGTCCATCGTCTCTAGCAGTCCACTCGGCCTCTGCCGAAGCTCTCCCTGAATTTCAGTTTTCAGCTCCTTCATAAAGCTTCCCATCAAGGTCTCCTTGGTCATCATCCCCCTCACACTGCCAAAAAGTGCCTCAAATTTCTCCTGATAGTCTCTCATCGTGCCCACCTACCGTAGCGTCAAAAGCTGCTCGTGCAGGTCGTCGCCCTGGGTGTCTCTGAAGCGATGCAGCATGCAACATGTGAATTCCTCCCATGACTGTATCGGCAGCCATTATTGCCTCCACAAATACCAAGACAACGCATTCCCCTCCAAACACACGCCCAACGCATGCACCTTCTCCCTCTTCCCCATCTTTAGGCCTCAAAGTATCGCTCCGCACGTGAGACCCATCCGTGGGGGTCCTCCCCGTCGAAAACCGGCATCTTCAGCTTCCGCACCTTGTTTTCGGGTCCACTCACCCCTTGCTCCACCCTCGCTCTAAGTTGACTGTAGTGGAATTGATGATAAGCATTTTGCAGAGGTCCACCATCTCACCACGGTCCCCTGGCCCTCCGTCATAACCTGTCGCGTCCCACGGGTTCCATTCGTGCCCCCCCATAATTTCGAAACTGCTCATCGACCCCCCCGGAGGTCGTCGGCCCCTGAACTCTCCTCTGTATGTTTCATCGTGTCGTGGAGTTCCCAAAAGTGGCCCGACGCCTCCTTGGAAGGCAGCCAGAGGTCACCGCCACGCAAATCCCCGAAGACTCCCTCATGCGGCTGCGAAAAAGGCCCATGCCGCGCTGGAATAGCAAGGGAGCCCCACCGCCCTTCAACAGCTGCACCGGGGGCCACTGATGCTCCAGTGCAATCGCGGGAGCCAGCGCCCATTGGTCTCTTGGGGGCTCGCGAGGCCCCAGGTGGTCGTTGGGGGCTCGCGAGCCTCCCAACTTGTCGTTGGGGGCTCGTCGTGCCCTAAATTGCTCGTCGTGGTCCGACGAACCCCCAGGTTGGTCGCCAGACTTTCGTCGGTGTCCGACGAGGGCACCGGGCCACAGGAAGGCCCGACGTACCCAGTAACAGCATCGCCGCCCCGCCCATAATTAGGGTTTGGAGGGGTGTGGTCCTCCTATGGGCTGTCGATCCCCCCTCCGAAGCTGGAGGAGGGGGAAAATGCCCCCATTCGGGCTCTTCTTCGTCATCCCCCATTGGCACGTCATCTACGAGCACCATTTGACTTTCCCCTTGTCCAAAAACGGCTCCTTTCGGCTCAGATCTGAAAAATTACCCAGAATCTCATCGCTCTTGGACACATTCTTCTCTCTTCGCTGATTCGCTTGAGTCTCCATGAAGGATTTGAACATGCTCTCCAAAGATGAGAACCTTTCATCACTTCTTTGTTGTAGCTCCTTGATGGATTTCTTTAGGGTTGCTTCAATTTCTCCAACTTTCTCCTCTAGGGCATCTTTCTTCTCCCTGGATCATGTGGTTGTCATGGTGGATCTTCGCTCTGATACCAATTTAATGAGAAAGCTAGGGTTTGGAAGATGAAAAATGAGAACTTTATAAATATATAAAGAGAACTACAAGATAATGGTTTCTTTTGAGAGGAAACCAACTCTCCAAGCTTGAATATAAGAGAGAAAGCTTACTCTCACTTGATCTAGGATTCTACTCTTCTAAGCTATGGTTTAACACTCAAGTTTTGCATAAGAGAATAATGAAAACCCCACCCCAAACATATAGTGGCAGCTTTAGCCCAATTTAAAAAATACCCCTCCAAACCCCAAACTTTGTAAAAATACACAAAACTTCACAAAAATGCTCTCGGCCTAGTTCTTCATCCTGCAATCCTTCTTGTAACGCCTTCGTTGATATATGATGATCTCATCACATACCTATGGATTTAATGACACCATCTTGTTGTTAGTGGTTGTGCCCTAGGCCAAATATTTGGACCTTTATGTTATGTCATTTTCATTTAAGAAATGTTTCTATTATTATTGTTATTATTATATTGCTTGCATGTTTCTTTATAATAATGTTTGAATAGTTGTTTTATGCTATTCTAAGCATCGCTAGTCATTCATCATTAAAGGTTTAATGAAGAATTAAGACTAGTATGAGTTTGATAGATAATTATGAGATAATTATATGTATGGTGATACAAATCAAACTTATAGGTACTTGTTGGAGAACATGTACTGGATAGACTCGCTATGAGATCATTACATGGATTAGTGTCATAAATGATCTCATAATAGTTATGTCATTGAATCCTTAGACCTGAGCTCATCACAGTTTCCTACATAAGGAACATCATATTTTGACATAATCAAACGTTATCTTTAATCAGATAATCATAAAGGTTATGATCGAATATGATGTGAATTATGCAGAGGAAAGTGAATGAACAAGATGGAATTTGTCCCTCTCCTATGAGAGATATCTAATGGGCCCCTCGATAAGTAGGACTGAGAAATGCATGGCCATGCTTAAATGAATGTCATTTGATTTTATCAGTCTCCTTAGAAAGCGAGAAATTAAATGTTTGAACTATATAAGTATGACACTGCCCATGACTTATGTTCAAATAAGATATCGTATGACAAAAGGATTATGACATGTTCTATTGGTTAGGTTAATATCGGACTAACGATATTCATATTAATTAGGTAGTCAAAATGTCTTGCTAGAGACCAACTATGACTTGTGAGCTTCTAATGAGATTAGGCCCACTGCCAATTTAATATGAGCATATTGGGTCGCACACAAAGAACGAATTGGATAGGATATTGTTTAAACATGATTTCGAATATGATTTGAAATTCGTGATAAGGTGAAATATCTTAACCGTCAGATATCGTATCTCATTAAGATATTATCTTAAGATATCGCCTCTTAACTAAAATACGTTAATGAGTTGACGTGGGATTCTTATCCCTAAGATAGCGTCGCGTAACTGAATGTTGTTAAGGGGTTAACGTAGGATTCTATATAAGATATAGAATCACGATTTTCAGTTTTTATGTTTTTCAATCTATCTCCTCCGTTTTTGAGAAAAACAAAGAGCGAGAGAAACCCTAGTTGCGGCAAAGGAGCTAGCACCCTCGCAAGTCCTGTTCGTGACGTTCGCGTGTGGATACCGATTGAGGGTGGTCGTTCGTAGAGCAGCACCTGTAGTCCGACGGATTCAGATCGTCACAAAGGTTAGTAATCGATTCGAATCAATTAGAAACGCATGGATCTTGGTAGGCTTCTATTTTCCGCTGCGTATAAAGTAGTTATGCATGATAGAAACCCTAACACTTGCAGACAAGGCGGTTCTTTGGGTGCGAGTAATGTTAGGATTGGGATGCGGCGGCAAACAACTATGACAGGGGGCAAATCAGCTACGAAAGCAATGGAAAGCTAAACCAATGATAATTCTATAATTCTAGACACCAAGAGCAAAACTGTAATTTTGGGGTCCAGGGGGCAGATATGTAATTATAGGAAATTCAGTCTTACAAATGTCTGTGGGCTGTGTAATTAGGGTTTATGCTGAATTTGAGAAGAGAATTGAGTAGTACGAGTGATTAAGAGTAGAAAACTTAGATCTAATTGGCAGAGTTAAGCATTTCTCTCGAATTAAAGGCTAGGATAGCTGTTCTCCTATCGAATTGAGGTTACCTACCCTTGTATCCCAATTAAAAATCAATAACAATATCACATGTTCCCCTCCAATTCCCTCTATAGCCCTAAAAATCCTATCTTTCCCGCAAAACCCATCAAAACCCTATATTTATTCTACAAAATCCTAGAAAATCCTATCATATATCTGATGAAGTTGCCAGAAATTGGTTATTGTCTCACACTGTGTGGCTTTGTGGACAAGTGCTTCTTAACGATGACATATCACAATATAGAAGCAACTATTTTGTCGGGGATTGTGGAACGAGGGTTGTTTCCGAGGGGGTTGATATGTGATTTTAACGTATGGACACTTGTGTGAACCAGTGGTTGTTTGTGCTTATTTTATGCTTTTTTGTTTTCTTTGTAATCATGTACTAGTAATATGGTATTCAGCTGGGTTTACCCATCTTTTACCTCAAAAAATTAATTATGGAAAATTATAAAAAAATATTGAAAATTAATGTGGACCTCACTTAAATCTTATTGATAGGAATTAGGACAAACTTAGGACAAAAGATGATATTTTTATTGATAATAGATTAGATCTAACAAGATACGGCTTCCAATTTCGAGAAGGGCCAATTCTCTCCTAATAATCTAAATTAACTAATAGACTACTAATCTCTCATAATATTCCACATAAAACCCCTAATGACACCCTACCTCTTATTTAAACACAAACACTGTCTAATTAGGTAATTAGCCGAAAAGACTAAATTACCCCTTACTAATTTTCACGTGTTTTTGAGATGCCACCCATAGGTCAGGATCGGCCTAACATTACTCCCCTCCCAACAAGACACATTATTCTCAAGGTGAAACTCTGTAAAATGCTGCCGGATTGCGCCAAATGGCTCTAACGCCGCTTCATATTTTGCAAGGTCATTCCACTGAATCACACTTCTTTGGTACGTGAACCTCCTTGACATACTCCTTTTAATTCAGATGGTTCTAACATCACTCCCATGTCATCCGTCAAGGTCGGTGGTAAAGTTGACGAAGGTGTGTGATCACCAATTGCTTGACAGAGCTGTGAGACATGAAAGGTTGGATGTATAGCAGATGTCGATGGCAATTTCAAACGATAAACCACCTTCTCATTGTCTCGACCTTGTAAAGCCCAAAATACTGTAGCGCTAACTTCTCGTTCCTAAGGTGTACCAAAGATCTTTGGCGATAAAATCGAAGTTTCAGATAAACTCGGTCGCTGAATACAAACTGAACATCCCTCATATGGCCATCCGCATGTTTATTTATGACGTGTTACGCACATGCCAAATTTGGCTTCTGCTCCTTTTAACACCCTATCCATCTCCTCCAAAAACTACTCAACCTGCGACACCGGTGTGGAACTGTGTCCATAATGCAGCAAATGCAGAAGATCTCCTTAATATAAGATTTTAAAAGGGATTGTCTAAAACAACGTGTGATATGAAGTGTTGTACCAATACTCCACCCAAACTAACCATCTTGCCCATTGTTTCGGCGTCTCGGACACAACACCGCATGTATGTCTCTATACTACTATTAACTACTTTCGTCTGACCGTCTGAGGGCGGTATGTCGTGCTCCATTTCAAAACTGTCCCCTGCATCATGAACAACTCCATTCAAAAATGACTAAAAACGATGTGATAGTGATCAGACACTATCGACTTTGAAATCCCATGCAAGTGCACCACCTCCCATGTAAAAGCAGCTGCTACAGTCACATCAGTGTAAGAATGTCGAATGGCCACTAAATGCGCATATTTACTGAGACAGTCCACCACAACAAAAATGACATAGAATCCTTTCGATCGAGATAACCCTTCAATGAAGTCCATCGTGACTTCCTCCCAGAGCCGGTTCGGCAAAGCCAACAGCTGCAACAGTCCACCATGTACCATCGTCATGTATTTGTGACATTGATGGACATCACAACTAGCCACCAGTTTTGTCACATCCTCCTTCATTCACACCCAATATAGCGCGGTTGCCAAGCGACTGCATGTCTTAAGGACCCTTAAGTGTCCTTCAATGGTGCTCACATGGAACTCGTGAAGTCGTCCCTAATATAGCAGCCACTGTCTGTCCAGCAAGTAGCCCGGTTACTTTGTCGAAACCTGCAATAAGGCATCTTGAATCTTTGCAAAGTCCTTGTCTGTCTCAATCTCCTATAACAAAGGTTCCCAATCAAGCACAACGAGAACGGACAAGGCTGTCAACTGCGGCTCCTCCGACCGGAGAGGGCATCGGCCGCCTTGTTTTCCAATCCTGATGTGTACTAGATCTCAAAGTCATATCCCAGCAACTTGACGAGCCAACACTTGTGTTCCTCTAGTCCGTTTGAACAAAGAAATGTCGTCCCAACAGGTATGACAGCCACTTTTGCACTGCCAAGACGATCGCCATAAGCTTGTACGCATAGACTGACTTGAGCCTAGCCCTGGCAGTCAATACCAGGCTGAAATATGTCAGAGGCTGCTGGTTTTGCATCAAGATTGCCCCTAGACCATACCCCGAAGCATTCGTCTCCACAATGAAAAGGGCAACTGAACTAAGGTAAAGCTAACACAAGAACGTTGGTCATGGCTTGCTTCAGGGACTCAAAGGCATGGGTCGCCTCTTCTCTCAGTGGAAGTAGTCCTTCAGCTGTTGAGTCAATGGCCATGGTCATGCAATCGAATTATACCCTTGGCAAATTTCTGATAATACCATCTAAGCCCCAAGAATGATAATACCCTCTAAACCCCAGGAATCCATGTAGCTCCTTCAATGTCGTATAACGTGGCCAATCTAACACGGTCGCTATTTTGGATCTGTCGATTGCGACCCCCTTTGTTGAGACTACATGCCCAAGATACTTCACCCGCATTTGAGCGTATAGGCATTTCTTCCTATTAGCATGCATCTGATGATTATATAGCTCCTGCAACACTACTTCCAAGGCTCCATGTATGCCTTTATAATCTTGATGTACTCCAAAATATCATCAAAAAAACCAACATCAACCTCTACAAGTACGATCGGAATACCTTCTTCATAAGTGAATGAAAAGTGGCCAGGTCATGGTCAGATCAAAATACATGACAAAAAACTCGTAGTGCCTCTCGTGAGTCCTGAACGTGGTTTACTCCACGTCCTCTACCCGCATCCGGATTTGATGATTCCTTGACTTCAGATTAATCTTAGAGAACATCGTCGCTGCATGCAACTCGTCCAACAACTCATCGATCACTGGGATGTGAAACGTATTTGAGACAGTCTCCTTGTTCAAGGCCCAGTAGTCGATACAAACCCTCCAACTGACATCTTTCTACTTGACCAAAAGGATCGGGCTCGAGAAAGGACTAACACTCGATTGAATGACTCCGGCTCGTAGCATCTCCCTAACTGTCACCTCTATCTCATCCTTCTATACCTGAAGATACTAGCACTGTCGCACACTTATGGTTGAGGCTCCCTCTCTCAAAATCTTAAGGCCCCGTGGTGGGAAAAGCCCACGTGGTGTCTGAAAAACTCGATCGAATTAAGGGCCATTGTACTGCTACGGGAATATCTTACTCCTTGATGGACTCCCCTACCAAACCCTGCAATTTTATCAAGAATATGCCACTTCGGTCTGTAATGCCTTCACCATGGTCTTCAAAGAAACCAAGATACGACATAAGCTCGAATCCCACTGAAGCGTCACTGGTCGGTTCTCCACTTAGAATTCAATAATAACAACTTCCAGTTGACCTTCATCTCTCCAAAAAATTGCAATCATCTCATCCCCAGAATCGCGTCTGTGTTACCCACATATAATGATAGAAATTGATAGTGATACGATCAGGATTGTATTTGTATTTTAGTCTTTCGTTCATTTTGAGTCTTTTGAGAGTCTCAGTCTTTTGGGTGAGTTTAGTCCCACATCGGATGAGTTAAAGGAAGTGTTGGGTTGTAAGCCTATATATAAAGGCTCTAGAGTTGTATCTTTGAAGGCAAGCAATGAATGAAAGAAATCAAAGGAAATTTTCCTTAAACCTGTGAAAGGTTTCCCTTCCTTGGTTCGAAGCCTTGGAATCTGTGGTGTGAAGCCAAGAAACCCTGGTTATCTAGTTTTTTCCCCAAATCTCCCAATCATTTCTCAACTCATCCACCAAATCCCTAAATCCCACCACGCCCTACATCAAAAATTTTACAGTATCTAAAATCCATGTAGCGACAAAATCAGCTCGCGACATATCCCCCGATTACGCTCTATCATCCATGTACATATGACCATGCCAAAACCACATGTATCCTTTAATTACAACTTATGTTGGTCCACTATCATGTTGGAAATAAAATTATGGGTGGCTCCACTATCGATCAACACTATAATGTCCTGCTCTGCTATCATTCCCACTAATTTCATGGTGTGATTCGATGTAAATCATATCACGAAATTTAGCAAGACTTTGGCTACACCCAAGTGAGGATGCTCGCCCTCTCCTATCTATTCCTTAACTTCCATGCTTTCGTCTTCATCATCACAAACAGACATAATCTAAATGGTATGATCTCGACACCGATGTCCTAGTGCATGCTTCTTATTACAGAAAAACACAACCCCGTCACTAGCTTTATTTTGTGTCTACGTCTCTGTGAGGCGTTTGAACATACTTTCTGGCCACGTCTTATTGTTCTTGTCTCGGTTTATCTGAACCCCTCATGACTGTGTCTTTTGTCCCCCATCGTAATATTGGTGCGGAAAGTGAACCCGCTCAATGCATCCTTGGCACGTCGCTTCGCTATAATCTTGTCCTCGATCATCTGTGCCAACTGCATCATCTCACTTAGCCCCCTCGAACTCAGAAGGCGTATTTCAGCTCGAATGTCTGTCTTGAGCCCTTTCATAAAATTTCCTCCAAACACTGCCTACGGCATCCCCCTCACTCGGCCTGACAGCAACTCAAAGCTCATTATACTTCATAACAGTCGCATCTTGCTTGGGTGCAAACAACTGTTTATGCAGATCACCTCCTTGAGCATCATGGAACCACTCCAGAAGGAGATCTTTAAATTTCTCCACGTCTCACGGGTTGTCATTGCTCCCTACATTGGAACCATGCCAACGCCTTCCCCTCCAAATATAAGGCCCCTCCATCATACCTCCAAATATATTGGTGCGGAAAGTGAACCCGCTTGATGCATCCTTAGCACGCCGCTCCGCTAGGTTCATGTCCTCGATCATCTGTTCCCAGCATCCCACCTAGCCCCCTCAGACTCAAAGGTGTATTTCAGCTCGAATGTATGTCTTAAGCCCTTTCATGAAATTTTCTTCAAACACTGCCTCCGGCATCCACCTCACTCGGCCTGACAGCAACTCAAAACTCATTATACTCCATAACAATCTCATCTTGCTTGAGTGTGAACAACTGTTTGTGCAAATCACATCCTTGAGTATCATGGAACCGCTCCAAAAGGCGATCTTTAAAATTTCTACACGTCTCACTGGTTGTTGCTCCCTCCATTAGAACCACGCCACCGCCTTCCCCTCCAAATATAAGGCACATCCATCCTTTTCTCTTCCTCCGGAAGTCTGTTGACGGAAAAATACTGTTTAGCACGGTACACCCATCCATAAGCGTCCTTCCCCTCAAAGATTGGCATCTTCAGCTTCTAAATTCTCCAGTCGAAACCAAACTGCCCATGTGTAGCTCTAAATCGGGGCTGCTTGTAAGGGAATTGATGATACACATTCCAATTGGGAGCTGTGTGCCCCTGAAACCACCTATCGAAACTCTTCTCGGTGCCCCCATCGTTCGCCCATGGCCGTCTGCCCTCTTCGAAGCCCTATCGGCCACCCCCGGCCTCGTCGATCCTCCCCAAGGCCTCCCGTCCTCGTCGAACCCTCGCCAGCCATCCCCAACCTCGCTGAAACCTCCCCATGGTCTCATGCCCTCGTCGAAGCCCTGGCAGACTCACACGACCTCATCGAAGCTCCCACAGGGTCCTCAATCCACGTCGGAGCCCCGCCAGACTCGTCGAGATTCGTCGCTGCCTCCCCAGAATCGCCCGCTCCCGTCTAAGTCATGCCAGACTCATTCGGCCTTGCCAAAGCCTTCCCAATGTCTCCCACCCTCGTCGAAGCCCTGCCGAACTCCCCCAAGTTCGTCGATGCCTCACCACGGTCGCTCGCTCTTGTCGAAGTCACCTCACACCTCCATCGACCTCGATTTGGCCAGATCCAACCAAATCAGGCCGTCCCATGGCAAGATGAGCATGTGTGTCCGCTATGGCTCATTTGCACATGCGTTAGGCCAGACATTGCCATCGAATCTGGCAAGATCTAGCAAGATCCGGCCCTCCTTAAGACTGAGGCAGCACATCGCCTTCAATCCACGGCCGATCCGAGAGGATCCATCGGCGATCTCCTTCCCGTCACCATTCGGATCACATCCCCACCCCCTTCAGTTTATTCCTCGTTTGCAGCATCTTTTCCTTTAAGGGTCGCACCCTCCATTATTGTGCTACCTCCTCATGCATCACCCCCGTCCAGATCCATCCCTATTGGCACAATCTCGGGCGATGGGACGGTTGTGCACCTCCAACAATTGTTTCATCATAGCCTCCAAAGACGAAAACTGTTAAACAGTTGTGAACCATTCCTCCATCATGTTCTTGAAGACCTGCATCTCGTTCTCCAGTTTCTCTCCAACGCATCAACCTTCTTCTTCGCCATGGATACTAGATTTGAATGCTCTGATACCAATTTGATAGGCGTTACGGTAAAATTAGGGCAAAGATGATATTTTTATTGATTATAGATTGGATGTAATAAGATATAGCCTCCAATTCAAGAGGAAGACACGTTCACTCCTAATAATCTAAATTAACTAACAGACTACAAATCTCTCACAATATTTCACATTAAAACCCTAATGACATCCTCCCTCTTATTTAAACACAAACCCTCACTAATTAGGTAATTAGCCGAAAAGACTAAGTTACACCTCCCAAGTTTTCCAGTGTGTTTTTGTGCCACCGCTTATAGGTCAGGATCGGCCTAACACGTATGTTTGTAGAAAATTTGATGTCATTCTTTTCTGTATGTTTTTCTAAAATAATGATAAATTGATAATAGTAAATTAAAAGGTTAAGAAGAGAGACAATACAGCAAAAAATTTGATCACTTAGATAAAACTCAACATCTTACATATGAAAGTATCACATGTCCTCAATTATACCCAAAGTGAGACAGTACTGCAAAGAAAGTTGATCACTTAGAATAAAACTCAACATCTGAAATGTGAAAGTTCGCATTCCCTTGATTATAACCAATAAAAAGATTTTTTTTCCATCATATAATTTACCCAATGGGAAAACAAGTGGTAACTTTACTTTAAAACTCAAGTCTATTTAGAACTTTATTTCATTAGTAACGTTTCTTTTCTTAGCCTTGCCATTAGAATTCTAGGCAATAGATAATTAGTCTTTAGGGCTTAAGTTTCTTTGTTTTGTTAATAGAAACCAATGGGTATCTTAGGACTTTTGTATTATGGCAAGCACTCTATATATCAGGTTAAGGCAGCTGACAAAATGACAGTTTAATAAAGAAACTTGGTGAGTATTTAGCTGTCATTGAAGATTCCTTTGATCTCATGACGTGGTTCGAATGTGAATTCCATAATAGATGCGTAAAATCTATGGTTATTTTATTTTTTTGATTCAATTTCTTGTTGCCTTTTTTAAGTACCAGATCAAATTAAATACTTATATCAGAACTCATAGCTATGATATTTCACTGTCAGTATGTCTCCTTTGTTGAAGCATCGATGTGCCATATTCTCCCACACTTGTCTATCTAATATTTCTTCATGATATATAAATCAATTTGGGTGTTTTTCCATCTTGTATGGGTCTTTTCGTGAGGGGGCATGCATATTTGGATGCAACGAATTAATGTCATATGTAATAACTCATCCGCTGAAATAGAAATGAATGGAACAGTTTGCTTTTTAAAAAATCCTTTATATTTGTTGCGGGTCAAGTCCGCCCAACAATAGAATTTGTATATTAATGGAATCACATGCACAATGATTACAAGTGTGGGGTTGTCGACGAGGCTAATACGACTTAGAAGACGCTTCGTAGACGAAGGATCCAAGATCGCATGTTGGTCGCCAAAGGTCGCCGAATGCTGGTTTGCGAGGCGAGCTTCCTGCGAGAAGAACAACTCGTCAGAAATGCTGGGTTGGCTGTCAACCCGTAGCATCTCCGATGCTTAAGTCAGTGGATGACTTTTAAGGGGTATGTCAGACACGCTGGACGATCCTAAGATAGATGGCTTTGTGTGACGAGCTTATGAGGAAAATACAGATATATGGAGGATATCTGACCTTGTGTATTGAATGAGTTTAAGATTTGAACTGAACAACCCCCTCCTTGGTGGCTGTAGGGGGTTATTTATAGGGTTGAAAGTCGGCTGGTCGCCGTCCAATCACCTGTCGAGTCTGCTTATAGCTTGAGCATAAGTGGGGACGCGATGGATCGACGAGGCTGTCAGAGATATTTATGCATTAATGGTGTCAGAAGGTATCAGAGATATTTACGCATTAATGGGAGACGCGATGGACGACCATCAGTTCTCGTTCTTAACCTATGGCATTAATGGGGACGTAGGTGGCCCTACATCACCCTGTCAGAAATATTTATGTATGTTAGGTTGCCTTAGGGAGAGCCAGGCTCAGCGTCTGAGCTTCGTGTCCCCAGACTCTCTGGGTGTGCTTCTTGTTTGGAGAGTAGGCGAGCTTCTTCCACGCTAGGCCGGCGAGCTTCCTGCATGATCAGCTGTCGAGCTATTCTCTTGACTCTGTTGGCGAGCTTGCCGCTCCGTGTGGCGAGCTTTCCATTGTCGCGGCGAGCTTCCGTTCGGGCTTGTTCTCATTCGGGAGGTTCGGAGAGCTGTTCGCTTGGGCTTCAAATACATGGGCCTTTATTTTCTGGGCCGGTGATAAGGCCGTAACAATATTGATTAAAAAGGTATGGACATGAGCAAATAGTAATGTGCATGCTCCCTCAATATAAAAAGGACAATAACTGAAAAAAATAAATTTTAAAATCACATGAAAAAGGGAACAAACATGCAATAACATAAGACCTGTTGTAGAAGTGAATTCGGCTGCTGCATAGGGAACTGATTGTGGTTTGCCCCTGGAATATGATGAACACTGAGAAGAGTGTTATGGCCTTGTTGCTGTACTTGTTGCAGTCTCTGCAGAAACTTTTCCCTCTGATCCGGAGAAATCTCAGGTCTTCCACGAAACTGACCCTGAAGAAGAAAAATGTCAGCCAACTAATGGACACTGCAGAAAGGGATAAAGCTAGCGGCCTCATCAGGGGGCACAACACAACAAATGATATAAAAAGTTCACTAAAGTATGAAAACATTGCTAGAAGTTGTAAGTAACATAAGGATCTTTTTGAAATTTCAAGGGGCATAAGAAACTTTATTTCAGCATATAAGGGGGTTTGCCATAAATTTCAATGGGATAAAAGAAGATTTGTAAAGGTTTCTCGCGGGCATTAATGAAAGTGCAAGGCAATAGAGGGCGGTTCGTGGAACTTTAAAGGGGGTAAGAAAAAATCCTATAATATATAAGGTATTTTACGAAATTTTTGTAGGTGCGAGCGACCCCACATACACCTACTCCCCCCCCCCCCCCCCCCCCCCCCCCCCCCCCCCAAAAAAAAAAACCCACCCATGGATCTGTCCTTGCCTTGTTGGTCATATTAGCATACATGGAGAAATGAATTGATAAATGAATTAGTTGTAGAATCATAGAGTGCATTACACAGATCCTTACTCATTATAGAAATTTCTTTTGACATCACTTTTATAAATGCCTTTCAGGTTTTAATCTACATAAGGTCGCAAACTGGTCTTCTCGACGGTGCATAGCGCACTGGCTCAAACAAATATTACTTAGCTTAAACAGAACAATAAGTAGACTAAGCTTTGCACTGAAAGAAGCTCAGAAAGTGGATTAGGAAGTAGAGGTGTCGGAAGTAAAATTAATATTGTTCCCAATTAAGATTTAAGTTGAGTTGCAAAATAGGTCTTGTAAGACAAACCCAACCTGTGTACATAAATATGCTTGAGATTTTCTGTGATTTTCCTCTAATAATGACTTTCGGTCATCATAATTATGAATTGACATCCTCTATCATGCGGCAAATTTCTTTGTCATGATGCAAGGAGAGGTGTAGGAATAAAGATATTTTCTTTCCATCTTTTTCCCCTCTTTCTCTAAGGCTTTCAAATTCTTTACCAACATGTCAATAGCTCTATCACTGCCTCATTTGTTTCACCATTTACACCCACCATCGTCCACTCTTAGACCAACCTAAAATATACCATGATTGGTCATATTTCCTGATTAAACAGCACATCAGACATGAATTCAATTTTTTGTGAGCACGGATGGCAAGGACTAGGAGGTTAGCAAGTCCAGATATGATAGAAAACATGGCCAGTGGGGCACACATCCAAATTTACTTGCCTAAGTTGCACCTTAAGCTCAGAAAACTCTGCATTTGAACAATTTTTTTTTAATAAGGCATGTGTGTCATGATTATCAAAATTAACCAACCTCGGGCCACGTCAACTTATGTGTTTGACACTGGTTCTCTCTCTTTTAGTGTTACCCTATTTTAAAAATCCAAGGTTTTCAACTTTGGATTCGAATTTTAATTGAAATTTAAAACCCGCAACTATTGACCTCAGAATCCAATTAGGATATGGATTTCATGTCAGAAAGTGAAGATAATTGAAAGCCAGTGTTACTCTATAAGATGGGAGGGTGAGAAGAACCAACTTCGCATATGTACCATGACCATGACGAAGATTGAGTAGATTGAAATTCATTATATTTATCAAAAATGGGTTTCATTAAAAAATTGTATTCCCAAGAATACTAATATGCAAAACTAAATTTTTTTTCATGATACTCACAATTATCAATAGGTTTGAAAAAGTGTTACAACAAAAGCCATAAAAAGCTTTGCTAAAGTGGTCGCTTATGCGAAAGCGGCATACGATCACTTCACTCGGTGTCAAAGAGGGCCCCAAAATGTGCAGGCCCACATTTGACTCACAAAAGCACACAAAGCATGGGTTGCTTCCTACACACTTCACTAAAGCCAGATATTAGAATTAGAAGAGAAGTCGATGGGTTTCATATTTAGTTAAATATGTGAGGACATAATTTTAGCTGTAGTACACTGTAACCCAGTGTTAATTAATTCGATTAAGGTGTCCGAGTGTTCTGCGGTGTCTGACACAGTAGAGCTTTAATTGTAGGATACATGATCACGACTGTAATAAAATATATCTCTATATCTATATTACATTTGACGACTTTGTCCTACTAGGACAAAATGGTTGATAGAGTGGTGGCTAATATTTGGCCACCTCATCCTGGGGAGCCCACTTAGATGTGGGTGAGTGCTTGGGTATGATGTTGGGTGAGTGTTTTGGCTAATATATCTATATTCTATTTCATATCCAGAGTAACTATAGCTCTAGCACTCTTCAATCATTTTTGACTAACTACATTACACTGGTTTAATTATAAAGAGCATGGCATGTGCTTGGATGAATACAGGAGAAAAAGAAACATACGTTTCATAACCTTTTTGTCATTATTACTTGCTCATATCCTTATGGATTCTTTTTAAATATTCTTTCTATCCTTTCTTTTTTACAATGATTACAATGTTTCTCACAAATTTTATGAGGTGTATCCAAGTGTCTTGAAGTGTCCGAGTGTCTGACACGGTAAATTTTGTGAAAATGAAGTGTCCTGGTAACACTGTTCTAACACTCTTCTAACTCAAAAACTTAAGCTATTTGGTAAAGATTAAACTCCTAATATATGTTCTCCACTTTTTCAGTTTTATCAATGTGAGACCATTTTTCCCCGGTACCCCCCCCCCCCCCCCCCCCCCCCCCCCTAAACTCAAGGTGCATTCATCTTCAAGTTTATAAGCCATATTAAAGAAGGACATCCAGGCCGTTTAAATACGAGTCTAAGCTCTAATACCATATTAGAGTTAGAATAGGAATTGATGGTCCATATTTAGTTGAATATGTGAGAACATAATTTTGGATGATACCTCTAATCTAAAAGCTTAAACTATTAGGTAGGGGCTTAATCTTCAATTTATGTGCTTCACTTTTCAAATATTCTCAATGTGTGACTATTTCTTTTTACATAGCTTTTTGAGCCCTCTTTTCTACGAGCTTTGAACTCGTCTATGTGCATGATTTGAACTGGAACCCACATCTACAGTGAAACCCAACTTACGTTGGAGAAAGTGTAAAAACAAAAACTCTAAAACTCTTCTATGCCGCTTCTCCCTCTTTAATCATCAACTCCATCTTTTCAGAGCAACTCCAATGATCTCCAAGCAACTCCAGTGATCTCCATTCTATACATCTTGCTTTAACTCTGATAAACTCAAGCAAGCTCTTATTGCATAAGGTTTTTTAATTAAATTATGTAATTTAGGGGGTTTTTATCTTTTTTTTTTCCTTCTTCTTTGGGCTTCTTCTCCTCACTGCTGGTTGGTGTTGCTCATTCATTTGTAGCTAATGCTACCATCTCTACTTCTTGTTAATGTTGGTTGTTGCCTGTGCGATTGCAGTTAAGGCTTGTTGCTGCTCCTTTGATTGCACCTAATACTGGCCGATGCTCCTCAAAGTCTAATTGCCACTATTATGGTAAGATTCAATTAAATCAATTTCAAATTTATTGTTGAGTTAAAAATTACATTTACATATCATTGATTCCCTAGTTGCATCACTTTCCAAAAATTGTCCCTTTTTATGATTTTCCCCACCTCTTTTTTCTTTTTTTCTTTTTTTAAAACAATTATTAGCCTGTTTTCTGCTGAAACCTAACTTAGGCCCTAAATAAGGTAGCACCGCCTCGCCGCTTTGCTCCACTTTCTCTTTCCGCAACCTTGTTGGTAAGATAAAACTACAAAACAAACTATTATATTTTATCCACTTAGGCATTGACATTTCATGAACCAAATTTTTTTGGTTTATTTTTTCTAAAGAGAACTCCCTTGATGTCTTTTAAGGCACCAATCTGTTAACCACAAAGCTTTAAATGTTATTATAACAGCCTGATTTGAAATCTTGAATAAGTAGGTATAAAATGCCATAAACAGTACTGATATTTTATGCCTAGTCATGGTTGTTATATTCTTTGAAGTGTCAAAGAAATAGCAGAAATGTGAATTGGGCATAATATTATCCCTAGGTTTGTTGTGAATTGCATATACACAAACTTTTAAGCATAACAACTTAATATTGTTTGGTATAATGGTCAAAAAAATTATACTAAAGTGGATTTTTGAAGTGTTTGATAAGCATAAGAGGAATAAAAATGCATATGTTCAATGTTTTCCCTCTTACTCCACATTCCACATATGGTCTAAAGGAATTATGTGCATCAAGAAATGTGAAAATTGCACCCTTGTAATGTGGACAAGTTTAAATATTGTTAGTCAAAGCATTGCGATTTATATCAAATGTCAATGCCTAATTTTATGCATAATTCAAGTATTTTATGAATAATTCATGACTTTATTTTATGTCTATTTCCCGTTGCAAATTGTGTATTTGGTGGAGTATTGCCGCCACATGAAATCTTGGGATGTTAGCCGTCATGATATCCTTCTAGTGCAAAGGACCAAAAAGTCTTTAAGAGAATGCCCATTCTTTGGAATGTGCTCTCCCATTTACTTATTCAAAACTGGCATTCTCCATATCCTTCTTTTATGTGGTTGCTAACATAACCGTTCCATCTTTGTGACTGTTTACTCTTGGTCGTTTTTGTGGATGGTTGTTTCTATTGTAAACATTTCATTTCCTTCTCTTTAATCAAAGAGGTGAAATTTCTCAACTTTTATTCCAAAAGAGGTTCAATCTTT
Organism: Scilla litardierei; assembly: GCA_030789695.1. Classification (NCBI taxonomy): domain Eukaryota; kingdom Viridiplantae; phylum Streptophyta; class Magnoliopsida; order Asparagales; family Asparagaceae; genus Scilla; species Scilla litardierei. Next base: position 154,014,968 of record CM061139.1, on the reverse strand, counting down.
GTTGGCCACGCTCTTTTCTTTAACCATCATTAACTTAACCGTTCCATCTTTGTGACTGTTTACTCTTGGTAGTTTTTGTGGATGGTTGGTTATTTTGTAAACATTTCATTTTTCTGTTCTTTAATCAAAGAGGTGAACTTTCTCAACTTTTATTCCAAAAAAAGGTTTGATCTTTGTTGGCCAACCTCTTTTCTTTTACCATCATGAAAATAAGAGTGGTACTTCATCACTATGGAGGAAGGGGGGGATTTCTGAATAGCTCAGCTAGTACTAAAAGAATACTAAGAATGTTGGAAATATTTTTAAGAAAGAAATGCTGAAAATAATCTCAATATAGTGATTATATCATGCTAACTTATAGGAATTTTATTTCTAAGATGAAACTAAATCAATAATTTTTTGCAGTCTAAAATGGATATATACTAAACCCATGGGCATACATCATTGTCTTTTTTATCCGCCTCACTTCGTTTAATTAAAGTTATTTATCCTTGCAATATATAGGCTATAGAATCAAGGGAGTAGATTTGGGGGTCATGTAGATGTTTTGATCGGGCTGGAAAAGAAACTTTTCCAAAATGGAGACATTAGCTATTTCGATGAAATATTAAAAATGGAAGGTAACTTGAGTAGCTGAGAGATAGAGGATATATTCTTTAAGCAGAATATTTTTTTTTAACTTTGGCCAAGTATATTGGAAAAGATAGAGGAAGTGGAAGTTATGGGTAAATTTATTTTCCTTTTTCAGTGGGACCACTTCATTTAAAAAGAGAAAGTATGACTGGCTATTAAGAGCCCTATTTTTCCAGAAATTTTTGTTGCTTTTTCCTGAATTCTGAAGGGTGACACTAGTCACTAAAATACAGAAAGCACTCGGTTAGTACTAGAGAATAGATATGCTATAGTAGTAAAGAACTCAAAATATAAATTGAGCTGAAATTTTAATTAACTTATAATAGACAAAGCAGTTTAACAGTAATCAATTTTGACAAGTGGGAAATGATACTAAACTAAGCTCACATATAGTAGCAAAAATGAAGCATACCGTCTCATTTTGATTCTGAAATGCGGCTGAAGTTTGAGGTCTCCATTGCCCTCCAGTAGCAACATAAGGTGAATAAACTCGTCCGCCAATAACTGGAATTTCGCCAATGTTGTTGGTGTCATTTGAACCTGTTCCATCATTGCTTTTTGAAACCTGCTGTAACAGCATTCTATTACTTAAAGGAGAAACCAACGGTGGAGTAAGGCTGCCACTACCCATTCTCTCATCAACAGCCAAAATATTTCTCTTAGTGATGTCTGGTACTGCAGGAACTGAACCAAGACCTCCATTGCTTGAAATCCCACCAACTGGGCTCATGGAAGCAGTAACAGAAACCTGATTTGATATTCCTCTGCTAATGCTTCTGCCTAGTCCAATTTCAGTGATGCCTGGAGAAGGTCTACTACCAGGGAAGGCATCACTATCATCCTCCTTGACTGAAATGACTGAGTTCGTAAGTGATGAAGATACATCAGGTGTGCTCTCCGCGACATCTTGAGCAGCTGTGGGACTGGAAAGAATTGCAGCCATACTTGGTCCTCCAACCAATGGCCGAACAGAAGCATTAGGCGTGGTAGTTGCATTAGATCCTGTTGGTGTCCCAGAACCAAGGCTGGGACTGGGTGGTGATACCAAAGAAGCCATAGATCCCGTTTTGGAGGGTGGAGTTTTAGGAGCAATGTCTGAATTACTGTCCTGAGAAGCTGTTTCTTTGCTTTGATCTTGATCAGCATTCTGTTGACTGGTCAACAACAATGCAGCCTGCAGTACAGTAATTAATCATTTACCAAAATAATCAAGTTTAATCATTAGCAACTACACAACATATTACACATTAGCAAAAAATTGTGAACATAAATGCCAAAAATGCAAGTTACATGTTTAAATCTGATCATCAAGTCAAAATAAGTTATTGTTCTTTCTTAGAATTTATTTTCAGTTTTTCATAGCACTATCCTCCAAAAAGAAGTGCAAAGCAAATGGCTAAAGTTTCTAACATTTTTGATAGCATTTGCAACACAAACAATTGGAGTCATGTATAAGGTTTTAATACCTAAAGCCCAAAAATAGTGTGAAACCTCAAGAGAACCCGGTCATAACAAGTTTGTTGCTACGAGAAACAATCATCTGAAATATATTAAGGATATATTAATAAAAACCATATGGACGAAGAAGACATGTATGGTAACACAGCTCAGCATAAGAAATAGGATTAATACTAAATAATATGAGATACCATAACCATTATTGGAAGGATCACCTCTTTAAACTGTAAAGCTTAAAAACTTCAAAAATGTGTTCGGTTACTTATGATGAAAATGGGGTGAGCAAGAAACTATTGCTCCAAAAAGAATTTCTCATAATTTTTATCACGAGAGAAAGTTCAAATGTCCATAAGTAGATACCTTAGCAAGTCCAGAAGGACAAAGGGTGACCATATCTTCGAGTGCTTCCACCTTATCTAGTGGTAAAGAGCTGTAAAATGCATCAACATCGCCAAACCGTTCAAAATCCTCCTTCAAATGTGAGGTGAACAAGTTAGAATCACTAAACATGTTTGAAAGTATTTAATGCATTAAATTGTTGATGAGAAGCATACCTGATTGCATTCCACATAATCTTCAAGAAATTCTTTAAGATCATTAACCTGATCAGGACTCAACTCATCATTATCCAACAGTCTCAATATCAACTCCAGCTTCATTATATGAGCCTTGTGCCGACCAATGGATGTCTCCAGATGTGTCTATAATAGTGTTTGATTAAGTGAGACAAATGATAAAACCACAGTTTTAAATTGTTTATATGTCATGATTATGAAATTATTTTTATTGGCATATTATCTGGTTGTGGCACTTTCCCAGAACATACCAACCGAGGATTCTTCGTTTTCCCTTTCTTTCCAGAAAACCCTTCAGCTTCAGCTTCAAAGTTATCGATCTGATTTTCCAAATCTCCAACCTGCAAGATCACAGGAGCATATCAGTTACATTTCCACTGCTCCCCTCAAACCCACTAAAACTATCCAACCGGACTAGTTGGAAGAGTAAATTGAAAAACAACTAAAACCCCACATAAAGGCAGATCAGTATAGCAGAAAATCATTCCAAAAGCCTGAGCATAGCATCCAATTAATCCAGGAAAATTCTCAACAATCAAATTTCAGAGTAAGCAGATTAAAACAAGGTCTGGCAAGATAGCATGGAGTACGTAATCATCAAACCGAGGTAATATGGATAGAGGTAGGCCAAGTCATCTCAGTGTCTATACTGCCCATAAGCAATTTATGGGGGATGTTTTTTCGGGTCACGTAGCAGATTCACCACAATCCATTAGAAGTACAATCTTCCTCACTGATAATACTCTTTAAAAGGGGTTAAAAGAAAGAAAAGAAACTCATAAGAACATGGCAGGTCAGGCCACGGGGTAAGACAAGTTTAGCATTCGATGCAACCAATTATATACTGGCATCCGTTTGTTAATATTGATTACCCGTTTCTCCTTAAAATGGAGTTTGTACTTCGAAGCTTCCATGAGACAGTATATAGATACGCTGCTTTTCTTAAGGATCAAAAGCATATTCTAAGCAAATCAATCAAGAATTATAAACTAGAGTGTAATATAAATACAGTGAAAACCCCCTTAATATAAACAGTGTTAAGTCCGCTTAAAGTGCATAGTTAGCATACAACCTATAAGACTTTGAGCAAAGTGGCTTGATGATGTGGTTGATAGACTGCCAGCACTAAAAAGGTCATGGGCAAACTTGATCATTGACATGTGTTAGATCCGGCCCAGTTTTAGGCCTATTTTATTATGTTTTGTGGTATTTTATTATTGTAGGGGTATTGTGGTAATTAAACTTTTAGTTAGGATTATTATAAATAAGAGAAGTGGCTAGCCGGCCCTAGTATGCGGAAAATTGTGACTGTTTTGATATTTGAGAGGAGAAGGTTCCTCGATCTAGGGAGGGTGCGAGCGTCCCTATAAATCAGCGTCTTGGGAGGACGATTACCCCCCTTTAAGTGTAATCAATCCATCTTTATTTTCAGTTTATTCTAATAACTTTCAGATTTCCTTTTGGTTCCTATCATTTTGGTATCAGAGCAACGAACCATGGCGAATTGAATGAGATCCAGGCAGGAATGGTTGGAGATCGTCATACAATTATGCCTACAGTTGCAGCAGTCATATCAAGAATACAGACAAGATCTGAAGGAGTTCGCGGCGCTTTCCAAGAGGATCAATTCAGATCTGGACGAAAACACAGATCCTACAGCGAGGAAAGTATCAGATCTGACGGCGACGAAAGTTTTAGATCTGAAGGCTACGGAAGTTTCAGATCTGAAGGCGATGGAAATTTCAGATCTGAATCTGAAGGCGGCGGCGAAAGTTTCAGATATGAAGGCGACAAAAATTTTTGATCTGTATCTGAAAGTGGCGGAAGTTTCAGATCTAAAGGCGACTAAAATTTCTGATCTGGATCTGCAGGCGGCGGTGAAAGTTTCAGATCTGGCAGCGGCGTGGAAGTTGCAGATCCGAATGCAGTGGAAGTTGCAGATCCGAATGCGGCGTCAGAGATTTCAGATCCGAATGCGGCGTCAAAAATTTCAGATCTGACTGCGGCGGAAGTTTCAGATATGAAGACTGTGGCGAAAGTTTCAGATCTGGAGGCTTATTTATGGGAGCTCGACGACGCCTTTTGGGCTCCGCCTTGGCCCGACGATAATTTTCAGGACGTCGTTGAAAGCAGTGGAGACCATTCTCATCCTTTTGACCCGGGAGGAGGCTTGCATTCTAATTGGAACGAAAGGCCCATAGACTTCATGCAACACATTGAGGATAAGGTGAATTTTTGGGGGCGGAGTAATGTTAGATCCGGCCCAATTTTGGTCATATTTTATTATGTTTTGTGGTATTTTATTATTGTAATGGGTATTGTGGTAATTAGACTTATAGTTAGGATTATTATAAATAAGAGGGGAGGCTAGCCGGCCCTAGTATGCGAAAAATTATGTGTGTTTCGATATTTGAGAGGAGAAGGTTTCTCGATCTAGAGAGTGTGCAGACGTCCCCTATAAATCGTCGCCTTGGGAGAGTGATTACCCCCTTTAAGTGTAATCAATCTATCTTTATTTTAAGTTTATTCTAATAAATTTCAGATTTCCTTTTGGTTCCTATCAACATGTTTATTAACCCCCATTATTATTCCTTTCTATCTTTGTTATGTTCATGTTGAAGCCTCACGTGGTCCAAAGGCTCCTATTTGGGAGAGTGTTAAGTGTGCTGTTTAATTGATATACATGTTTAACAACCCATCCAATGAAGCTTTTGGGTAAAGTTGCAACCTTACAAACCATGCATTGATCAATTGTTGATCCATCTCATAAATATCATATTTCATGATATATATCAAAAGAAGTATTCTAAACTAATCTATTAACAATTATAATTTGGCTACTGTAGGCAATACAATTATTAGCATTTATACAAACAGATTGCATTATTTATATTTTGACGCCTACCATCTAACATAGTGCATACTGCTTATCGTCAAACTAACACCACAAAGATGTCTGCAACAGTTTATATTATTGTTTCTCTTTGTATATAATTTAGCAACAAAATAGAACGATATATAATGGTAAATATGAGTTCATATGGTGAGACTATGACACCTTGCAATGTATGTTCTCTGGATTCTGGCAGCATACTCTCCTCGCAATTGACACCTTGATGTTGATTCTTTTGAATCCATGATGCAATTATGTTTCAAAATCCAAATTATGTCTTTTTTTCTTTTTGAAAAGAAGTAATGCATCGAAGACATATATTGAAAAATGCATAGTAAATGCTTGTTATGTTAATAATATCAAACGCACATCGTATATCCAAGATTTCAGCTCTGTTCAGCTGCAAAGCATGCTAATACAAAGGATAGCCCCAAACATGATAAATAACACCTTGTAAAAAGTCTCAAAGAATAATCTCCTGGCACTTTGAGGTTGATGAAAGATTTCATGAGTTGGACACTTATCATATGTGGTGAAACGCAAGCATAAAGAAAGCAAGCAAATTGGTTAAACAAATAGAAAGAAAGGGGCTAACCATTTGCATGGCAGCATTAATATGTAAACATTCTTAACAAAACAAATAATACAGTAAGATGTAGCTCTCAAATATAAGATCGGTAATTGATTACATACCATAGTGTTTAACCAGTCTCTTGTCTCAGATTTAGCCTTCTCTTTTGGGTCCTATCACATGTCCATGATAATAACAGAAAGTTTGAAAAGCATTGAGTAAGAAAATGTGAATATGTAGCTTGGTGATAAATATACGTAGTCTTAGAGTCAACTAAATTATAACAATACAATAATGAAAGACGCCGGACATACACCACTAAACTAAAAGCATAAACCTACAAAGAAGTACATATTGCAGGCATTCAGTAAATTTTTATGTTAAACTATTAGATGGAAACAAAGACAACAAAACTACATGATCAGAAACAAATATCTTAAAATTTCAATCTTACATTATAGACTAGTCTAGATTATCAGCAAGAATCCAAAACTTATCAAAAGGAAAAAGAAGCATTGTCCAATCAAAATCATCCAGCATAGTGTCACAAAAACTTATCAAAAGGAAAAAGAAGCATTGTCCAATCAAAATCATCCAGCATAGTGTCACAAAAATAATTGAAATATGTAAGAGAATGTACCATGCATAGAAATTATTTAAAAATTGATGAAAATGGTCCAGAAGATTCAAGAATAGTAGACAACTGCAAGATGGAAGAGAATATACCATTCATGGAACACCATCTGCATGTCAAGCTAAAATATAAGAATGATTGATAACCTCACATTTTTCCAGTGAATCAAATATATTTGTTTTGTTAAGAATTTTTCCAGTCTATTAACATGAAAGTCAAACCCGTATTCATAATGTTAGAAACCACATGTAGACTTACAAAAGTCGCATGATAGCATAAAGGCAAAAGGTCAAATGTTGCTTACAGTTTTAGGTTGTTGACCAAGCCCTTCTTTGGAGAATGCTTTTGTTTTAGTCTCCTTCTCGCAGACTTTAAATCTTTCCATCTCACGCTCAATAAGCTTTCGAGCATCCATGAGAGCCTGCTCATAAGAGGCACTAACCTATGTCAAGAAGTATATCACAAAGTGGATTGTCAACCCCAGAATCATGAAGGTCTAGATTTGCAGGAAATATCATTTATTCGGAATCAGTTAGTTTATGGCAGTCACCTAAGCTGACCATACAACATGACCAGCTGTACAACTTTTTTACTCAATGCACATTATAGCTAAGTGTCATTAAACCCCAAAGGCAGCAACAATCAACAAAGGTGCACAAGACAATATGAATATAAGACACTAACTTCAAGATTAACTTTAAATCACATCATTTTCCAAAAAACACCTTAAGTTTTTATTGCATAGAAGTTCAGAAATTTAAAGCAGCTAAGCAATCTGAAATACAAGGCTATTCCAGGCGTGGAGTAAGGAAGACAATAAATCAGGCAGATAAGGAAAACAATTCATTCATTCATCCCAAAGCATGAAAAATTCTGTTCTCATATTCAAGTATTCATATGAAAATTATGTTCTCATATTCAAGTATTCATATCAACAATTACATGCCTTCCAATATCAACAATTTTCACCCCCTAATAGTTTCCCTGATACCATGCAACCCACTTTATCTTTGCACCATTATGCTTTCTCACCCTACATCCTCATCACTGCATCAGTTACTCTTCAATGAAGTTTGACCTTTCAGATTGCAACCAAAGTAAGAATGCATCAAAGGAATATGCATAAATTAAATTAAGGGAATTTTGGTTATATAAATCCCTAAAAATTAGATAAACTTGAATAGTACACCGCTAACATCGCATCTGCCATCTTACTCCGAGGCATGTTGTGGTAAAACATTCCTATCTCTAAAACCACACCTACTTTTTCTCTGTGACAATTATGAAGCTATATATCATCCCTCCCTTCTCAGAATTATTGGGAATTCCATCTATCTCCCCAAAGTTCTTTTCATAATACATTAGAGCACAATCAATCTCCTCAAAATTGCTTTCATCTCACTTAATCGCTAGTTCTATAAAAATATATTCATTCCTCATATAAACCAAGTATATACCGATCAGCTTATTGCTTAATTTATCCTTTGTATCTCATGCTAATCCTTTTGACATCTCACAAATATCTTCCATTTCTATATCCCCATACCAAAATATGACATACATTTCTTTATCCACATCTCATAATATGTCCTTCATTACTTAATCTACAAACACTGTAAAATCATTCCTACAAGTAACTTTCTTCATTGGTATATCAGAAGTAATATGAGAATGAAAAAAGTAGATAAATTTTTGGTGCGAAAACCACTCATCAAATGCTAATTAACGTGTATTCAGACACCAAAGTCAGTTACGCACAAAGATGGACAACCCCAGTATGAATACAACAAATCTTCCAGTCAACTAAACTAAAATGCATATAATGCTAGACATTAGTCTAGGGAATTGCACAAGACCACCAAATATCTGTATAGAGAGACAGATATAAGAAATTTCCCCTGCCGGACTAAGAGATTATGCAGTCTCCTGCATGAAGCCCCTAACTTATGCAGGTCCCTTCATAAGGATGAGAATGCTAATCTCTAATATGACAACTTCCTAATCTAGCCATAAATAGTAAGATTTCTTCAGTGCTAAGAGACTGTAGAATGAAAACTAAAATTAACCTTTTCTAGCTATATGGAGAATAAAAATATTCCAAACAGTACAATGATAATAAAGATTAAACTGATATTGGTTTTGTTCCATCTGAAATGCTAGGAGAACTTCCAAACATTTTCATAGAAACAACATATACACTGCTCACTTAATAATAATAATAATCTCACTTTAATACTGTAAACCCAATAAAGGACTAGGCGAACAGACGATCCATAAGAAAAAGATAATGACGTTAGCATAAAAGCAATTATGAAATTGCACAACCTAGTCCAATCTCCATCAAAATGAATAATTGACAACTTATCAGATGGTGTGGAGAATGGAGAAAAGACATCATGTAGCTGACCAAACTTTTGAGATGGAGCTTGTTGTTGGTGACGTTGTTGTACCCCAATTTCCACCAATTCATCAAACTAACAGCCAACTAACCATGCATCCCATACAATGGAGTCCTGTCCTATACAAAAAACTTAAAATGAAACATTTATTGCTCCCTTCTCCTGTGAGCTTACTCCTACTTAACTTCTACCTTGTTTAAAAGAAACTGATGACCTACTGCAACAGTTACAATTATAAAGTTTGTTCACATCTTAAACAAAGTTAACATCAATGAATCATAAATTGCTCCCGTCTTTAACCAAAGTTTTGGCCACAAGAATTGAAACCCTAAGAGAAACGGTCACGATGATGAAAATGTATCCCAAAAAGAGAGCAAAAAACAGACCTTTTTGTCTTTTATCTCGCTGGACTGGATCCACGTCTTGATCTGATCGCGATATCTCTGGAGCTTCTTTATCTCTTTCTTGAGATCCGCTTCAAATTTCTCCTTTTGATTCGCATTCTCGGTATCATAAACCTGATTTATTATTTAAAAAACAAATAAGAAACCCAATGTGAATCCATCAACCAAATTTAATAACGTTGCTAAATCCAAAACTAATCGAGCATTTTTGTGGCATCGGACCTTGTTCCATATGCTATCAAAGACATCGACGCCCTCCTGCACCTTCTTCAGTACTCTGTCGATCTCGCCCTGTAGTTTTCTGCTCGCCCCCATGGCCGACCTGGAAACGAAATAGGATGAGATTTGCAGAAATCAATCGCTCAGATTTTCAACTTAGGGTTTGGGATTTGATCGTTGCAAGTGGACGAGAAGAGGCGATTACAGAAGGAGATTTTTGCGGGAGATAGTCAGATGACAGTGAGAAGCCCGAGCCCGAACCCGAGCTCGCTGTGGCGTTAAGATTACGGATAAACTAGTCGCCAATCATAAGGTTGGGTTATGTGCGCAGACCTAATTGCATACACAGACCACTTATTTACAAGTTTGCAATTCAAATTGTGCATGTTTGCTATTAAATATTTTTCCTCTTTTATCGCTACCTCTCTTCCTCTTCTGCACATCTCTTAGCCCGGGTTCGGTCGAGTAGTTGCTCTGCTCGGTCGAGCTACAGTCGTTGGAGAGTCACTTGAAATCATCCTATTGTTTTGGTTCCACTCGGTCGAGTAGCTGATCTACTCGATCGAACGGCCTGCTGTAATGGGCCTGTTTTTAAAAAAAACATTTTTTTTCTTCTCGTTATTTTGTGCGGCCCATCACACCCAAAGCCCAAGTGGGGCTTCTTTTATTTTCAGCTGCCTCAAATCTCCCCTCATTTCTCACGCTCAAGCCCTAAATCTCGGGTTTGCGAAGCAGCGGCATCCGTTATCTCTCTCTCGCACGTTTCGTTCGCTTCGAGCAGTCGATGCCACGACCGCCTCCCCCCTCTCTCTCCTGCAGGTATCGCAACCGCCGCCTCTCCTCTTCTTCGATGACGCGAGAGGATCTCGCCACGACCCCACGCCTCCACGATCTCCTCTCCAGGGTTCCTTCGAGCCCTATATCTGCAGTTTTTCCCCCTCTTCTCGTCAATTGCTACGAAAAAAACTGTAAGTTCTTTTACTCTGTGGGGTTTTTCGCTTGGTCTTCTTCGGATCTGGAATCTGTTCCTTGCGGGTATTATTTGGATTTTGCTATCTTCTCCATTTTTCAGACGATTTCAATTCTTCAATGCTTAAGATTCTGAGATGGAATTCATAGTTAAATTTATATGGAAGTTGGATTTCTGGGATAGGATGATGACGGGAACACTTTTTTTTAAGGGTTTTCCCCTATTAATCTGTTGTTGTGGGGTTGGCTCCCTTTCATGCTTGGCCTGGGGTCTCGGGGATTATGAATAGCTAGAGAAAATATTTTCAGTGCCTCATTTAAACTGTCTGGCCGTGGGTTTTCTCTTGAGGATGGTTCTGCTTTGTAGTTTCAGTATTCCACTGTCACCTTGTGGGGAGTTTCGGCCTCTGTTTGGTTCTGAAACCTCTTTGTTATCATGATTTGATCACCTGGGGTTTCGGTGTTCGTTGTTTTAGTACATCACCTTCTGAATTAATATCTGAACTTCCGAAAACCCTCCTATCCCTCGCAGTTGATAATACTTTGGCCTGGTTCCTTGCTGATAGAATTGCAGTCCCCGTGGACCTTGCCGCAGGTTCGGCTACCCCCCACAACGTGATGAAATTTCCCACAATCTGATGCCCAAAATATTAACTTTTCTATCCACACTTTCAGTGATTTAATTTCAACTAAATTGAGAATGAATGGAAATACAACTATTTCAGTTCGCTATTTTTCTCAGTTCAGTTAGTGTAATGTGTAAATCTTGGGTTTTTGAATTCAGATTTCTTGAGTATACATAAACTGAATGCCAGTTTGTTGGGTGTATAGAACGGAATGCAAGTTTATCAAGTTCATGCAAGTTGTAAATTCAGATCTCTTAAATAATACTATGTGAAGGAGAAGGAGTGTTGACAGTAATTTATCTTGAATGCAAGTCTCCATGTGTGTACTCAACTTGTTAAATTCCATGGAAACCCTGATCATAGAACTGATCTCATATTTCGCTTATGCAATATAAAGGTGACACATGAATTTAAAGTAAATTGGACTTGATCCAATAGTTAATACATATGTTTGGTTGAAAGCAGATAATGTATCTTGACATGTAGTAAAGAAACTCTTTAGATTGCGTAAGTTGAGATAATGAGTAAGATGAATGACACTACTGAATATGGATTTAGGATATAAAGTCCAACCGTTAACTAGACAATGTTATGAAATTCGCTGGGTTTGGGAAACTTGTAAATGAGAGAGTGCGGGGTGATTGGAGCCCTGCTTTCGGCCCGTATCTGGGAGGATTTCCGTTCACGGATTCTGAGTCACCGTCATAGTTGACTTCTAGACTCGGCCCAGGGTAGCACCCTGCTGTCCAAGATGGTCTCCGGGTTGCACATCGTGCTCTCCGTTATAAGTTTAAGATTGAAATTGAACAGACTTAGTAGTATAGTCTCATAGTAAATGAACAATATCGAAACCACCATAACATGTTAGGCCTTGGGCCATCACCACTTACACATGATCGTTATTAAATTTTTCTATTCATGAATCGTTATCATTGTTGTTCCTTGGTTGATAAATATACTCTATTGAGCGGTGGTACCACTTTCTGTTGTTGCCACCAGGTGACCAACAAGACTACGCGGAGGCACCGTTGTACGAGTAGACAGAGTTTCCGATTCAGGGCGACGAGCTTTGAGAAACTGTTGGGTGTGAGTGACATTGTATCTTCCTTTCATGTATTTATGTTTCAGCATTAGAGTGATGATGTACTTTCCTTTTTATTGTATATAACGTTGTAACTTCGACATGATGGTAATGAAATGAGTATTTTAAATTCTGTCAATTTCTACTTGCTCCATGTTGTTTCCACTGGTAACTGCAGGACCTGCACAAAATGGTACAAAAGTAACGACACCCGGGTATGGGGCGTTACAAGTGGTGGCCCATGCAGGTCCGCGCAACCACCTCGTGGACAATGTAGAGCAAGTGGGAATTATGTATTTGAGATACTCTATAGAGTTAAATTTTACGTATGAGTGCAGGCATATGAAAGTTTACGTACGCAGGAGATGCAGAGCATATAAGAGATTGACTATTGCTGAAAACGCATCGGGATTAGGATCCGGGTCGGGCAACAACTCTGGCTCGAACACGATGCATCAGATCTCAGAATTGGCCTTGCGAGAAATGTCCAGGCGATACAGAGGGAACCTAGACAGGATTGAGGAGTGCAACAGTTTCAGTCATTACGGCCGCCGACTTTTACTTGACGAGAGGACGCTTTGGCTGCCGATGATTGGTTACGTTCTATTACCGATATGCTGAAGGCAGCGCGAGCACCTGTAAATTCATGGGTGGATATGGCGAAGTTACAACTGATCAAGGATCTGAGGATATGGTGGGATGCTGAAGAGGATCGATTAGCGCAGCCGATTTACTGGGACACCTTTAAGAAGGACTTCAATGCACAATACTTTTCACCCGAGGCACGGTTGGAGCTCGAGGAGAAATTTGTGGAATTGAAGCAAGGCTCTATGAATGTGGAGGAGTACAACACCGAGTTTTCTAGGCTCAGCAGGTGCGTGATTTGATGCATAGACCTAACTATACCATACATGTGTATTTACTTAATTGATATATTTCAGGTTCGCCAAGGACTTGGTGTCCACACATTTGGCCCGGGCCAAGATAGTTCTAAAGGGCTTGGACATCGACATTCGTGACAGGCTAGTTGGGTTCAAATTGAAGACCAATGCTGATGTACTCTCCACAGCCCGGGAGTACGAGTATGTCCAGCGGGAGCGGGCACGAGAGTGACAGACGATGGCCCCTCGGAGACGACCACCACCTCCCACAGCAGCTTCTACGGGGTCCAGTCGAGCACCAGCCGGCTCTACCAAACAGTTACACCAACCCGTTCAGCAGACTCAGTTCAAGAAGCCGGCGCCGCAGTAGCACCAGCGACGCCCTACACCAGTCTGCCATTATTGCAACAAGCCCGGACACATCAAGCCAGAATGCAGACTGCTCCTGAATCAGTGTCTCATCTGCGGGGCTGATGACTATACTGCCAGAGACAGTCCACGGAGGGGACAAAGGCCTATAGCCCCAGGCCTGACGTCTGCACCAGTTACTGCACCAGCCGGGAGCACTCAACGAGGACCCGCACTTCCGCCTCAGCGGAATGTCTTTCAGCAGGCGAAATCGCAGGATCCACCTCCCAGGCGCCAGACATTCACTATGACTGCTGAGGAGGCCGACGCCACCGGACAGGTTATCACAGGTACGACTTTATTACTGCAGTACTCAAAACTTGTTTCGCGCACTAGTCATTGCAGCTTAGACATGGTGTTTATTACCTTATGTACTGTACTAGTAGCTAGCAGACCCGCCCTTGCATTGTTCGACTCGAGAGCTTCACACTGTTTCATGTCGAGACGATTTGTAGACCAACATAAAGTTCCCGAGTCACCCCTTACCTCTTTTTGGGATGTCAACACGGGCGGTGGAGTGTTGAAGACGTCTAGTGGGAGTTCCGCTTGCCCCGTAGTGATATGCGGGTGAGAGCTTTATGCGGACTTCCTGATCATTGAGATGTCGAGTTTTGAGGCTGTATTCGGGATGGATTGGTTGGAGACATTTTACGCCACCATCAACTGCCAGCGTGGTGTGGTGATGTTTGAGATGCCCGATCACCCGAAGTTTGAATTTGCCAGCGGAAGCAGGTCAGAAGGGCCGATCACGTTCAGAGCCAGACCGACGAAGGCAGTGGTGTCTGCTATGGATGCTGAGCTGGAGAAACCAGAGGTTGTGCGAGAGTTCCTGGATGTCTGTTCGAAAGAACTTACAGGTTTGCCCCTGGATCGTAGTGTTGAATTTTCTATTAACTTAGAGCCAGGAGCACTACCTATATCTAAGAAACCCTACAGTATGGCACCATCGGAGCTGGAGGAAGTCCGAACACAATTGAATGATCTTCTGCAGAAGGGATGGATACAATCTAGTGTGTCATCTTGGGGAGCTCCAGTATTGTTGGTGAAAAATAAGGATGGAACCAGACGCATGTGCATTGATTATAGAGAGCTCAATAAGGTTACTGTGAAGAACAAGTACCACCTTCCCCGTATTGACGATCTATTTGATCAACTTAGGGGGTCAAGTGTTTATTCAAAGTTGGATCTCAGAATTGGATACCACCAAGTGAGGGTTAGGAAGGGAGATGTGCCTAAGACTGCATTTCGGACTAGATACGGACACTACGAGTTCTTATTGATGCCGTTGGGTGTTACCAACGCACTTGCGGTGTTCATGAGTCTTATGAACCTTGTGTTATACGAGTATCTAGACAAATTTGTTATGGTGTATATTGATGATATTTTGATATGCTCGAAGAACAGGCAGGAGCATGCAGAGCATTTACGGAAGGTCCTTGGGACATTGAGGCAACATCAGCTGTACGCCAAGTTCAGCAAATGTGAATTCTGGCTTAGCAGGGTGGCTTTCCTGGGCCACGTGGTGTCTGGAGAAGGAATTTTGGTGGATCCAGAGAAAGTATCAGCGGTTCAGAAGTGGCCGATTCCTAGGCCTGTGTCTGAGATTCGGAGCTTCCTGGGATTAGTTGGATACTATCGGAGGTTTATTCAGGACTTCTCGAAGATCACGGAGCCGATGACGCGGTTGACGAGAAATGATGTTATGTTTGTTTGGTCCAAGGCTTGCAGCGATGCATTTAATGAGCTGAAGAGGAGACAGACTACATCCCCAGTATTGGTCATTCCAGATCGGATAGGAGGATTTGAGGTATTTTGCGACGCATCCGACAAGGGTCTCGGTTGTGTGCTACACCAACATGGCCGCGTTATGGCGTATGCATCCAGGCAGCTAAAGATTCACGAGAAGAACTATCACACTCATGACCTTGAGTTGGCTCCAGTTATTTTTGCCTTGAAGCTCTGGAGGCACTTCTTGTTGGGAGAACAGGTGAAGGTGTTTACAGACCACAAGAGGCTGAAATATGTTTTCACACAGAAGGAGCTGAATATGCGGCAGCGTCGATGGGTCGAGCTTATGGCAGACTATCACATTGACCTTCAGTACCATCCTGGGAAGGTCAATGTTGTGCCTGATGCATTGAGTCGTCTTCCAACAGTGATGATTCTCACGATTCAGTGGAGGCTTCAACAGGAGATCAGAGAGATGAGGATAGAAGTATTATCACCAAGGATGACTGCTTCTCTGATGAACTTACAGATACAGTCTACCTTGGTGGACAGGATTAAGGCTGCACAAGCAGGGGATGCGAAGCTGCAGAAGATCAGGGAGTTGGTATTGACTGGGCAGAAACCAGAGTTTCAGATTCATGAGGATGTGTCCTTGAGGTACGGTAGGAGGATCTGTGTGCCGTCTGGAGATATCAGGGAGGAACTATTGAAGGAAGCTCACAGTTCTTCGTATTCCATTCATCCAGGCGGGACGAATATGTACAAGGATCTGAGACATTATTATTGGTGGCATGGGATGAAGAGGAGTGTTGCTATGAGTATCGCCAAATGTATTGTGTGCCAACAGGTGAAGGCTGAACATCATCGCATTGTTGGATTGTTACAGCCTCTGCCTATTCCAGATGGAAGTGGCAGCATATCACGGTGGACTTCGTGACAGGCTTACCTCGGAGTGCGAAGCATAATGACGCCATTTGGATGATCGTGGATCGATTAACCACGTCAGTGCATTTCATACCTTTCAGAGTGGGCCAGTCAATGGAGACACTTGCCAAGAAGTATATGGAAGAAGGTGTGAGATTGCACGGGGTTCCTGTCAGCATTGTGTCAGACAGGGATACTCGGTTTACATCTCATTTCTGGAAGAGTTTGCAGGGGCATTTGGGCACGCATTTGAGCTTTAGCACGGCGTATCATCTGCAGACGGACGGACGGTCGGAGCGTACGATACGGATCTTGGAGGATATGTTGCATGCCTGTATGTTAGACTTCAAGGGGTCGTGGGAAGACTACCTACATCTCGTTGAGTTTGCATACAACAGTAGCTATCAGGCCAGCATCGGGATGGCTCCGTTTGCAGCACTCTACGGGAGGAAGTTCCGATCACCATTGAGCTAGGACGATGTTGGTGATCGAGAGTTGATTGGGCCTGAGATGATCATAGAGGCAGTTGATGTGGTTCGAACTATCAGGAGAAGCTATAGCTGGCGCATGATAGATACAAGCATTGGGCAGATTTGAAGCGCCGACATCTAGAGTTCCAACCAGGGGATCATGTCTTCTTGAAGATCTCGCCCAATAGAGGAATGATTCGGTTTGGTCGGAGGGGGAAACTCAGCCCGGTACATTGTGTAGGAATATGATGCCCTCGAGGCCATTTATTCCTGTGTGAATAGCACAAACATCTTGTTCGAAATAACAGTAAGCTCTAGACCCAGGTTCGAACGGCGTCCAAATCGGACGCCAAACATAAAAGTTATGGCCAAAACAGTGTAAACCCCAAAGCCCATCAGCCCAAAGGGGCTGATTAAATAAACACAGGCCCAAGAAAAAAGGGGGCCCGCTGACGCGTACGTCAGCCTGCTGACGCAGGCTGACGCCCGCGTCAGCGGGCCCACCCGCTGACGCGGGCGCCCGCGCCAGCTGGGCGCGTGCAGCGCACGCGCCTGGCTCGGGCTGCGCGCGCAAGTCAAGTCTGTGGGGCCACTGGTGGGCCCCACATGCCTAGGGTTGCGAACCCTAGGCAGAATTCTTTGCACATTGGACCCTTTGATGTACTAGAGCGAGTGGGAGAAGTGGCGTACAGACTTGCACTGCCTCCATCTCTTGAAGGGGTGCATAATATATTCCATTTATCTCAGTTGCGGAAGTACGTAGGAGATTCGACTCATGTGGTCGATCATTCAGAGATTACGATGCGACCAGACTTGACATATGAGCAGTAGCCAGTGAGGATCATCGACCGACAGCAGATGTTTCTCAGGAACAAGACTGTCAGTCTGGGGAAGGTGATGTGGCATCGAGACTCGTCTGGAGAGTCTACTTGGGAGAGAGAGGATGAGATGAGAGAGCGATATCCATACTTATTTGATGTATCTTAGTTCCTTTTAAATTCCGAG
The DNA here is from genome assembly GCA_030789695.1 of Scilla litardierei. NCBI lineage: Eukaryota > Viridiplantae > Streptophyta > Magnoliopsida > Asparagales > Asparagaceae > Scilla > Scilla litardierei. Next base: position 153,997,090 of record CM061139.1, on the reverse strand, counting down.
GACGGAATTTTTTGTAAGGTGGATAGAATGTAATGGGCCTGTGTTAAAAAACATTTTTTCTGCTCGTTATTTTGTGCGGCCCATCACACCCAAAGCCCAAGTGGGGCTTCTTTTATTTTCAGCTGCCTCAAATCTCCCCTCATTTCTCACGCACGCACCCTAAATCTAGAGTTTGCAAAGCAGCGGCATCCGCTATCTCTCTCGCGCGCGTTTCGTTTGCTTCGAGTAGTCGATGCCACGACCGCCTCCCCTCCTCTCTCTCGCAGGTATCGCAACCGCCGCCTCTCCTATTCTTCGATGACGCGAGAGGATCTCGCCACGACCCCACGCCTCCACGATCTCCTCTCCAGGGTTTCTTCGAGCCCTATATCTGCAGTTTTTCCCCCTCTTCTCGTCAATTGATACGAAAAAAACTGTAAGTTCTTTTACTCTGTGGGATTTTCGGCTTGGTCTTCTTCGGATCTGGAATCTGTTCCTTGCGGGTATTATTTGGACTTTGCTGGGGGCTTTTGTTCTTTGGCTATTGATCATCGGCTTCGAAAGGTAGATTTCATCTTCTCCATTTTTCAGACGATTTCAATTCTTCAATGCTTAATATTCTGAGATGGAATTCATAGTTAAATTTATATGGAAGTTGGATTTCTGGGATAGGATGATGATGGGAACACTTTTTTTAGGGTTTTTCCCTATTAATCTGATGTTGTGGGGTTGGCTCCCTTTCATGCTTGGTCTGGGATCTCGGGGATTATGAATAGCCAGTGTAAATATTTATAGTGCCTCCCTTAACTTGTCGGGCCGTGGGTTTTCTCTTGAGGATGGTTCTGCTTTGTAGTTTCAGTATTCCCCTTTCACCTTGTGGGGAGTTTCGGCCTCTGTTTGGTTCTGAAACCTCTCCGTTATCATGATTTGATCACCTGTGGTTTCAGTGTTCGCTGTTTTAGTACATCACCTTCTGAATTAATATTTGAACTTCGAAAAACCCCCCTATCCCTCGCAGTTGATAATCCTTTGGCTTGGTTCCTTGCTGATAGAATTGCAGTCCCAGTAGACCTTGCCGCAGGTTCGGGTACCCCCCACAATGTGATGAAATTTCCCACAATCTGATCCCAAAATATTAACTTTTCTATCCACACTTTCAGTGATTTAATTTCAACTAAATTGAGAATGAATGGAAATACAACTATTTCAGTTCGCTGTTTTTCTCAGTTCAGCTAGTGTGATGTGTAAATCTTGGATTTTTGAATTCAGATTTCTTAAGTATACATACACTGAATGCAAGTTTGTTGGGTGTATAGAATGGAATGCAAGTTTATCAAGTTCATGCAAGTTGTAAATTCAGTCTCTTAAATAATACTATATGAAGGAGAAGGAGTGTTGCCAGTAATTTATCTTGAATGCAAGTCTCCATGTGTGTACTCAACTTGTTAAATTCCATGGAAAACCTGATCATAGAACCGATCTCATATTTCGATTACGCAATATAAAGGTGACACATGAATTTAAAGTAAATTGGACTTGATCCAATTGTTAATACATAAGTTTGGTTGAAAGCAGATAATGTATCTTGACATGTATCAAAGAAACTCTTTAGATTGCGTAAGTTGAGATAATGAGTAAGATGAATGACACTACCTAATATGGATTTAGGATATAACGTCTAACCGTTAACTAGACAATGTTATGGAATTCGCTGGGTTTTGGAAACTTGTAAATGAGAGAGTATGGGAGCGATTGGAGCCCTGCTTTCGGCCTGTATCTGGGAGGATGTCCGTTCACGGATACTGAGTCCCCGTCATAGTTGACTTCTAGACTCGGCCCAGTGTAGCACCATGCGGTCCAAGATGGTCTCCGGGTTACACATCGTGCTCTCTGTTATAAGTTTAAGATTGAATTTGAACAGACTTAATAGTATAGTCTCATAGTAAATGAACAATATCGAAACCACCATAACATGTTAGGCCTTGGGCCATCACCACTTACACAGGTTCGTTATTAAATTTCTCTATTCATGAATCGATATCATTGTTGTTCCTTGGTTGATAAATCTACTCTATTGAGCGGTGGTACCACTTCTGTAGTTGCCACCAGGTGATCAACAAGACTACGCGGAGGCACCGTTGTACGAGGAGAAGATATTCCGGTTCAGGGCGACGAGCTTTGAGGACTGATTCGGGTGGAATATTGCATATTTAACCCCTCATCTAGCAATATTTTGTGTGTAAATGACGCTTAATTGGTCTCTAATACGTTCGTATATTGTATATCATCATTTATTAGAGCAAACCATTGATTTGTGCACAAAATCTGAGTTTTACCGAGTATTTATGTATTTTTATAGTTTTCGTAGCTAGATCTCGATCTCACGATTCCAACGACTATTTATTTGTATTTTTCTGAGATCTGTGCTAATTACTGTGAATTTTTGAATGCAGAATACCATTTAAATGGAGAAATACGCACGAAAATACGAAACACGGTCGCCGCCCAATCAAATGGTGACACGTGGCACGATCCGGGCGGTTGCTGCTCAATCGGACGAAAGCGGAGTTGAGTAATTAGCGGGCGACGTGGAAATATTGCAGCCGTTGGATCCCAATCACACGGTCTGCAATCGAGCGATTTCAGCGGGCAACGTGGCTTCATTGTGGCCAGTGGATGATGATCGAACGGCGGACATCATCCTTTGAAGCGACTCGGAGAGTCCGAAGATGGTGGGAATTTTTGTACACGCGTCACCATCTCAGCGACGTTCCGTTCAGATCGAACGGACGAAGTCAAATCCGATTCGATTTCAGGTTGAAGCATAAGTGGAGCGAGCGAGACCCGCTAGGAAGCCACGTGTCAAGCATGGGTTCAATCCCGCTTTCGACGTGCGGCTGCGATTTTCACCGACCAAAGAAGCTGGTTTGGTTCGATTTCGGGTGCGAATTTGGGACCTGTTAGCACATTAAAACCCGCAATGCTTGTATTTAAGGTATTCTTATGGTTTTGCTTCGTATTCTTGGCGTATTTGGGTGATTTTGGCAGCGATTTTTGCAGAATTTTCCTGAGTTTACAGAGAGCAACCTGGGATATTTTTCAGAGCGCTTTTAGAGAAAGAAGAAGAGGTTTCTTAGGCAAAAAGAGGGTGTTTTGGGTGATATCTCTTGAACTTAATTGTTTATTTTCAATTCCATCTACTTATATTGATTAGAACCTTGTTTAATATGATGAAATCCTTTGTTATTTTCAGTATGTGTGGCTAAATTTTGATTGTGCATGATATGGTGTAGTTAGGGGACATGATGTGTATTTATTTGGTTGAATCTTCATGCTAAAATAGTCGATGGTGATAAAGTTATGGTCTTTATTTAAAATCTCCTCTTCATCTTTTACAAGAACATGATTGAGTTGATGATCGCCTCACGAGGGTGAGTTTTGATCTCCCCAAAAGGGAGTTTCATCTCTTATATTTAAAAGATTATAGCTTTAGCAACAACCTTATTCAATTTTGTGCTTTAATCCACACAAGGGTATTTTCCGATGAATTTCTCTCAAAAAAGATATCATTGAGTTATCTTTAATCAACCAAGTTAATATAAATCATGGACCCCAATGAACCCATATCATGTGCATACTTTTCATAGATATTTATATAAACGAAAATTTCTTTTGCTCGTATTGTTCACAAATTAAAAACCACGATCAAACCCCATTCAAACCATCATCATCAAAAGTGGTTGGTCTCTTTACGTTCAATCCCTATTTGATTTGAGCTTTGTGGTTGCAACAGGTTTTCTCCCGAGGATTCGACATCTGGACTCACAGATCTATATTACTTGCACGGACTCTTACGCTTGAGAGAAGCACATTTTTGGGCTAAGCAATGACCTGTTGGGTGTGAGTGACATTGTATCTTCCTTTCATGTATTTATGTTTCAGCATTAGCGTGATGATGTACTTTCCTTTTTATTGTACATAACGTTGTAACTCCGACATGATGGTAATGAAATGAGTACTTTAAATTCTGTCAATTTTTACTTGCTCCACGTTGTTTCCACTGGTAACTGCAGGACCAGCACAAAATGGTACAAAAGTAACGACACCCGGGTATGGGGCGTTACATCTGCCGTTGGAATAGAAACTTCATTGATGAGATTCTGTTCAGACAATTTGCTTTGATCGTAGGCAGGGAGGTGACACACCAGATTTTTGACAGCGGTTTTAGTTTTGAGATTGTGGAAGTGAAGTGCATAGGGCGTATAAGCTCCCACAAGGATTGCGAATAAGCATAAATCCAGACAGTTTACCTTAAGGGAGATCAAAGGAAGAATCTCTTTCTTTTATTATCTGTATTCCCACCTCCAGCTCGGTCATTGGCTGTCCTCGAGAAATGAAGGCAAGTTAGCCAGTAACTGATTCGCGCAGGTGCAAGTTGAAGCGTGTGTTCTTGACTTGACTGAAAAAGCAGCGAGATACCGGATCTTGATATCCGCGAGTGCGAATCGAAGGATGTCCCCAGACGGTCAGACAGCCTTCAACACATGCACGTTTTGGACACCAACACAGGAACAGGAGGCTAGGCAGCTCATATATTGGCTAAGTGTTGGAAATATTTGCGATGGACGAGTTGGTCCGACCGAGTAGCAGCACTGCTCGGTCGAGTAGTGCGTATCCGACTTGAAGCCTCTAATTGATATGGATGTTAGCTACTCGACCAAGCGGCCATGACCAACTGTTGTTGTGCCACTCGTCTAACGTATCCTGTGTTTAGCCCCACCGTTGTGGATAGCCTCACACGCGTTCCGTGCATTACGATCGACAACTATTCTCAATCTCTACTCACGCCACTGTCGTGGATAGAGCTTTGATATGTGATTTGGTGGCTCTCATTGACGCTACTGTCGTAGTAATCAATCAGTAATATAGGACGCCGGTTGAAACCATCAAAGTGCATGCCACTTCGTGGTCACGAACTCCAATTGAATTCACTAACGTGTCTAATTAAGTCCATAGGATATCCGTCCAAAACGTGTGCCACTGTCGTGGTCACAAATCATAGTTGGAATCTCCTACAAACTTTGCTGGATCAACCAAAACACGTTCTTTTATATCAAAACAACATAAAAATCCTAACTTTACATCTAAATCCTAAGATCATACGGCTAAACATAAGACTACTAACAATTCATAGAAAGTTCAATGGAGGATTCGATAATAGCAATTGTTGCGAATCAAATCTGCCTAACAATGAATTTGTATATTATGGAATCAATGGTACAATGATTAGAGGGGGTTTACCCGTCGCGAAGAGGGATTTTGTGATGAAGGCGCATAGGTCGCCGCTTTGGCCGCGCTAAGAGCTCTCGCCGGGTCCGACGAGCTTCGGGCCTTGAGGCACCGACCTTGAGGGACGATCTACGGGAGCCGGACAACCTTCGGGCTTTGAGGCAACGACCTTGATGGACGAGCTACGGGAGCTGGATGAGCTTCGGGCTTTGAGGCGACGACCTTGATGGACGAGATACGGGAGCTGGACGAGCTTCGAGCCTCAAGCAGGCAGTAGGAAGGCCTAGCTATCGATCTTTCGGCAACCTTCAGAAGAGCTTCAGGAGACCTGTCTGTAGCTCCATGCGCCACAAACAGCTCGTTAGGGAGGGTCGGACAGGAGTCCGACCTAATCCCCTTCAATACTCAAATCAGTACAGGGACTTCGGAAATGGTTCAAAGGAACGAGGCCAGTCTACAAGGAGACCAGGCCAATATTCAGGTAGCTAGAGTTTGGGTCAAAGGAAATTTACCCGTAGACCTACCAGCCCCCCTCTCTAGGGATGGATGGGGGTATTTTTAGTGGAGAATGTCGGTTGGTCGCCGTCCAATCGGTTGTCACTTCTGCTTAGCTGGAGCATTAATAGGGGACGTGATGGGTGCATGTCAGTTCGTCGTTGAACCTCGAGCATTAATGGATGTCAAATATACTTATGGGATAGGCCCTGTTAGAGATATTTATGGGCTAGGTCACCGTGGGACGACCTTCGTCAGGAGACAGGCTGCCGAGGGAGACCTTCGTCAGGAGACATTCAAGGTAGGTCGTCGAGGGAGACCTTTGTCAGGAGACATTCAAGGTAGGCCTCCAGAGGGATGACCTTCAACTGAGGGCGACCTTTACCGGAGATAGTTAAGGTAGGCCGCCTGCGGGAGACCTTCGTCAGGAGATGTTATGACCTCAAGACCAGCCCATGTCCAAAGCCCGAGTTTTGGCCCGTCGAATCTCCACAATGAATACTAGTTTGCCAGCCTCAGGGAAAACTCGCCCAAGCAGAACGGTAAGCTCGCCATCCGAATCAGAAGAGCCCTCAGCATATCGCGCAAGACTACGCTAGCTCGCCCCAGAGTAGCTCACGCCCGGAGCAGCTCACCCCATAGGAAGCTCGCACAGATGTCGCTCTCCTACCAGTTCGCCCAAGGAGGATGACGACATGCCACTTGCACCACAGCCAGTTTCACTATAGACAAAGTCTGACAAAAGCGCACCTGACCGCTTATCCGCCTGACCGCCTGCTGAAAGCATGCCTAACCGTTTCGCCACCAGACAGCCTGACAAAAGTGCCACCTGACATTTACGGCTATGACCGCCTAATAAAAACACACCTAACATATTCGGCCCTGACACCAACGGTCGGATCCCTGACACCCTGACACCGCCAGCTCAGCAAAAGCCACCGACTCCGACAGTCTATAAATACTCCCTCACCTCCAAGCGAGAAAGAGGTTGGTTGATTGAATGAATCGGTAACAAACTCATAACACATATATTTTACATTCAAGGTCGAATATCTTCCACATATTTGTGTCTTCCCCACTAGTCCGCCACGCAAGCGCTGATCTGCTTCTAAGATCGCCCTTCGTGTCCGACACTCTCTTATCAGTCATCAACTGACTTAAGCATCGGAGAGGCTGCATGCTGACAGTCGGCCCAACCTTTCTGATGAGTTGCTCTTCTTGTAGGAAGTTCACACTAGCTGCCAGCGAACGCACTACCTGCGGTGTCCTTCACCAACGGACGAGCGACCTTCACCATCCAGCAGGCGACCTACTCCGTCTGACGGGCGACCTCGAGATCTCCATTTACAAATTTACCTCAGATCGTGGTTAGCATCGGCATCCCCCTAAACTTGTAACCATCGTGCCTTTGGTTCCCCACATCAAGACAAATTCATTGTTAGCGGATTCTACACCGCAACAGTTGGCGCCGTTTGTGAGAACTTAGGGTCACACTCATGTCAAACCCCAAACCTTTCAATCCCAGTCCTAACCATGGCAAACAACTCATGGAGGATGAGCCACGTCCTCTCGGAGGGACCTCTCTGGCAAATGTACCCCCTGAGGGGGCGGTGGAGGCTATTCACGCCTCGGCCAGTGCTGCTCACCAAGGCTTTGAAGCATTCACGAAGATGATGAATGATTGATGCGTGGGTAGGGCCGGGACGTCCACCGTCCCCCCTACACCCTTGAATATGAGGCGCAGCCTTCACCCCCAGATCGAAGAGGAAGCAGTCGCCCGGCAGAAGGGGCTTAACAAAGAGATAGCGGCCCAGCAGAGATATCTCGACACATAGATGGAGGCCACTCGTCAGAGGCACCTCGGAGAAGATGTTGTTGTTCAGCCGAGGCAGCTTTGACGAAGAGGCGGAGGCCGCCACTGAACGAATACGGGTCGATGAAGAAACTGCACGTGGACAACTGTGATTCATCATCGCTGCGAGAGAGAGGCACCGGGAGGAGAGCCGTAGGATCCCGGAGGCGTCACCTCCAGATCGATGGCACACCTGTAGCCCACCGCCGGTGGATATCTCGCCACTTCGAGGGGCGCCCAGAGGTTGGCTTGCCCATCTCCCAGGCATGATGATCATCGACGACGAAGCCACGACTGAAGCAAGACTCCCCCAAGGCGGGGAAGGGATGCAGCTAGGCGCCGAGGTGGCTCATCTAGCAACTCCGATGATCGGCTGAGGCGGCCGAGTCGATCTACAAAGATCGCCTATGTGCCCACAAGGGTTACCTATGTGACCCCCCACAAAGAAGTGGCTAACCCCTTGGCCAGACGGGTGACCGCGACCCCGATACCTCGTAGGTTCAAGCTTCATCAGCTTGAACTATATGATGGTGCAGGCGATCCCCTCGAGCATGTGCAGCGATACAGAGGGGCCATGGAGTTTCAAGACGCGGATGATCCGCTCATATGCCGATGCTTCCAGATGACTCTGAAGAAGTCGGCACTAGAGTGGTACAACAGCCACCCACCCGCCGTCGAATTCATCGACAACCTATCCCACAAGTTCTGCCAGTAGTTTAGGGTGGGACGCAGAAGGAATACCGGCGGACTATTTGTTTTTGATAGTCCAGAAAGAGGGGGGAACGATCCGAAAGTTTTTGCATCATTTCCAGAAGGAAAGGCTTAGTATGGCGAGCTGTGGAGATGAGATCGCCATGGCGGCCTTCAAAAAGGGACTGACCAATTGGAGCCTACATAAGTCGCTCCTCTAAGATCCGCCCGCCGATCTGGACGCATTCTTCTCCCAGGCGGAGAGGTTCATGCTAAGCAAGGATGCACTGGGAGTGAAGAAGGTGTCCGCCCCAGTTGGGACATCCCGTAACGAGCGGCAGCCTGATGGTCAATCAAGGCAGGAAGACCATCCCAGAGGGCGTGACCAACTAGGCAACCAGGGGCGTGACCAAGGAGGCCATCGGCCTCAAGACCGCACCGGACCAGAACGAGGGTTCGCCACACCCAGAGAGCCCCCACCGGCGGTCAGCAGGCCCGAAGGATGGCAGTAGGCCCAGTACACGCAGCTCAATGCCCCCATGATCGAAGTATTGGCCGCATCAAAGAGAGACGGACTTCTTTGAGACCCGCTGATTCGGAGTGAAAAGCGTATATTTATACCCCTTAACTATCTTTATTTTGTGCTAAGAATTATACTTAATCTTGCTCTTTTTGGGTATATTTTCACTTCACGTCATTTTTAGAGCTTATCCTCATTCTTTGCACAAAATATAGATTTTATCGTCCTTATTGGCTTCCTACTATTTTTCATATGCTCCTGCTATTATTGTGATCATATCGCCATTTTTGGGAATTATTTGAGAATGTGAATAATTTATATGGATTATTGAAGGTCAATAGTATTTTATAATAGTCTTTATATTAATTTTCTCATCATATGGACTAATTTCTCCTTCTCATATTTTTCAGGTACTCCTGTGGGTCTTGGGGAATTTTCAGATTTTTATGTTAATTTTCCGAGATTTCTGGGTATTTTTGGTGATTTATTGGAGCTAGAAAGGAATTTCTGGAATTATTTAATAACAAAATCAAAAATATATATTAAAAGCCAATGTATGCGGGCCGGCCCGCTGGCCGGCCCGCTTTCGAATCCTTGCGGGCCGCTGCTCCGAGTAACACAAAAAGATTTAAATAAAAAAAAGAAACGGTCGATGGCCGCTTCGTGGGCCGGCCCACTTGGCCGGAACAGGCGTACTTCAGGAGTAGCGGGGGCACGCGCTTTGCGCGTGCCCCCGACTTTGAGTCAGCCAGTTCCTTTGAAGTGGGCGCTGGGCGGTATACGGGCCGGGTTTCGACCCGGCCCGTTGTTGTTTAATGGCGCAGGCGCGCGCAAGTCAAGCGGGCAGCGGGTTTTGAAGCGAAGATCCGACCAGCTAGCCCAAAACTGGGTTTATTCGGCCTGTGCGCAAAATTAAAGGGGAGTTCGGCCAGCTTCGTTTCTTCTTCGGGGTTTCACTGTTTTTTGGAGGTTTTTCCCTTCTTCTTCCCCAAAGCCAAAGTTAGGGCTTGGAGGCCATGGGGGGAGCTTAAGGAAGCTTGGAGCTTGGAGGAGCACTTGAGTACGCGGATTCCATCTTTGAGTGACACATTGGTGAACTCTTTCTTAACTCTTGTGTAATTTTGGTTTAGCTACTTGTATTGTATTGGATGATTATCTCTAGAGATAAAGATGTCTTCTTTTTCATCATGAATAGCTAGATCTTTCTTGTGTGGTTGTGTTGTGCTTGTTGTTGTTAGTTTGTGTGATCATCTCTAGCATGTTTCTATTTTCTATTTGGTGGATGAAACTTTGAGATGTTGGTTATTGATGGAACCCTAGTGGGTAATCCATAGAGAGGAACTATCATAGTCGACCCTCGCTTCTTTGCTCATAGTATTCCTCTTTGTTTCATACACTACTTTTATTGCACCCCACATGTTCGATGAAATGCCACATCCACCGATTGTTCGTCCCTTAGCCGGGAAAACAATTGAGTTATATTTGAGATGAATCCCCACGCCCATGACCTCACTCACATACATGCCACACGAGTCCTCCTCGTTGCTTGCCGATTCGGCTCTCAACCATTAGTGCGTAGGCTAGGAGCATAGTTTCACCAAACGTTTTCCCCACACTTTTTCACCATTAGCGAGGTGGTTGTAACACGCTTTATTTTTCTTTATCGATCAATTTTGCGAGAGTAGAACGACTTGTCCATGTGATCCGACCCGGTACTCACCGGTTATTTTTTATTGCATTGGCGCTCCTACACTTGGGAGTGGAAGGCGTGCTCCTTGCGCGTTTTTCGGTTCAATCAATTGGCGCCGTTGCCGGGGACAACGGTTTCTATTATTTGCATTTTTTGATTGATTTCGAAAGTTTTAATGTGATACTTCTATCTCTTAGTGTTGTGTCTTTCCATTTTATTTATTTTACGCTTTTTAAGTCTTTTTGATTGTTTGTTTTTTTTTCAAACATAGCAAGTACGTCAAACTCTCTTGGGTTTGACATGTGGGTGACCAATTCCCTACCGAAATTCCTTGGTAAGGATGCGGAGAGCCCTTACCTACATATTAAGAAATTTGAGAGTGCTTGCAAGGTTCATTTTGATGGGAATGCGTGTGATGAAAAGTTTTATCTTAAATTCTTTCCCTATTCGTTGGATGGTTCCCTCATATTAGTCCATCTTGGCCTGTACTAAAGCACAAATTTTGTATGAAGTTTTTTTCCATCTTACAGGACCAAAACATGGCAAGGAAGAATGGTGAACTTTGCTCAGCGCATCGGTGAGACATTTTATCAAGCTTGGACGTGTTTTTCAGAGTTAGTGTATGGTTGTCCACAGCATGGATTTGACAGGGTGCGTCTTCTTGGATTCTTCTTGGAGGGTCTGCTTCCGGAGACGCGGAGTTTTGTGGATTTGTTAGACAACCGCCACTTTTGGACATGGATTAGAATGCATCTTGGCGTTATTTGGAGTCCTATAAGGAGGAAGATCACACATTGGTTGCGACTCCAAATGAGCCAAACCATGAAGTTTTGGTCCAACAAGCCCCGAATGAAGAAGTTCTTATGGATCTCACCCCACCGGTAGTTGAAGAATTGAGTGCCCCATGCCAGGTGGTAGTTGAGGAACCAAGTGTTGGCATGAAGGAGTTGGTTGAGCCGGTGGGGGAAATTATCATGACGACATTTCCTATTTCTGTTGGGTCGTGTCAATTAGTTGTTGAAGAATTGGTTGTTGACATGGTGGAGATAGATGAGCCGATCACGCGCACACTTGGGAGCGAAGTGGGCAAGGGGGGGGTGTTCTTTTGTTGATGAGCCCAAAGAAAAGGCAAGCGAGGGTGAGTCTATACCACATGCTATCATGGATCCCGAGCTTCCCTCTCCTTCGGTAGTTTCTATGGAGATAGCACTTCCTCCCCCGATTGATATTGAATGTTGCGGGGATGAGCTTCAAACCATATCATATTCAACCATCCAGGGAGTTTTCTCACACATTCATCATACTTTTCATTCTGTATTTTTTTATTGATGATTATATGTGGATGTCATTTTTTGGGAACGTGTCCCCATCTCTCTCTTACACAACCCGTCTCCTTACTTATATAGGTACACACTTTGAGGAGATGCTTGGGGTTGTGTACGTGGCTGCCATTGCCACGTTTGGCCGAGGAGCATTGGCGGAAGAAATAAAAGGAGCGTTGGAACAATTGCCACCTCCGATGGAAATTTTGGATCCGCCATTTGCTAAGGTGTATTCTTTCCAATAGTGTAAATAAATAAATGTTTTATTTTAGTGCTTTCGTGTGCTTTTCTTTTCTTTTCTAGGATCTTTTGTGAGATCTAATACTCTCCCAACATTGAGGACAATGTTCATGTTAAGTTGGGGGGAGAGTGTTAGAATCTTTAGGATTGTTAGGAATTTGATGTTATCTTAAAAAAAATTTTGAGTTACCTCCATTTCGCCATCACCCATTGCTCTTTATTGCATATCATATTTGTCCTCCTTGTCCCTATGCCGCTAGCTTTATGTGTAGTCCCTACATGCTTTAATGCCATGCAATTTTTTCGGATTATTATTTTGGTATCAACTTCTTCGATGTTTGATTGGCACGTTTTAATTTCTTTTCCATTTTGGAGTCAAATGCTAATATGCCATGTATGAAACTATTTTATACGTCGTGATGTCTCTTTGAAATAACTTGGGAATAGTTTGGTGTAAGTGATTGTATGATTTGGAATGAATGGCTTAATTTTTAATTGGATTGGGTGTGGTCATATGGTGCATGTTTTGTTTTCCTCTTAAGGAGTGGGTGGATGAGTTGATAATTCATGTTTGGAATAAGAAAGATAGTTAATATAAGCGAATGATTTTTCTAATCAAATCGAGTAGCCGGTGCCCCACGAAACATTGGGGAGGACGCCAAAGATGAGATTTAGGGGATCATTCCATCCCTTTGCCTATATAGCGTTATCGCGTGTATGCAAAGGGGGCGGTGTTTGCATTTCATAGCATTATCGCATGAATGCAAAACATAAACATCCAAAAAAAAAGAATACAAAAAAAGAAGGAAAAAGAAAAGAAAAAATGAATGAATAAATGAAAGAATAAGCAACATGAGTGATGCAATTTCATCTCCCACCACTTAGAGGAATTTCTTTTGTTTTGGCCATTTCCATGAAAGTTAGAAACTTTGTCATTTGCAATATATCCCAAAGAATGTGATACGGTGCTTATTACCTTACTTTTCTTTGAATTTGATTGAAGGGAGTGTCATTTGTTATTTATTTTCATACATTGTGTATATTAGCTTTGGAATCATTTGGAAATACCATTTGGGGGTATGCCATGAGGATATCTTGAGTTTGGTGCATGCTTTTCACTTTAATCTGAATTTATCGTATATTTTCCTAGGGACTAGCAAAAAGCTAGTTGGAGGGCGTGATTCGGAGTGAAAAATGTATATTTATACCCCATAACTACCCCCATTTTGTGCTAAGAATTAGACTTAATCTTGCTCTTTTTGGGTATATTTTCACTTAACGTCATTTTTAGAGCTTATTTTCATTCTTTGCACAAAATATAGATTTTATCGTTCTTATTGGCGTCCTACTATTTTTCATATGCTTCTGCTATTATTGTGATCATATCGCCATTTTTTGGGAATTATTTGAGCATGTGAATAATTTATATGGATTATTGGAGGTCAATAGTGTTTTATAATAGTCTTTATATAAATTTTCTCATCATATGGACTAATTTCTCCTTCTCATATTTTTCAGGTACTCCTGGGGGTCTTGGGGATTTTTCAGATTTTTCTGGAAATTTTCCGAGATTTCTAGGTATTTTTGGGGATTTATTGGAGCTAAAAAGGAATTTCTGGAATTATTTAATAGAAAAAAAATCAAAAAATATATATATCAAAAACCAATGTATGCGGGCCGGCCTGCTTTCGAATCCTTGCGGGCCACTGCTCCGAGTAACAAAAAAAGATTTAAATAAAAAAAGAAACGGCCGATGGCCGCTTCGTGGGCCGGCCCGATGGCCAGCCCACGCGTACTTCAGGAGCAGCGGGGGCACGCGCTTTTTGGATAGCCCGCTCCTTTGTCCCCCCGACTTTGAGACAGCCCGCTCATTTGGAGCGGGCGCTGGGCAGTATACGGGCCGGGTTTCGACCCGGCCCGTTGTTGTTTAATGGCGCAAGCGCGCGCAAGTCAAGCGGGCAGCGAGGTTTGAAGCGAAGATCCGACCCGCTAGCCCGAAAACTGAGTTTATTCGGCCTGTGCGAAAAATGAAAGGGGAGTTCGGCCAGCTTCGTTTCTTCTTCGGGTTTTCACTGTTTTTTGGGGGCTTTTCTCTTCTTCTTCCCAAAGCCAAAGCTAGGGCTTGGAGGCCATGGGGGGAGCTTGAGGAAGCTTGGAGCTTGGAGGAGCACTTGAGTACGAGGATTCCATCTTTGAGTGACACATTGGTGAACTCTTTCTTAACTCTTGTGTAATTTTGTTTAGCTACTTGTATTGTATTGGATGATTATCTCTAGAAATAAAGATGTCTTCTTTTTCATCATGAATAGCTAGATCTTTCTTGTGTGGTTGTGTTGTGCTTGTTGTTGTTAGTTTGTGTGATCATCTCTAGCATGTTGATTCGGGCTCAATATTACATATTTAACCCCCCCATTTAGCCCTATTTTGTGCTCATGTGATGCTACATTTTTCTCTAATTAATACGTATTTTCTACACATTTATTTATTAGAGAAAACACACTATTTGAGCACAAAACAGCATTTAACGATGCAATTCTGCACATTTTATATTTTTCATAGCTTGGTCTCGATCTCACGATTCCAACGACTATTTATTTGTATTTTTCTGAGATCTGTGCTAATTACTATGAATTTTTGAATGCAGAATACCATTTAATTGGAGAAATACGTACGAAATACGGTCATAAATACGATTATACGCACGGAAATACGTTTCCGTATACTACCGCATCGCTCAGCCTTGGGACACGTGGCAGCTATCCCACGGTTCCGCTCAAACGAACGGCTCTTCTCCCCACCAAAGCGATGGGCGACGTGGGTGCTTTTTTCACCGTTGGATGGAGATCCAACGGTCGAAAGGATCCCCAAGAGAACGAGATGCTGGCTGATCTATACGGGAGACGTGGCCTCGTTTCAACCGTTGATCTTACATCCAACGGATCGCAGCGCTGAACTCAGATCAAATGATGCGAGCGATTCTTGGGGCCACGCGGCGCGATCCCATCGGCTGGCCGCTCGAACGAACGGCGCAGATTGAGTCTAATTCGTATCCGAAGCGAAACGGAGAGCGCGCAAACACGGAGCCACGTGGCATAATCCTAGGGGCTTACCGCTGAATCGAACGGATGAGATCAAAGCCGCCTGATATACGTAATCTTTGGGATGATCGGAGCCACACGATGCTGATCCAACGGCGGACATCAGATCGAATTCGATCCGCAGCGAACGTGAACGAAAGAATCCGCTGAGCGCGGAATTTGAAGGCCACGTGTCGCCACGAGGAGCGATCCCGCTTGATCGGACGGCCCAGTTTTGATCCGCTTTAGATCTGCAGCTGGGATGGATTCGGGTGCGGGTTTTAAACCCAATAAGCTTCTAAAACCCGCAATCTTATTATATAAGCGTATTTGGGGTTTTTTGGAGGTATTCAAGCAGATTGGGGCGTATTTTGGGCGTATTGGAGGCTCTAGAAGCCGTATTTCCCCTCTGAAAAATTCTGTAAAATTCCAGAGGCTATTTTCTTATTTCCAGAGAGTTTTGATGTATTTTCAAGGATTTTTGGTGATGAATTCTTAACTTAAACTCCTTATTTAGTGCTTTTTCTACCGTATTTTGCTATGTTCTTGATGTATTTGGCTATGGAACTTGTTTATTTTTGCATAATGAGTAGCTAGAACTTATTTGTGCATGGTATGGAGTAGTTAGGGGATATTATTCGTGTTTATTTGGTTGAAATTCCTTGTGCTAAACCGTAAAACGTCGCTAAAATTGTAATCTTTGTTCGTAAATCGACTTTTTTAGATTCCAAAAGAATTAATTAAGTTGATGATCGCCCCAAAAGGGCGAGCTTTGATTTCCCCAAAAGGGAGTTTCATACCGTAGTTTTGATCTCTCTAAAAGAGAGTTTCATATCGTATTATAGCTTTAGCGACGATCTTTTTGAATATTTTGCTTGAACCCCCAAAAGGGCATCTTCCGATGAGTTGCTCCCAAAAGGAGAATTCATTGAGTTATATTTGGTATTTTCCGGTGAATTGCTCCCAAAAGGAGAATTCATTGCGTTATATCCGTCAACCAAATTAATACGAATCGTTAACCCTAGCGAACCCATACCATGCGCACACTTTTTATAGATATTTGTTCTCACGTATTTTCCTTGTTCATATCATTCACGTATCCCCATTCACACCACCATCACCACCATTAAAGTGTTTAGTTTCTCTTCGTTGGCTTTCTATTTGATTTGAATTGTGGTTGCAACAGATTTCTTCCCGTGGATTCGACACCTGGACTCCCAGGTTTTACTACTTGTACGGACTCTTGCACTTGAGAGAGAGCACCTTTTCGGTCCCACCACATGTCTCTATTTTCTATTTGGTGGATGAAACTTTGAGATGTTGGTTGTTGATGAAACCCTAGTGGGTAATCCATAGAGAGGAACTATCGTAGTCGACCCTATCTTCTTTGCTCAAAGTATTTCTCTTTGTTTCATACACTACTTTTATTGCACCCTACATGTTCGATGAAATGCCATATCCACCGATTGTTCGTCCCTTAGCCGGGAAAACAATTGAGTTATATTTGAGATGAATCCCCACACCCACGACCTCACTCACATACACGCCACATGAGTCCTCCTCGTTTCTTGCCGATTCGGCTCTCCACCATTAGTGCGTAGGCTAGGAGCGTAGTTTCACCAAACGTTTTTCCCACACTTTTTCACCGTAGCGAGGTGGTTGTAACACGCTTTATTTTTCTTTATTGATCAATTTGGCGAGAGTAAAACGACTTGTCCATGTGATCCGACCCGGTACTCACCGGTTATTTTTTATTGCTTTGACACTCCTACGCTTAGGAGTGGAAGGCGTGCTCCTTGCACATTTTTCGGTTCAATCACCCGCCTCAGGAGAGGAGGGCAAACCCAACCACGAGGAGTCAACAAAAATACTGTCGGTATCACCATGATGATCACGGTCATGATACCGACGAGTGTTTTACTCTGAAGAGGGATATCGAACGTCTGATTTAAGAGGGCCATCTCCAAGGCTTCGTTAAGGGGAGGAGACAGGCTCGTGATGAGAGAGTGTCCCGGGAGGGCAGTGGCCGAACCAGCCTCCAAATGCCGAGCAAGATGCCCATTGCCAGCCTAGAGCGGTCATGCGCATAGATGTGATAGGCATGAGCCATCCTCAAGTGGTGCATCGGCCTCAGCCAGAAAGGCGTACGCTCGACTGGTGATGATGACGGGCGTGTGTAACGAAGCGAAGTGGATGAGAGTAGCTCAGCCCTCCATCTCTTTCTCAGACGACGACCTAGAGGGGGTCGAACTACCACATGATGATGCCATCGTCATCGAAGCCCAAATTGGAACGACCATAATCAGTCGTCTCTTGATCGACACCGGAAGCTTATGCGATATTCTTTTTATGTCGACGATCGAGAAGATGGGGTTGAGGCAAGCAGATCTGAGGCCATGCACAGGTCCGATTGTCGACTTCACAGACCACTCGATTCCCATCGTCGGAGTCATCACCCCGTCATTGTCGTTGGGGGAAGAGCCGAGAATCGTCACTCGGATGACACAATTCGTTGTCGTCGACATCGTGTTGGCATACAACGGCATCATTGGGTGGTCGTACTTGACCGCCATCATAGCTCTCCCATCACTCCTGCACCAAATGATCAAGTTCCAGACTCCGCAGTGGGTTGGACGAGCAAGAGGAAGCCAAAGACTGTCTTGGAGCTGCTATGTCGGCTCCACCAAACACAAAGCGTCCGAGCAAGACCAACTGGTCGAACTCGACTACAACCAGGAGGACGTCGGCGATCAACCAGGGAAGGCGGCAAGCCAGCTAGCCACAAGAACCATGAGCATTTGCTTAAATATTGTCAATAGTTTTGTAAATATAACTATCATTTTCTGTACATTTCTCATATATCGCCATCTCTATTTGGAAATTTCAGCTTTCCTTAAATATTCTCAAACTCCAGGGCAGGCTGACGAGCTTCACCCTCGATAGATCGCCCGGTGGGTTAAGGAATGATATACGCTCGCACCCTCCCCTCCATCAACTCCAGGGCAAGCTTGACGGCTTCGCCCTCGACAGGGTTGCCAGGTGGGACAAGGAACGAGCGACGGCTAGCACCCTCCTCTCCCTCAACTCTGGGGCAGGCTGACGAGCTTCGCCCTCGATAGATCCCCCGGTGGGTTAAGGAACAAGCTACGGCTTGCACTCTCCCCTCCATCAACTTCGGGGCAAGCTTGACGGCTTTGCCCTCAATAGGGTCGCCAGGTGGGATAAGGAACGAGCGACGGCTCGCACCCTCCCCTCCCTCAACTTCGGGGAAAGCTTACGAGCTTCGCCCTCGATAGGCGCCGGGTGGGTTAAGGACCGAGCTACGAGTCGCACCCTCCCCGCCCTCAACTCCAGGGCAGCTGACGAGCTTCACCCTCGATAGATCTCCCGGTGGGTTAAGGAACGCGATACGGCTCGCACTTTCCCCTCCCTCAAATCCGGGGCAAGCTTGACAGCTTCGTCCTCGATAGGGTCGTCGGGTGGGATAAGGAACGAGCTACGGCTCGCACCCTCCCCTCTCTCAACTCCAGGGCAAGCTTACGAGCTTTGCCCTCGATAGGCACCGGGTGGGTTAAGGACCGAGATACGGCTCACACCCTCCCCTCCCTCAACTCCGGGGCAGGCTGACGAGCTTCGCCCTTAATAGATCGCCCGATGGGTTTGTTGGATCCTGTGGATTGAAAACAGTACTAAAAGGGTGGTTAAATAGTGTTGTACAAATAATAAACTTTTTCGATCATTAATAACACAAATAAAAAACCCTTCTAATGTTGCCTAAGAAACCAAGTTGAGTGATCTACGCTTGGTTCTTAATCAACAAAATAATCTTACAAATAATGTGAAAGAGATAAGATTACTATCAGATAAGATATCTTTACAAAGAGATCTTTCCACTGCGGAATTAAACAAATAATCTTTGCAATAATAAATGAACAAGAAATTACAAAGGTATGATATTACCAAATGAAAGATGCTTGTACAAGGAATATAAACAATCACAGAAAAGCAAACGCAGAGACAAGCAATTTTTATCCTGGTTCCACGCAACCTAGGTACGTCTAGTCCCCGACCAATCCGGTACGAGATTTAATCCACTATTGCCTTAGCAATACAATTACCTAACTTCACCCATTAGGATTTCCAACAACCCAGTCTTACTAGGATTTTCCAACCACCTAGACTTGTCTAGGATTTACACCGTCCCTTATCACAAAAAGGTGAACCCCAAATACAAATGAAAATCCAATTCTCTACAATATTTGATGGAGATTGGTTTACACCAGAAATTCTATAGCCAGGATAAATATTGCAATTGTGCGTTTAAGTGGCTAAAAGCATATAAATAGATCTTTAGATCACACAAAGAATATGAGGAGATTCATTGTGATCTAGATCTCTTGTTTTCAAAAATCGGTTCAAGAATGAAATTAAAGAGTAAGGAATTTTATAAAAAAAATTAAAAATAGCAAAAATAAAGAATGGATCTCAATAAAAATCAGAGTTTTAGAACTTTGAGATCAGAAAAATAGAAGCAAAATTGGTTATAGCGTTAAGAGTAAACAAGAGCGATGAGAGATTTTAGATCAGAATTGTAGCTCAAAGAATAGAGAGATTGGTGTCTCTAATGATCTCAATGAGGTTCCTATTTATAGAGTTTCAAAAAGGATTTTAAATTTAAAAAATGATTGACTTTCAGTCAAATCAAATAAGGAAATGGAGTGAAATCGGGAAGCAGAATCGTAGAAGAAAAATGGCAGCAGGTAGTCGACTCCCTACTGAGATAGTCGACTCCCAAAGAATTTCATTGAAAAATTCTGATCTACTGGTAGTCGACTCCCTCCCCTGGTAGTCGACTCCGAGAGCATTTTTCACTGAAACTCATCTAGCAATATGTGTAATCAACTCCTGGGTGTTTGGAGGTTGACTACTAAGAATTAAATCAACTAGCTAATGCTCTCAAGAGTTCAAAAAGATTAAAAACGTCTTTTCTTTAAAATCATTTTGTGTGCGCGCGCAATATTTGCTTAGCTTTAACATAGTCCTAAAGAAACCAACTCACACACTAGACTTAGACGAGAACTTCAAGAAGCCGATCAGAAGTTTACAGTAGATGCGCGCTTCTCTTGAATTTGATCTCTTCTTCATTAAGCTTGAGCACTTGCATGAGCTTCATTATTGAGAAATACTTGTGCTTGATGTAGAGCTTGCAAATTCGTCTCCGTCTTCCGAGTGTGGTTTAGCTTCTTCGGAATATGCATAAAGCTATCAATCACACAATCTGCACACTTAAGTTGTAGTGTAATTAGTACACTAACATCATTTGGTGTGTTCACCATCAAAACCACTTAGGCATGAGATTCGATTTCCTATCACTCTCCCCCGTTTGATGATGACACCAAACTGAAAATAAGATGAATAAATTAACTCAATAAAATATCGAGTAAGATAACTTACTCCCCCTGCTTAGATGAGGTACTCCCCCTGCATCAGAGCCGGTTAGCATAACAAGATATTCATTCTCATTTTTGCATTTACCCTTTTTCTCACCTTGTCATCAATCAAAAAAATGACAAAAAACATAAATAAAAGGAGATTAATCTATACTCAATTCTTTTTCTCCCATGATACCCAAATCTCGACGAAGTTTTGAAAATACATACTTTTGTAAAGGGCTTCGTGAGAATATCTGCAACTTGATGCTCAGAGGTACAAATTTAAGTTCAATATCCTTTTTGACACAGTGATCATCTATGAATCTGTGTCTAATATCTATATGTTTTGTTCAATGATGAAGAACAGAATTTTTTGTGAGATTAATAGTGCTATGATTATTACAATAACTTACACATGTAGATGAATTAATATCATAATCTACTAAGACTTGTCTCATCCAAAGTACTTGAGCACAAGCAAGTCCGACAGCTGTGTACTCTGCCTCAGTAGTAGATAGTGAGACTGAACTTTGCTTCTTGCTAAACCACAGAACAAGGGAGTGTCCAAGAAAATGACACGTTCCACTTGTGCTTTTTCTAGTGGCTTTACAACCTATCACGCCCCGGTGCCCAAAACGGGACGGGGGTGACGGCCGCGGTACGGTGGTACCAAGCGTTAAGGTGCTGCAAGAAAATTAGCAGCCACTACAACTGCTAGACAACACAGGCAATTAAAAACAGGTGCAAAACTAAAGCACGAACTATAAAGCTCCAGCACAACACAAAAAGTACAGAGAGGCGGCGGCAAACAACAATCGGGAGCGTACGAGTGTGCACAGATCATCTACTATCAACACACTACAACATCATGTACTGTACATATACCACCACCAGTGACACGGGGTACAAAAGCTGAAGGGAGAAAACAAAAGTATCTGCTCACAAAAGAAACTACCCCCAACCCTCTACACCAGTGCCCTATCTAACTACTCTGAGCTCCTGGCCTGGAAGAGTCGCCCTCAAGGCGTCGGTAGTCCAGTAAGGGTGCTATCGTCCCAGAACCTGTACCTGGGAGTGGGAAAGGGGCACGTCACAGCGTGTCTAGTAGGAAACTCAACCACACAAGCCATATTCACATCACTGCATACATGTCGCTAATACTAAATTGTTAGTCAATGCTTGTTGTTGGAACCTAGACATCAGGCGGAACACAAGGGAACTGAACCTCACCCATAAGGCGGGTGGAAAGAATCTCCGACTCTCTGGCGTGCTAGCTCGTCAGGAGCCTACGTAACTCAACCACTCTCCACGACCCAAAAGGGCCACGGCCTCGAAGGCCAAAGAACTACACACCCCAAAGGGGCACGACCACTCCCCGCGGTAGGAGGGCCAAAGGAAACAACCTCGAAAGTCCATTCCACACTATGCCCACCTAATTCTTTGGTTCCCCCACCCCATTCCCTAAGATGCTCACCCACCTTATAGTGGAAGAGACACCCCGGGGCTTTCATTTTAATCATTTATCAGTTAGCACTTCATCGAGTTTAGCTGAAACATGATGATGTAAAATTGAATATCCATCCATCAATGTAACGAATCAAACCAACATTCTCATATCTCAAAGGAAACATTATCAGGGGCTCTATAACCATCTTCATTACCGCCTTCAAGGCATAAGCAAAATTTACCGTTCATCACATGCTTAAATAGAAACATAAGGATTTGAACCATCAACGACAAGCGATTTCCAATGAATTTGATCTCAGACATCCAAGCATTCCTAATTAGAACATGCCGTAGAAATTCAACTGCAAGTGTGTGGTTGCTAGTCTTAGTTAGAAGGAAATGGAGGGGCAACTAAAGTAGAATAAATCGATGCATTAATTTAGTTAGATCTTTGTACTTAAGCATACTTTGTAGAATTCATAGGGGCTATTTGGTGGTAATTTTAAGTGCTCAATTGCTAAGTTTGACAAAACCCTCTTACAAGTTCATAATGATGTTATGAAAAATTTGGGTGTTCACAAACCCCTTTATTAATGTTAAGAAAAAGAAACACACTTCTTATGGAAAATTATACCTTCATGGGTGTAACGAATGGTTTTCATGTATTTGGATTAGCTATATTATATTATATGTTTTGGTGGATTTTCTCCCTATGCCTGGTTTTCGTCTCCGTAGCTTTCATTTTCGATCGTTTCGTCGCGTTTTCCTAGCTTCTTCCGTTGATCGTCGATTTCGGAGTAAGTCATTCGTGACGGGCTTCATATCGGTCATATCTTATTGTTAGATCAAGCCTAGGAGTCTTAGGAATCGATCCCGGAGCTTCGCGCTCCATTTCGGAACTTTTGGTGCACGTTAGCCGGTACAAGAAGGGGAACCGACCGACTAGATGACGATTTAGTCGGTCGGCAAACCTTCATGGACCGACTAGTTGGCTTTGTTAATTATTCAGGAGTTACTATTTTTCGTTAGTCGGTCTAAGAACATTTGTCGACCGACTAGGTTGCAAACTAGTCGGTCAGCAATCGTTCTTTAACCGACTAACTCTATGTTCATTTTGATGCCAAGTACTATTCATTCTTAGTCGGTCTAAGAACGTTCATCGACCGACTAGATGACGAACTAGTCGGTCAGTAGTTGTTCTTTGACCGACTAAATCTAAATCCTATTTTTGTACAGGAGTTACTGTTTGGACTTAGTCGGTCTGCGTTGGTCAACCGACCGACTAGTTTCCAAACTAGTCGGTCAGTGGTTGTTCTTTGACCGACTAATCAGTGTCAAAACCCTAATTTCTGGACAGCCGCCAACACTCCCTATTTAAACCCCACCCACGATTTCTTTCATCCCTCTTTCATTCTCCTGAGCCTCCTTCTTCCCTAAATCACTCTCCAACATTTCTCCAAGCTATTCCTTCCTCCCTTGGAGTTTCCCTCTCTATTTTGGTCTACCACCATGCCCTAGGTCATCTCCAACCCCCCAAAACCCCCCAAAACCCCATTTCTCCAGATTTTCCCCATCCATTCCAGATCTGAACCCTAGCTCTCCGGATCGTTTCTTCCGTCGCCGTGCTTGCTCGGTATCGTTCTTCCGCTTCCTAAGGTAGTGATCGATCCTTTGATGTTCTCATAGCCCGTTTTGTGATTTTTGTGAAACCCTAATAAAACTAGGTTGGATGTTGTTCTAATGTTATTTTGCCATGGCAGCGATCTCTTTTCCGTAGCTAGCATTTGTGTGACGAACCTACGTGATCGTCATCCTCGGTGCTAGGTAAGTGAAACTTGCCACTTAGGGTTTGGGCCATGTCTTAGGCCATTTGCTTGTTGTAGGTGTAAAAGAGACTAGGCGACGAAATGATACTCGCCTAGGCACAATTTCAGGAACTAGCTTGACAATGAAGCTAGGACCGTCATTTATCATGTTGCATAACTATCATGTCATGTTTAATCTTGATTAACGGTACGCGAATTAATTGTCATCCATGCTATCCATGTTGTATGTCACATTCGTAGCACACGCTACAATACTTGTGTTTCCTGGCCTGTGTTCCAGAAGCGGGCTACGTGAGTTGGTTGATAGCCAATGCCTGATCTACTTGTTTACCGGCTAGGCACATGCATTGCAGGCATAACCCTACGCCATACTTGTTAAATACACTTCCTGGCTCGTGTTCCAGAAGCGAGCATTCCGTGTTCGGGGTAATTCCCTGGCTCGACACACGTGGAGGGGTAGAGATAAACGGTCACTTGAGCTTAGGAGTTGGCCCGATCAGCCACTCTAGCCAACAGGCAGAATCTCTGTGCACAACTTGTTTACTTGACTTGTTCACTTGACGTGAACCACTTGACTTGTACTTGTCCGTGTTTTACTTGTTATCCATGACATACTTGCTACTTGTACTTCCCTTACTAGTCAATTCCATACTATACTTGCCATGCCATGCATCATACTTTAACTGCTAGGTTGTTAGTTTACCTTACCTTCAGTTTCCTTGCCCAAGTCTTTTAGACTTGCTGACATGTGCCCCTTTACTCTTTTGGGTGACACATGTTAGATCCCGAGCTTGAGTCCGTTGTTGAGGACGAGGTGTTTGCAGACGCCGTGCCCGAGTCTGTGTTTGGCGAGGAGTACGTGGACACTGGGGACCAGTCCTAGTGTCTTCGTTGAGCTTTCCCCTTTTTGTTTTAGACTGCTGTAGTTGTCGGTGCGCAGCACCTATACTCTGTTTACGTTTGTCTTTGTTTGGCCTTGTTCTGGGCCTTTAGACTCTTTCTTTTAGCCTGGTGGCTTTTCTGGATGTTGAACTTAATTTTAATGTTGGACAATTTTTGAGATTGAGATTTTGTTTCCGTCTCTCCTTGTGTTATTATTGTTGTTCCGTTGTGGTTACAGGGACCTGCTTATGTTTTATTGACGCTTATCGGGTTTGGGGCTTCACAGCTCCACTCTCGTGCGGACCTTTTCACGTCTCGTCTCCTTCTTTGGGAAGCGGGGCGTGACAGGTTTTGTTGGTGGCCCATGCAGGTCCTTCTGTAACTGTGATTATCGGAAGAGCGATAATAATATTAGATGTCCAATAAACTAAGTTCGACGTCCGAGTCATAAGCTATGAGTCTAATTGTTTCGTTTTCTGTGTCATTAGATGGCAGGAAGGCGAATCACCCGTGGTGGTGGTAGTGGTGCGCCCCCTCATGACGAGGAGCCTGAGCGGGAACCCACCAATGGAGAGATGATGCAGATGATGCTTCAGATGATACAGGTGCTGCAAGGCGTGCTCCTGCAAGTCCAGAATGCTCCGGCTGGTCGAGCTCCTCGGGCGTCTCCGGAGGCCCTTCGCTCCGAGCCGGGAGCGAAGCAATTTCGGGAGCTGGGTCCCGCATATTTTGATGGGTCTGAGGGTCCTCTGGCTGCCGATGAGTGGATTCGGAACATTGAGGATAACTTGAAGATGGCCAAGATCACCCCGGCTGGATGGGTTGATTTGGCAACGCGGCAACTCAAGAATAACGCTCGGAACTGGTGGGATGCGGAAGAGAAGATGTTGGTGGAGCCAATAGCTTGGGCTACCTTTAAGTCCAGGTTTGATGAGGAGTTCTTTCCGAAGGCTGCTGAGAAGGAGATGCTGCATCGTTTCATTGATCTGAAGCAAGGGAGCTTGACGGTGGACCAAGACCACCAAGAGTTCACTAGGCTTAGTCGGTTCGTGCCGAAGATGGTGCAGGATGCTGATGAGAGGGATCAGAGGTTCCTGCAGGGACTTGCTTTGGAGCTCCAGAGTTTTGTGTCTTCCTCTGATCTGGACTCTTATCAGAAGGTTCTGGTCGCTGCAAGGAGGCAGGAGCTGAACCTGAGTCAGAGGAGAGGACATGTTTCTGGTGCTGGGAAGAGGCCTATGGAGCAGGCCAGGGCGGTGGTTAGGCCTGGTTTCAAGCCTAATCATCCGGTGCAGTTCAAGAGGCCAGGAGGGCCTATTCTGAAGACTTACCATTTCTGCGGCAGGACCGGGCACGTCAAGGATCAGTGTAGGAGATTTCTGGGCCAGTGTGTTGTCTGTGGAGATCCTACCCATGCCATGAAGGATTGTCCGAGGTCGAAGCAGCCTTGGAGGGAACCTGTTGCAGCACCGCCGTTGCAGCAGAGGGCGTCTGTTCCTGCTGGACGTGGAGCAGCTCTTGTTCCACAGAGGCAGGCTTTCCAGCAGGCTTTTCCGCCGAGGCGACAGGCTTTTCTGATGACTGCTGTGGAGAACGGGGCTGTGGATGAGGTTATCGCAGGTAATCCTCTTCTAGCTGTTCCTTTCTTATTTGGCTTTGTTTGTTAGACTATGTTGTTTGCTTGAATATGATTGTTTGCTAGACTAGGACTTGATTGTTAGACTGTTTGTAGGTGTAATTTTGGTGTGCACGTTTCCTGCACGAGTCCTCTTTGAATCTGGTGCATCGATGTGCATTATTTCTCGGAGCTTCGTGGAGAAGCATTCCTTGTCGACGTCCCCTCTTTCCAAGAGTTGGAATATCGTTACGGGGAATGGCGTGGTCACGGTGCATCTTGGTTGCAATTCTTGCTCGTTGGTGGTTTGTGGACATGAGCTTTACGCTGATTTCATTGTCCACGACATCATCAACTATGATGCGGTCCTTGGGATGGATTGGCTTGTGAGCTTCTATGCTACGATTGACTGTCGGAGGAAGAAGGTGGTGTTCGAGATTCCCGGACATCCAGCATTTGAGTTCAGCCGAGGTAGCAGTTCGCTTGGTCCTGTCAGATTTCGGGCCAGTCCGATGGAGATTGTAGCTGTGCAGATGGAGCTGGAGAGGCCAGCGGTTGTGCGGGACTTTGATGACGTCTTCCCCGAGGAGATGTCTGGTTTGCCACCTGATCGAGCTTTAGAATTTTCTATTGATCTGGTTCCGGGAGCGCAGCCGATCTCGAAGGCGCCATATCCATATCGTATGGCACCCGCCGAGTTGGAGGAATTGCGGAAGCAGCTGGATGAGCTTTTGCAGAAGGATTATATCAATCCTAGTGTGTCTCCGTGGGGAGCACCGGTGCTGCTGGTGAAGAAGAAGGATGGTTCGCGTCGCATGTACGTGGACTATCGGGAGTTGAATGCGGTGACCATCAAGAATAAATACCCGTTGCCTCGCATCGATGATATTTTTGATCAGCTTGGAGGTTCGAGGGTGTTTTCTAAATTGGATTTGAGGAGTGGTTACCATCAGTTGAAGGTGAAGAAGGATGATGTTCCGAAGACAACATTCAGGACGAAGTACGGACACTACGAGTTTGTGGTTATGCCATTCGGTGTAACCAATGCACCCGCAGTTTTCATGAATCTGATGAACCTGATTTTCTACGACTTTTTGGATAAGTTTGTCGTTATATTTATTGACGACATTCTGATCTATTCAAAGTCAGAGGAGGAGCATGCCTCGCACTTGAGGACGGTATTGGAGATTTTGAGGAAGCATCGGTTGTATGCTAAGTTTTCGAAGTGCGAGTTTTGGCTGGATAGAGTTGCTTTTCTGGGGCATGTGGTGACTGGAGATGGTATTTCTGTGGATCCTGAGAAGATTAGGGCCATCAGAGAGTGGCCTGTTCCACAGTCAGCGTCTGAGATTCGGAGTTTCCTTGGACTTGCTGGTTACTATCGGCGCTTTATTAAGGACTTTTCCCGTATTGCTGAGCCGATGACCAGGTTGACGCAGAAGGATGTACCTTTTGTTTAGTCGGGTGATTGTGAGAATGCCTTTGGTGTTCTGAGGGAGCGATTGACGACTACCCCCATTCTTGTTGTGCCTGATCGCAGCGGTGGATTTGAGATCTTTTGCGATGCTTCTGGCAAGGGTCTCGGTTGTGTGTTGCATCAGCACGGGCATGTTGTGGCATATGCTTCGCGTCAGCTCAAGACCCATGAGAAGAATTACCCGATGCATGATTTGGAGTTGGCTGCTGTTGTGTTTGCGCTCAAGATTTGGAGGCACTTCTTGCTGAGTGAGAAAGTGAAGATCTTCACCGATCACAAAAGCTTGAAGTATATTTTTACTCAGAAGGATCTCAACATGCGACAGCGTCGGTGGTTGGGGCTCATGGCGGATTATGAGATCGATTTGCAGTATCACCATGGCAAGGTGAATGTGGTTCCTGATGCGCTGAGTAGGCTTCCAGCGGTGATGTTGTTGACTTCGCAGTAGAGATTGCAGCAGGATTTTTGCGAGTCTGGTGTTGAGATTGTTCTTCCTGGGGAGGCTTCTTCGTTGATGAGTATGCCGATTCAGTCGACGATTGTGGATCGGATCAAGGCTGGCCAGGCTGGAGATCTGAAGCTGATGAAGATTCGGGAGCAGGTAGATGCCGGTCTGCGGACTGACTTTTTGATTCATGAGGATGGCTCGCTGAGGTTTGGAGCCAGGTTGTGTGTGCCAGCTGGGAATATTAGAGAGGAGTTGATGGTGGAGGCTGTCACGACCTGCTTCCCTTAAATGGAGGCGAGACATGAGAAGGTCCGCTCAAACGTGGAGCTGTGAAGCTGCACGCCTGATAAGCGTAAATTTAGTATAAGCAGGTCCCTGTAATTGCAAACGAAACAACAACAATAATAATAATAATATGAGACGGATATGAAATACCAATCCCACAGTTTGTCCACAAAATATTCAACATCACAGAAAAGCCACCAGGCTAAAAGAAAGAGTCTAAAGGCCCAGAACAAGGCCAAACAAAAGGCGAATATAACAGAGTATCAAACTAGGTGCCATGCACCGACAACCCAAAAGATCTAACAAAACTAGACGTAGACACTAAGACTGATCTCCAGTGTCTACGAAGTCCTCGTCCAACACGGGCGCAAGCTCGGCGTTCGCAAACACCTCACCCTCAGCAAGTAACTCGGGCTCAAGGTCTAACATGCGTCACCCAAAAGAGAAAGGGGCACATGTTAGCAAGTCTGAAAGACTTGAGCAAGGAAACTGAAAGTAACTAACAACCTAGCACTTGTAATATTAAGCAATGACATGGCAGTTAAGTATGATGCAACAGTTTAAAAGAGATGCAAGCACGCACTATGTAGCCAAAGCTACCAATTCACTAATCACTATTCACTTATCACTGTTTATCACTTAGTGCATAGAGAGTCCACCTGCTGGCCAGCTCGTGGCTCAGGCCGCTTATCTCTATCACTATTAATCACTTGTACACTAGAGATTTCGCCTGCTGGCCGGAGTGGCGGATCAGGCCAACTCGGGGCTCAGGTGGCCGCTTATCTCTTACCCCACCCATATGTGTCGAGCGTTGGGGTTTCCAACTACAGGGCTCGCTTCTGGAACACGAGCCAGGAAAATAATAGTATTGTAGCGTGTGCTACGCAATCACGATGACAAATCAACATGCAATGCCAGGAACAGATATTTGCGTACCGTTAATCGAATTTAAACGTGACAGGCAAAATGCAATGACATGAACATATTCGCGTACCGTTAATTTAAAGTAAATGTGACATACAAGCATGATGAGGGTGACGGACCAAGCTTCGTTGTCAAGCTAGGTCAAAGGCGTCTAGACGGCTATCCTTTCACCGTTTAGTCTCTTTTACGCTAAAGCAAGGGAAATGGCCTAAGACATGGCCCAATTCAAGAGATGCAAGTTTCACTTGCCTGATACCGGGGGTGACGAGCAATGAAGATCGTCACAAGCTAACTACGGAATAGATCGCTGTTATGGTAAAACAATCATTAGAACAATGATTCTAAATCGATTTCTTATTAGAATCCCAACTTTCTAATAATCCATTTTATTAGGGTTTCACACATGTCAATGGGGGTTATGCTAAAACTAAAGGAATCGAGTATTACCGTGAAGACGCGGAGGAGCGATGCCGAGCAACCACGGCAACGGAAGAACGATCCGGCTCAGATCTGGAAATGAGGGAAAAATATGGAGAAATGGGTTTGGAGGTGGATTTTGGGGATTTGATGAGGGTTTGGGGAAGATGAGAGATGGGTTGTGACAAGGGAGGGTTTGGATGATGGAGGATGAGCTTGGGATGAAGGAATAATGGCTTGAGGAAGATGGGGGCTCAAAGGGGGAGAAATTAGGGTTTTGGGTCGAGTGGAGGAAGAAGAAAACGTTTGGGAGGGGTTTAAATAGGATGGGCTGGCGGCTGCCCAGAAATTAGGGTTTTAACACAGAATAGTCGGTCAAAGAGCAACCACTGACCGACTATCTTGACATCTAGTCGGTCGGTCGACCAACGCAGACCGACTAAGTGTAAACAGTAACTTCTGAACGAAAATAGGATTTAGATTTAGTCGGTCAATGAACAACTACTGACCGACTAGTTTGACATCTAGTCGGTCGGTGAACGTTCTTAGATCGACTAAGAGTGAACAGTATTGATACCAAAAATTAGTTGAAGAGTTAGTCGGTTAAAGAAGCATTGCTGACCAACTAGTTTGCAACCTAGTCGGTCAACCAACGTTCTTAGACCGACTAACGATAAACAGTAACTCCTGAATAATTTAGAAAGCCAACTAGTCGGTCCAAGAAGGATTGTCGACCGACTGGATCGTCATCTAGTCGGTCGGTGCCCCTTCTTACACCGACTAATAAGCACCAAAAGTTCCGATACAGAGCGCGGAGCTCCGGGATCGATTCCTAAGACTCCTAGGCTTGATCTAACAGTAAGATACGACCGTTATGAAGCCTGTCACGAATGACTTATTCCGAAATCGACGATCCTAAGGAAGAAACGAGAAAACACGACGAGACGATCGAAAATGAAAGTTACGGAGACGAAAACCACACATGAGGAGAAAATCCACCAAAACATATAATATAATATAATAAACCCAGATTCATGAAAACCAGTCGTTACATCCTTCCCAACTTAAGAAAAATTCCGTCCTCGGAATTTCCAAACACTCACGTGTCCGGAAACAAAAGTGGGAAACGCTCTCGCATCTCATCTTCTCTCTCCCAAGTAGACTCTCCCGGCGAACCGTGCCGCCACATCACTCTAACAAGATCGACGACCTTGTTTTGAAGTGACTTCTGACGCCTGTCCAGAATCTGCACTGGATGCTGGTCATACGTCAAATCTGGGCGAACGGCGATCTCCGAGAAATCCACGACATGAGACGGATCGCTGATGTATCGACGAAGCTGCGACACATGGAAAACATCATGGACTCCTTCCAAAGATGGCAGCAAGGCTAAGCGATAAGCTACTTCACCGACCCTCTCCAAAACATCAAATGGTCCAATGTATCGCGGGCTCAACTTCCCTCGCTTCCCAAAACGAATCACACTGCGATTCGGGGAAATCTTCAAGAACACATGGTCACCCGGCTGAAACTCCAAAGAACGACGTTTATCATCCGCCCAATGCTTAAAACGGTCCTGAGCAATCCTCAACCTCTCCCGAATGTTCCTGACAATATCCACGGCCTCCACGATCATCTCAGGTCCCAACAACTCCCGATCACCAACGTCATCCCAACTCAATGGCGATCGACATTTCCTCCCATAAAGAGCGGCAAAAGGCGCCATGCCAATACTCGCCTGGAAGCTGTTGTTGTAAGAAAACTCCACCAAATGTAGATGGTCCTCCCACGAACCCTTGAAATCCAACATGCACGCCCTCAGCATGTCCTCCAAAATCTGAATTGTCCTCTCGGACTGGCCATCCGTCTGCGGATGGTACGCCGTGCTGAAACTTAGACGCGTACCCAAGCTCTTCTGCAAACTCTGCCAGAACTGAGATGTGAACCTCATGTCTCTGTCAGACACGATACTCACGGGGACTCCGTGAAGTCGTACGACCTCCTACACGATTCACGTTACATCACCATCCAAACTAGGAAAAGGACATAAAACGGAGAGTAAAAGAATTTTACCTCCATGTATCTCCTTGCTAGCGCCTCAGTGGACTGTCCCACTCGGAACGGAATAAAGTGCGCGGATTTGGTCAATCGATCTACGATCACCCAAATCGCGTCATTCTGCTTCGGACTCCGAGGTAGTCCAGTCACGAAATCCATAGTGATGTGTTACCACTTCCACTCCGGAATCGGAAGCGGTTGTAGCAACCCGGCCGTACGCTGATGCTCCACCTTCACTTGCTGGCAAACCAAACACTTGGCCACACTCCGAGCCACACTCCTCTTCATACCATGCCACCAAAAATTCAGACGAAGATCCTAGTATATCTTGGTGCCACCAGGATGCACAGAATACGGTGAACTGTGCGCCTCCACCATCAACTCCTCTCTAATATCCCCAACTGGCACACACAACCTGGCTCCAAACCTCAGTGAGCCATCCTCATGAATCAAAAAGTCAGTCCGCAGACCGGCTTCCACCTGCTCCCGAACCTTTACCAGCTTCGGATCCTCAGCCTGGCCAGCCTTAATCCGATCCACGATCTCGACCGTACCTGCATGTACATCAACGACGAATCCTTCCCAGGAAGGACAATCTCCACACCAGACTCGCAAAAATCCTGCTGTAATCTCCACTGCGAGGTCAACATCATCACCGCGGGAAGCCTACTCAAAGCATCTGGAACCACATTCACCTTGCCAGGGTGATACTGCAAATCAATCTCATAATCCGCCATAAGCTCCAACCATCGACGCTGTCGCATGTTTAGCTCCTTCTGAGTAAAAATATACTTCAAGCTTTTGTGATCGGTGAAGATTTTCACTTTCTCACTCAGCAGGAAGTGCCTCCAAATCTTAAAAGCAAACACAACGGCAGCCAACTCCAAATCATGCGTCGGGTAATTCTTCGCATGAACCTTGAGCTGACGAGACGCATACGCCACAACGTGCCCGTGCTGATGCAACATACAACCGAGACCCTTGCCAGAAGCATCGCAAAAGATCTCAAATCCACCACTGCGATCAGGCACAACAAGAATAGGGGCAGTCTTCAAACGCTCTCTCAGAACACCAAAAGCACTCTCACAATCACCTGACCAAACAAAAGGTACATCCTTCCGCGTCAACCTGGTCATCGGCTCGGCAATACGGGAAAAGTCCTTAATGAAACGACGATAATATCCCGCCAAACCAAGGAAACTCCGAATCTCAGACGCAGACGACGGAACAGGCCACTCCCTGATGACCCTAATCTTCTCGGGATCCACAGAAATACCATCTCCAGTCACCACATGCCCGAGAAAAGCAACTCTATCCAGCCAGAACTCGCACTTCGAAAACTTAGCATACAACCGATGCTTCCTCAAAATCTCCAACACCGTCCTCAAGTGCGAGGCATGCTCTTCCTCTGACTTCGAATAGATCAGAATGTCGTCAATAAAGATAACGACAAACTTATCCAAAAAGTCGTAGAAAATCATCTTCATCAGATTCATGAAAACTGCGGGCGCGTTAGTTACGCCGAAAGGCATAACCACAAACTCATAGTGTCCATACTTCGTCCTGAACGCTGTCTTCGGAACATCTCCCTTCTTCACCTTCAACTGATGGTAACCACTCCTCAAATCCAACTTAGAAAACACCCTCGAACCTCCAAGCTGATCAAAAATATCATCGATGCGAGGCAACGGGTATTTATTCTTAATGGTCACCGCATTCAACTCCCGATAGTCCACGCACATACGACGCGAACCATCCTTCTTCTTCACCAACAACACCGGTGCTCCCCACGGAGACACACTAGGATTGATATAACCCTTCTGCAAAAGCTCATCCAACTGCTTCCGTAACTCTTCCAATTCTGCAGGTGCCATACGATACGGCGCCTTCGAAATCGGCTGTGCTCCCGGAACAAGATCAATAGAAAATTCTAGAGATCGATCAGGTGGCAAACCAGACATCTCATTGGGGAAGACGTCGCCAAAATCACGCACCACAGCTGGCCACTCCAACTCCATCTGCAAAGCCACAACCTCCACCGGTCTGGCC
This sequence comes from Scilla litardierei, assembly GCA_030789695.1. Lineage (NCBI taxonomy): Eukaryota > Viridiplantae > Streptophyta > Magnoliopsida > Asparagales > Asparagaceae > Scilla > Scilla litardierei. Next base: position 153,963,077 of record CM061139.1, on the reverse strand, counting down.
CGAAATCTGACAGGACCAAGCAAACTGCTACCACGGCTGAACTCAAATACTGGATGTCCAGGAATCTCGAACACCACCCTCTTTCTTCGACAGTCAATCGTAGCATAGAAGCTCGCAAGCCAATCCATCCCAAAGACCGCATCGTAGTTGGTGATGTTGTGGACAATAAAATCAGCATAAAGCTCATGTCCACAAACCACCACAGAGCAAGGACTGCACCCATGATGCACCGTGACTACTCCATTCCCAGTAACGATGTTCAAACTCTTGGAGAGAGGGGACGTCGACAAGGAATGCTTCTCCACGAAGCTCTGGGCCAAAATGTACATCGATGCACCTGAGTCAAAGAGGACTCGGGCAGGGAACGTGCAAACCAAAACCACACCTAACAAACAGTCTAATCAATCAAATCTTACTCTAGCAACATTCATACACAAGCATCCAACATAATTTTAATAATCAACTAATTAGGGAAGGAACAACTAGATTGGAAGTTACCTGCTATGACCTCATCCATGGCCAAAACCTCCTCCTCGGTCATCAGAAATGCCTGCCTCCTTGGCGGAACAGCCTGTCGAAAGGCATGCCCTTGCGGAACAAGGGGTACCCCACGACCAGCGGGCACCGGGGCTCTCTGCTGCAACGGCGGGGCAGTAATAGGTGCCTTCCAAGGCTGCTTCAACCTCGGGCACTCCCTGAGAGCATGAGCGGGATCTCCACAGGTAATACATTGCCCCAAGAACTTCCTACACGATTCCTTGATATGGCCCTCCTTGCCACAGAAATGGCAAGTCCTCCGAACAGGCCCTACTGGCCTCTTAAACTGAACAGGCTGGTTCGGCCTGAATCCAGGTTTAACCACAGCTCTCGCCTGTTCCACATGCCTCTTCCCAGCACCAACAATAGACCCCCTCCTCTGGTTCACGAGCAGCTCCTGCCTCTTGGCTGCTACTAAAACCTTCTGATAAGATTCCCGGTCAGAAGAGGTCACAAAACTCTGGAGCTCCGAAGCAAGTCCCTGCAGGAACCTCTGAGCTCTCTCCTCAGCGTCCTGCACCATCTTTGGTGTAAACCGACTCAGCCTCATGAACTCTTGGTGATATCGGTCCACCGACGAGCTTCCTTGCTTCAAATCGATAAAACGCTGCAGCATCTCTTCCCTGGCAGCTTTCGGGAAGAACTCACCATCAAATCTGGCCTTGAAGGTAGCCCAGACGATCGGCTCCTCCAACATCTTCTCTTCAGCATCCCACCAATTCCTGGCGTTATCCCTCAGCTGGCGCTTCGCCAAGTCAACCCAACTAGCTTCGTTGACCTTGGACATCTTCAGATTGTCCTCGATATTCCTCATCCATTCATCAGCAGCTAGTGGACCATCGGTTCCATCAAAATATGCAGGACCCAGCTCTCTAAACTGCTTCGCCCCGGGCTCAGGGCGAGGGGCTTCCACCACCCGAGCAGCTCGAGCCACCGGAGCATTCTGTACCTGCAGAAGCACACCCTGCTGAACTTGCATCATCTGCAACATCATCCGCATCATCTCTCCGTTAGTGGGCTCCCGCTCAGGCTCCTCGTCATGAGGGGGTGCACCACCACCACCACCACGGGTGATTCGCCTTCCTGCCATCTAATGACACAGAAAACGAAACAATTAGACTCATAGCTTAGGGCTCCGATGTCGAACTTATTTGTTGGACAATCTTGTATGATTATCGTTATCCCGATAATTGCAGTTACAGAAGGACCTGCATGGGCCACCACTAAAACCTGTCACGACCCGCTTCCCTTAAATGGAGGCGAGACGTGAGAAGGTCTGCTCAAACGTGGAGCTGTGAAGCTGCACGCCTGATAAGCGTAAATTTAGTATAAGCAGGTCCCTGTAATTGCAAACGAAACAACAACAATAATAATAATAATATGAGACGGATATGAAATACCAATCCCACAGTTTGTCCACAAAATATTCAACATCACAGAAAAGCCACCAGGCTAAAAGAAAGAGTCTAAAGGCCCAGAACAAGGCCAAACAAAAGGCGAATATAACAGAGTATCAAACTAGGTGCCATGCACCGACAACCCAAAAGATCTAACAAAACTAGACGTAGACACTAAGACTGATCTCCAGTGTCTACGAAGTCCTCGTCCAACACGGGCGCAAGCTCGGCGTCCGCAAACACCTCACCCTCAGCAAGTAACTCGGGCTTAAGGTCTAACATGCGTCACCCAAAAGAGAAAGGGGCACATGTTAGCAAGTCTGAAAGACTTGAGCAAGGAAACTGAAAGTAACTAACAACCTAGCACTTGTAATATTAAGCAATGACATGGCAGTTAAGTATGATGCAAAAGTTTAAAAGAGAGGCAAGCACGCACTATGTAGCCAAAGATACCAATTCACTAATCACTATTCACTTATCACTGTTTATCACTTAGTGATAGAGAGTCCACCTGCTGGCCAGCTCGTGGCTCAGGCCGCTTATCTCTATCACTATTAATCACTTGTACACTAGAGATTTCGCCTGCTGGCCGGAGTGGCGGATCAGGCCAACTCGGGGCTCAGGTGGCTGCTTATCTCTTACCCCACCCATATGTGTCGAGCGTTAGGGTTTCCAACTACAGGGCTCGCTTCTGGAACACGAGCCAGGAAAATAATAGTATTGTAGCGTGTGCTACGCAATCACGATGACAAATCAACATGCAATGCCAGGAACAGATATTTGCGTACCGTTAATCGAATTTAAACATGACATGAAAAATGCAATGACATGAACATATTCACGTACCGTTAATTTAAAGTAAATGTGACATACAAGCATGATGAGGGTGACAGACCAAGCTTCGTTGTCAAGCTAGGTCAAAGGCGTCTAGACGGCTATCCTTTCACCGTCTAGTCTCTTTTACGCTAAAGCAAGGGAAATGGCCTAAGACATGGCCCAATGCAAGAGATGCAAGTTTCACTTGCCTGATACCGGGGTTGACGAGCAATGAAGATCGTCACAAGCTAACTACGGAATAGATCGCTGTTATGGCAAAACAATCATTAGAACAATGATTCTAAATCGATTTCTTATTAGAATCCTAACTTTCTAATAATCCATTTTATTAGGGTTTCACACATGTCAATGGGGGTTATGCTAAAACTAAAGGAATCGAGTATTACCGTGAAGACGTGGAGGAGCGATGCCGAGCAACCACGGCAACGGAAGAACGATCCGGCTCAGATCTGGAAATGAGGGAAAAATATGGAGAAATGGGTTTGGAGGTGGATTTTGGGAATTTGATGAGGGTTTGGGGAAGATGAGAGATGGGTTGTGACAAGGGAGGGTTTGGATGATGGAGGATGAGCTTGGGATGAAGGAATAATGGCTTGAGGAAGATGGGGGCTCAAAGGGGGAGAAATTAGGGTTTTGGGTCGAGTGGAGGAAGAAGAAAACGTTTGGGAGGGGTTTAAATAGGAAGGGCTGCCGGCTGCCCAGAAATTAGGGTTTTAACACAGAATAGTCGGTCAAAGAGCAACCACTGACCGACTATCTTGACATCTAGTCGGTCGGTCGACCAACGCAGACCGACTAAGTGTAAACAGTAACTTCTGAACGAAAATAGGATTTGGATTTAGTCGGTCGATGAACAACTACTGACCGACTAGTTTGACATCTAGTCGGTCGGTGAACGTTCTTAGACCGACTAAGAGTGAACAGTATTGATACCAAAAATTAGTTGAAGAGTTAGTCGGTTAAAGAAGCATTGCTGACCGACTAGTTTGCAACCTAGTCGGTCAACCAACGTTCTTAGACCGACTAACGATAAACAGTAACTCCTGAATAATTTAGAAAGCCAACTAGTCGGTCCAAGAAGAATTGCCGACCGACTGGATCGTCATCTAGTCGGTCGGTGCCCCTTCTTACACCGATTAATAAGCACAAAAAGTTCCGATACGGAGCGCGGAGCTCCGGGATCGATTCCTAAGACTCCGAGGCTTGATCTAACAGTAAGATACGACCGTTATGAAGCCCGTCACGAATGACTTACTCAGAAATCGACGATCCTAAGGAAGAAACGAGAAAACACGACGAGACGATCGAAAATGAAAGTTACAGAGACGAAAACCACACATGAGGAGAAAATCCACCAAAACATATATTATAATATAATAAACCCAAATTCATGAAAACCAGTCGTTACAGAGGCACACAGTTCGCCGTATTCTATGCATCCTGGTGGGACCAAGATGTACAAGGATCTTCGTCTGAACTATTGGTGGCATGGTATGAAGAGGAGTGTGGCTCGGAGTGTAGCCAAGTGTTTGGTTTGCCAACAAGTGAAGGCGGAGCATCATCGTATGACAGGGTTGCTACAACCGCTTCCGATTCCGGAGTGGAAGTGGCAACACATCACTATGGATTTCGTGACTGGACTACCTCGGAGCTCGAAGCAGAATGATGCGATTTGGGTGATCGTAGACCGATTTACCAAATCCGCGCACTTTATTCCTTTCCGAGTTGGACAGTCCACTGAGGCGCTAGCGAGGAGATATATGGAGGTAAATTCTTTTACTCTCCGTTTTTATTTCCTTTCCTATTTTGGATAGTGATGTAACGTGAATCGTGCAGGAGGTCGTACGACTTCACGGAGTCCCTGTGAGTATCGTGTCGGCCAGAGACACGAGGTTCACATCTCAATTCTGGCAGAGTTTGCAGAAGAGTTTGGGTACGCGTCTGAGTTTCAGCACGGTGTACCATCCGCAGCCGGATGGCCAGTCCGAGAAGACGATTCAGATCTTGGAGGACATGCTGAGGGCGTGCATGTTGGATTTCAAGGGTTCGTGGGAGGACCATCTACATCTAGTAGAGTTTTCCTACAATAACAGCTTCCAGTCGAGTATTGGAATGGCGCCTTTCGTCGCTCTTTATGGGAGGAAATGTCGATCGCCATTGAGTTTGGATGACGTTGGTGATCGGGAGCTGTTGGGACCTGAGATGATTGTGGAGGCCGTGGATGTTGTCAGGAACATTCGGGAGAGGTTGAGGATTGCTCAGGACCGTTTTAAGCATTGGGCGGATGCGAAACGGCGTCCCTTGGAGTTTCAGCCGGGCGACCATGTGTTCTTGAAGATTTCCCCAAATCGTGGTGTGATTCGATTTGGGAAGCGAGGGAAGTTGAGCCCGCGATACATTGGACTGTTTGACATTCTGGAGAAAGTTGGCGAGGTAGCCTACCGCTTAGCCTTGCCGCCATCTTTGGAGGGAGTTCACAATGTTTTCCATGTGTCGCAGCTTCGTCGATACATTAGCAATCCATCTCATGCTGTGGATTTTTCGGAGATTACCGTTCGCCCCGATATGACGTATGACCAGCAGCCAGTGCAGATTCTGGACAGGCGTCAGAAGTCACTTCGGAACAAGGTTGTCAATCTTATGAGGGTGATGTGGCGACACGGCTCTCCAGGAGAGTCTACTTGGGAGAATGAGGATGAGATGCGAGAGCGTTTCCCACTTTTGTTTCCGGACACGTGAGTGTTGGGAAATTCCGAGGACGGAATTTTTCTTAAGTTGGGGAGGATGTAATGACTGGTTTTCATGTATTTGGATTAGCTATATTATATTATATGTTTTGGTGGACTTTCTCCCTATGCGTGGTTTTCGTCTCCGTATCTTTCATTTTCGATCGTTTCGTCGCGTTTTCCTAGCTTCTTCCGTTGATCGTCGATTTCGGAGTAAGTCATTCGTGACGGGCTTCATATCGGTCATATCTTATTGTTAGATCAAGCCTAGGAGTCTTAGGAATCGATCCCGGTCTAAGAACATTTGTCGACCGACTAGGTTGCAAACTAGTCGGTCAGCAATCGTTCTTTAACCGACTAACTATATGTTCATTTTGATGCCAAGTACTATTCATTCTTAGTCGGTCTAAGAACGTTCATCGACCGACTAGATGACGAACTAGTCGGTCAGTAGTTGTTCTTTGACCGACTAAATCTAAATCCTATTTTTGTACAGGAGTTACTGTTTGGACTTAGTCGGTCTGCGTTGGTCAACCGACCGACTAGTTTCCAAACTAGTCGGTCAGTGGTTGTTCTTTGACCGACTAATCAGTGTCGAAAGCCTAATTTCTGGGCAGCCGCCAGCACTCCCTATTTAAACCCCACCCACGATTTCTTTCACCCCTCTTTCATTCTCCTGAGCCTCCTTCTTCCCCAAATCACTCTCCAACATTTCTCCAAGCCATTCCTTCCTCCCTTGGAGTTTCACTCTCTATTTTGGTCTACCACCATGCCCTAGGTCATCTCCAACCCCCAAAACCCCCAAAACCCCCAAAACCCCATTTCTCCAGATTTTCCCCATCCATTCCAGATCTGAACCCTAGCTCTCCGGATCGTTTCTTCCGTCGCCGTGCTTGCTCGGTATCGTTCTTCCGCTTCCTAAGGTAGTGATCGATCCTTTGATGTTCTCATAGCCCATTTTGTGATTTTTGTGAAACCCTAATAAAACTAGGTTGGATGTTGTTCTAATGTTATTTTGCCATGGCAGCGATCTCTTTTCCGTAGCTAGCATTTGTGTGACGAACCTACGTGATCGTCATCCTCGGTGCTAGGCAAGTGAAACTTGCCACTTAGGGTTTGGGCCATGTCTTAGGCCATTTGCTTGTTGTAGGTGTAAAAGAGACTAGGCGACGAAATGATACTCGCCTAGGCACAATTTCAGGAACTAGCTTGACAATGAAGCTAGGACCGTCATTTATCATGTTGCATAACTATCATGTCATGTTTAATCTTGATTAACGGTACGCGAATTAATTGTCATCCATGCTATCCATGTTGTATGTCACATTCGTAGCACACGCTACAATACTTGTGTTTCCTGGCCTGAGTTCCAGAAGCGGGCTACGTGAGTTGGTTGATAGCCAATGCCCGATCTACTTGTTTACCGGCTAGGCACCTGCGTTGCGGGCATAACCCTACGCCATACTTGTTAAATACACTTCCTGGCTCGTGTTCCAGAAGTGAGCATTCCGTGTTCGGGGTAATTCCCTGGCTCGACACACGTGGAGGGGTAGAGATAAATGGTCACTTGAGCTTAGGAGTTGGCCCGATCAGCCACTCTAGCCAACAGGCGGAATCTCTGTGCACAACTTGTTTACTTGACTTGTTCACTTGACGTGAACCACTTGACTTGTACTTGTCCGTGTTTTACTTGTTATCCATGACATACTTGCTACTTGTACTTCCCTTACTAGTCACTTCCATACTATACTTGCCATGCCATGCATCATACTTTAACTGCTAGGTTGTTAGTTTACCTTACCTTCAGTTTCCTTGCCCAAGTCTTTTAGACTTGCTGACATGTGCCCCTTTACTCTTTTGGCTGACACATGTTAGATCCCGAGCCTGAGTCCGTTGTTGAGGATGCGGTGTTTGCGGACGCCGTGCCCGAGTCTGTGTTTGGCGAGGAGTACGTGGACACTGGGGACCAGTCCTAGTGTCTTCGTTGAGCTTTTCCCTTTTTGTTTTAGACTTCTGTAGTTGTCAGTGCGCAGCACCTATACTCTGTTTACGTTTGTCTTTGTTTGGCCTTGTTCTGGGCCTTTAGACTCTTTCTTTTAGCCTGGTGGCTTTTCTGGATGTTGAACTTAATTTTAATGTTGGACAATTTCTGAGATTGAGATTTTGTTTCCGTCTCTCCTTGTGTTATTATTGTTGTTCCGTTGTGGTTACAGGGACCTGCTTATGTTTTATTGACGCTTATCGGGTTTGGGGCTTCACAGCTCCACTCTCGTGCGGACCTTTTCACGTCTCGTCTCCATCTTTGGAAAGCGGGGCGTGACAATGGGAATGGAACCAAATCAACATGAACGACTTGTAGGAACTTATAATTGTTGTTAATTAAGGACTCTACGCTTTCTAAAATCATTCCAAGCTTTTAACTTGAAGTTGTCAAAACCCCTCTTACTAATTTGCCCTTTGTGCTAATTTTTCAAATGGGTTTTCATCTACACATGGAATTTTTAAAGGAGTTATCAAGAGGCATATCATGTAGTAATCCATCATAAGTATCGAATGCCTAGGATGTCATGGGGATGATTACGGAATGCTCACAAAAATTTCGGCAGAGTTTCTCTCGTATTTCTCAAGGGTTTCCAATTACACATAAGTATTATAAAAGAGAACACATGCTATAAACCCCAAAATTTGAACCGTGCTCATAGAATCTTGAAAGGGAATATAATCAACACCAAATAGAAACATGAAATCCAACAAATTAAACTTGTCCCATTAACTAATTTGATTCAAATAACAAGTTTACCAAAGGAGGAAGAATAAAAACATGTAATTCTACTCAACTCCAATTATGGGGAGTATGGTGAGAATCCCACCTTACCAATGCTTTGGAATGATTGTAGGAGGACTAAGATTGTTGTGGTTGCAAGAGATTCCCTCCCATTCTTCCAATTTTTCCTCCCCTTCTCTTTTTCTCTTTCTTTCTCTCTTTTCCCTTCTCTTTCTCTTTCTTTTGCTTTGTTTTTGTTTTTTTTTGCAAGCCCCAGGTTTCGCCGCCCCCCCCCCCCCAACCAAGAGTTGCCAACGAAATTGCAAGGGGAAAAACAAAAAAAAAATAAACAACATGCTAAATGTAGAAGCTTGTAGAAAAAACAAAAGGGAAAAATATCTTCCATACTTTCATTTATTTACAAGTTTGCCATAAAACAAAAACACCCACTCAACTTAAGTAACTTTAATAAATACCCACTCATCATTTTAATAATTACCCACTCATCATTTTACTTATTTGCATAGATGCCATTGCCATTCTTTTCATTTGAATAAATACCATACTTTGGGTATATTTGCAAACTAGTTGGACATTTAAGTAAACTTGGTCCAAAGTAGTGGTTAGTGTGTGAATTTTCCATACTTGAAGGATGAATACTGGTATTATCACTTAGGAGCATTACACCCTACCCTCCTTAAAGAAATCCCGTTCTCGGAATTTCTCACAAGGAAGAGGGTTGTATATATCTACATGACCTATATTTACATGACAACATACAAAGGATCTTTAAACAAACAGATGAGGATACTTCTCCCTCATTTCATCCTCTCGCTCCCAAGTTGATTCTCCGGGTGATTCTTGTTGCCACATGACCCTGACCAAATTAATAGCCTTCTTCCTCAACATCTTCTGTCGCCGATCAAGAATTGCCACTGGTTGCTGTTCATACGTCAGGTCTGGACGTAATTCAATCTCTGAGTAGTCCACCATATGACTAGGATCTCCAATATATCCTCTTAATTGTGATACATGAAACACATCACGTATGCCTTCAAGATGTGGCGGCAGCACTAGCCGTTAAGCCACTTCGCCTATCCGGGCTGCAACTTCGAAGGGGTCTATATATCTAGGGCTCAACTTCCCATGTTTACCAAACTGGATCGTTCCACGGACTGGTGATATCTTCAAGAATACATAATCGCCAGGCTGAAATTCAAGTGGACGCCGCTTCGTGTCCGCCCAGTGCTTATAACGGTCTTGGGCCACGCGAAGATTCTCTCTGACCGTCCGCACTACATCGACTGTAGCAGTCACTAGGTCTGGGCCCAAATTTTCACCATCTCCCACATCATCCCAGCTCAGAGGCGATCGGCAGTTTCTACCATACAGAGCCGCATAGGGAGCCATACCAATACTTGCCTAATAGTTGTTATTATAAGCAAATTCCACTAGATGGAGGTGGTCTTCCCATGACCCCTTGAAATCCAATATGCATGCCCTAAGCATATCCTCCAAGATTTGAATGGTGCGTTCTGACTGTCCATATGTCTGTGGGTGATATGCGGTACTGAACCTCAAGTGGGTCCCCAAACTGGCCTGCAAGCTCATCCAGAAGTGAGATGTAAACTTAGTATCCTGATCCGACACAATGCTGACAGGAACTCCATGCAACCTTACAATCTCTTCCATATACTTCCGAGCTAAGACTTCTGTAGACTGGCCAAGTCAGGATGGAATAAAGTGTGCTGACTTAGTCAATCGGTCGATAATCACCCATATAGCATCATTCCCCTTCGTAGTACGTGGTAGACCAGTCACAAAATCCATGGTCACATGTTCCCACTTCCATTCCGGTATCGGAAGGGGTTGCAATAAGCCTGCAGGTCTCTGGTGTTCTGCTTTCACCTGCTGGCAAACCAGGCACGATGCCACGCTCTTCGCCACACTTCGTTTCATCCCATACCACCAGTAGTATCGTCGCAGGTCCTTATACATTTTGGTCCCTCCAGGGTGAATAGAATAAGGGGAATTGTGTGCCTCCTTCAGTAGCCCTTCTCGAATATTTCCTGCTGGCACACACACCCTGTTCCCAAACCTTAAGGAACCATCCTCATGAACACAAAAGTCTTTTCGAAGCCCAGCCTCGACTTGTTCTCGAATCCGCTTCAATTTCACATCATTCAGCTGATCAGCCTTAATTCTATCCATCAGGTCAGATTGGATCTGCAAACCCAACATATCTGCCCTTTCACCTGGAAGGATCACCTCAACATCCATCCATCTTAGATCTCCACGAAGCTGAGGTTGCATAGTCAACCTCATCACAGCCGGTAGTCGACTAAGAGCATCAGGCACCACATTCACCTTCCCTGGATGATACTGCAAATCAATGTCATACTCGGCCATTAATTCAAGCCAACGACGTTGCCTCATGTTTAAGTCCTTCTGATTGAAGACATATTTCAAACTTTTATGCTCAGTGTAGATCTTTTCATGTTCGCCCAGTAAGAAATGTCTCCACAACTTTAGGTCATATATGATGGCAGCCAGCTCTAGGTCATGGGTAGGATAATTCTGCTCATGCACCTTCAATAATCTGGAAGCATAAGCTACTACTCTTCCATGTTGATGAAGGACACAGCCAAGCCCTTTTCCTGAAGCATCACAGTAAATTTCAAAGCCGCCTGATCGGTCAGGAATTGTCAACACTGGAGCAGTGGTCAATCGACGCTTCAGTTCCTCAAATGCGCACTGACACTCCTCTGACCACACATAAGGTACGTCCTTCTTAGTCAGATGAGTCAGAGGTGAAGCGATCTTGGAGAAGTCCTTGATAAACTTTCGATAGTATCCAGCCAACCCCAGGAAACTCCTGATCTTAGTGACTGATCGAGGGATGGGCCAATTCTGTACTGCAGCGACCTTCTCTGGGTCGACTGACACTCCTTCTCCTGTAATAATGTGTCCCAGGAACGCGACCTTTGTCATCCAGAATTGACATTTACTGAACTTCGCATATAGTCGATGCTCTCTAAGAGTAGTCAATACCATCCTCAAATGCTCAGCATGTTCATCCTCAGTCTTCAAATACACTAAAATATCATCAATAAAAACTACCACAAACTTATCCAAATAATCAAAGAAGACCTGATTCATCAGCCTCATAAAGGTTGCCGGGGAATTAGTTACTCCGAATGGCATCACCAAGAATTCATAATGCCCATACCGAGTTCTAAACGCCGTCTTCGAAACATCCGATCCACGCACATTCACTTGATGATAACCACTTCGTAAATCCAGCTTCGAGTACACTCGTGAACCACCGAGCTGATCAAAGATGTCATCAATTCGAGGAAGGGGATACTTGTCTTTCACTGTCACTTTGTTCAGATCCCTGTAATCAATGCACATCCTCTGAGTTCCATCCTTTTTATTTACTAACAACACTGGTGCTCCCCACGGGGATAGACTCGGACGTATCAGTCCCCTATTAGACAAATCAGTCAACTGTTCGCGAAGCTCAACTAATTCAGGTGGAGACATACGATAAGGAGCTTTTGCTATTGGCTGTGCGCCCGGCAATAGGTCAATAGTGAATTCTAACGACCTATCCGGAGGTAGTCCGAAAATATCATCGGAAAATACAGCTGGAAATTCCTGAACTACCCTAGGCAAAACTATTTCGGCTTCCATCTTCATTTCCAAGGACATCGCCTTAAACTTCAAGGGCTCCAGAGCCCGAGTACCACTACAAAAGTCAAACTCTGGGTGGCCAGGGATTCGAAAGACTACCCTCCTTAATCTACAGTCTATGGTCGCATAAAACATCCCCAACCAATCCATTCCAAATACTGCCTCGTAATCTGGTAGTTCGATTACGAGAAAGTCTGCATATAGCTCTCGACCTCCTATCTCCACGGAACAATTCCGTAATCCTGACACACTGCATATCACACCATTACCCGTATGCACATTCCACTTAGCAGCAAAAGAATCAACAACTATAGAATGCTTCGCCATAAATTCCTTAGATAGAAAACAATGTGACGCTCCAGAATCAAACAAGGACCAGGCTGGGTATGACGCTACTCTAACCATTCCTATAATAACACAACACAAACTGCTAATCATCTAGCAATAGCCAGGCATAGAACCATGAAATACAAGGACTAGGGTTAGGGTCATACCAGAGATCACCTGTCCTGAGCGCTCGGCCTCGACCGCTGTCATCTGAAACTGCGGCGGTCTCTGTGGAGCAGGAGCCTACCTCTGGAAGTCGCGCAGTGGAGGCCTCCCTGGAGGTCCCCTCGGAGCAGTCGGTCGCGGCCCCGGCGGTGGTGGAAGAGCCAACCGCTGCGGTGCCGGTGGAAGAGCCCTCGGCCGAGGTGGTGCAGCTGCTACTGGTGCCGGTGCCTCCATAGGCCGTCTCCATCGGGGGCAGTCCCTACTAAAGTGTCCCATCTCACCGCAGGTGTAGCACTGTGTTCCCATAACCCTACAATCCTTGGCTGCAAGCCCAGGCTTCCCACACCTCGAACAAGCAGGCCCCCTCTGAGGTACTGGCAGATGTCCTGATCGCTTGAAGGTCACCTGGTGAGTCGGATGAGGGACAGCTCTCTGTGGTGCTACAGGTCGTCTGTCGACAACTGGTAACTTTCCCAGACTCATCATGTGTAGCTCGTACCGTCGGGCCGCACTGAGCACTGCCTCGTATGTCAACAACTCCTGTGTAGCCATAGCCCCTCTGACCTCTGGGTCCAAGCCCATGTGGAAGCGTCTAGCTCGAGTAGCATCTGTCGCCACCAACTCTGGGGCATACCTGCTCAAAAGAGAGAACTCTGCATCATATTCGTCAACCATCCTGCGGTCCTGGGTCAGGTGCTCGAACCGCTGCCTCAACTCATCCCTTGCCTCCATCGGAAGTTAATGAGCCCCAAACTTCTCCCTGAAGGTCTTCCACTCCACTACACCGGTCAAATGCCTCTCATGGGCATCCCACCAATCTCGGGCTTGATGAGTCATCTGTCGCTTAACCAACTCTACCCATGCCTCTGGGGGTATGCCAGCTAAAGTCAAGTCATCCTCTGTATGACGCAGCCACTCATCGGCCTCTAGGCTAGTCTCCCTGCCAGAAAAGTACACGGGCCTCAAGGATCGGAACTGCTTGTAACTCGGGGCCTTCTGTGCAGGCATCTCGTGCCCAGCTGCCCTGTCCTCCATCCGCTGCAAGTGGTCCAAAATCCCCATCAGGACCTTCGCCATCAGGGCTGATTCTGAGGTCCGGTCCACCGAGCTACCCGAAGCTCCGGTCCCTCCAGATCCTCCAGGTGTCCCATTGCCACCAGACGTCCCGTTCCCTGCCTCCATACTGCGGAGGAGAAACAGAACAAATCTGAATCAGTACCTCATATACATCTTGAAGTGTCGGAGCATTACCTGTGTCATCCTTATACAATCGCAGTGTGCGGTGACCTGCATGGGCCACCACAAAACCTATCACGCCCCGGCGCCCAAAACGGGACGGGGGTGACGGCCGCGGTACGGGGGTACCAAGCGTTAAGGTGCTGCAAGAAAATTAGCAGGCCACTGCAACTGCTAGAACAACACAGGCAATTAAAAACAGGTGCAAAAGTAAAGCATGAACTGTAAAGCTCCAGCACAACACAAAAAGTACAAAGAGGCGGCGGCAAACAACAATCGGGAGCGTACGAGTGTGCACAGATCATCTACTATCAACACACCACACAACATCATGTACTGTACATATACCGCCACCAGTGACACAGGGTACAAAAGCTGAAGGGAGAAAACAAAAGTATCTGCTCACAAAATAAACTACCCCCAACCCACTACACCCGTGCCCTATCTAACTACTCTGAGCTCCTGGCCTGGAAGAGTCGCCCTCAGGGCGTCGGTAGTCCAGTAAGGGTGCTATCGTCCCGGAACCTGTACCTGGGAGTGGGAAAGGGGCACGTCACAGCGTGTCTAGTAGGAAACTCAACCACACAAGCCATATTCACATCACTGCATACATGTCGCTAATACTAAATTGTTAGTCAATGCTTGTTGTTGGAACCTAGACATCAGGCGGAACACAAGGGAACTGGACCTCACCCATAAGGCGGGTGGAAAGAATCTCCGACTCTCTGGCGTGCTAGCTCGTCAGGAGCCTACGTAACTCAACCACTCTCCACGACCCAAAAGGGCCACGGCCTCGAAGGCCAAAGAACTACACACCCCAAAGGGGCACGACCACTCCCCGCGGTAGGAGGGCCAAAGGAAACAACCTCGAAAGTCCAGTCCACACTATGCCCACCTAATTCTTTGGTTCCCCCACCCCATTCCCTAAGATGCTCACCCACCTTAGAGTGGAAGAGACACCCCGGGGCTTTCATTTTAATCATTTATCAGTTAGCACTTCATCGAGTTTAGCTGAAACATGATGATGTAAAATTGAATATCCATCCATCAATGTAACGAATCAAACCAACATTCTCATATCTCAAAGGAAACATTATCAGGGGCTCTATAACCATCTTCATTACCGCCTTCAAGGCATAAGCAAAATTCACCGTTCATCACATGCTTAAATAGAAACATAAGGATTTGAACCATCAACGACAAGCGATTTCCAATGAATTTGATCTCAGACATCCAAGCATTCCTAATTAGAACATGCCGTAGAAATTCAACTGCAAGTGTGTGGTTACTAGTCTTAGTTAGAAGGAAATGGAGGGGCAACCAAAAGTAGAATAAATCGATGCATTAATTTAGTTAGATCTTTGTACTTAAGCATACTTTGTAGAATTCATAGGGGCTATTTGGTGGTAATTTTAAGTGCTCAATTGCTAAGTTTGACAAAACCCTCTTACAAGTTCATAATGATGTTATGAAAAATTTGGGTGTTCACAAACCCCTTTATTAATGTTAAGAAAAAGAAACACACTTCTTATGGAAAATTACACCTTCATGGGAATGGAACCAAATCAACATGAACGACTTGTAGGAACTTATAATTGTTGTTAATTAAGGACTCAACGCTTTCTAAAATCATTCCAAGCTTTTAACTTGAAGTCGTCAAAACCCCTCTTACTAATTTGCCCTTTGTGCTAATTTTTCAAATGGGTTTTCATCTACACATGGAATTTTTAAAGGAGTTATCAAGAGGCATATCATGTAGCAATCCATCATAAGTATCGAATGCATAGGATGTCATGGGGATGCTTACGGAACGCTCACAAAAATTTCGGCAGAGTTTCTCTCGTATTTCTCAAGTGTTTTCAATTACACATAAGTATTATAAAAGAGAACACATGCTATAAACCCCAAAATTTGAACCGTGCTCATAGAATCTTGAAAGGGAATATAATCAACACCAAATAGAAACATGAAATCCAACAAATTAAACTTGTCCCATTAACTAATTTGATTCAAATAACAATTTTACCAAAGGAGGAAGAATAAAAACATGTAATTCTACTCACCTCCAATTATGGGGAGTATGGTGAGAATCCCACCTTACCAATGCTTTGGAATGATTGTAGGAGGACTAAGATTGTTGTGGTTGCAAGAGATTCCCTCCCCTTCTTCCAATTTTTCCTCTCCTTCTCTTTTTCTCTTTCTTTCTCTCTTTTCCCTTCTCTTTCTCTTTCTTTTGCTTTGTTTTTGTTTTTTTTTTGCAAGCCCCAGGTTTCGCCCCCCCACCAAGAGTTGCCAACGAAATTGCAAGGGGAAAACCAAAAAAAAATAAACAGCATGCTAAATGTAGAAGCTTGTAGAAAAAAACAAAAGGAAAAAATATCTTCCATGCTTTCATTTATTTACAAGTTTGCCATAAAACAAAAACACCCACTCAACTTAAGTAACTTTAATAAATACCCACTCATCATTTTAATAATTACCTACTCATCATTTTACTTATTTGCATAGATGCCATTGCCATTCTTTTCATTTGAATAAATACCATACTTTGGGTATATTTGCAAACTAGTTGGACATTTAAGTAAACTTGGTCCAAAGTAGTGGTTAGTGTGTGAATTTTCCATACTTGAAGGAGGAATACTGGTATTATCACTTAGGAGCATTACACCCTACCCTCCTTAAAGAAATCCCGTTCTCGGAATTTCTCACAAGGAAGAGGGTCTTATATATCTACATGACCTATATTTACATGACAACATACAAAGGATCTTTAAACAAACAGATGAGGATACTTCTCCCTCATTTCATCCTCTCGCTCCCAAGTTGATTCTCCGGGTGATTCTTGTTGCCACATGACCCTGACCAAATTAATAGCCTTCTTCCTCAACACCTATATTTACATCCATTCGGTACAATTTAAAATCTTTATATGATGCGAATGCAAGCAACATCCTAATGGATTCTAGTCTAGCAACAGGAGCAAAAGTTTCATCGAAATCAATACCTTCTTCTTGTGAATATCAATGTGCCACTAACCTTGCTTTATTACCATTTTTCTGTCTTCATCTAGGTTGTTTCGGTACACCCATTTTGTGCCGATAACTGGACGATCTTCTAGTCTGTGAACTAACTCCCATGCCTAATTTCTCTCAAACTGTAGAAGTTCTTCTTGTATGGCTTCAATCCATGCTTCATCTGCAAAAGCCTCATATACCTTTTTGGGCTCAATGTTAGAACAAAAGCAACATGTGACATGTGTTCTATTTGTGATCTTGTTCTAACACATGCATCAATATCACCTATAAATTGTGTATGTGGGTGATGTGTAATTTCAGGAAAGGATATTGGTAAGGAGTTGGAAGTGTTAGTGTCCGCAGTAGGTGCAATAGGTACACTATCATAATCAATATTAATATGAGCATTATTAGAGAGAGATTCATCAAATGTTACATGCATAGTTTCAACAACAATTTCGGTATTTTTGTTGTAGATTCTATATGCTTTACTATGCAAAGAGTAACCGATAAATATGCCTTCATCCGCTTTGGAGTCACCGAAGGAAATCCACTTTGTTTTCACCACCAAGATACCACTTTGTTCTTCTTCTATTTGTGTTGGTAGAGAGGAGAACGTTAATTCAATTCCTTGATTTTCACACAGCAATCAGGGGATTATATATGAATTAACGGGAGGAGTTTTCTACCGTTGAAAACTCAACGTTAACAAAATAACGTAAGGGTAGTTATTAAAACAAATTTGCATTGAGAACATTGAACTTCTGTAAATTACAATTATACACCAAGGATAATTCAATTTACATATAACCCATTAATTAATATTATATTTATGATTTACCCCCTGTGTTAAAACCCGTCATGGGCATACTCAATTCCACCATCTCCCACTCGCACATGATGGGATTGTTGTCACAAAAACAACAAGTGAAAAAAAAATTCATACTTGGTAACTTGGTCATGCGACCCATAAGAGAGTACATGCAATCTTGCTGTGCACTGGTTAGAGATACACAACTGCCCTCTTTGTAATCAATCTTCTAAAGTATATCTGTCGCTTATAATACCCCAGATCTAAGTTGTTGTATAAGGTAAGTATTCCTGATCACTCCTTTTATTTACTATTGAGGACATACTTAAACACATCCACATTGAAGTCTCTTTATCACACAGATTGGCCGGCCAGGGTGTAACGACATGTATTTTTCAACACATCAAGTTACGTATTTTCAAAATTTCTTTATAAATGTTAGTCAAGAGTTTTATAACAAAAATGATTTCAAAAAATTCTTATAAAAATATTTTTAAGCACTAGGCTAATTATAATGTATTTCAGTATGTTCAGATTTCATCAGATACTCAAAACAATTTTGATAAAAATTCTTTCTCAAGTATTACTGTTTTGGCTTAATGAATTAATTTTCTATACAAACATCTTCAAAACATTTTCAAACTTCTACAGCAGCATCCTATGATCATTTAGGGCTCCCCACATTAATTTCGTAATTTTCTGATATCAAATCAACCTAGAACCCGCAAACCAGCTTACGAAACATTTTGGACTAAAACTAGTATCACCGTAGTGCAAATCCCAAAATGGATTTCGTATTCGCGATCCTCGTGACGATACGGTCCCGTGGGTATGTTTTCGTAATTTTTCGGAGTCGTATGCGAAAACGGGCTTGTATTCCTCTGTTTTCACTAATTACAATCACTAATTACTTTTCTACAATTACTAAACTACTTTTACTTAACCCTAAACCCCTAACCAACTCTCCTTAACCAGTCTCGCTTAGGTGGTGAGATCCAATTTATTTGGATCTCACCTATCCCATTAAAATTCTTGTCTCCCCTTAATCACAATTTTGCCATAAGCTTAACCTATATAAACCCCCCTTTGTATTATACACACACACACACACAGTAACCCTCTCTCTCTTTTGCGATTGAACCCAGGTGAACTGCTGCCCGCTCTCTTCTCTCTCTCTCTCTCTCTCTCTCTCTCTCTCTCTCTCTCTCTCTCCCCTCCCGCACTCCATTCCCGGTGGCCTCGACCCACGCCCGTCGCCCCGCAACGCCGACCGCCGCCTCTCTGAAGCTCCGAAGCGCCTCACGCCGCCGCTGCCGGTCGTCGCCGTCACCGCCGCCGCCAGGAGCACCCCACAGCGCCCCACCCCTCTCGCCGTCGCCTCGAACGCCGCCGCTACTGCGTCGCCGTCGCCGTCATCACTCCCCGCCGCTGCTCCACGTCGCCCCGCCGCTTCGAGTCGCCGCTGCCGTCCCCGAGTGCCGAAGCCCCCTCCGACGATCGAATATGGAGGAGAGCGGAAGGTTACTCCAATGGCATTTTCGTAAATACGAAAGTATTTTCGTAAATACGAAAGTATTTTCGTAAATACGAAATATTTTCGTATTTTCCTTATTTAAATAATTATTAAATGCATAATAATGGTTTTAAATTCATAACTTAAAATATATGCCTTAGAAAAATGTGAGACTAGCTCCAGAAAATCGGAAATAATATTCTGGATCCAATGACACTGGTCTCATCTTGATCATATGCTGAGTTTTTCCAGAATCATTTTTAGCCTAAAACTTAATTACGTGAAATCCTTTCTAAAATCCATAACTCTTTGTTTTCACTTACACTGATACATGATAAAAATATATATATTAGTAATCTTCGAGACGGTCGTTTTGACTACTCATTCGAGTATTTTCGACTAGTACTGCACCCGGAAGAAATTACGGAAGTTTTACCTTACTTAAGAAAATTGAGTTTTTAAAATGATTTTCAAGCTTCTAAAAATTATAAAAAATAGTAGGAGCTTCTGAAAATATATTCCTTTTGCAGTAAAATCATAATATTTGTTTTCAGCTTATATAAAATTTTTGAATGCTTTTCGACACCGTTTTAACAGGTTTTAAAAATCAAAACGATCTATATTTAGATAGAAAAGTCGCGATCTCTAACTAAGTATTTTTATGTTGCATGTACAAACTCTTGTGCACCAACTTCAGAGGAAGCCTTAGATCCATTCCCGGCCTGCTACGACGGACTCGAATATTGTAAGTCACGACAAATTCTAAACTTAAGAAAACTAGTTTAATGTACTCGTATGAACTTGTAGAACACCACTTACAGCGTCAGAACGGCTATTGACTTGTACCGAACTAGAGACCTAACCAAATAGTAAAGTAATCAACCAAAGATTACTTTGCCAACTTTCAACTTTGGTGGTTGTAGCACACAACTACCAAATTGGGTAAATTGTGTGCTAAACCACACTATCACGTGCTCGAAGCACGGAAGTGACACTTCTAATGTTGGACTTGTACACACTGTGCTTTGACACAGTCTGTTTTGGAACGAATTTCCTACTTTCTGGTTTTCAATAAGAAAGTCAACCAGTTGTCTTGGTTTGACTAGTAACATGTGGACCATCTTGTGGAACTTTTCAGTAAAGAGCTTGTACTTGACACGTCACCGAGGTTTTGGGGTAACTCATAGTTTGTGGGAGTGCGAAAGGGACTAGTGTTCATCTACATGTCTAGCTGCCTGGGTTTCGGCATCCTGTATAGCTGCCTGTGTTTTGGCAAACACATATGCTGCTTGCCAGCATCCTATCTAGCTGCCTGGGTTTTCGGCATTCGTCTGGGTAAGCGCACCCGGGCAAGAGATGATCTCAACAGTCACATATTATACCATCCGACTTGAGTCACGTGGTTACTTTTGCACGGTCATCGTACTTTACTTGTCGTACTTTTAGCTACAGCAGTAGCCTATTACACTTGCACTCCCACGTTCAGTTGTTCCCTCCTTTTAGGGTTGTTTGCTCAGTTACTTTACTTTTTGCTTTAGTCTGCTTGTACGTAGTTATCTTTGTCATACTTGTACAATAATTCTTTTCTTTATTTAGAATTGTTGTGACTTACCTTCGGTTCCATTTATGGCACCATCAGACGACGACCTGATTGAGGAGATTGCCCCAGAGTTCGAGGAGCCTGCTTTTGACCCAGAGGCCGCAGAGTTTTAGCTGTCTGTGTTTGTGTATGTGTTGTACCATGTATTCCCATTTCACATTTCCTTTCAGTATTTTCCTTTTATGTATTTGTGTGAGAGAGTGCTGCTGCTTGCTTGTACTTTTATTTGGACTGTAATAATGTTTGTATGCTGTTTGAGTGTTTGGTACATCTCTGAGTTGTGGCTATGCTGATTTCACTGGTAAACTGCAATACCTGCAAATAAATCAAATAAGTAACTGGCCCCCGAGAATGGGCCGTTACACATGAAGATCATCAAACTTGATATCAATAAACTTAGTCATTCCTTTGCACTCAATATTCTAAGTCACAACTCAGTCGCTTTCCTAGACATACCCTTTTAGACCGAATCACTCGTGTCCATACGGAATATGCTAAAGTAGCTATCACCAAGACCGAGACTTTGAATATTAGGCAATAGTCGAAGGGTATAAGGAGGAACCCAATCCTCCAGGGACTCACACAGTGGAGAGGCATGGACCCACTTTCTCACTTCCCATTATGGTCGACTCCAGCACATGTGGTATGAATCACATGCAACGATGTAGTACATATATCTTTGGAGTAATTCAATCCAACACCGTCCAGACTCCAAGTTAAATGTACTCATACATTTAACACCGAATTCTATAGCAATCAATTGCTCTAAGAATTCGTGTCTGGCTCATAAATAGGCTTAGATGAACTTTGGAAAATCTGTTCATCTCGGTCATTATCTGTATATATAAAATGACCTCATCTTGAAACTTATTCAAGGCGCCTTGTATAGTGAATTTAGTCGCATCCCTGCCCGTTCACCTAGAAGGTCAGAGGCGATTGCCTGTGTGAGAAGGCCAATCTCTATTCCTATTTGCCATACTTTTTCTTATGTACTATTTTTATGTGTTAACAAATAACACTATTGGGCAAACACATATCATCCAACACAATGAATGAAATAAATATTCTATTGAACACTATCAATATATATATAACAGAGTACATTCACAAGTATATTTCAATTTCTATGCAATCCTAGAGCTTTTACATGTCTCAAAAAAGCATCTATAGGAATGGGTTTAGTAAGAGGATCAGCAACCATTTTGTGCGTAGATATATACTTGATACAAACTATCTTCTTAGTAACAATGTCTTTCACAAAATGATATCGTATGTCAATATGTTTGGTACGACTATGATACTTTGGGTCCTTGGTGTAAACTATAGTAGCTTGATTGTCACAGTAGACAATTATTGGTTCTTGTTTTATACCCATGTAGGAACCGTCGTAACCAAATAGCTTCCTGAACGCCTAGTGAAGCAGTAACAAATTCTGCTTCAATGGTTGATAGAGCTACACAAGTTTGTTTCTTGTTGCACCATGATATGGACCCATCTCCAAGCAAGAAAACATATCCTGATGTAGATTTCCTCTCATCTACATCTCCCCCATAGTTTACATCAGTATAGCCTTCCAGGTTGATGGACGAACCTTCGTAGCACAAACTGTAGTTGGTGTGCCCTTTAAATATCTCATGATCCTCTTTACAACCTTCCAATGCTCAGGTCCAGGATTTGATTGATATCGACGTACTAATCCTACTGCATGACATACGTCTGGCCTTGTACACAATATGGCATACATCAAGCTACCCAATGCACTTGCATATGGCACTCTTGCCATTTTGTTCCTTGCATCTGTTGTACTAGGACAATCATCTAGACTTAGGTTATCACCTTTTGCTGTTGGAGTTTCAACTGTATTACAGTTAGACATGTTGAATCATTCTAACACTTTATTAATATATGTTTCTTGTGACAATGTAAGAAATCTCTTAGAACGATCTCTTCGAATTTTTACACCAAGTATAAAAGCCGCTTCTCCCATGTCTTTCATTTCAAAGTTCGATGATAACCATTCTTTTATGGTTATCAGAAACTCCATATCGTTACTAGCTAACAAACTGTCATCTACGTATAATGTCAATATGACAAATTTGTTTTTATGTTGCTTCACATAAACACAATGATCTTCTTCGATCATCTCGAAACCAAACGAGGTGACACCTCTATGAAACATCTGGTTCCATTGCCTATATGCTTGTTTAAGGCCATAAATAGATTTATGTAATTTACAGACTTTGTTTTCTTGGCCTTTAATAATGAAACCTACTGGCTGATCCATGTAGATCTCCTCATCTAGTTCACCATTTAGGAATGCCGTCTTGACATCTATTTGGTGAAGTTCTAAATTCATGTGAGCAACTAAAGCTAGTATTAGGCGAATAGAGGCGAATTTAACAACTGGTGAAAAGGTTTCTTCGTAATCTATACCTTACTTTTGGGTATATCCCTTTGCCACCAGCCGATCATTATGTCTTCAATGGATCCATCCGCCTTTCTCTTTATTTTGAGAATCCACGTATTCCCAATTGTTGGAGCTGGATCTAAGCCTAGAGGGGGGGTGAATAGGCTAATAAAAATTCTCGTGCAATCCACGAGAAATCACACTCAGTTTATAATCATAGGCAGTGCAAAAAGTATGCAATCACAGAGTAGGCACAGATTTACCCTGGTTCGGTCGTCCCACGATCTACTCCAGCCCCCAAGCAAATACTAGCATTAATATGTTTCCTATGTACTACTACAATAAGTCTCGAGCCCCTGGATACCCACCTAGTACGTACCACACTCCCCGAGTGCAAAACACTATCAACCTAGTAAATGCTCTATATTGACAAGACCCGCTTGTCAAGACCCTCTTGTCTAGTCCCCCGACTAAACAAGTTCCAAAAGAACACAAAAGCGGTAAAGTTTTCCATACAGAGATCTACACACAATCACAAATATAATGGTAAAGTAAAAGGTTCAGAAATGCTCAGATTATGATGGCGTGTCATCTCTGTCGTTCAGCATGGTGTCAGCTTCAATCTGGCACAACCGGTGTCTCGATCTGACTCCTGGATCTCAAGATTAGGCTTGATGAACTTGAAGAGTAAACTGGTCTGTTTCTATAGCAATTCCAGTACAAACCAACTATAAGTCGGTCTGTGCGCACATCAGCTGCTTAATTTCTCCACGTCAGCATAATTCATGCACAGCCCTAAGTCGAGTTCACCTGGGGGTGAGACTTCTCTGATAGCTCCTCTTCGACGGCGGCCCCTCGACTCCGACTTCGATGGCCCTTCTTCGGCGGTGGAAGCTCGACTCCGACGGCGGGCTCTCCTGCAGCGACAACTTCGACAGCGTCAATCTCCACAGTAGCAGCTAGATCCTCCGGTGTCTTCGACTTGTGGCTCCTGCAGCAACACCTCGACGGCGGCAAGTCGGCTCCGGTGACAACAGCAACACTCCGGTGGTGCCAACTCAACTCCGGCGATAACTCTCCTTGGCGGCGACAACTCGGACTTCGAGCTCGGTAGTCCTCTCGGTGTCGTTGGCAACAAGGGCATGCAACGAGCTGATCTCGTTGATGTGAGGGAGGTTGAACGAGGGAAGCTTGAAGTTGATCGGCGGTGAGGACTTCGGCAACTCTCGTGGTCTCCAGTAGATAGTAGTGCGGCAACTCCTTTTGCGTGACTTAGGCTTCCCTCTGTGTTGCTCCTTGATGCGTGAATTCTCCTTGGATGACTTTGCTCTAAGATGCGGTAACTTGATGGATGCGTGAGATGATGTTGTCGAGGATGGCTCTTCGCTTCAATGTAGAACTCCTTCAAGCTTGGCTATGGATTGTTGCGGCAAGGAGGCTTAGGAAAGATGATGGCTTTGGGCGATGATGCTTCTCTTCTTGGTTGCCGCAACTTGTCTTGAGATTTCAATATGGCCGGCATACCCTCCTCTTTGGATGCAAGGTTTAAATAGGGCTAGGGTTCCATGTTAGGGTGCGGCTAGAAGGCTAGGAGATCTATTGGGATGATATCAAATCCCCTAAGAGATAGGGATTGAGAGATAATTGATATTTGAATTGGAATAGGGATTGTGGTAAGAACTGATACGATCTCCCGAGCAATTCTGATAGGATCTGTATTAGGAAGCTTTGAACAAGTCAACAATCTCCCTAGCAATTCTGATAGGATTTGGATTAGGAAGCTTTAAACAAGTCAACAATCTCTTCTCACCTCTCCATCCCCTTTGAACAAGTCCACTTTGCTATGTGTATAGCAATTACTCCATCTCTTGGTCATCGTTGGAGTATTTACGTCCTCGTCACTCCTGCAAACACTTAACACACACATTAAATCGTTCACACACGTTTGTCGTCATCAAACAAGATCGTTGTATCCAACACATGATGTATCCTACACTTATTCCCATTTGTTTTTCGATTAGGCGGTAAGTTAACCAGTTCCCAAACTTGGTTAACTTTCATGGAATCAATTTCTTCATACATGGCTTTATTCCAATAATCTCGATCATAACGAGACAAAGCTTCTTCTACACTCTGAGGTTCTTCGTCATCTTGAGGTACAACAATTAAGGCTTCCCTTTCTATTTCAAATCTTCGTCGGGGAACCTTAACCCTTTTGCCTCTCCCAACTGACTCGTCAAGCTAAGAATTCTGAATTACTTCTCTTTTGGACATACCGCTCCCACTAATCTCATGGACTCGAGAAATATTCTCTTGTACCTCAATTGACCTAATACTTACGAAGTCTGGATCTTCCAACTCATGGAGATCATCTTCATTTCTGACTTCGCCTTGTTTAGGGAACATGTCCTCAATAAACGTGGCATCCCTTGATTCATATTCTGTGACAGTGCTGTTTTCTTTGCTCACCCAAGAAAACATAACCTTTTGAGTGTTCAGAGTATCTACTGAATATACTCTTATTTCCTCTGGGTCCCAATTTTCCATGCTTATGAGAAGTGTCATGTACATAAGTTGCACATCCCCATGGCTTTAAGAAACTCAAATTTGGACTTCTACCAGTCCAGAGTTCATACGGGGTTTTATGAATCGATTTGGAGGGTACTAGGTTCCAAAACATGTGTCGTTGTCAACAATGCATCTCCCCAATACTTAATTGGTAAGTTTGCATGTGACATCACGCATCGAACCATTTCTAAGAGAGTTCTATTCCTTCTCTCAGCAACACCATTTTGCTGAGGTGTATAAGGAGTAGTAAGACATCTTAGAATTTCTTTTTCATTACACAGATCTTTAAACTGATCTGACAGATATTCGCTCCCTTGGTCTGTCCTCAAGATTTTAATCTTTTTATCCAATTGATTCTCAACTTCATTGAGAAACAATCTGAAACACTCTAATGCTTCGGATTTATGGGATATGAGGTATACCTTTCCAAACCGAGAATAGTCATATATAAATGTAATGAAATATGAGGCACCATGCCTAGCCCTCACACTCATGGGTCCACAAATGTCAAAGTGTATTAGTTGTAATGGAGTTTCAGCTCGTATTGCCTTTCCAAAAGTTTCCTAGTTGCTTTGCCTGATAAACATGGTTCACAAGAAGGAATTTCTATTTTGGTGAGAGATCCCAAAAGACCTTCTTTAGCCAAACGTTCTATCCTGGCTTTTCCTATGTGACCTAGTCTAGCATGCCATATTAATGTTACATTATCAGATGTAGTAGATGAAAATGAAGTTAACATATAACCAGAAGAACAATTATTTGTATTAATAATTGCCAACCATTAACATAGGAACCAAATCCATAGTATTTTTAATACAAACTTATTTGCAAACCATTTTCATCAAACAACAAATTAAATCCAAACTTAGCTAACGAAAATACAGAAACCAAGTTCCGCCTAATATCAGGAGTGTGCAACACATCACGTAATAATAAAGTTCGTCCTCCGCATAATTCCACTTTGCACGTACCGACTCCCTTTACTTCTAATTTGTTGTTGTTGCCCGCATATACCCATTTTGTTCCACCAGGAACGCAGCGGTACTCCACATAGTAGTCTCTGTCTCTAGTTATGTGGTCTGTTGCTCCTGAATCAACAACCCACCAAGGATTAGGTTCAATGAGCATAACAGAACTAGACACATATGCACTATGATAAGAAATAAAAGAAAAATCAGAAGTTACCTTCTTCGGCTCAGGACAATCCCGAGCGAAGTGTCCATTCTGACGACAGTTGAAGCACATTAGCTTATCAACATTTATCTTTTTCTTATTCTTCTTATCAAATTTCCTCAACCCCTTGTCTTTGATTTTCAAAACTGCATTTTTGCCACTGTTCTTCTTCCAGAACCTCTTCCTCTTGAAGTTTCCTTTCCTAGAACTTGACTCAGTCATGTAGGAATGAGATTGTGGTTTTAGGGAAGATAGTCTTTCATCTTCTAATTCCATGTGACGAGCCACATCATCAAAAGTTTAGACACTTTCATTATGTGTCAAGTTAACTTTCATGTGTTCCCAAGAACCAGGCAAGGAGCGAATTACAGCTTGTACTTGTTGTTCGTCAGTGAGGTTGCACCCAACAGCAGCCAGTTCCTTAATCATTTTGGACATCTCCCGGAGATGTTGCTTAATGGTCTGATTGGAACTCATCTTATAAGTATCAAACTTTATAGTTAGCTGCCGTAACTTCGACACAGAAGTTCCTCCCATCCTTTCAGATAAAGCCTTCCATAAGTCATATGCAGTAGAATAATCCTTGTATTCACACACACAGAGTCATCCTTCATTAAGCTTACAAGAATACCACGCGCAGTGGCATCCTTTTTCTTCCACTCATTGTAAGTCTCAACTGCACGCCAGTGTTGGGCGGTGTTACTGATTCGTGGTTAAAAGTGTATATTTATACCCCCTAACTACCGCTATTTTGTGCTAAGGATTAGGCTTAATCTTGCTCTTTTGGGTATAATCTAACTTTATGTTTCGTATAAGGGATTATTTATATTCTTTGCACAAAACATCATTATATGGATTAATTTCTCCTTCTCCTATTTTTCAGGTACTCCTGGGAGTCTTGGGGATTTTCCAGAATTTTATGGGATTTTTCTGGGATTTCTACGTATTTTGGCGAATTAATTAGATGAGAAATGCAATTTTAAATGGGGAAAAGGGAATTTTAATGGGCGCCGTGTGGCGTAATCTCGCAGCGCCACGCGGCACAGATCAGACGACCGGAGCTGCACGTCTTTCGCACGGGCTGAAGTAATGCGGGGTACGTGCCCTCGCATGATTTAATGCGGGCTTCTCCCGCATTCGAGGCGGGCCAAGGCCCCGCCCACTGCTGCGGGCGGGAGGAATTGGGCCGGGTGCACCGACC
Source organism: Scilla litardierei (assembly GCA_030789695.1). Lineage (NCBI taxonomy): Eukaryota > Viridiplantae > Streptophyta > Magnoliopsida > Asparagales > Asparagaceae > Scilla > Scilla litardierei. The sequence continues at coordinate 153,935,105 of CM061139.1, read as the reverse complement.
CGACCCACTGAGCTGAAACGCGCGTGCCTCCTTTTGCGAGCGGGTCGGGTACTCGAAAACCCGACCCGCAATGCCCAGCACAGACCCGATAGGCGTTTTTTGGGTATTTTTCGCCCCTGCTTCGATTTCCAGGGGCCAAGCAGCGTTTTACTGTTCTATTAGGGGGTTTGAGACCCCCTCTTCTTTCCCAAGAGCTAGGTCTTGGGTTTGGAGGCCATTGGAGGCTAGGGGAGCTTGGAGGAGGAGCAAGAGAGGGGAAAGCTTGGTTTTCTAGGGTTTCTCTTGGTGATTTCTTCCCCACTTTTGTAGCTATTGGTTTCTATTGAATTGAATGTATGTTTGAATGATTATTGAATGAATCTGAGAATCTTTTAATAGTTATTCAATTGTTGGTTTGTAATGAATGCTATTTCCTCTTCATTTATGATTATCAAGTTGCTTCTCATTATGAAGGCCTAGAGCCAATAGGGTGTGGAATTGGGATTAGCTAGGGTTTGTGCTCTTGATTATTAATTGCTCATTCCTTGCATTTAACTGGATTAGTATACCTTGAGATGGGTGCTTATAGTGTTGATTGATGAGTTGTGCCCTAGATTTCATTGAGTCGTGCACCACTCTTGGCGAGGCTGTAGAACGGTGGTGTACCTTAAGGGTCACACATACGTGCACCATCCTTGCATTCTATTGACACGGATGCAAGGGTTGACTCACGAGCTTATGTTAGGGAATTCCAACCCACTAATCAACATACGAATGAATCGTGCATTACCCTTGGTGGGGCCGTAGAATGGCGGTGTGCCTTAAGGGCATTACCTATTTGCACAACCCCGCATACCTTGAAATGGATGCGTGGGTTGATTCATTTGAAGTGAACAGATTACTAATCAATTCACAACCCTAATGATATCTCATTCCACACACTTCTCCTTACTTGACTAGCTCCCTACTTTGGTCTCCACCATACCTACCTTGGTTTTTGCCCGACCGTCTCACCACTCACTTCCACTCACCGTACTCATTAGTTTAGTTGGTTGTACCAACATCTTTCGCATTTCCTTAACCAACCGAGATTGCGAACCTGAAACGAATTGTATCTGTGGATTCGACCCCGTACTCACCGGGATTATATTGCTTTGACACTCCTACCCTTGGGAGGTGAGCGTGTGCATCCTACTTGGATTGTGCATGTCTCGCGGTCAATCATTTTGGCATCGTTGCTGGGGACAACGGTTTTCACACTCACACTTTTGATTGGTTTTGGACATTTTAGGTGTAATACTTCCATCTTAGTGTTGAGTCTTATTGGTTGTTTATTTTATACTTTTTTGAGTCGTTTTTTCTTTCTTTCTTTTATTTCAATAATCTTTTGTGGATAATTTTTTATCGATTCATGTTCAAACTTTAGCGATGCTTATGTGGAGGATTCCCAACTTCCACCGTTCTTTCACAGTATGGGGTTGGAAAATCCTAGTTCATTTATGCAAAAGTTTGAAATGGTGTAGAAAAGAGTTTTGGGATTTGTTTGATGAGACCACTTGTGCAGATTTTATTTATTTTAACGTGTTTCCATATACTTTGAAAGATGATGCTAAAAATTGGTTTGATGCTTATCCTCGAGATTCTTTTTCTACATGGCTTTCTTTTCAGACTGATTTCCTTCGAGCTTTCTTTCCTACTTATTACAAAAATCAGGTACACATGCGCCAGGCATTTAATGAACAAATGGATAGCTTTGTCCAGTTTGACGGTGAGACTTACTGTTAGGTTTTGGAGAGGTTTGATGATTTATTGCTTGGGTGTCCATGCCATGCTTTCAGCACAGAGGATCTACTTCGGATTTTCTACACAGGGTTACAGTCGTCGACACGGGACTTTGTGCAGATGAGCAGCAGTGGAGAGTTCTTTGCCTACGCGACATATGATGCATGGTTATACCTGATGGACCTTGCAGAGTGGGAGCAGACTGCGCCATCTAGAGAGCTGCCACTTGGATATGAGGATGATGGCTAGTCCCAGCTTCTACTTCAGGATGCAGAGCAGCAGGTCCAGTACCAGTCTGAGGAGCCACCTTTGTGCTCTTTGTCTTGCAACCCCATGTGATATCTAGCAGATCAGGATGTTGGGTTGCAGGAGAGCCAGGTAGAGGATGTGGATATACTACATGTTGAGGATCAGGAGGAGATGGATGATGGAGTGTGTGTCACCCACGATGGAGACACGATGCAGTTTTGTTGGGTTGGTGGTAATGATGAGACAGAGATGTGTCCAGGCGAGAGTAAGATAGATGACATCGGAGACCCTGAGTCACATTACCATTCTGATCCATTACCACGGCTGGAGGTGTGCGATCATCTTGGATGGACTGCTGAGATGGTTTACTGCGGTGATATTGAGGAGGATGAGTGCACGTGATGCAGCCTACAGACTACTTTGGGGCCCGAGCCCACCCTCCCTTCAGATTCAGTTCAGCAGCCATCACTTCAGACACCTCAGGACACGCATCAGTCCGTCATCCAGGATGAGGATATTCAGGGTGGACCACAGAGTCCAGAGATGACTACAGAGGCCATTACCTTCGATGGCGAGGATTCGGCAAGCGACAGTGACTGCGAGATGATCTACATTGAGCTACGCTGCCTTCTCCTCCACACTTGCCCCTACAGCCATTTCACCCTCCTCCTGAGGAGTTGCATCAACCAGGCGATAGCATCGCCATTCAGGGAAGTTCTCATCACACTTTTCCCTTCATATCTGAATCTCATGCTTCATTTCCATATATCTTAGATTCAGATTGTCGTCATACATATTCATCTCCTTATTTTTATTATGACGACCCTATTTGGACTTCTTTTGTTAGAAGACTAACTTATTTTCCTTGGTTCGACACAGCTTATCTCCCGAAGGACACATGAGGATATTCTAGGGAGATGCTGGGAGCTGTGTGATTCAGGATATAAATTGCATATTTTCCCCCCTAACTACTCCCATTTGTGCCAAAGATTAGGCTTAATTGTGCTCTTTTTGGGTATATTTTCATTTCATATCAATTTTAGGGCTTATTCTCATTCTTGGCACAAAATACGGTTTTTATCGTCTTTATTGGCTTCCTATTATTTTTCCTATGCTCCTGCCATTATTTTGATCATATCTCCATTTTTTGGGAATTATTTGAGCATTGGAACATTTTATATGGATTATTGGAGGTTAATATTGTTTTCTTTTAATAGTCATTATATTTATTTTCACATCAAATGGACTAATTTTTGCTCTCTGTATTTTTCAGGTACCTCTGGGATTTTTCTGGATTTTCTGGAATTTTTCCAGAATTTTTGGGAATTTCCAGCTATTTTTGGGGATTATTTGGAGCCAAAAAGAAGTTTCTGGATTTTAGGAATTTTGAAAAGAAAAAAAATTAAAAAAAATATAAAAAGGCCCGCAGAGCGGGCCGCTGCGAAAATTTAAAAAAAAAAGTTTTTTTTTTATTTTATACATATCGAGCGGGCCGGCCTGCTGGCCGGCCCGCTCTTCGTTTTTTGCGGAGCGGGGAGCCCGCCCGCTGAAGCGGGCGAGCGGGCAATCGTTGCCAGGATCCGACCCGGCCCCCTGAGGCGAACGTGCGCGCTGAAGCGGGCGGGTCGGGCGGCCGCCGCCCGACCCGCAAGCCCGCTTCGTTTAAAATGAGCCGGCCTGTGCGAATTTTAGAGAGATAGTTCGATTTTTTTGGTTTTAGACTGCGTTTTTTTGAGTTTTTTAGGGTTTTGGAAAGATTGGAAGGGGGAAGAGGCCATGGAAGCTTGAGAAGGCTTGGTGGAGCTTGGAGATGCTTGGAGGAAGGCAAATAGGAAGAGGGAAGGCTTATTTGGGAGAAATCTTGGTGAAATCCCCCCTTTCTCCCATTGTATTTTGATATCTCATTTTTGTATGAAACTTGGGTTAATTTTGAATGCAATTATCCTATTGTTTGCTATGATTGTGTAGTATTGAATTGCTTGGGTTGTGGTTTATTGCGTTGGTTGTTAATTGTTGCCCTAATTTCCCTCTTTGCCCAATTTCAATGTTAATGTGGGATGTAAAATTAGGGTTAATTTGATTGGATAAGTCCCGAGAGGGCACGATTTGAGAAAATACCATGATCCTAACTTGATTAGTGCCATGATGATGCATCCCTCCATATTGCAAATTTGTTGTGTTTTTAAAGCTAAATATTCCGATTGGGTTTCCTTAGCCGGATGACCGATTGTGTTATATGCGGTAATTAGGACTTGATTAACGCCAATTTTAATGAGCCCACAACCCATGCTCTCTCTCCTAGCTATCCTAAATTCCACCTTTGGTTCTCTAACCCTAGCCACTTAGGTAAGATTTTCGTTTTCACCACACTTTTCAGACATCTCCACCGTTAGCGAGTTAGTTGTAAAACACTTTATTTTTCGTTATCGATCGATTTTGTGAACGTAGAACGAGTTGTCCCTGTGATCTGACCCAGTACTCACCTGTTATTTTTATATTGCATTGACACTCCTACGCTTGGGAGCGGAAGGCGTGCACTTGCGTGTTTTCCCAGTCAACCAATTGGCGCCGTTGCCGGGGACAACGGTTTCTACTATTAGCATTCTTTGATTGATTTTGAAATATTTAGTGTGATACCTCTATCTTTTAGTGTTTGTCTTTTCGTTTATTTATTTTCCTTTTATTGAGTATTTTGGTTGTTATTTTCATTTTCTTGGAAATTTTTTTTACCATGGCATCATCTTCAGATTTTTCGGACGTTGCTTTGGAGGATATCCCACTTCCGCCATACTTTCATGACACGGAGTGGGAGAACCCTCATTTACATATTAGAAAATTTGAAGAGTGGAAGTTTTCATGTCTTGGTGGGAATATTGATGATGATTGCATATATTTCAGATTTTTTTCCCTCTTCGTTACAAGATGATGCTAGACTTTGGTTTGATTCTTTGTCTCTGGACTCACATTTTACTTGGTTGTCATTTCAGGCTGAATTTCTCCGAGTATTTTTGCCTATCTTTTTGGAGCAGGTACAGGGGCGACATGCCATGGAGCATATAGCGAGCTTTACCCAGGCTGAGTGGGAGGCCTACCATCAGACTTGGCAGAGGTTCACAGATTTGGTGCTTGCGTGCCCACACCAGAGTTTCCACGAGGATCATCTTCTGCAGATCTTCTACACAGGATTATCGCCATCTGGGCGGGATTTCGTGCAGATGAGTTGCAGTGGGGAGTTCTTTGATTATTCGATTGAGGATTCATGGTTGTACCCGAGGGACCTTGTAGAGTGGGAGCGGACTGCGCCATCTGGAGAGCCGTCACTTGGATATGAGGATGATGGCCAGTCCCAGTTTCCACTTCAGGATGCAGAGCTGCAGGTCCAGTGTCAGCTTGAGGAGCCACCTTTGGGCTCTTTTTCTTGCGACCCCATGGGATATAGAGCAGAGCAGGAGGATGGGTTGCATAAGAGCCAGGTAGAGGATATTGACAGATTATATTTTGATGAGTCGGAGGAGATAGATGATGGAGTGCGTGTCGACCACGACGGTGACACGATGCATTTTCATTTTGAGGTTGATGGTGAAGTGGATGTGCATGATGGCCGAGAGCAGATCGAGTACACCATGGAGCCTGAGCCACAGGCCACTTCAGAGTTAGCTTCACAGGTCGAGGCGGTTGAGTATTTTGGGAGGACGACTGAGATGAGCTATTTCTGGGATGGCGAGGATGAGGCGTGCTTGGATTTGCCCGAGACGTGTCTACCTCCAGTCCTATCACAGATGTCACTTCCCTCACCTCAGGATGCGCACTTGCCAGTCATCGAGGAGGTTTGTGAGGAGCAGTTAGCAGATGTGGGGAGTGCCGCAGAGATCGTTGATGTTGATATGGATGTCGAGGAGGATGATAGCGACGGGGATTGCGAGATGGTATATATTGAGCCCGAGCTCCCTCTTACTCCAGTTTTCTCTCTGCAGCCACTGAGGCCGTGCATCATGCCACATCTAGCACCGTATTTCAGGGAAGTTTCCACCATCTCATGCCTTGCATTTCTGAAGCCCAATTTGCACTTCCACATATTTTTGCTTCAGATTGTCGTCCATTGCATTTACATTCTTTTATTTGTTTTAACGACCCGTTTTGGAATGCTTTTGCAGGACATGAGGACATGGCTTGGATTGATGCAGCTCATCTCCTACATACCACATATTATCAAAAGGAGATACTTGGAGTTGCATTGCTGGAATCCAAGGAGGCAGGTGGTGGCCTAGCTCCAAAACAGCTGGCGGAGGAGCAAAAGGATATGATCGAGCAGCTACCACCACCGTTATACATTCGGGATCCGCCATTTGCCACGGTGTGTTCTTTCCATGTAGTGTAAATAAATAAAAGCTTTATTTTAGTATTTTCGTGTGCTTTTCTTTTCTTTTCTAGGATCTTTTGCCGAGATCTAGTACTCTCCCAACATTGAGGACAATGCTTATTTTAAGTTGGGGGGGAGAGTGTTAGAATCTCTAGGATTGTTAGGATTTTGAGCTAATTTTTTTTAGATCCCTCCATGTTTCTCCATCACCCATTGATTTTCATTGCATATCATATTTGGCCTTCTCGTTCCTATGCCGCTTGCTTTGTTTAGTCCCTACATGCTTTCATGTTATGCTATTTTTTTCGGATTATCACTTTGGTATCGATTTCTCGATGTTTGATTGGCACGTTTTCATTTCTTTTCCAATTTGGAGTCAAATGCTAATATGCCATGTATGAATCTATTTTATACGTCGTGATATCTCTTTGAAATAATTTGGGAAAAGTTTGGTGTAAGTGGTCGCATGAATTGGGATGAATGGTGTAGTTTTTGGTTGGATTGGATTTGGCCAATTGTGCATGCTTTGTTTTCTTCTTAGAAGTGGGTGGAGGAGTTGATAATTCATGTTGGAGAATGAAAAAGGGAGTAGTATAATCGAATGGTTTTTCTAATCAAATCGAGTAGCCGGTGCTTCACGAAACATTGGGGAGGACGCCAAAGATGAGATTTAGGAGATCACTCCATCCATTTGCATATATAGCGTCATCGCGTGTATGCAAATGTGCCGGTGTTTGCATTTATGGAGTTATCGCGTGAATGCAAAACATAAACATCAAAAACAAAAAAAAAGAAAAAGAAAGAAAAGAAAAGAAAAATGAATTAAAAAAATGAAAGAATAACCAACATGAGCGATGCAATCTCATCTCACACAACTTAGAGGATTTTCTTTTGTTTTGGCCATTTCCATGAAAATTTAAAAATTTGACATCGTGGTATTTTCCCGATACGTGTGATACGCGGCTTATTTCCTTACTTTTCTTTGAATTGGGTTGGAGAGAGTTTCATTTGTTGACTACTTTCATACATTTGGTATATTGGCTTTGAAATCAAGTGGAAATACTATTTTGGGGCGTGCCATGAAGATATCTTGAGTTGGTGCATGTTTTTTCCATTTAATCCGAATTTATCGCATATTTTGCTAGGGACTAGCAAAAAGCTAGTTGGGGGGGTGTGATTCGGGATATAAATTGCATATTTCCCCCCTAATTACTCCCATTTTGTGCCAAATATTAGGCTTAATTGTGCTCTTTTTGGGTATATTTTCATTTCATATCAATTTTACGGCTTATTCTCATTCTTGGCACAAAATACGGTTTTTATCGTCTTTATTGGCTTCCTATTATTTTTCCTATGCTCCTGCCATTATTTTGATCATATCTCCATTTTTTGGGAATTATTTGAGCATTGGAATAATTTATATGGGTTATTGGAGGTTAATATTGTTTTCTTTTAATAGTCATTATATTTATTTTCACATCAAATGGACTAATTTTTGCTCCCCGTATTTTTTAGGTACCTCTGGGATTTTTCTGGATTTTCTGGAATTTTTCCAGAATTTTTGGGAATTTCCAGCTATTTTTGGGGATTATTTGGAGCCAAAAAGAAGTTTCTGGATTTTAGGAATTTTGAAAAGAAAAAAATTAAAATATATATATAAAGGCCCGCAGGCCGGCGGCCCGCTCAGCGAGCGGGCCGCTGCGAAAATTTAAAAAAAATGTTTTTTTTATTTTATACATATCGAGCTGGCCGGCCCGCTCTTCGTTTTTTGCGGAGCGGGGAGCCCGCCCGCTGAAGCGGGCGGGCGGGCGATCGGGGCCGGGATCCGACCCGGCCCCCTGAGGCGAACGCGCGCGCTGAAGCGGGCGGGTCGGGCGGCCGCCGCCCGACCCGCAAGCCCGCTTCGTTTAAAATGAGCCGGCCTGTGCGAATTTTAGAGAGAGAGTTCGATTTTTTTGGTTTTAGGCTGCGTTTTTTTGAGTTTTTTTAGGGTTTTGGAAAGATTGGAAGGGGGAAGAGGCCATGGAAGCTTGAGAAGGCTTGGTGGAGCTTGGAGATGCTTGGAGGAAGGCAAATAGGAAGAGGGAAGGCTCATTTGGGAGAAATCTTGGTGAAATCCCCCCTTTCTCCCATTGTATTTTGATATCTCATTTTTGTATGAAACTTGGGTTAATTTTGAATGCAATTATCCTATTGTTTGCTATGATTGTGTAGTATTGAATTGCTTGGGTTGTGGGTTATTGCGTTGGTTGTTAATTGTTGCCCTAATTTCCCTCTTTGCCCAATTTCAATGTTAATGTGGGATGTAAAATTAGGGTTAATTTGATTGGATAAGTCCCGAGAGGGCACGATTTGAGAAAATACCATGATCCTAACTTGATTAGTGTCATGATGATGCATCCCTCCATATTGCAAATTTGTTGTGTTTTTAAAGCTAAATATTCCGATTGGGTTTCCTTAGCCGGATGACCGATTGTGTTATATGCGGTAATTAGGACTTGATTAACGCCAATTTTAATGAGCCCACAACCCATGCTCTCTCTCCTAGCTATCCTAAATTCCACCTTTGGTTCTCTAACCCTAGCCACTTAGGTAAGATTTTCGTTTTCACCACACTTTTTCGACATTTCCACTGTTAGCGAGTTAGTTGTAAAACACTTTATTTTTCGTTATCGATCGATTTTGTGAACGTAGAACGAGTTGTCCCTGTGATCCGACCCGGTACTCACCGGTTATTTTTATATTGCATTGACACTCCTACGCTTGGGAGCGGAAGGCATGCACTTGCGCGTTTTCCCAGTCAACCACTGTGTTGCTAGGATACACGGAAAGTGGAGGAGCAGTGTTTCCAAAGCAGCTGGCTGAGGATCGCAAGGATATGACTGAGCAGCTACCTCCACCATTACACATTCGGGATCCGCCTTTTGCTAAGGTGTATTCCTTCCTTTCTTTAGTGAAAATAAAAAAATAAACTTTTTAGTTTAGTTTGCTTTAGTGTGTGTGTTTTCCCTCTAGCATCATTAAATAATATCTAGTTTCATTTCAACCATTGAGGACAATGCTTATTTCTAGTTTGGGGGAGTGAACTATGAAGTTGGATGCTAGTTTAGGGTAGTTTTGAAAAAAAAATTGAGGTTAGTAAAAATTTTCTCATTCATCGTCATCATTCATTCATTTTGAAAATATCGTTTTTGATGCCTCCATCGTTGCTTCCATCACATTTCTTTCGCTTAGTCCCTACATGCTTAATGCAAAGCAATTTTTTCGGATTATTACTTTGGTATCAAGTTTATAGATGTTTGATTGGCGTATTTTAATTTCTTTTCCATTTTGGAGTCAAATGCTAATATGCCATGTATGAAACGATTTTCTATGTTTTGATGCCCTTTTTGAAATAATTCAGGAATAGTTTGGTGTAAGCAATTGCATGAATTGGGATGAATGGCTTAATTTTTGGTTGGATTGGATGTGGCCATTGGTGTATGTTTTCTTTTCCTCTTGAGGAGTGGGTGGATGAGTTGATAATTCATGTTTAGAATGAGAAATAGAATTAACATAAGTGAATTGTTTTTTCTAATCAAATTGAGTAGCCGGTGCCCCACGAAACAGTGGGGAGGACGCCAAAAATGAGATTTAGAGGATCATTCCATCCATTTGCCTATATAGCGTCATCGCGTGTATGCAAATGTGGCCGTGTTTGCATTTCATAGCATTATTGCGTGAATGCAAAACAAAAACATACTAAAACAAAAAGAATACAAAAAAGAGAGAAAATGAAAAGAAAAAGAAAATTTGAATGAATAAATGAAAGAATAAGCTTCATGAATGATGCAATCTCATCTCCCACCACTTAGAAGGAATTTCTTTTGTTTTTGGCCATTTCCATGAAAAATTGAAAATTTTGCCATGTGCACATCTTCCCAAAGAATGTGATACATGCTTATTTCCTTACTTTTCTTAAAATTGGATTGAAGAGAATATCATTTATTGGTTACTTTCATACATTGTATATATTAGCTTTGGAATCAATTGGAAATCACATATGAGGGATGCGATGATGATATCTTAAATTTGGTGCATGTTTTTCCATTTAATCCGTAATTATCGCTTCTTTTGCTAGGGACTATCAAAATGCTAGTTAGGGGGTGTGATTCGTGGTAAAAAGTGTATATTTATACCCCCTAACTACCCCTATTTTGTGCTAAGGATTATGCTTAATCTTGCTCTTTTGGGTATAATCTCACTTTATGTTTCGTATAAGGGCTTATTTGTATTCTTTGTACAAAACATCATTATATGGACTAATTTCTCCTTCTCCTATTTTTCAGGTACTCATAGGAGTCTTGTGGATTTTTCAGAATTTTCTGGGATTTTTCTGAGATTTCTAGGTAATTTTGGCGAATTAATTAGAGGAGAAATGCAGTTTTAAATGGGGAAAAGGAATTTTAATGGGCGCCGCGTGGCGCAATCTCGCAGTGCCACGTGGCGCAGATCAGACGGTCGGAGCCGCCCGTCTTTCGCATGGGTTGAAGCAATGCGGGGGCACGTGCCCCGCACGTGGCCCCGCATGATTTAATGCAGGCTTCTCCCGCATTCGACGCGGGCCAAGGCCCCGCCCGCTGCTGCGGGCGGGAGGAATTGGGCCGGGTGCACCGACCCGGCCCGCTGAGTTGAAACGCGCACGCCTCCTTTTGCGAGCGGGTCGTGTACTCGAAAACCCGACCCGCAATGCCCAGCACAGACCCGATAGGCGTTTTTTGGGTATTTTTCGCCCCTGCTTCGATTTCCAGCGGCCAAGCAGCATTTTACTGTTCTATTAGGGGGTTTGAGACCCCTCTCCTTCCCCAAGAGCTAGGGCTTGGGTTTGGAGGCCATTGGAGGCTAGGGGGGTTTGGAGGAGGAGCAAGAGAGGGGAACGCTTGGTTTTCTAGGGTTTCTCTTGGTGATTTCTTTCCCTCTTTTGTAGCTATTGGTTTCTATTGAATTGAATGTATATTTGAATGATTATAAAATGAATGTGAGAATCTTTTGATAGTTATTCAATTGTTGGTTTGTAATGAATGATATTTCCTCTTCATTTATGATTATCAAGTTGCTTCTCATTATGAAGGCCTAGAGCCAATAGGGTGTGGAATTGGGATTAGCTAGGGTTTGTGCTCTTGATTATTAATTGCTCATTCCTTGCATTTAATTGGATTAGTATACATTGATATGGGTGCTAATATTGTTGATTGATGAGTTGTGCCCTAGATTTCATTGAATCGTGCACCACTCTTGGCGGGGCCGTAGAACGGTGGTGTACCTTAAGGGTCACACATACGTGCACCATCCTTGCATTCTATTGACACGGATGCAAGGGTTGACTCAAGAGCTTATGTTAGGGAATTCCAACCCACTAATCAACATACGAATGAATCGTGCATTACCCTTGGTGGGGCCGTAGTACGGCGGTGTGCCTTAAGGGCATTACCTATTTGCACAAACCCGCATACCTTGAAATGGATGCGTGGGTTGATTCATTTGAAGTGAACAGATTACTAATCAATTCACAACCCTAATGATATCCCATTCCATACACTTCTCCTTGCTTGACTAGCTCCCTACTTTGGTCTCCACCCTACCTACCTTGGATTTGGCCCGACCGTCTCACCACTCACTTCCACTCACCGTACTCATTAGTTTAGTTGGTTGTACCAACATCTTTAGCATTTCCTTAACCAACCGAGATTGCAAACGAGAAACGAATTGTCTCTGTGGATTCGACCCCGTACTCACCGGGATTATATTGCTTTGACACTCCTACCCTTGGGAGGTGAGCGTGTGCATCCTACTTGGATTGTGCACGTCTCGCGGTTAATCAGTTACCCTCACCCGGATCTTCCAATTTATGATTTATGGTTTCAATGACCTCTTGTTCCTCCAAGACATACTTGATACGGAAACTCCAGATATTGAAATTGTCTCCATTGAGACGATCTCCATTATTGAGGTCAGCAATGATGTTCTTGACAACAGCCATATTTGTAGGATGGTCTAAGTAATTTCTGAAATAAATAAAGACATTTAGAAGATAAGTAACTTTACCCATAAATATTTTTGTCAAGTATTTAAATATAACGATTCAGTCAATAGCACAAATTCGAAAGTTAATTAAATTCTCAATCATCGTCCATGACTAAAAACTTTATCGTTATATGTAAATACTCTTTCAAAAATATAATTATATCTTATTTACTAATCAAAAAAATATAAGACCCCACGTTTATTATCAGAATATCGTATTGCTCCCACTAAATTTATGTCATAGAATACAAAATTAATAAACATATTATTTTAAAATGTCATTAATATTTACGTAAAATATCATAACTCCTCTATTTACATAAAATAGGCAAGTGGGATCATTCTGATAATTGGACAAATTAGCAAATTAAACTTGTCGAATTAACTGTTAACATATAACATAAAAGGTTTGTTTAGGAAAAATGAACATTTAACTCATGCAAAGCTTATAACAAAAAATGCATGAGAATAATATGCAACATATGCATTCTAAATATGTCATATTTCTTTTGTAACAAATTTTGTAATTTAATATTGGCATATCTATTTGCAACAATTCCTTTTAAATAATATTATGCAATCCTCAGTAGTAAATATAATTATGGCCTAACAACATAAAATGGAATTCATATGGGCCTAAAGAAATAAATATACAATGGCCCAATTAAATCATTATAATATGCAGGCCCAAACAAATAGTCCGGCCCAAATAAATAATGAGTGCAGGCTTAAACCTAAACAAATATATGCAGGCCCAAACATAGCCCAACAACCATCTCCCAAATTAAATAAGATAATTATGTAGGCCCAACTGCAAGTGGATAATTAGCAGGCCCATACAACTAAAAGAATGGTTGTAGGTCCAATTAAACATAATGCAGAGCTTTTAGGCATGCTTCTTGAATATTCATGATCATGCTACTTGATTACATGAGTATTAACAAAAACAAAAGGAAATAAGCAATTAATAGAGGAGCTTATCCTCTTTCAGGCCTTCATGGTCGATCAAAATGGGGAAGAAGCCCTCAAGGGCTGATCAACGGAAGGGCCATCTCAAGCGACGAGGCCTACTGCAACGGAGGCGCCGAAGTCCCCACGGGCAAAAAACAGAAGCCAGTGCCTCCCCATAGACGATGATGCGGGACCCTTGGTCGAGCACACAGTTCGTTGGAAGAACTGAGTAGTGAATCCCACATACCTTGCTAATATGGGACGATCACATCTAACCCAGCCCGACAGGCCGAGCACAACCTTGGTGCCCAACGGCTGATGGAGCACTTAGGTTGATGGGTGGACCCCATGGCCACAACACGGCCGATTGGCAGAGGCATGGAGGGAGGAACCGACCCCCGGGCCAATCGGCGTGCTATAGCCTCACGGTCATGCACAGGTCATCAGAAGACCGGAGCACCGGCCGTGGGCCGATTCAAGTAAGCAGGAGACCAGTTGGAAAATCAATCGGACGGGGTGAAGCCATGGCTGGGCAATCCCACATATGGAAGGAGGGCCAGAAGCCTAGGCCCGATCGGCAGCGAGCAATGCCCAGTCCACTGGGTTGATCGCAGTCGCCGGGATAGAACGAATCCTATGGCAAGTAATCCTCCTCATTACCGAGTGGTGAATGAAGCCCCATGCCGGTGACCTCGAGTCCCATCGTTTCCGATCCATAATAAACGGGAAAAAAAAGTTAAATCTGAATTCGACGCACAAGGCTCTGATACCAATGTTAGAATTGAGAGATTAACACATCACCTTTCAATTGCAGCGGATGGAGGAGGAGCGCCTTGGATCGTATTGGAAATCACCGAAGGAAATCCAATTTGTTTTCACCACCAAGATACCACTTTGTTCTTCTTCTATTTGTGTTGGGAGAGATGAGAATATTAATTCAATTCCTTTATTTTCTCACAGCAATCAGGGGATTATTTAGTGTTGCGGGTCAAGTCCGCACATAATAGAATTTGTTTGTTGTGGGAATCACGGGTAAAATGATTTACAGGTTTTGCGTGAAGGTGAGGCTAGGACGACTCGAAGCGCGCTTCAAGGGTGAAGAGCCCTAGGTCGCCTGGAGGTCGCACGAAGGTCGCCTGCTTCCGGTAGCTGAGGCGAGCTCCCTGTGAGGATGAACAAGAGGTCAGAAAGGCAGGGCCGGTAGTCGGCCCTAAGCCCCTCCGATGCGGCGATTGCTAAGTCAGGATTAGGGCTTAGAAGAGGGGGCTAGACACGTAGGTCGAGCTAAAAGTGGGTCGACCTGCTGTGACGAGCTATGGTGGAAAAACAAAGATATGAATGACCTTTGCTCTTGTGTGTGAGTAAGAGCTTTAGAATCAATTTACCAGTCGATTCATTAACCAACCCCCTCAATGAAGTTAGGAGGTGGGTATTTATAGGGCTGAGAGGCGGTTGCTCACCATCTTGTCAACCGTCGAATCACCCCTGATGGCACTCGAGTGCTGCGTCTGTGGCAGAGATATTTACCGCATTAATGGTGTCAGGCGGTGTCAGAAGCATTAATGAGACGCAAGGGGTGGCCATCAGTTCTTCCCTTTAACCACTGGCATTAATGATAAGTAGGTGAGCTCACGTCACCCTGTCAGAGATGTTTATGCTTGGTCGCCCTCGGGGGCGAGCTGTAGGGCGGCGAGTGGACTCGGCTCCTTCGGAGGATGCTCCTTGTTGTGGGTGGGTGAGCTGGTCCCAGGCAAGGCGAGCTGTCAGGTCGCTGAGGTGGGCTTCGTGGTGGTCCTGGAAGGCGAGCTTGAGGCCGGGCGAGTTTCTCGGGAATGAGGCGATCATGTAACCCTCCGTAGTCGATTCTACGGCGTAAGGTTATAGCCCATGGGCACGTATGGTGAAGTGGGGACGAGAGTAAAGAAATTATGGAGTGATGGACTCGATTTGAGGATTATTGAGCACATTAGGTTCCCCGTGCATTGGGAAGCGTGTCTAGAGTATGTGTGCATCCAGCAATGGCTGTATTGTGTATAGTGATGCTTGGGTGGTAACACGAGAGGTGGTGTGGAGAATATGGTGTGCATCATTTCATGCATATGCATCATCTCTTTATCAATGCATCATATCACTTTTCCTTTCTTATGCACAGTTTTATTTTCTATTTCTTTTCTATCCTCTCACCCACCCACCCTCTCTAGCATCATTTTCCGAATATTAGCGTTTTCTCAGCAGTGGGACACTGCTGCGTTCAGCTCGGGGGATGAGCGCTATCTCTTTAGTTCTCCATTTTCTTTTATATTCTTTCATTTTTCACCCTTTCACTCTACCTTTTCACCCATTTTCCACCTTTTTATCTTTTTTCTCATTCAGCATCATGTTTTTCACTTTCTGCCATGCTCGCTTGCCTGGTTTTATTTTTCTTGCTTTCTCCATTTTCTTCCTTTTAGCTAGAATTGTTCTGCATGATGATACTTCTCATAATCCTCAGTAGTCACTCACTGTGCTTATATTTAATGACATGCTATTCAGGGTAGTCTCAGTTTTACTATTTATATGCTTGCATATTCTCTTGCTGATCTCTCTAATTTAATGCCTGATATGAATTGAAATTGAATGCATGAAATAGTATATAATATGTTCTTTGTTGGGTAATGCACCTAGGTTCGCGCATCATTAGAATATTTGGAGCACCTATTTGTTATCTTATTCACTTCTGTTTGCATACCTGATATCATTGTGCTTTATACCGCATGTTTTTCAATATTCATTGAGATGAATGAAAATATTTATGCTAGCTATGAGTTTAGTTAAAGTATTATCTCATTGAATCATTGTGCACATCTGATGAGTGAACCTAGTGATATATTATTTTCCTTATCCACATATCTTTATGATTCTCTACATATCATTTGGTTTCACCCCCTACAGCTACTTCCACCGTATCTACTTCCCAAAAATCCCAAAAGAAAAGAATAGCTTCCAAAGAAAAAAGAAAAAAATGTGAAAACAGAAAAAGAAAATAAAAGAGAAGAAGGAAAGTAAATTATTTCCTATCCCTTTATTAGAAGCTACTACGAATACTTGGGAAAATACAAAAATTTCCATATCATATTCATAGTTGCGACGCATCAAGCTAAGCTTGGGGGGTGAACCAATTGATCATATGAGTGAGTATTAAATTAGAGTGGAGATGGTGCACAACAGGGAGATTCGATAATACTTGAACTTTACAAAATATTTTAGTTTTGGAGATTTTTCATAATTTGAAGTGAATATTTGAATAACATTACCTTTTTCCATTCTCTATTGCATGTTGGTGTGATCTCTTTGTGCTCCACTTGTATCTATTGATTGAAAAAGTGTATTGCTAACTCTTTTTATACTAGACTCTATAGATTGCATGAAATTGATATGAGTTGATGGCATCATTTTAGAAGATACCTACTTTTGCCTTTATTGCATGATAATCATATGATTAGTAAGACTTGAGAATACTATTAGCATGTGTTGTATTATTCGAAGCATCGTGGTATACTGCTGAGGCTTGAGATCTGATTAAACATTCTAGCTCTCCCTTCCATCTCTTTCCTCTTTTATTTTCTTTTATTTATCGCCCGGCATACCTAGTATTTGTCTTCCTCGAGGACAAGTAAGAGGTAAGCTTAGGGGATTTTGATGTGTCCATATTTTCTATCTTTTCATAGCATCATTCCATTGCATTTCATGTCATATCCGCATCCAAATTCTGCATTTTCTTACGATATTGCAATTCTAACGCCATATTCGATTTTCGTAGAGTTTTGTGGATTTTCAGGGATTTTGGAGCGATTCGGAATAACTTTTGGATATGGACACATCCAGTATGCTCGTGAACCTGTTGGCGAGGCTCTACAGGAGTTTGCTGAGGTTCGGAAGCTCGTGGGAGGAGTAGAGGAGAGCCTGGCAGGAAAGAGGACTGTTTGGAAACTTTCCCAAGCGAATCGACCGAGCAGCTCGGTCGAGTCGAGGTTTGGAAGCTCATAGTAGGCTGCTTGGTCGAGCTGAACATGAAGCCCAACAGCTGATACACGAGCGCATCCTACTCAACCGAGTAGCGTGGTGACTCGATCGAGCCATTTCTATTTTCAAAGCTCCATCCCATCAACATCTTGCACGACTAAGCAGGACCTACTCAACCAAGTCAGCAACCTACTCGACCGAGCAAGGCCTACTCGGGCCGAGTAGGCAGAGCAACACTTTTTGAAGGAGCCTGATCCACTGACAGACTCGACCGAGCAAGCGAGCTGCTCGACCAAGCAGCCCAGACCTCTTCGCGCAAGCCATGAGCGGTTAATGCGCCTGCTCGACCGAGTAGGCGCTACTCGACCGAGTCATTGACTCGGTCGACAACAAGCGGGCGCAGACTTAATTCTGAAGCGGATTTGGTGAGGTCCAGACTGAGGCTACATGGTGGATCTTAGAGACGAGAGGAGGGGACTCATTCGTATTATTGATGTTTTTTAATTAAGCTTTGGAGAGGGGGAGACAACGAGAGATCTAGATCTAGGTTTTTGATAATTGAATTATTTTTGGAGAAAGACCATTTTTTATTATTCTTTGCACCTTGGAATCTGCGGAATCTCTTTGGATCGCTATTGGCTATTGTTCTGTCTCATCTTCGGTACGTAAGGTATTTATTTCTCGCTCGATTCAATTGCTACAATGTTTTCTTTGATAAAAATCGTGTTTTCATTCGTCGTAATCGCTATGTGTGAGTAGTTTTCCCTAGGGTTGATGGGTTAGCCCTAAGACTCTAGGAAAGAGATGTAGACCTGGATCTCTAGGTTGTATTGGGAATAAAGTGGAGTATTTCGGTCGATCCATCCGAATCCATAGGAGAACTCGCACTGAGATCATGCTCACGGTCGGTGGAATTGATGAGCTTAAGGAGTATCTTTGGGATTTAAATATGGAATTAGTGGATCCAACCAAGGCTCGTGCCTTGGCTCGTGCCTTGAGGGGATCTACCGACGAACTATATTGCTTCATTGATGGCTACCGCCATTGCATTAATGAGAGCCAAAGAGATACCTCGAAATTCTAACTTACGAGAGTGGTATAAGTTGAGAGATCGACCCCCTAAATCCAATGCAACCTAAAGACCCCGTTCTAACATCAACTTCCGACGGTCTTAGCTGTGATCCCTAAGGCCCTAGTTTATTTTATTATCGAACCAACAATACCATCACCACCAATCTTCTTAAACTGAATGCTATCTCACTCTGAGATCTAAAAGTAATCTGAGACCTCACATACACTGTCACTGTCCCTGTGGGATTCGACAATCTTATATACTATAATTTGACACCGTCCGCTTGCGGATAGAGCCCAGAGCTGACACCTAGGAACCATACTACGCCTAGCGAATGTGACACAGCTAGGTGGAATTTAGGTGTAAGTTCGGGGTGCGTCA
This sequence comes from Scilla litardierei, assembly GCA_030789695.1. Classification (NCBI taxonomy): domain Eukaryota; kingdom Viridiplantae; phylum Streptophyta; class Magnoliopsida; order Asparagales; family Asparagaceae; genus Scilla; species Scilla litardierei. The sequence continues at coordinate 153,916,266 of CM061139.1, read as the reverse complement.
CTCGTCGACATTGATGTGCCACTCTGGGCTGGCCCACCGCATATAACATCCACACGCATGACCGGCTCAGGCCCGTGGTGGGCCACTTGCTCGGCGTCGTGGGTTGGTTGCTCAGGCCCTGCGGCGGCCCTCCTTCCTCGGTCAGGTCTAGGTGGGTCGACAAACGTCCGGAGATGTCCCTCTTGGATCAACCGCTCAATGTCTCTCTTCAAGGTGAAGCAGTCATTAGTGTCATGGCCTTTGTCGTGGTGGTACCGAAAATATTTCTGCATACTCCTCCCGCCACCTATCGCCCTCGCCTTCGGGGGCGGGTCTTTGAGGAGTCCGCTAGTCAAGGCCACCAAACCATCACATTGGCCAGGGGGCGTTGACCCGGGTGTAGTGTGCCACCTCCTGTGCTCTCTCCTGTACGCCCCTCGAGGCAGGATTTCTGGGAGCGAAGAACCCCCTCAAGGGTCCGGAGTGATCTTGCACTCGCGAGCCCCCTGCTCATGCCCTCGGGGGCGGTCTAGGTCACGACCCCTGCATCGGTCCTGGTCGCGGACCCGGGGGCGCTCATCCCGCCTCAACCGCTCAGCATGCCCAGTTTCAACACGGGGGATGCACCGGCGGGGGCTCCCTGCACCAGCCCCACGGCCTCCTCGCTCACCATAAACTTCTCTGCCCGAGCGTAGAGGTCGGGGAGGTTGGCGGGCGGATCTCGGAGCAGCGACTTATGAAGACTTCTGTTCGCCAATCCTGTTTTTGAAGGCAGCCATGAGGGGCTCTTCGTCACAGCTCGTCACGCCGAGTCGCTCTTTGTTGAAGCACTGCAAGAAGCTGCGGATGGTCTCCCCCTCCTTCTGGGCCACTGTGAACAAATAGTCCGACGCCTTCTTTCTCTTCCGCCTCGCCAGGAATTGGTTGCAGAACTTCTGCGAGAGGTTGTCGAACAAATCAACGGAACCTCGGGACAGGTCGTTATACCACTCCCTCGCCGCCTCCTTCAAAGTGGGTCGGAAAACTTAACAAAGGAGGGCGTCGCCTGCCCCGTTAACCTTCATCCTATCCTGGTATAGCTGCACGTGCTTCAGGGGATCGCCCGAATCGTCATAGAGTTCAACGTGAGGTAGCGTGAACCTATAAGGTATCGATGTTGAGATCACCCTGCGAGATAACGGATTGGCCACTCCGGGTCTGGGGGAGGCTTTGGCTCACCATCCCGCCGGTTGGAATCTCTGGATGAGCCACCTTGGTGCTCAGGGGCGTTCATCCCTCTCTCCCGAGGGGTGGGTCTACGGTCACGGCTCCTCCGCCTTCCGTCTCCCTGCCCAGAAGAACGGTGATCTCGCCGGGGGGCTTCTGATATGGAACTCGCGCCCCCTCACTTTGGGCTAGGTGATCTCCCGCGACGGTAGCTTTCAACAGGATGCTCTGGTAGGGCGTCCCTCCGCACCATCAAGGTTGACGCCAAGGGGACTCCTCGGCTCCCCTCTTGGAGCCTTTCTCTCTCCGCGTCAAGGAGGTGAAGCCGTCGATGAGACGCTTCCTCCTGTAATCGCCTGTACTGGGCGGCTTCCTCCTCCTTGTCGATCTCCCTTTGCAGAGCGGCTACCTCCGCTTCGTCGAACCGCCTCTGCTATGCTGCCGCTGCTTCCTCATCAAGCTGGGGGAGGAGACCTCTCCTCAAGCCGCGGGGTTCGAAGGGGCCATCCGCCCGGGACGGTCCCGTCTGCCACGCAGCGGTCCACTCCTCCATCATCTTGGTGAAACTCTGGAAGCTCTCGTAGATGCCGAGGGCCGCGTCCTGAATGGCCGCGGCCGACCCCTCAAGGGGTTGATTTGCCGTGGAAGCTCTACGGGGAGAATGATGCCCTTCGGTCAGAGGTGGCCTCGGGGCGTCGTCGATCATGGCCTCAAGTCGACTCGACCTCCTTAGAAGCGGAGGGGGCGTGACAGCGAGTGACTTACCGTGGAGAGGATTGCGTTGAGGGTGTGTGGATCCTGACATGGGTGTAACCCTCGTTCCCACAGATGGCACCAACTATTGCGGGTCAAGTCCACACACAATAGAATTTGTTTGTAGTGGGAATCACGAGTACAATGATTTACAGGTTTTGGGTAAGGCGAGGCTAGGACGACTCGGAGCACGCTTCAAGGGTGAAGAGCCATATGTCGCCTGGAGGTCGTACAAAGGTCGCCTGCTCTCGGTAGCTGAGGCGAGCTCCCTACGAGGATGAACAAGAGGTCAGAAAGTCAAGGCCGACTGTCGGCCCTAAGCCCCTCCGATGCCTAAGTCAGTATTAGGGCTTAGAAGAGGGGGCTAGACACGTAGGTCGAGCTAAAAGTGGGTCGACCTGCCGTGGGGAGCTATGGTGGAAGAACAAAGATACAGACGACCTTTACTCTTGTGTGTGATTAAGAGCTTTAGAATCAATTTACTAGTCAATTCATTAACCAACCCCCTCAATGAAGGCAGGAGGGGGTATTTATAGGACTGAGAGGCGGTTGCTCGCCATCTTGTCAGCCGTCAAATCATCCCTGCTGGCACTCGAGTGCTGGGGCTGTTGCAGTGATATTTACAGCATTAATGGTGTAAGGCGGTTTCAGAGGCATTAATGAGACGCGAGGGGCGGCCATCAGTTCTCTCATTTAACCACTGGCATTAATGGTTAGTAGGTGAGCTCACGTCACCCTGTCAGAGATATTTGTGCTTGGTCGCCCTCAGGGGCGAGCTGTAGGGCAGCGAGTAGACTCGGCTCCTCCGGAGGATGCTTCTTGTTGTGGGTGGACGAGCTGGTCCCAGGCAAGAGCTGTCAGGTCGCTGAGGTGGGCGTCGTGGTGGTCCTGGAAGGCGAGATTGAGGCGGGGCGAGTTTCTCGGGAATGAGGCGATCAGCTCGGCAAGTGTCCTATCAGGAGAGTCGGTGAGGTGTCAGCTTGGGCCTTCAGCGCAGATGGGCCTCAACTCCATGGGCCGGCCTCTAGGGCGTAACATATAGGAATTAAGGGAGCAGTTTGAAAACTCAACTCAACAAAATAACGTAAATGTTTGTTATTAAAACAAATTTGCATTGGGAACCCTGCACTTATGTAAATTGCAATTATCCAACAAGGCTAATTCAATTTACATATAACCCCTTAATTAATATTATATTTATGATTTACCTCCTGGGTTAAAACCCGTCATGTATGTACCCAAAGAAGGTCTCGATGGGTGGAGTACCTGAGATCTGAGTATTCAGAATCTCATCCCTTGGCGTTTCGACTTTCCGGCCCCTTATAGGAGTTTGCACGTCAACGCCTTTACGGCGTCCCGTCATCTCGCCCTTCCTGTCCGCCCGCTTTAATGGCTGTTTCAAGGATCATGAAGGCAGTCTCGATGGCGCATGGACTGGTGGTCTAGGCGGGCGCGAGTTGGGGAGCGGTTTTCTCAATTGTGGAGGGTCATCGGTTTCCCTGATGTGGGATTTGGGCCGCCGCGATTTGATACGCTTGCGGTGTCTTAAGGTTTGGGCCCAACTCCCACCGGGGCCGTGGGCTTGCCCGCTCCGTCCTGGGGTTGTATCAATAACACTAATAAACTTTTATAATGGTCGATTAGTCTGGCTTAATTAACATTAACTTGGAGACACCGAGCATCTTAAAGCCTGGACGCTTGGTGGGTGCAGCGTTTGTATATTTCTATTTATGCCCCACGTGCACCTGCACAAAGATAGCCCATTAAAAAACGCCACACAGCAACAAGCCCAACGTTCATCTTCTCAGGCTCGGACCCATTTCCCAAATAGACCAATCCGCATCCGACCAAATCCCCACCGCCTTTTAGTTTTTACCCATTGTATTTACGCCTGCACTGTTTCAGATAATTTACCCGTTAGCACGTGCGGGCCTACCTTAGCCAGTGGCAGGTACGTTAATATAAAGCAATCGAGGCCCATCATATGCCCTGCCACGTAAATCCACCTGCAGATTCAGAGAGTGCTGCTAGTCTCACATCACACATACTGCTAAACATATTGAAAAATGTTTAATGTGGCCAGCAGAGCACTCCGGATTCGGATCCCGCTACCCGCTCACCGAACCACGTTGCCACTGCTCCCTCCTGGCCCGTATCCCGATGCGGTACACGTGTGTCCTACGGATCCGACCGGTATATTGCTGACGTGGCAGACCCGATACGCTCTTTATAAACACACGCTCCTTTCCCTACCCATCCCAAAATCATCCCCAAAAAAGATACCCATTAATTCATTGATTTTCAACACCAACGGTCGAATCCGCTGTCACTCTATCCCAAGTAATTAACGCATCAGAAACATTCTGATATTCTCGCCGGCCCGAATCCGACGGAGAATCTCGCCGCCGTTAAAGATGACGGAGGGGAGCACACGAAAGCTAATAGTCGAAGTATGCAACGCGAAGAATCTAATGCCCAAGGACGGGCAGGGGACGGCGAGCGCCTACGCCATCGTGGACTTCGATGGACAGCGGAGGCGGACGAAGACGAAGCCCCGCGATCTCAGTCCCCAATGGGACGAGAAGGTCGAGTTTTTAGTCCACGATCCCGTCAGCATGGCCTCCGAGACGTTAGAGATCAACGTCTACAACGACAAGAACAAGGCGGGCAAGCGCAGCACTTTCCTCGGCAAGGTGAAGATATCCGGCACCAGCTTCGTCTCCTCTGGATCTGAGACCTTGATCTATTATCCGTTGGAGAAAAGGAGCGTCTTTTCTCAGATTAAAGGTGAGATTGGGATAAAAGTATGTTATGTCGATGAGGCCCCGCCGCCCGCGGATCAGAAGGCAGAGGGGGATGCTGCTGCTGCTGCTGCGCCGGCGGAGGAGGAGAAGCAGGTAGATGAAGGGGAGAAGAAGGGGGAAGAGGGGAAGAAAACAGAGGAGGAGAAGAAGCCTGAAGAAGCTGCTGCAGCAAAAACAGAGGAGAAGAAAACGGACGACTCGGACGCCGCAAAACCCGCAGATGACCATCAGGAGAAAGAAATTTTGCCAATTGTGGCGGCGGCCGCGTCGACGCCGTCGAAGGAGAGAAAAAGTCATTCGAGGTTCGGTGACATCGGGTCGAGGTCAACTCTATGCGGCGAGCGCACCGGCATCTCGTACGATCTCGTCGAGCGAGTCCCGTATCTATTCGTTCGAGTACTCAAGGCAAAGAGCGCTGGTGATTGCGAGAGATCCCTCTATGCAAGGGTCGTCATCGGGAGCCACAGCATCAAGACGAAGACTGCAAAGCGGAGTGCTGACTGGGATCAAGTGTTTGCTTTCCACAAGGCGAGCTTGAGCTCTGCCGCACTTGAGGTCTCAGTCTGGGAGGAGAAGAGCGAGAAGAACGAAGGCGAAGAAGCCGCAACCATCGTCGAGACGAGCCTCGGCATGGTCTCGTTCGATCTTCAAGAACTCCCGAAGAGATCGCCACCCGATAGCCCACTGGCACCTCAGTGGTACACCCTTGAAGGAGCGGCGGAAGGGAATGACGTCATGCTGGCAGTCTGGATCGGCAACCAGGCCGACGAAGCGTTTCAGGAAGCGTGGCAGTCGGATTCCGGCGGGCTAATCGTTCATACGAGGTCCAAAGCTTACCTCTCCCCTAAACTCTGGTACCTGAGATTAACTGTCATCCAGACTCAAGACCTGAGGCTAGCCACGGTCCCTGAACCGAAGGCTGTTAAAACGGCGGGGCCGGAGCTCTATGTCAAAGGTCAACTTGGCGGTCAGGTGTTCAAGACTGGTCGAGTTCCGCTCTGCTCCGCTTCTAGCTCGGCCAATCCTTGCTGGAACGAGGATCTTGTCTTCGTCGCTGCTGAGCCCTTCGATCCATTCTTGACTATTTTCGTCGAGGACGCGACCGCTGGCCAAACGGTCGGCCAAGCGAAGCTGCCGCTATCATCGATCCATAGACGTGTCGACGACCGGGCGGAACCTCCCTCCCGTTGGCTGAACCTGGCTGGCGGTGAGAGCCGGCCTTACGCAGGGCGGGTGCACGTGGGTGCATGCCTGGAAGGCGGGTACCACGTTCTCGACGAGGCTGCTCACGTGACCAGCGACGTCCGGGCCGCCTCGAAGCAGCTCTCCAAGCCGCCAATGGGGCTGTTGGAAGTCGGGGTCCGAGGAGCAACCAATTTAGTCCCGATGAAGGTGTGCAAGGACGGGTCCAGTGGCTCGACCGATGCATATGTTGTTCTCAAGTACGGACCCAAATGGGCTCGGACCCGAACCATATTGGACCAGTTCAACCCTCGGTGGAACGAGCAGTACGCTTGGGATGTGTTCGATCCTTGCACGGCCCTCACCATCGCGGTATTCGACAATGCGAGATACAAGCCTACCGCCGACGGGGACAAGCAGCCTAACAGAGACGTCCGTATCGGAAAAGTCCGAATCAGGCTCTCGACTCTCGACACCAGCAGAGTTTACCTCAACACCTATCCTCTCACCGCAGTCACTCCCTTCGGCGCCAAGAAGATGGGCGAGATCGAGCTCGCAATCCGCTTCACTTGCTCCTCCTACATTAGCCTTATCCAGGCGTACGGCTGCCCCATGCTGCCCCGGATGCACTACGTCCGTCCTTTAAGCCCGGCCCAGCAGGAGCTCCTCCGCCACACGGCGATGCGTATCGTCTCGGTCCGGCTCGCCAGGTCCGAACCGCCCCTCGGACAAGAAGTGGTCCAGTACATTCTCGACACGGATTCGCACGTGTGGAGCATGAGGAGGAGCAAGGCCAACTGGTTCCGAGTGGTCGGATGCCTCTCACGTGCTGCCGGGATAGCCAAATGGGTGCACGGGGTCCGCACGTGGGTGCACCCATCCACTACCGTTCTCGTTCACGTGCTGCTGGTAGCCGTTGTGCTCTGCCCTCACATGATTCTTCCCACTTCATTTCTTTATTTGTTCCTGATCTTGGTCTGGCGGTATCGGGCCAGGCCCAGAGAGCCCAGCGGGATGGATCCGAGGCTGTCCCACGTGGATGCCGTGGGCCTTGACGAGCTGGAGGAGGAGTTCGACGGCTTCCCTTCGACCCGGTCCGCGGAGCAGGTCCGGATGAGGTACGACCGGCTGAGGGTGCTGGCGGGTAGGGCCCAGACGCTGCTTGGTGATGTGGCGGCGCAGGGGGAGCGGGTGGAGGCGCTGCTCAACTGGCGGGATCCACGGGCGACCGGGATATTCGTGGCGTTCTGCTTACTCGCGTCGCTGGCGTTTTATGTGGTGCCGTTTAAGACGTTAGTTATGTTTGCTGGGTTTTATTACCTGAGGCATCCCAAGTTTCGTGATGATATGCCGTCGGTGCCGTTTAATTTCTTCCGCCGGTTGCCGTCGCTCTCCGACCGTATCCTTTGATTTTTCTTTTTCTTTTCCTTTTTTTTCCACGTGGAGTTGTATTAAATTAGTTTTGTTGCAATAATGGTGTTTAATTAACTAATTAATTAGTTAATGGCGAAGAGATTCATTTGTTTGTTGAATTATTTGGTGACCGTTGTGGCTTTTGGGTTTTTGAACCGTGATTTGTGAAGGTGGAAGTTAATTAAAGTGGGCGGCTGTGTTTCCAACGAGGAATTTGAAGTGGGTTACCGTTGTCCCACGTGGATTTATTTTCTTTTTTATTTCTTGATACATAATTTGAAAACAGTTCTTTTTTTTATACATCGGAAAGCAGGAAACATGGGTCTTGGAACATGGGTACACACGTACTGATCGCTTAAACACAAACACGGAGAAGCGAGGTATACATCGGAGCCCTAAAAACTGGAAAATAAAAAAAATAAAAGGAAATAGGGGTTACTGGGATTCGAACCCATGTCTCCACCGAGACAGCCGAGTGATTCAACCACAACCACTAGGATGGGCACCGGAGCTCAAAACATTTCTTTTTTGGCACTTTTTTAAACTTTTAATGAGCCGTAAGTTGCATTTTAATATATATATGAGTAAGGTTATGTAAATTAACTTCAAGCACAGTTAGCCTTTTAATGGTCACGGCCCATTTCCTTTTTATTTAAAATAAACAATACGGATAAATTAGTCAAAATTGTGTTTAACTTTTGCTGTTATTGTCTGTAATATATTTATATTCTTAACTTATTTAAACTACTTTGAACTGCAGCGTTAAGGTGAGTATCTTAGAAACACTTGCACCACCAATGAATGATGATAAATTGAATAAACTAGTGCTGATTATGTCCGAAGCTAAGCCCACTAACAAAGAAATCAGCGGATTAATGTTTATGATCTATTGTTTTGCAAGTGGAGTGGAACCGCTTCAAATGCTCAAATATATATTATCTGTACTCCGTTGTCCAAGTCAATTTGATTGTTTTTTAAGGTTGAAGCCTCCGGTCATTTTTACTGATTCACCGCACCAAATTTGAATAGGGATTTTGTTTAGGTCAAAATTGACCGAAACAGTTGTCAAGTTGACGTAGGTCCTTCATGTTGAATTGGAGACTCGTCAGCGAATAAAATGGGACCTTAGGCTGGTAGAACTTGGGTCGATCGATGGTTGTAGATGCTGATGCGGTGCGGACGGCTGGTACATCGATTGTTCGAGGCTAAGCAACCCTCGCAGGGGATGGCGACGCGTCGATAATGATCGGGCCGACGAGGACGCTCACGTTGGATCGACACCTCGTTGGCTAAGAGGTAGGACTCGTGAGAGAAGAACTTCGAGTCAAAGAGAGCTAGGATCTGACTCCACTGATGGATGTTGTCCTAGCTTTGATGTATCTACGATATCCTACATCATGAGATGATCGTTAGGAGGTCTGGGTCGGGGCCCGACCGATTCCCATCCGACGCTCAAGTTAGTCTTCCATGGATGAAAGTATATGAGCGATATCAAAAAGAGGATATGAGAGAAGGAGATGAGAGCATATTTTTGTGTGTGTCACTTAGCCTTGGTTGGAGATCTGATGTTGAAGATCCGCCCCTTTCCCCTTTCTCCTGGATATATCTATCCCTCTCCTTTTCTTTGTAACCTCCCCACTCTAAATGTGGCCACTAATTCCTCCATTGGTGGGCTTTGAATGAGTTATCAAGGAGTGTACTCCCTCCATTATTCTGGCCATTCACTCCTCCAATTAAGTGTAACGACCCGCTCTCGGGGACACGTTACTTATTTGATTTATTTGCAGGTCTGCAGTTAACTAGTGAAACCAATATAGCCACGATGCAGAGATGTACAATAATACTAAAACCAGCTTACATTATTACAGTCCAAATTTAAAATACAACACCAACAGCACTCTCTCACCAAATACATGGAAGTAAAGTACAGAAAGGAAATACATAGAAAGTACATCACACATACACTCCAAACCTAAAATTCGGCAGTCTCAGGATCGAGCTATGGCTCTGCAAACTCGGAAGTGTCTATGTCAACCTGTGCGTCGTCTGCGGTGCCACAGAGATGGAACCATATGTAAGTCACAACAATTCTAGCAATTAAAAAAGAGTAGTGCAAAGTATAGAACGGGCTATATATAGTAAACAAAAGATGAACATGCAAGTGTGGATAGTGAGATAAGAGCAGACATACATGCAAGAGCGATAAGTAAAGTGCTAGTGACTACTCAGGTGTGGTAAGTAAAGTGCATGTGATGCATAAAGTAAAGGTGACCGTGCAAGTGCAAAAGTAACGTACACGAGTAACAACTGTGGTATGGCAAATGGTAGCAACAATATTTTAACCAGCAGGCAATATTATGGCAATAGTAGGACAATCAGGCAGATGTACTAACAATAAAAAGGACATGCAGACAATAGTAACACTAAAAACTACGTGACTTATATAGGAAGGTACAGTGTACGACCATTGAGCTCCTCTCCTGCCACGGGGATGCTTACCCGGGCAGATCTCAAATCACTTTAGACATTTCATTTCATTTAGACGGTCGATATGGTGCACTGTGTAGATGGCTCGCGGTCGCTCCCGCACATTCTCTAATATAAGTTTACCCCCAAAAAACCAAGTGCAGTGTCAACTAGCATTCAATTTCAATAGGATGTTCCAGCAGTAGGATGTTAATGCAGTATATCATTCACTTATTATGTTGCAATACGATATGTCAATTTTTGTTGTTCCAAAAGTAAAGACATTCAAATGCATTAACAACACTCCAAAGAGCTGCATTTTTTAAAACGTCAAGGCAGAAAGCTGAATAGAGAATGTCAATCTTGGGCAATGTTTTGAAGTCCAACAACTAAGATACCGATCCCATGCTTCGAGCATGCGGTATTTCCATTAAGTACACTATCATCAATTGCGTACATTATCTAAATTTCTAAAGTTAGAATTCGTTGTGACTTACACTATCAAGATCGTCGGAGTAAGTTGGAATTAGATCTAGGGCTTCTACAGAAGCTGGGGCACAAAAATTTGTGCATGCAACACATAAATAATTGATTGGAGAACACGACATTCCTATCTAAAATAATTTGATCGTTTCAGTTTTTAAAACTGGTTGAAACGGTGTCAAAAAACGTTCTAAATTTTTATATATGCTGAAAATGAAAAATATAGTTTTACTGCGAGATGAAAATATTTTCAGAAGCCTTTGTTAATTTTTATAATTTTTAAAAGCCAAAAATCAATTGAAAACCTAATTTTAATTAAGTAACGTAATTATTCAATAATTTATTCTGGGTGCAATACATATCAGAATGGTTCAAATGTGCTGTCAAAACGACTGTCTCGAAGAGTGCTACAACATATATTTTTCTCAAGTATCTATTTACGTGAAAATAACAAGTTATTAATTTTTAAATGAAATCATCGTATTTAAGTTTTAGGCTTAAAATTTATTCTGGAAAAACCAAGCGTCTGATTGAGATGAAACTAGGGCCATTGGGTCCAGAACGTCATTTCTGATTTTCTGGCATAGTCTTGTAATTTTCTGAGTCTTACATTACTTACTATTAATTTTAAACCATTAAACCCATAATATATTATTATATATATACTTATTTTACGTATATATACGTATTAGTATGTACTTATAATACTTACATAATCCCTCCTTCTCCTTTCCTTACGCACGCGATGGGTTCTGGGGCTTTTCTCGTCGTCGTCATCGCGGAGTGGTGGTCGAAGGGGGGGCGAGTCGGCGGCGATGTCCACGGCGGCAAGCGATGGGTCGAGCTTCGAGCTCGTGGAGCGGCGGACGATAGGGTGATGCGTCGGTGTCGTGGGGCTGAGGGTGAGAGAGGGGCGGTGCGGCGAGGCTGATGGCGGGGCAAAGCGTCGCTCGAGGGTGCAGCTGATGGTGGACGATCGATGGGAGGGCGACGACGGTGCGTGGGTTCTCGTCAGAGATGGCGGTCTACGGTGGTGGTGCTGCGAGTCGGAGAGAGGGTAGAGGCGGCAATTGAAGAACAGACGGTACTGAGGCGGATGCAGCACGGTGGGCGGTGCTCCGGGTCGCGTCGGGCTTCACGGCGGAGTCGTGGGTCGTCGGGCGGAGCTACGGGTGGCAGCACGACGGGGTGCAGTCGGAGGAAGCGACGAGCTCAAGGGCTCCGGCGATGGGTCGTGGTTGCACGGTAGTGAAGGAGCGACGGTGGGCTTGAGCTGAGAGAGGGAAGGCGGAGAGGGGAGAGCTGAGCGAAGGGGGTTGCGATGGTCGGCGAGAAGCGATGGCGAGCTTGGTGTAATGCCCTACAAGCTACTGCACAAGTACTAGAGGGGGGGTGAATAGTACTTTAAAAATAACGAGGAGTATAATTCCTAATTATCGTGCATACAACTACCAAATCAATTTGCGGAAGCTTAAATTGAAGACAACAACAAAGTTAACAATGCTAACACAAGATATTACTGGGTTCGGATCCACCCAAGTCTCCCCGACTTGTTCCCGGTGATCCTACGTCCCAACCACCCGGATCCCCTCCGGATACTTGAGTTAGAAACCCTAACTCAAGATTTCCACTATGAAATACTTGTGAAAAACATCCACAAGTCAAATCATACACAAAGTAATTTGTGACTCCCACAACCCGGGATCACAACCACACTCTCACAACCGAGAGTGAAACTTACAATATGAAATTGAAATGAAATAAGAAACTTCTTACCGACAAAATACCTATGCCTTGAGTAATGCTTACGAATTAGGGCAAGGATGATTTTGAGGAAGAAGAAGTGGCACCAAACCCTAGCTCCAAGATGTAGATCAACGATGGAGAGCTATGGGGATGTTAGTGACCTAGAATCAAGCACTTGGCTTGGAAGGCTTCACACTCAATGAATCTCTCTTTGGAAGTAAGAGTGAGGATAGATTATTGAATGGAATGAAAGAGCTTTGAATGAGCTTGGAATGATTTCTCTTGATCTCTAAACTTGCAATAATATCAGCCTTGACTGCAATGAATGCAGCCCAACAACTATTTATAGGATAGAGGAGAGAGAGAGAGAAACGTTTCAATTAAAGCTCCAACGGCTCTTTTCTGAACTCAACTAGTCGGTCAAAGAACAACCACCGACCGACTAGTTCATCAACTAGTCGGTCGGTCAATCAACGTATACCGACTAATGAGTGAACAGAGAAAAGATCAAAGCACAGACAAAAGGAACTAGTCGGTCCAAGAAGAGTAGCTGACCGACTAGTTTCACAACTAGTCGGTCGGTTACTCAACTGAGACCGACTAACAGATAAAGCTGAAGTCTGAGCATAAATAGACTTAGTCGGTCCAAGAACAAATGTTGACCGACTAATTCACCAACTAGTCGGTCGCCAAATGAGCATAGACCGACTAACGATAAACAGTAAGTTAGGTGAAAAATTGGCATGTAGAGTAAAACTAAACTAGTCGGTCCAAGAAGGAAAGTTGACCGACTAGTTCATCAACTAGTCGGTCGATCAATGAACACAGACCGACTAATGATAAACAGTAGCTCAGGCTCAAATGTGCATGTACAGGGAAAGCTCAACTAGTCGGTCACAGAAGCATCACTGACCGACTAGTTCACAAACTAGTCGGTCGGTGAGTCAACTTAGACCGACTAACTGTAAACAGAAAAGAGCTTGGAAATGACTGACAAAAACTAGTCGGTCCAAGAAGCTTTGCCGACCGACTAGATCACCATCTAGTCGGTCAGTTCTTCTTCTTGAACCAGCTAACATGCACAAGAAGTCCCGAATCGAAGCGCGATGCTTCGGGAAAGATTGTATGGACTTCTACTAAGATCTAGAGCTAAGATATGAGCGTTATGAAGATTTAAACCGTAAGACCTACTCAAGGCTTAACATTCTACGAAAGAAGCTTAAAGACTATAAATAAAACTTGACGATACCGTCTTCAATAGCTTCAATCGAATCTTCATGACTTCTAAAAAGGTCCATAAGCTTCAACGAAGCTTTAGGCATACGATCACGTGCTTTGAGAAGTCTTGAGACGTCGTAATTGATATTCATATGAATTTGGCGACGATCTCCATAACTGCGCTCACAAAGTGTTAGTTCACGTTATATTTATGTTTGTTCATCATCCAAAACCAAATCCGGGGAGTCCAATATCCAACATTCTCCCCCTTTTTGGTGATGACAAACCAACATACATAATAATCAAAAATAATAATTCAAATGAAATTTACTTACTCCCCCTGCATTGATGACACGTTAATTCCAATTTAAACAAAAATAATACGCATCAAGCAGACGAGTGAAGTATATAAAATGAGAATCGATTATTGAAATATCGAGTACCAAATGTAGGTAATTGAAATATCGGATTTGAAAATCCATTTATATATCTTAACTCCCCCTTAATCTAACATATCAAGTTAAATTCTTGGAAAAATGCTTTAAATTTTCATTTAGCACATCGTTATTATTATATCTCTCCCCCTTTGGCATAAGCAAAAAGAGCGGGAGGATAACAACGACAACAACAATGGCCTCAAATAAAAAAGCACGGGAGTCGTAGAATACGACGACGGTTCAAGTGACACCAAAAAAAATACGAATAAAATCAAGGCGTGTCAATGAAACCATAGTCGAAAATCGTAAGACGAAATCATCAAAAACTCAAATCAATTTTACGGATTGAGTTATGGAAAATACTCTCCAATATCAACATTCTTGGTTAATTTAGTGCATGGAAAACAATTCTATGTTTCCATAGAAGAAATTTCTATTAAACCAAGTTAATATCGTCGAGCGACGAAATCAAACATCAGAGACATAAAAAATTATAAATTTTGCACAATAGTATGAAATGTCAAATGCGATGTATATATATAAAAGATATGAACCATAGTACATCAAAAATGAACATCACTGACATACAAAACATCGATCCACTGATCGGGGCACAAAGTACATCATCATGTCACAGATATCGGAGTGTCGCAGAACATACAACATCATCAAGGTACATCAAAATACATCATCAAAAGTATCAAAATACATCAAAAAGATCCAAAACCCCACTCTATCCTAACCAAACTCTCTCACACTAGATGTATCATCTAAGGAGCATCGGAGAGTCCTCAAAGTAGCTCAAGAGGAACCGGCAGGATCTGCAGCAGCAGCAGGCTCTGCAGGAGAAGTGGTGGAAACTGGATCAGCAGGAACGTCTGGAATGTCAGCAGGAGCGACGGCAGAAGTGGCAATCTCTGGAGCAGCAACAGTAGTGGCCTCGGGAGCACCAGTCGGAGTATCCATCGCAGGAGCGTTGGCAACAGGTGTGCTCTCGGGGGCACCAGCAGACGAAGCATCAACAGCAGCACCAGAAGAGGTAGCACCAGCAGCAGATGTGGTAGCAGCAGCAGCAGTACCAGAAGTGCCCTCGGGGGCACGAGTGGAAACACGACAAAGCTCCTCAATGTCCTCCTCAGCCAACTCATCCATCTCCTCATCCTCAGAAACAGGAGGAGGAAGCTGAATACCCATCAGACTAGCCATACAGCAAACTACCTCCTCGGTACGAGCCAAACGAGACTCGTGACGATGAAGTAACCGAACGACATCATCAAGGGTGGCAGAGGGAGCAGCTGAGGCGGAGGCAGAGGCAGACGCTGAAGGTGTCGTCCTCTGAACATGACGGAGCACCGCAAGAGATTTCTTGACGACCGTCGCGTTCAGGGGAGGACCAAGTGGACGCTCATCGTCACGAGGCAAAGTGACACGGAAGTGACGGAAAACAAGGGTCAACAAGCATGGAAATGGGATATGAGCCGATTTCGTGGACTTGCGAATACACTCGAAAGAGTCCATCTTATCGAGTATAATGCGAGCCCAGTTAATCGAGTTCCCGATGAAAATTGCATAGATCAGCTTCAGAAAAGGCTGGGACGGTAGAGATGAGGAGCTGTACTTGGGAAGCAAGCACGACTTCAGAATCAAATTCAGGACCCATGCATTTGGCTTGAAAGATTTGGAAGGCACGCCAATCATGGTGGGAGGAATCTGATGGAAAATCTCAGAGAGGACGGTCTGATCAAGGGAAGAAATATCATCAACAGAAATGTCTGAGGGGAGGAGGCCAGACGAGGAGATACCCAAAATCTCTCCTAAGATTTCTGATGTGAGGACTATATGAGTCCCCAAAACAGTCGTCTCAACAGAGTGGGTCTCATCGTACTGACCCCGGATCCTATTGGTATAGAATAGCTTTACTAATCGAGGGTAGGGGTGAGGATTCGCCTTCGGGTCATATCGAAGGTAATCGAGAAGACCCGAGGACGAAAGAAGATCAGCTAGCCCTATGAAGTCACTAAACTGGACGAAATGCTCCAGAAGCAGCGGGCAATGTTCGATACGGTTGTAAGCCGCGAGACACATAGGGTCGTCGTGACACAACGAGATATCGACACCGCCAACCGGCATCAGAGCCTTTCCCTTAGGCTTACGGGTAGACAAATGAGGTCGGGAGCTAGACTCAGGATGGGTATGAGGAGTGGGTTCCCTATGAGTCTCAGGCTCGGGGATATACTCGGTGTCGGAATCCGAAGCACCGGGTGGAGTGGGAGCACGAAAAATAACTGGCTTGGGCTTGGACTGAGATCGGGCTCGGGGTTTCGCAGTCGCCGTCCTCTTACGCTTTAGAGGAGGTGAAGACGAAGAGGGTTGGGTGGTCTTAGCACGGCGTTTCGGAGGGGTTCTCGAAGGTTGAACGGGATCCGTAGGGGTAGGTTCTACGGTCATTGGCGAGGGGCTAGATGGAGTGATCGGGATACGTGTTCTTGCCATAATCGAAGCAAGACACGACGCACGAGATCGAATCGAAGAAACCCTAGCACAACCCTAGGAAATCCGAAACCAAAAGAAGCCCTAACTGAAAATGAACTAACCCTAACCCTAGGACTGAAATCTGAACCCTAGACAGGAGAGGGAGAGAGGGGGGGTTACCCTAGGAGGAAGACGATGGCCGACGACGGAGAGGATGGCCGGGAAATGGCCGTAAGACGAAGGGTCAGAGCGGGGGTCGGGGGTTTTGAGCTGAGAGAGGGAAGTTTCGATCGATTAAACGCGGAAGAAGTCGGTCGATTTGACTTAAAAAGTCGATTAGAAGCCAAAAGACGTGACTGCCCCTGAGCACTTAGTCGGTCTAAGTTCAAACGCTGACCGACTAAATGACGATCTAGTCGGTCGGTTAACGAGCGTGAACCGACTAAGTGGAAACAGAGAACAGTCGAAGATTTCCTGAACGAGAATTAGTCGGTCTGCGCTCAAATACTGACCGACTAGAACTCAATCTAGTCGGTCGATAAGTAAGCTTGAACCGACTAAAGAGTTAAGCTGGAGAGGAAACTCAAAATAGCTTGAGTTAGTCGGTCTGAGTTCTTTTACTAACCGACTAAATACGAATCTAGTCGGTTGGTGATTGAACTGATACCGACTAAAGGAGTTCAAATGTTGAGAGATAGAGCTAGTCGATCTGAGTTCATTAGCTGACCGACTAGATGTGAATCTAGTCGGTTGGTTGATGAACTGAGACCGACTAGATGAGTCCAAAAATTGATAATTAAGTTCTCTCCTCAAAACACTTGGACGATACATCGCAATCCTCTCAAAAATCATCTTAACTACCCCATTAAACATCGAAATCTCAAATACGACATTCAAACATGAATTCGAGCAAAAATTCAAAATATCACATAAAATCCCGAAAAATCCAATAAGTCTAGCATGAACGAAATATTTCGAAATATAATAGCATGCAAGATTATTGAATGAAACATGAATCCTATATCTCGGATTCACCCATAATCCCCAATTCTCGACGCAACCGCACAAAGGAGACCTCCTTTAGGGGCTTCGTGAAAATATCGGCGATTTGCTTTTGGGTTTCAATGTACACTAATATGATGTCCTTTTTAGCAACATGATCATCTAAGAAATGGTGTTGGACATCTATGTGTTTCGAACGGGAATGGTGTACCGGGTTCTTGGAAAGACATATTGCACTTTGGTTGTCCACCATGATAGGGCAAGTATCACAGTTTATCCCAAAAGTCTTTAAGTGTGTGTCTCATCCAAAGAACTTGAGCACACGCGGCACCGGCGGCAATATATTCCGCCTCGGTGGTTGAAAGTGATACGGAATTTTGCTTCTTGGAAAACCAAGAGACAATGGAATTTCCTGTAAAATGGCAAGTGCCACTAGTACTTTTCCTGTCGGATTTGCATCCCGCATAGTCGGCATCACTATATGAGATTAACTCATACGTGCTAGATTTTGGATAAAGTAATCCAAAATCAAGTGTATAATTTAGATAACGGAAAATACGTTTTACAGCTACTAAGTGAGACTCCTTAGGTTGAGACTGATAACGAGCACACACGCATACGGCAAACATAATATCGGGCCTACTTGCGGTAAGATAAAGTAAACTACCTATCATACCCCGATATAGACGAATGTCTACGTCCTTACCGCCCGTATCCTTATCAAGATTCGTAGTCGTGCTCATTGGAGTCTTTTTCCCGGAGGCACTCTCCATTCCAAATCGCTTTAGCAACTCCACCGTATACTTCGTTTGGTGGATGAAGATTGCATCGTCCATTTGGCGAATTTAGAGACCTAAGAAATATTTGAGCTCACCCATGTGGCTCATCTCAAATTGTTCCTTCATCACATTAGAAAACTCTTCGCAAAGAGCAAAGTTAGTAGCACCGAAAATGATATCATCAACATATATTTGAACCAAAATTATATCATTATTCGAATGCTTAACAAAAAGTGTAGAATCGGCTTCTCCCATTTTAAAATTCAAATCCAAAAGAAAATTCTTTAGGCGATCATACCAAGCTCGAGGAGCTTGTCTCAAGCCGTAAAGTGCTTTCTTTAGTTTAAAAACATGATTTGGAAATTTTTCATTAATAAAACCCGGATGTTGAGAAACGTAAACTTCCTCAAAAACATCTCCGTTTAAAAATGCACTTTTAACATCCATTTGAAATAATTTAAAATCCTTATGGCATGCAAAAGACAATAATAATCTAATTGATTCTAATCTAGCTACCGAAGCGAAGGATTCTTCGAAATCAATACCTTCCTCTTGACGGTAGCCTTGAGCAACTAACCGAGCTTTGTTCCGGACGACGACTTGGTTTTCGTCGGTTTTGTTCTTGAAGATCCACTTTGTCCCTATTACGATGTGGTTCTTCGATGGCAATGGAACAAGCTCCCAAACTTCATTCCTCTCGAATTGAATGAGTTCCTCCTCCATGGCTAAGATCCAAGCGCTATCTTCACATGCTTCATTAACATTCTTTGGCTCTATCGAGGAGGCAAAGGCACAATGAGCGAAGTAGTTCACTTGCGATCTCGTCTTGACACTATCATGGATATTGCCAATGACTTGCTCATGAGGATGGTCACGAACGGTATGAAGCCGTTTGGGAATACCTTGGTCACTATGAACATTCTCAACAACTTCATTAGACGGGTTAGTCTCAATAGAATCAATAGAATCATTAGAGTTAGAATTACCAATTGAATCACATAAGACATCCATAGAGTCATCATCATTAGTAATTCTAGTTGGAACAAATCCTTCATTAAATGACACATGAAGCGACTCCTCGATCGTTGAGGTTCGTTTGTTGAATATCCGGTAGGCTTTGCTACGCGAAGAATATCCAACAAAAATCCCCTCATCTGATCTTGGATCGAATTTGTCCAAACTACCATACGTGTTCTTAATAAAACATTTCGAACCAAAAACACGAAAATGTTTAACTTGAGGCAACCTACCAAACAACAATTCATAACAAGTTTGTTTAGTGCCGGGCCTCAAAAGTATTCTATTAAACACATAGCAAGCGGTGTGTACCGCTTCCGCCCAAAATTGATGGCCAAGTTGGCTATCATCAAGCATAGTGCGAGCACACTCCACTAGCGTCCTATTCTTTCTCTCAACAACACTATTTTGAGGAGGTGCGCGAGGGAAAGAGAAGGTGTGTGTAATACCAACTTCATCACAAAATGTCTCAAAAGTCTCATTCTCAAATTCACCTCCATGATCACTACGAATAGTGACAATGGTGGTTCCTAAGAGATTTTGTACTTTCTTAACAAAAATTGTGAAGTTTTCAAAAGCTTCATTGTTATTACACAATGAAAATACCCAAGTAAACCTAGAAAAGTAATCAACGATGACAAGTAAATATCTAGCATTACCTCATGAAGCAACTCTAGTTGGCCCAAATAAATCTAGATGTAATAGCTCTAGAGGCCGCTTAGAAGAAATGCTTTTCTTAGGTTTAAATGAAAATTTTGGAAGCTTGACTCGTTGACACGAGTCACAAAAGCTTTTCTTTTGAAAGACAAGCTTAGGGAAGCCTCTAATAGAATTTAACTTGGAAAGCTTAAAAAGTGTTCCAAAGTTCACATGACCAAAACGTCGATGCCATAAGTGTTGTTCACTTGTGTTGGCAATAAGACATTGTTCATGTGATCTTGGAAGATCTAGGATATATATATCCTTTTGACGTGTGCCGGAAAACAATAATTCATTATTATCTTTTCTTAAAATATGGCACATTCCTTTCGCAAAGTTAACTTTGTAACCTTTGTCACAAAGTTGACTTATTGAAATAAGATTGTGGTTTAATCCTTTAACAATGTAAACATCACATATAATGGGTTTAGAAGGATTACCCACTTTACCAACACCTATGATGGTTCCGCTCTCGTTGCCTCCAAATACGACGCGGTTTCCATTTGCAATAGGAACCACTCCGGAGAGCAATTGAGCGTCACCCGTCATGTGTTTTGAACACCCGCTATCGAGTATCCAATTCCCCTTGGAGCTAAATTTAAATTTGTTGCTCCTTTTCTTTTTCTTTTCCTTGAGTACATAAAGATAGAAAATTTCATATCATGGTACCCAAGGTCATTGGGTCCAAAAGATTAGACCTTTGGAAGCCAAGTCCAATTGGACTTAGACTTCCCCACATAATTTCTACTATGCACAACATCCGAAAAATAAGCATTCATATACACTTGTTTTTCATCCATGCTTGTGTCCTTTGGGCTCCAAATAGTGAAAATCTTGGGAGCCCTCATCCTATTGGGTGCATGCATGCATTGTTGGTTTCTACGTGATGCATGTCGTGGATAGGCATAAGGAACATGATGGAATGGTGCATGCGGATAATTATTCATATGATGTTGTGGGTTAACATATGCATGTGAGGGAACGCGTGCGTGAGGGTGTCTCACATGGTGTGCACGTGCCTATGAATGTGTTGCATAAAAATCATCATATGTGTGAGCCGGTGGAGTAGGACGAGTGTTCCTACGTGGCATAGTATTGGTGTACATATAAGCATGCCCCTTCTTTGGAGGTCCACCCAAAGTGGTTTTCTTTCCGAAAGAGGGTGTGGACGAGGTGGAAGCACCATTGGTAGAAGAACTACCAATAGAGTGTTTGCTACCACTCGTTGAGTCACCGGAAGTTGGCCTAACAAAAGTAGTGGCCGATTTGGATGAACATCCCATCGTATACACCAAGCCAATGTGGTGATTAGCCGGAAGTAGGTCACTTAGGATTTTATCCAAATGGTCCTTACCCTTATTGAATTTATTAATTCGGCCTAATGTGTTCTCATATTTCTCGGTGAGAGAACGCATAGAAGTATCCAAGTTGGATACTTGCGATGTGAGCACATAAACACGAGATTTAAGATTCTTATTCTCAATACTCAAAGTCGAGTTTTGAGAAGTCAAATCCGCTATCTTGTGATCCTCCGGATCTTCAATGCTAACATGTTCAAGTTGAGTCTTGAGATTAACAATCTCATTCCTCAACCCTTCAACAACGGTGTCGTTGTTGGTGATGATAGTTTTAGGTGAGGTTTGAATGCTAGCTAGGTCATCTTTTACCTTAGTATATCTATTTACTAATTTAGTGTATTTAGACCATAATTGAGAATTAGCATTCCTAAGGTCATCCATAGTTACCTCATCGCCTTCGTCGTCACTATCATCGGAAGAGGAGGATCCTTGATCATGCTCCTCTCTTGCCATGAAGCACATGTGCGCTTGCTCCACTTGCTCATCGTTCGACTCTCCGCTTGAGGAATCCTCGGAGTCGGTGAATGTTGCTCCGACAAGTCCCTTTTTGTTCCCTTTCTTGTACTTCTTGGACTTGTCGAATTTCGACGCCTTCCACTTCTCATTTTGCTTATTTAGGGGACACTCCGCTTTCATGTGTCCTGGCTTATTGCACTTGAAACACAAAGGAGAGGAGGAGGCATTAGAAGAACCAAATTTAGCTTTGTTCTTATAGTTACCTTTTCGGAAGAAACGGTTGAACTTCTTGGCCATGAGTGCCATGGACTCCAAGTCCAACTCGTTTTCCGAGTCTTCATCATCGGTTGATGTGGATGTGGATGGAGCGGCCTTGAAAGCAATAGCATTCTTCTTTGGCTCGTCTTGCTTTAGGTAGGACTTCATCTTTTCCTGCAATTTTAACTTGCTATCCTTGCGTACCTCGTATGACATTAAAGTACCCATTAGTTGAACTACGGTGTACTTGTTCATATCATTACCTTCCTCGATGTCGAAGGTACGCTTTTCCCAAGAAGAAGGAAGTCCTTCGATAAGTTTCGAACACTTCTCCTTTTGGGTGTAGGTTTTGCCGAGAGCCTCCAACTCGTTTATTATGTCGACGAAGCGAGCGTAATACTCCTTCATCTTCTCGCCCTGTTGCATATGAAACATTTCGTAATCTTTGTTAACAACTACGAGTTTAGAGTCTCTTACACTGCTCGTCCCTTGAGGAGGGAGTTCCAAATTTGATATGCACTCTTACATGTGCATATCTTATTGAAGTCCTCGGGCTCCAATGCGCATTGCAAGACGTTCATTGCCTTGGCATTGCTTACCTCCGCGGCGACCTCCGCGGTTGTCCATTTCTCAAAGTCTTCTTCGGAGGGCTCGACGTATTCCTTCATCGTGGTCCTCCATAGAGATGCACTCCGAAGGAAGGTTTCCATCCGGCATTTCCAGTACCTGTAGTTGGTACCGTTGAAGAATGGAGGCATCGTTGAGGAATGTTGGCACGCCCCGCTTCCCTAATATGGAAGGCGAGACGTGAGGAGGTCCGCTCAGACGTGGAGCTGTGAAGCTACAGTCTGATAAGCGTCTGTAAAAATTTCGAAAAGTAGCAGGTCCTTGCATCGCGACGAAACAACAACAACAATAAAGCAGATAAGAAAATATCCACCAACAACATCCAACAAATATTACATCACAGAATAGTCACAAAAGTACGAGTCTGAACAATAGGCCTAAAGCATGGCCAAACAAAACAAAGAGAGATAGGTGCTACGCACCGAAACCTAACAACTAATGAAAGGTAACAACTAAGGGGAGACTCCAAACGAGTCTAGGACTGGTCACCCGTGTCCTCGAACTCGGTCTCAGCAGGGACCTCGAACTCAGTGTCCCCGAACTGCTCGTACTCAGCAACCTGCTCTGTCTCAAATCCTGACATGTGACACCCAAAGAGAAAAGGGCACATGTCAGCAAAAGTCTCCCAAGGGAAGCGGAGAACTTTTGTGCAAGGATACAAATAAAATAATGCAACTAGCAGTTCTACAATGATGATATGGAATGACATTAAAAGAGTGCAACAATTAAATTAACAAGATGAAAATAATTAAGCACGTCGTAGCAGAAAGCTACAAATCACTATTTCACGATTTCACGATTTCACGATTATCTTGTATTCACGATGTGCACAGGGTTTACGCCTTTTGGCTGAAGTGGCTGTACGGGCACACTTCTATGCTCAAGTGATCGCTTAACCCTACCCCTCCACGTGTATCGAGCGTTGGTTTCCCAACAACACTGTGCTCGCTTCTAGATCACGAGCCAGGAAGTGTTTTTTAATATGGCATAGGGTTGTGCCCGCAAAAGTTTAGGGGAATTGGCGGTCCCTTAGGGCACAAAAACTCTAGTCCCGTCCTAAGTCGGACGGAACATAGACAGGAAAAACAAAGCAGCGGAAGAAAAACCTATGTTAACTAATTAACATGCAGTTAAAAACTATTTTTAACTTAGCCCTAAGGTCCAAGACCCTATGCCAAGATCTATGCCGACTTGGGATGGGTCTGACCATCCCAAGAAGGATCTAGCCTACTGCGATTAAACTAAACTAATGCTAAAAATACTTTAACCACATACCCGGAATCTCAGCCCTGGAGCAGGCGAGATGTTCCGCGCCGTCTTCCGAGCTGCTCCCGTCCCACGCCGAGACGCTCCTTTGAACCGCTCCCCGAACCGCTCCTCAAATCGCTCCGCATCCTGAGGCGATCAATCCCCGTGCCGCCGAGCCAACCACGCGCCGAAGAAAGTTTCACGCGAGTGAAACCTCCGCCAAGATTTCAGATCCAGAATCCGAACTCCTTTGTGGCTTTGCTAGAGCCCGCAGGAGTAAGGCAGAAATTTAGGGAGATAGAGAAATATTTATTTAAGCTTAGATCCGAGCGTGCTCCAACATTTACGAGATCCGCTCAGATCTAGAGCTTGGGACGAGTTTTGAGAAAGGGGGGAGACCCCTATTTATATAGGCGGCGGACTCTCCCCTTTTCTCAAAATCCGATGTGAGACTAATTATTGGGTTAATTAAAATCAAGTTAGTTTGCACTTCACAAAGTGCAAACTTCCGTGAATTTTAACTCACTCACCGTTGAGCTTCAGGATTGATACAACCTATCAATACGACAAGCGTTCAACGGTGAACGCATAGGAAAAAACCGTTCGTCAATCGGAGGTCGTTTGACCCTCCAATTGAGTGTCCAAAGATCAGCCCTAGGCTAGTTTTTCACAAAAACTGAGCCGTCAAAAAGCCCATTAAACCTAGGGTTCCACACCCAAAGGTGGGACCCACAAAACAGACCAGGTCAGACCTGGGCGCAGCCCAGACCTGAACCTGGGCGCAGCCCAGGCCAGGCCTGGGCGCAACCCAGGCACCTGGCCTGGACGCCCTGGGCGCATGGGCCAGCCGCCTGGGCGCCTGGGCCGCCTGGGCCCAGGCCCAGGCGCCCAGCGCATGGGCCTGTGCCCAGGCGCCTGGGCGCCTGGGCGCCCGGGCCCTGGCAGGGCCCGGGCGCCCATGGCCCGGGCCTGTGCCTGGGCCGGGCGCCCAGGCCCAGGCGGGTCTGGGTGCCCAGGCCCAGGCCGGCCTAGGGCCTTACTGGGTCTGGCCAGCAGGCCAGACCAGTTTCAGACTTGGCTAGTCTGTCTGGTCTGGCCTGATCTGACCCTTTGGGCTATTTTGGGCATAACTTGATCATTTGGTGTCCGATTTGGACGCCGTTCGAACCTGGGTCTAGACCGGAATATTTCCGTCTTACCCGTGAACTTTTTCTTGCGTTTATATTATTAAATATTGTATTAAACAATTTAATATACATTTAATCGCTTTTGCATCAAATGCAAAATAGTCCCTATCTAAGCTTAAATTATTACATTGCATCAAATGCAATTATCTCTTCTTTTGCATCAAATGCAAATATTCTCCCTAACTATTTTCTACCTATTACTAGACGAAGCGTTGCACTCTGTGTAAGACCCTACAGCCTGACCCTTACAACAGGTTGGGCTCGAAGCCCTATACGGCAGTGACCACGAGCAGTGGTTGCCGTCTCTGCTTCAGGAATCATCATTATGTAGTTAGCTCATTGACATGAGTATTGTCGGGACCACCTGACTGTTTCCGTGATGAATTCCGCAGTTATAGTCTCTTCGTCTTAAATATGTCGTTCGGATCAAGTCTGGGGTACGGTCAAACTGTCAACCCCAATAACTTGACTCCGGTTAGTTTCTATCGATCTTTAGCCAATAAATATTGGACTTCTTCCAACATACTCTGCGCAGAGTTTTTACTAAAGACTGAACTAACTCTACGACACTAACTCCCATTGACCGGGAGAGACGAATCCTCTCTTGGTCATTACTCGCCTCGTACGTTTCAAGTGACACCCAATCAAAAGACCTTTCGACAGGCCTTGCCTCGAAGCTAGGTCAGTTGATCTAAGTGGCACCGTTCACGCACAGGTCCGTCAAAATGACCTCAAGTCAAAAGACCAACTATCCTATCATCACTCAGAGTTATCACTGACAGATTGGTCAATATAACCATATGATAACTCTAGTGGATCGTTCAGTGAACTCATTCTAATGAGCACCTGTGTCTCGTCTTCGACTTCGCCAAGTCAAGCGATCATGAGATCTTCGCCACTGCTAAACGGTGAAGACTAAGACACAATGGTCTATCCGATGCTTCGATATCCTTGTCTCGGAACATCTACGACCACGAACCATTTTAGACTTATGCTACAGACGGTCAAACGTTTCTCCATGATCGAGATACTCATCTCGATACCCGTTTGACCTTGCATAAAGTCTCAGGACTTTACCTAAGTTGATATCTAATGTTAACTACATTACAATATAACTTAGATAAATTATTACCAAACAGCTTACTGTTATTTCGAACAAGATGTTTGTGCTATTCACACAGGAATAAATGGCCTTGAGGGCATCATATTCCTACATCTCCCACTTGCACTCAGGCCCATTTATCTTGATATCTAATATCGTTTTTACACATAAGTTTTCCCGACTTCATGTGGTAGAGCCTTCGTGAGTGGATCTGCTAAAACCGTCTACACTATAGACTTAAGGGGTTTCTATGTTTATGTTTAGACCAACCTTTTGAATCTCATTCAAATAATTCACTTGGTCTATCGGAATCTATAATACTTTATTTCCCTGGATCTTATCCAGTTCATCGTATCCTACGATAGTAATTTTAAATTAGTTATTGGTCATTTCAAATGGTTCATATTCATTTCTGATAAATAATCAAACTCTTTGATTACTTAATCAAAATATATGTTCCATCTTTTTTGATGTCTTGCATGTAATTTACACGCTCCCACTGACCTTGAAAATTCTCTGGCTAATTCATATAAGTTGGTCCGTCTAAATCATATTTAGAAAAACGAACTTATAAGTGAATGCTCCAATTTTCATGGTCAACTTAAGCATTTTACATCAGCTTTGGTCCGAGTAAATCTGTACACATCTGTTGGCGAAACCGGTTTCATCATAATCCGTTTTATAGGAATTAGGATGAAAACCGTTCCCGTCCAACATTATTGTACTTCACTATTTCCTTTTCTGCACCAATCTTTCAACTTAAAGATTTACTTACAGAAAGTGAGGAAACATTTTCCTTGGGCATGTAAACTAAATTCTCAAATTTATTTACGCACACGGACCTTCATCAAGTTTTAAATCGGAGTTACTACTCCGAATTTCATCCTAGAAGTTGACTAAGTCATCATCAGTTATGATGTCTAACTCGACAATCCGTCTCACGAGATTCGGGTAATAATACAACTTCCTTACGATTGATTTATTGAATATATTATTGATAATGTCCTCATAGAACATTATTAAAACCTAGGCATTACTATCTGGGACTTAACCCAGATGGAGGATTTAACTCAGAGTCACTTACAATGGATCACACTAAATCTAATTAAGTGTGATTCATACCTTTTAACACACCGATGTGTTAACAGACTCGATCTGAGAGAAAATCACATTTTCTTTTAATTACATAAGATTTTATTTCGCTAAGTATTTGACCATTCGATCTAATCGAATCAGTTTAAATACTTTAGTCATTTCGTTCTTTATTTTATCAGACTTGTCTTTCATCAAGAACACATGTCTTAGTAAAATATACGAATAACTTATTTTGGTTAATCTAGACTTGGGTACATCAGTATGTACTAGACTGAGTTCGACAACTCATTCTCCCACTGTCTCACAGATGGGTTTCGGCCATTGTATCTAAGAGGCTAAGACTCACAAGTGTCCGTAGACTTCATAATACGAGAGGTCAGACCCCTCTTTATGTGACGTGTGAAGCTTAATCTCTTGATACGGCCTAGTCTAATTTTACCATATAAGTTTGCTACTATCTTGTGTATTTATATATTAACATTTAATATATATATAGTTATTTACAAATTACTTAACACAAAACATTACTTCAGAAGCAATGTGACGACATTGCTCAAAATGTGTTAAACGTCTTTTGTATAACAACTTATTCCGAAATGTGACATCAAAATATGTCATGTTTTCATTTCCTCCTACTTATGCCTCTACTAATGATAAATTAAACTAACTTTCTCAATTGACTTTCCGAAGTGCCTTCTTCCTTTTTCTAAATCACATTTAGATATCAACATAAATAAATAGCTATGCAAGCAACTTATGTATCCAAACGCTTGAGCTTTGCAATCTTGTGTGTAGCTCAAGAAGTTGCTCGTCTCAAGATCCGGTTGGGATACATAGTCTTGCACCACTCATGCACTCGTATTCGACTCAAACGGTTTAATCGAATTTTTGAACTTTGCGGATCAAAATTGTTTGTCCATACAACCTTGAGGGTAGCTCGACAAGTTGTAGGGAGAAACATACTTTGAATGTCCTATATGTTCAAGCTGCCTCATATAGAGACGAGTGACATGTAGCTTTAATTTATTTGTTGGACCCAGAACTTAATGAAATCATATTTCTTAAGTCTGTTCTTTAGAAGGTCATTTAATTTGTCAACGAGAATATAGTTTGATTCTATCAACTAGAATTTAACTTTGATATTCAATTTATCAACCGGTTGACCAGTTAACTAATTCCAATATTATCAATTGATTCTTTCGGTTAACATAGACTTGCCCTAGTTTTAGCATGTGTTCAATATTAAATATAGGTAGATTGGCTTTTATCTATCTATATCCTCCCACTAATTTTACGAACGTTTTAAAGCTTAATAACGAACGATTTAATCGAATTAAAATTAATGGGTAAGAGTTCCAATCACCTTGAGTCTAAACAACCTTGAGTGTAGCTCAACAAGTTGATTGACTCTGTGATCGGAAGATGACTCTTCATCGATCATATCGGATATGACTCTCTTAATCGGTTTTTGCCCCTAGCCATTCGTGATCATGAGTGTGCTCATCCAAATCACAATGTCTAGTCTAGTCGGACCCTTGTTTTCATGTCTAGCCTGACTTGCCCCTCAGCTCGGTGTATGCACGACACGTCGGTTTGGGTCAGGTCTTAGACTTACATCAAGTCAGACTACATCGTTGACTTAACTTACGCCGGCGCTCGGGGTACGAGACGACGGTTAGGGTTAGTCAAGATTTCATCTTATGTATTTAAGGAGTTAGTTTCTACAGGGTTGTCATGTCACAGCTTGAGTGTATCTCAACAACTATAACACGGGCCCTATAGTTGCTAACCCCTAAAACAATGAGGGCTACGGCTAATCTTGAAAAAGATCATTAACGTATTTGACTTAGATATAGTCCAGGGTGTCATACAATCATGATTCGCGACATTGCGGTCCAGCGGAACTCAGCCAGGGAATTGACTAAGCCAGGATCACTACCCCTTGGACTAGCAAGGGTTGACCCAGAACTCTTAGCCAAGCACATTGACTGGATCATGGTCCATTGAATGAAGCTTGTCATTTTTGTATGTATGCCATAGACTAAACAGCTTTTATTAACAACTAATTAATCCTATCAACTAGTTGAATCCTTAAATTCAAAATTTTTAGGATTTGTTTAATAACTTTTATTAAGTCCTTATCAACTATAAGGTTCACGTGCTACCCTAATCATTATTAGGATTTTAATAAATTATTAACAACGCTAAAAGCGAAGTCCTTTAATGAAAATTATAACAATTAGAATTTAAAGTTCATTTAAAGGACTACCCTAATCAGGAATTAGGTCTTTATATTGTTGTTAATGTTTTATTAAAACATAGCATGTCATTAAAATTCAAGTAATAAATTTTAATCATTTTTAATGGCTAACCTAAAAGGTTGTCTTGTGTTATCAAATAAGGGACAACATTAACAAGCCATTAAAATAAAGCTACACTAATTTATCGCATAAAGATAGTGCACAACTATTTAACATTTAAATATACTAAGTTTATCGCATAAACAATTTTAGATTTTTAAAATCAGTTTTAAAATTATCTTATAAATTTAAAACATTACTTTTAAAATTTTCCATGATCAAAAAATTTATCAAATATAATTTTTAAACATCTAAATTTTAAACTTATCGCATAAATTTAAAGCCTTAAAATCAATTTTAAAATTTATCACATAAATTTAAAAAACACCATTTTAAAATTTCCATGCTTTTAAAAAAAAATTTATCATATAAAAAATTTTTAAGGCATCCATAATAATTTTAAACTTTTAAAGATTTAAAATTATTACATAAATTTTAAAACGTTATTTTTTTAAAAAAAAAAAATTTCATGTTCAAAAAATATCAAAATAAAATTTTGAACATCTAAAACATTTTTAAAATTTTATCTCATCACTTTAAAATATTTGAAAAGTATTTAAAAGCATTTAATAGTTTCAAAATAATCGCAGGCTAGATCGACTACGCAAACCTTGCTCTGATACCACTTTAGGGGAATTGGCGGTCCCTTAGGGCACAAAAACTCTAGTCCCGTCCTAAGTCGAACGGAACATAGACAGGAAAAACAAAGCAGCGGAAGAAAAACCTATGTTAACTAATTAACATGCAGTTAAAAACTATTTTTAACTTAGCCCTAAGGTCCAAGACCCTATGCCAAGATCTATGCCGACTTGGGATGGGTCTGACCATCCCAAGAAGGATCTAGCCTACTGCGATTAAACTAAACTAATGCTAAAAATACTTTAACCACATACCCGGAATCTCAGCCCTGGAGCAGGCGAGATGTTCCGCGCCGTCTTCCGAGCTGCTCCCGTCCCACGCCGAGCCGCTCCTTTGAACCGCTCCCCGAACCGCTCCTCGAATCGCTCCGCATCCCGAGGCGATCAATCCCCGTGCCGCCGAGCCAACCACGCGCCGAAGAAAGTTTCACGCGAGTGAAACCTCCGCCAAGATTTCAGATCCAGAATCCGAACTCCTTTGTGGCTTTGCTAGAGCCCGCAGGAGTATGGCAGAAATTTAGGGAGATAGAGAAATATTTATTTAAACTTAGATCCGAGCGTGCTCCAACATTTACGAGAGCCGCTCAGATCTAGAGCTTGGGACGAGTTTTGAGAAAGGGGGGAGACCCCTATTTATATAGGCGGCGGACTCTCCCCTTTTCTCAAAATCCGGTGTGGGACTAATTATTGGGTTAATTAAAATCAAGTTAGTTTGTACTTCACAAAGTGCAAACTTCCGTGAATTTTAACTCACTCACCGTTGAGCTTCAGGATTGATACAACCTATCAATACGACAAGCGTTCAACGGTGAACGCATAGGAAAAAACCGTTCGTCAATCGGAGGTCGTTTGACCCTCCAATTGAGTGTCCAAAGATCAGCCCTAGGCTAGTTTTTCACAAAAACTAAGCCGTCAAAATGCCCATTAAACCTAGGGTTCCACACCCAAAGGTGGGACCCACAAAACAGACCAGGTCAGACCTGGGCGCAGCCCAGACCTGAACCTGGGCGCAGCCCAGGCCAGGCCTGGGCGCAACCCAGGCACCTGGCCTGGACGCCCTGGGCGCCTGGGCCAGCCGCCTGGGCGCCTGGGCCGCCTGGGCCCAGGCCCAGGCGCCCAGCGCATGGGCCTGTGCCCAGGCGCCTGGGCGCCCGGGCGCCCGGGCCCTGGCAGGGCCCGGGCGCCCATGGCCCGGGCCTGTGCCTGGGCCGGGCGCCCAGGCCCAGGCGGGTCTGGGTGCCCAGGCCCAGGCCGGCATAGGGCCTTACTGGGTCTGGCCAGCAGGCCAGACCAGTTTCAGACTTGGCTAGTCTGTCTGGTCTGGCCTGATCTGACCCTTTGGGCTGTTTTGGGCATAACTTGATCATTTGGTGTCCGATTTGGACGCCGTTCGAACCTGGGTCTAGACCGGAATATTTCCGTCTTACCCGTGAACTTTTTCTTGCGTTTATATTATTAAATATTGTATTAAATAATTTAATATACATTTAATCGCTTTTGCATCAAATGCAAAATAGTCCCTATCTAAGCTTAAATTATTACATTGCATCAAATGCAATTATCTCTTCTTTTGCATCAAATGCAAATATTCTCCCTAACTATTTTCTACCTATTACTAGACGAAGCGTTGCACTCTGTGTGAGACCCTACAGCCTGACCCTTACAACAGGTTGGGCTCGAAGCCCTATACGGCAGTGACCACGAGCAGTGGTTGCCGTCCCTGCTTCAGGAATCATCATTATGTGGTTAGCTCATTGACATGAGTATTGTCGGGACCACCTGACTGTTTCCGTGATGAATTCCGCAGTTATAGTCTCTTCGTCTTAAATATGTCGTTCGGATCAAGTCTGGGGTACGGTCAAACTGTCAACCCCAATAACTTGACTCCGGTTAGTTTCTATCGATCTTTAGCCAATAAATATTGGACTTCTTCCAACATACTCTGCGCAGAGTTTTTACTAAAGACCGAACTAACTCTACGACACTAACTCCCATTGACCGGGAGAGACGAATCCTCTCTTGGTCATTACTCGCCTCGTACGTTTCAAGTGACACCCAATCAAAAGACCTTTCGACAGGCCTTGCCTCGAAGCTAGGTCAGTTGATCTAAGTGGCACCGTTCACGCACAGGTCCGTCAAAATGACCTCAAGTCAAAAGACCAACTATCCTATCATCACTCAGAGTTATCACTGACAGATTGGTCAATATAACCATATGATAACTCTAGTGGATCGTTCAGTGAACTCATTCTAATGAGCACCTGTGTCTCGTCTTCGACTTCGCCAAGTCAAGCGATCATGAGATCTTCGCCACCGCTAAACGGTGAAGACTAAGACACAATGGTCTATCCGATGCTTCGATATCCTTGTCTCGGAACATCTACGACCACGAACCATTTTAGACTTATGCTACAGACGGTCAAACGTTTCTCCATGATCGAGATACTCATCTCGATACCCGTTTGACCTTGCATAAAGTCTCAGGACTTTACCTAAGTTGATATCTAATGTTAACTACATTACAATATAACTTAGATAAATTATTACCAAACAGCTTACTGTTATTTCGAACAAGATGTTTGTGCTATTCACACAGGAATAAATGACCTTGAGGGCATCATATTCCTACAAAAAGCAGGTGCCTAGCCTCAATAGTTACAATTATTGTAGCGTGTGCTACGCAATCATGATAGAACAATTTGATGCATGACATGTAATGAGCAGTTAAAGTGCGTACTTTTAATTGAAAGTAGACGTGACATGGCAGCATGAATGAAAGCAGGTAAATTGTCGGATCTAGTTTCGTTGTCAAACTAGATCAATATGGTCGTCTAGGCGACTATCATTTCACCGCCTAGTCTCTTTTACGCAACTACACAAATTGGCCTAAAACATGGCCTAAATAATTACTGGCAAGTATCACTTGCCTGTTTCTGGTGATATCGGTTGTCGTGGGTTCGTCTCGACGGGCATTACGTGTCGGTATTTCCGGTTCTCTGTTTCAGTTAAACAATTCACCGAATTAGATATTTCGTGAAACAAATACATTATTAAGTTAATCTCTAAAGTGGGTTCGGTTAATTTTATCAGGTTCTCTGGCTAGGGTGGTGTTTATATTGGGTTATATAAATAGGGTACGCCTTATTTTATTCTAGTTTCATTACCCTAACATCATTTACAATTAATAACATGCTGAAAATCAAATGATACTAACAAATTAACATTAAATAATACTAATTAATGTTAATTAACTTACTTAAACTAATCAAATTAACTTACTTAAGCTAATCACAAGTTTTAACATGGTATATACTAGTCTACCCACTAAGTTGACTATGGGGTAAAAGTAACATGTTAAAAACTAACATTATTTCTTAACACTTATTTAATATAACCTCATTCCCACTCTCTCACTGTAACCCTTTCTTTATTCATTTAACACAAGGCTGCCAACATTCAATCCTATTTTGTTTTTTATTCATTTTTTTTAAATAAACCAACCTCTCCTATTACTATCTCTCTGTCACTCACTCTTCCCTCTGTCTCCCTGTCTCCTGCCCTCCTTCATTTCTTTCGTTCTTATCTCTTTTTTTTTGTTCTTCATTTCAAAACGAAGGCAGCAAGGTACCACGCAAAGGACCGAGGCTTACTCACGCACGCGGGCACGGGGGAAACCGGCGGCATTGTTCCGGCGACGGCAGCGGCGCAGCAAGCTGGGCGGCGCACGGGGTTCCTCCGGGCAGTGGCGGATCTCCACCGGCGGGCGACGGGCGATGGCTCCTCACGGCGGGCGGCGACTGTTGACCGGCGGCGGCGCGCGCTGTGCAGAGGGGCGGCGGCTTCCGGCGAGCGGCTAGGGCTGGGGTGATCGGCGGCCGACGGGTGAGGGCCTAGGGAGGAGAGGAAGGAAGGAAGAAGATGAAAGGAGAGTTTGAATCTAAAGTATTGTTGTTTTGATTTAGGGTTTCCTTGGTTTGAATCTGAAGTATGTTTCAGATCTGATTTTGTTTGTGTGAATCTGAAATATTTTTCCAGAATTCCTCTCTTTAAGATTTTGATTTCAAAAAATCAGTTTTGGGGTTGATTTGATTTTGGAATTGATTTGGAGTAGGGCTGAAATTAGTTTGGAGAATTTGTGGAGGATGATGAACAGGATTTGGGAAATTGGTTGCTTGGTGAATGATTTGCAGGGATTTGCAGGAGAAGAGACGTTTTGCAGGTTGTTGGGTTGACGGTAATACTGTTATAAGAACAGTGCAGGGAACACCTTGAAGGAGGTAGCTGGAGGTGGGGGAGGTTTGATGGATGATATTGGATCTGAACCACCCCAAACGGTGGAATCAATAGGTTAGGTTAATTAGTAACTTGATCAAGATTAAAGTTTAATCAATATTGATTTGGGTCAATCTAATTTGGGTAAATGATTAGCGTAATAAATTAGTGTTAAAAAAATTTATTAACCGCCATGGAAAAATATAAGGAGAAAGACGCGCTCGTGTCGACGTACAAAAGAAATTGCGCACAAAAAT
Organism: Scilla litardierei; assembly: GCA_030789695.1. Taxonomy (NCBI): domain Eukaryota; kingdom Viridiplantae; phylum Streptophyta; class Magnoliopsida; order Asparagales; family Asparagaceae; genus Scilla; species Scilla litardierei. The sequence goes on along the minus strand of CM061139.1, from coordinate 153,881,752 downwards.
ATCCGGGTGGAAATACGGACATACAATAATAATACGCCTAGAAAAATACCGGCCGTTACATTATACCCACCTTAAGAAAATTCCGTCCTCGGAATTCTCCACAACTAAAGAGTAGGGAACAAATATGGGTAACGCTCCCGTATCTCATCTTCCCGCTCCCAGGTAGACTCTCCTGGCGAGTCATGACGCCACATCACCCTGACTAGATCAATAGTCTTGGTCCTGAAAACTTTCTGACGTCGATCTAAGATCTCCACCGGTTGCTGTTCGTACGTCAGATCTGGCCGAACAGTAATCTCAGAGTAGTCCACAGCATGAGAAGGGTCGCTGATATAACGACGGAGCTGGGACACATGAAAGACGTCATGTACTCCCACTAAGGACGGTGGCAAAGCTAAGCGATATGCTACCTCTCCAACTCGCTCCAACACATCGAAGGGTCCAATAAATCTCGGACTAAGCTTGCCTCTCTTTCCAAATCGGATCACTCCTCGATTTGGTGAGATCTTCAGGAACACATGATCTCCCGGCTGAAACTCCAAAGGACGCCGTTTAGCATCAGCCCAATGCTTATAACGGTCCTGAGCGATCCGAAGCTTGTCCCTGATATCTCGCACAACATTAACTGCTTCTACTATCATCTCTGGCCCCAAGAGCTCTCTATCACCTACGTCATCCCAACTCAGTGGCGATCGACATTTCCTCCCGTATAGAGCAGCAAAAGGCGACATGCCAATGCTCGCCTGATAGCTATTGTTATAGGAAAACTCCACCAGGTGCAGGTGATCCTCCCACGAACCCTTGAGGTCCAACATGAAAGCTCTCAACATATCCTCCAATATCTGAATAGTGCGCTCCGACTGTCCATCCGTCTGCGGGTGATACGCAGTACTGAACTTCAGACTGGTACCCAGATTGGTCTGCAGACTCTTCCAGAACTGAGATGTGAATCTCGTATCACGATCTGATACAATGCTCACAGGGACTCCATGCAAGCGCACGATCTCCTACACGACATAATTCATATCACGACTAGTACTAGAAGGAAATTATTAAGGCATGAGTTAGGTCATTACCTCCATATACTTCCTTGCTAATATCTCCATGGACTGCCCAACTCGGAAAGGTATAAAGTGCGCGGACTTGGTTAATCGATCAACGATAACCCAGATCGCATCGTTCTGCCTGGTGCTCCGAGGTAAGCCAGTCACGAAGTCCATCGTGATGTGCTGCCACTTCCATTCTGGAATTGGCAGAGGTTGCAATAGTCCATCAGTGAGATGATGTTCAGCTTTCACTTGCTGACACACGAGGCACTTGGCAACGCTCTGTGCCAAACTTCTCTTCATCCCATGCCACCAGAAATTCTGTCGAAGATCTTTGTACATCTTAGTACCTCCAGGATGAATAGAATAAGGCGAACTGTGAGCCTCATTCATTAACTCCTCTCTGATATCTCCTGCAGGCACGCAGATCCTACTACAATATCTCAAGGATCCATCCGCGTGAATCAGAAATTCTGTCCGTAGTCCTGCTTCGACTTGCTCTCTGATCTTCTTCAATTTAGCATCTCCATCTTGAGCAATCTTGATTCGATCTACGATTGTCGATTGAATTTGCATGTTCATCAACGACGATGTGACTCCCGGTAGTACAGCTTCAACATTCATCCTTCGTAGATCCTGCTGCAATCTCCACTGAGCTGTGAGAATCATCACTTCAGGCAGTCGACTCAAGGCATCTGGTACGACATTCACCTTCCCTGGATGATACTGAAGATCGATGTCGTAGTCTGCCATCAATTCCAACCATCTACGTTGTCTCATATTCAACTCCTTCTGGGTGAATATATATTTCAAACTTTTGTGATCAGTGAAGATTTTCACTTTCTCACTCAGTAAGAAATGTCGCCAAATTTTCAAAGCAAAGATTACGGCAGCTAACTCCAAGTCGTGAGTCGAATAATTCTTCTCGTGGATCTTCAATTGTCGCGAAGCATAAGCGACTACATGACCGTGCTGGTGCAGAACGCATCCAAGTCTCTTGCCTGATGCGTCGCAGAAAATCTCGAGGCCTCCGCTTCGGTCTGGAATAGCTAAGACTGGTGCAGATGTCAGTCTCTCCTTCAAGGTAGAAAAAGCTTGCTCACAAGAGTCTGACCAACTGAACTTAACATCCTTCCTCGTCAATCTCGTCATCGGCTCAGCTATCCTCGAGAAATCCTTGATAAATCTGCGGTAGTATCCAGCCAATCCAAGGAAACTCCTGATGTCCGATGCCGATCGAGGTGCATGCCATTCACTGACTGCTTTGACCTTCTCCGGATCCACTGAGATACCAGCTCCCGATACTACATGCCCAAGAAATGCAATTCTATCCAGCCAGAATTCGCATTTGCTGTACTTGGCATACAGTCTATGGTGACGGAGCGTCTCCAACACTATCTTCAGATGTTCTGCATGCTCTTCCTCGCTCTTCGAGTACACCAAGATGCCGTCTATGAAAATCACCACAAACTTGTCGAGGAAGTCGTAAAAGATAAGGTTCATGAGATTCATGAACACAGCAGGAGCGTTGGTCACACCGAACGGCATGACAACAAACTCATAATGTCCGTACTTAGTCCGAAAAGCGGTCTTGAGTACATCTTCCTTCTTGACTCTGACTTGATGGTATCCGCTCCGGAGATCCAACTTTGAAAATACCCTCGATCCACCAAGCTGATCGAAGATATCATCAATGCGAGGCAGCGGGTACTTGTTCTTCACTGTGATATGATTCAACTCTCGATAATCAATACACATTCTTCTCGAGCCATCTTTCTTCTTTACCAGCAAGACGGGTGCACCCCAGGGAGATACGCTGGGATGAATGAAACCCTTCTGTAGTAGCTCATCCAACTGCTTCCTCAACTCTTCCAATTCTGCAGGAGCCATACGGTATGGCGCCTTCGAAATCGGTTGAGCTCCTGGCATAAGATCGATGCCAAACTCCAATGCTCGATCGGGCGGCAGTCCAGAAATGTCTTCAGGGAAGACGTCTTCGAAATCTCTCACTACTGCAGGCTTCTCTGGCTCAGCAATCATAGATGCAACAGTCAATCGGTAAGGCTGGGCTCAGAACTTGACAGGTCCAAGCGAACGTCCTCCGCCGACAAATTCGAACACTGGGTGGTCGGGAATTTTGAACACCACTTTCTTCCGGTGACAGTCAATCGTGGCATAAAAAGCTCCTAACCAGTCAATGCCAAGAATAGCATCAAAGTTGGGTAGGTCGTGGACGATGAAATTAGCATATAGTTCGTGTCCACTAATCACCAACGGGCACGGTCTACATCCCAGTGCAACCTTCACTACACCATTCCCAGTTGTAATGTTCCAACACTTGGGAAGTGTATAGGTGGGTATCGAGTGTTCGACTACGAACTTCCGAGATAGGATGCACATGGAAGCTCCAGAATCGAACAGGGTCATGGCCGGGTGAGATGAAACTAAGATGACACCTAAGGGTAATATGCAACTAAATTAACATGGATATAACTAATCAAATATAATGCATGAATAAGGAAGACTAGTATAGGAGTTACCTGCAATAACTTCGTCCTCAGTCTCGGCCTCCACTGCAGTCATCGTGAAGGCTTGCCTCTTAGGCTGAACAGCCTGCTGGAAATCCTGCTTCTGGGGAATGAGAGGCGCTCCACGTCCAGCAGCCACTGGAGCTCTCTGCTGCTGAACTCCATCTGGTGCCTTCCACAGTTGCTTAGTTCTCGGACAGTCCTTCAATGCATGCGTAGCGTCACCACAAACTAAGCACTGGCCCAAGAATCTCCTACACTGCTCCTTCACATGACCATCCTTGCCACAAAAATGGCACAACTTCGGAGTAGGCCCACCTGGCCTCTTAAACTGCACGGACTGATTAGGCTTGAACCCAGGCCTAACCACAGCTCTGGCCTGCTCCATAGGCCTCTTCCCAGCACCTGAATACTGTCCTCTCTTCTGATTGGCAATCAGCTCCTGCCTCTTAGCAGCTATCAACAACTTCTGGTAAGAATCCAAGTCCGAAGAGGAAATCAGACTCTGCAGCTCCAAAGATAAACCTTGTAAGAATTTCTGAGCTCGATCCTCAGCAGTCTCCACCATCTTCGGTGCAAAGCGACTCAGTCTCATGAACTCTTGGTGGTACTGGTCCACCGTCAGATTTCCTTGCTTTAGATTGATAAACTGCTGCATCAGCTCCCTCTTTGCAGCTCGAGGGAAATACTCATCATTAAATCTCGTCTTGAAAGTGGCCCAGGGGATAGGCTTCGCCAACATCTGCTCTTCTGACTCCCACCAACTGCGGGCATTGTCCTTCAGTTGCTTCTTCATTAAGTCAACCCATCCAGCCGGGTTAACTTTCGAGAGAAGCAGGTTATCCTCTGTGTTCTTCATCCATTCATCTGCAGCTAATGATCCTTCTGACCCAGTGAAATATGACGGGCCCAGCTCCCGAAACTGCTTCGCTCCCGGCTCGAAGCGAGGGGCATTCTGAAGCATGCCCTGCTGAACCTGCATCATCTGATGCATCATCCTCATCATCTCAGCCGTGGTGGGTTCTCTATCAGCATCCGCAACACGTCCTGTTCCACTACCAGCTCCTCGGGTAATGCGTCTACCGGCCATCTAAGACAAGGAAATGTTCAGATTAGACTTAATCATGACTCGAATGTTATGAATATTTAAATGGATGTTGTTATCATCATTGTTGTTCCGATATTTCGCAGATGCAAAGAGGAGACCTGCATGGGCCACCATTAAAACCTGTCACGCCCCGCTTCCCTAATATGGAAGGCGAGACGTGAGGAGGTCTGCTCAGACGTGGAGCTGTGAAGCTACAGTCTGATAAGCGTCTGTAAAAATTTCGAAAAGTAGCAGGTCCTTGCATCGCGACGAAACAACAACAACAATAAAGCAGATAAGAAAATATCCACCAACAACATCCAACAAATATTACATCACAGAATAGTCACAAAAGTACGAGTCTGAACAATAGGCCTAAAGCATGGCCAAACAAAACAAAGAGAGATAGGTGCTACGCACCGAAACCTAACAACTAAGGAAAGGTAACAACTAAGGGGAGACTCCAAACGAGTCTAGGACTGGTCACCCGTGTCCTCGAACTCGGTCTCAGCAGGGACCTCGAACTCAGTGTCCCCGAACTGCTCGTCCTCAGCAACCTGCTCTGTCTCAAATCCTGACATGTGACACCCAAAGAGAAAAGGGCACATGTCAGCAAAAGTCTCCCAAGGGAAGCGGAGAACTTTTGTGCAAGGATACAAATAAAATAATGCAACTAGCAGTTCTACAATGATGATATGGCATGACATTAAAAGAGTGCAACAATTAAATTAACAAGATGAAAATAATTAAGCACGTCGTAGCAGAAAGCTACAAATCACTATTTCACGATTTCACGATTATCTTGTATTCACGATTATCTTGTATTCACGATGTGCACAGGGTTTACGCCTTTTGGCTGAAGTGGCTGTACGGGCACACTTCTACGCTCAAGTGATCGCTTAACCCTACCCCTCCACGTGTATCGAGCGTTGGTTTCCCAACAACACTGTGCTCGCTTCTGGATCACGAGCCAGGAAGTGTTTTTCAATATGGCATAGGGTTGTGCCCGCAAAAGCAGGTGCCTAGCCTCAATAGTTACAATTATTGTAGCGTGTGCTACGCAATCACGATAGAACAATTTGATGCATGACATGTAATGAGCAGTTAAAGTGCGTACTTTTAATTGAAAGTAGACGTGACATGGCAGCATGAATGAAAGCAGGTAAATTGTCGGATCTAGTTTCGTTGTCAAACTAGATCAATATGGTCGTCTAGGCGACTATCATTTCACCGCCTAGTCTCTTTTACGCAACTACACAAATTGGCCTAAAACATGGCCTAAATAATTACTGGCAAGTATCACTTGCCTGTTTCTGGTGATATCGGTTGTCGTGGGTTCGTCTCGACGGGTATTACGTGTCGGTATTTCCGGTTCTCTGTTTCAGTTAAACAATTCACCGAATTGGATATTTCGTGAAACAAATACATTATTAAGTTAATCTCTAAAGTGGGTTCGGTT